>CM057815.1:70581687-71781687 GCA_030067965.1 Latrodectus elegans
CATTTGAAAAATATTTAAGGAGATATAGTTTCTTTATCTAATCTCTGAAAATGATTTTTTCAAGTTCGTAGCGACCATAACTAATATCACTCTCATATTTGACTCCAAATTGTTCCTAAAATTGATACAAAACAAGCTCTCAAATACATATCGTTCTAGTACTTGATTCCAAATTGTTCTAAAAAGTGATGTAAAACAAGCTCTCAAATACATATCCTTCTAGTATTAGATTCCAAATTGTTCCTAAAATTGATATAAAACAAGCTCTCAAATACATATCGTTCTAGTATTTGATTCCAAATTCTTCTAAAAAGTGATGTAAAACAAGCTCTCAAATACATATCCTTCTAGTATTAGATTCCAAATTGTTCCTAAAATTGATACAAAACAAGCTCTCAAATACATATCGTTCTAGTATTTGATTCCAAATTGTTCTAAAAAGTGATGTAAAACAAGCTCTCAAATACATATCCTTCTAGTATTAGATTCCAAATTGTTTCTAAAATTGATATAAAATAAGCTCTCAAATACATATCGTTCTAGTATTTGATTCCAAATTGTTCTAAAAAGTGATGTAAAACAAGCTCTCAAATACATATCCTTCTAGTATTAGATTCCAAATTGTTCCTAAAATTGATACAAAACAAGCTCTCAAATACATATCGTTCTAGTATTTGATTCCAAATTGTTCTAAAAAGTGATGTAAAACAAGCTCTCAAATACATATCCTTCTAGTATTAGATTCCAAATTGTTCCTAAAATTGATACAAAACGACTCTCAAATACATATCGTTCTAGTATTTGATTCCAAATTGTTCTAAAAAGTGATGTAAAACTAGCTCTCAAATACATATCCTTCTAGTATTAGATTCCAAATTGTTCCTAAAATTGATACAAAACAAGCTCTCAAATACATATCGTTCTAGTATTTGATTCCAAATTGTTCTAAAAAGTGATGTAAAACAAGCTCTCAAATACATATCCTTCTAGTATTAGATTCCAAATTGTTCCTAAAATTGATACAAAACAAGCTCTCAAATACATATCGTTCTAGTATTTGATTCCAAATTGTTCTAAAAAGTGATGTAAAACAAGCTCTCAAATACATATCCTTCTAGAATTTGATTCCAAATTGTTCCTAAAATTGATATAAAACAAACTCTCAAATACATATCCTTCTAGTATTTGATTCCAAATTGTTCCAAAAATTGATGTTAAACAAGCTCTCAAATACATAACATTCTAGTATTTGATTCCAAATTGTTCCTAAAATTGATATAAAACAAGCTTTCAAATACATATCCATCTAGGATTTGATTCCAAATTGCTGCAAAAATTTATATAAACCTATTACAAGCTCTAAAATATATATCACAGAAGTATTTTATTCAAAATCACTCACGAAATCACTATCACTACTCCAAACTCTCAGACTTAAAATATTTTAAATCATTAAAAATACTATGCATATTCCAAGATTCCAAATTCCCTATCTAATCTATCAAAAACTATACATCTCAATACCTAACTCCCAAAATCAATATCTACAACGAGATTTTAAGATTTAAAGTTGCATTCCACGTTTTTAAGAATAAAAATTTATAAGTCATCAAAATTAAAAATTACAATTTCAAAAATTTGATATCTCTATTATTAAATTATTAATTAATAATTGCCATTCCTAGCTATCAATGCTGATATTCTCCAAGACCTGAAAATTGAAGTCCTCCTTCCATGTTTTCAAATTTAAAATTATAATTCCAAACTCCAAATTAATATGAATTCTTCAAAGCCAAATTGTGTATGCTACCTGAAGGAACTCCTGATACCATCGATTTTAAATTGCTATATTTTTAAACATATCGATATTATCTTGTTATACAATGATATCGATGCATGATCTTCTGACATTAGTGTTAATCTTTTCCTCCTCATGGTATAAAAAACCTGGAAAAAGTAAGTAAATATCAGTTCTTGATAAAAATCTGAAATTAAAAAATAAAAAAATTATATCACATTAAGTGAGATGAGATCGTGGTTGGTATGATTGAAATATATTTTAATTTCAAGGAATTTTAGTTTTTGGTTATTTTATTATTTAAAATTATGGTGATTTTCTTATGTATAAATATATATATTGTTAAGGTGGAAGAAAAGATGGTAACAAATTAATTTACAAATAAAACGCTTTGGAAATCAATCATCTATCAAAAAATGTTTGTTTATTTTATTAAATTTAAAAAAAAAGTTGTTGTTTGAAAACAAAATTTTATTCCCCGTAACTTAAGCCTAAATGAACGTAAATTTTAAAGATTAATTTTTAGATAAATATCTTTTTTGTGTTTAAATTTTTCTTTCTATTTGATTTCTTCCTATTTCTATCGTATTTGACTTCTTATTTCTATCTTGATTGTTTCCTTTCTATTTCTATCCTATTTATTTTCTTTCAAATTTTTATTTGATTTCATCTTATTTCTATCCCATTTGAATAAAAGACCAGAGAAAAAATATAAATTTTTAATTCAATTCGTCATTATTAATTCATTTATCAAATAACCGTTTGAAAATTAAGAAGAAAAATCTATTTTTTATGCTGAATTTAAAATTGAGAATTTGGTAGTGTTGAGGGAGATGGCGCCAGTATATATATATATATATATATATATATATATATATATATATATATTGCCGTTTTCCTCTTTTTCAATCTGATTTCAATTATTTTTTTAATGAATCCTGAATGCTTTTTAAGGAAATTCACCCATATTGAATAAAATAAATGAATTATTGATTATGAATTGTTTTAAATATAATAAATTAAATTAAAGTTTCTCAATTCAGAATTGAAATGCAGCAATATTAGATTAAAAATGATTTAATATTGTTGCATTTCAAATCTGAATTGAAAAACTCGCTGCATTATGTTTACTATTAGTTTAACCAGTGAAATAAATATTAGTGATACTCGTTAAACCAATATGGCTATTATCCTTCAAATTTGTAAAATTTAAACTTGTATTAAATACATTGAAATATAATAACTGATCAATTGCATCCATAATCAACAACTTCCTTAAGGTTGTTACAAAGAAAATATGCTTTTTCTAAAATCCACTGACTTACTCAAAAATTTTGCTTTCTGTTTATGGAATTTCATATTAAAATGTATCATTTCTCATTAATTTATCTTTTTTTACTAAGCACATGTCTCAGAAAACTAAAATAAAATTTTGCACAGAGTTTGGCGAATATATTTGGCGATATGTTTACTTTGGCAACCATCTACTCACCGAAAATATTGGGTTGATTGTCGTCTTGTAGAGACTTGGAGAAGTAATCTCGGTGCCCCGTTTCATCCCGTGACATAGTAGGGATCGAAAGGGATCCACTTTATAACACTATGCTACTCTTTCAATAAAAGAACTCGAACACGAAAAAAATGTTCTTTTTTCTTTCTAGCTTTTTTTTTTTCCATGTTTCTAAAGCCTGCAAAATTTTAGGACTGGGAAATTTCTTCTTTCCACAGTGTCAAACAAGCTACGCCTAACTGGACATTGGAAACTTTTTGTTAACAAGTTGAGCAATATAATAGTTTTTCTTCCAGAAGTTGATGAAAAGAGCACCTTGCAGCTACGGTTACGATTATTGTTACGGAAAGAACATGGATGATAAAAGATCGGTTCTTTCATTATACCTTTTTCTTTTTAATTTCTCGGTCTAAAGCACAAAAAGTTAAGATTTTCTCTCACGTAAAAGAAAGTAGCTTCTTAATGTTCTCCAGGAAAATTCAGTTTTATCACTCAAACCTTAAAAAATAAAGTTTTAATATTTAAATTCTTGGTTAAAAAGATGTATTTAATTTTCTAGTACTTTTCAAATACTCAGTTTTCATATTTAATACCACACTTCATAGTAAGATACTTATAAAGTATCAATTGATTTCTTCCATGCAAAGTCGTATATGATACGTGAAAGTTGTCATTAAAAATACCTCAACAAAAATATAGAAATTATGTTATGTAATTCTATAGTACATTAACTATTAAAGTTAATTATTATTTATAATTTCATAATAATCTAAATATAAATAAAAATTAAACCAGTTTATTTCTAAAATAAAATATTGAAGTTTAAGAACATAAATTGAAGCAAAGAAATATCTTGAAATTTTAAATTGTTAAAAATAATGAAATCATCTATGTATCTGAAAGCAAAAGGATATTGATAAAAGATTTCTACATTATTTTGAAAAAAACTTCTTTTATCAATATCCTTTTGCTTTCAGATACATAGATGATTTCATCATTTTTAACAATTTAAAATTTCAAGATATTTCTAAATCTATTTATCCTGAAAAGCCTTCTCTAATTAAAACTAATTTATTTGATACTAAAACAGAATTTTTGGATTTATATATCACTATTGATAATTCTACTACTTATATTGATGTCTTCGACAAAACAAATTAATTTAATTTTCATGTTAATAAGTTAATTTCCTGGAACTCAAATATTTTTTTAAAAATATACAGAAATGTTTTAATTAATGAACTTAATCACATTTATAATATCTGCAACAGCCATGAATCTACTAAAAATCAAATTAAGCGACTGATAGATCACTTAAAAAAATAATATTCCAATTAATTTTATTTTAAAATATGTAGGAAGTAGGAAATCGCTTGTAAGATTGAAGTAATGCGTAGTTTTTATAACTACAGAAGGGCCACCCAAGCATTGAAGTTCTTACAAGAATCCTGAAAACACCTATATTTATATTTTAAATTTTAAATCTAATTACAACTGGCAACACTTCTTTACTATAATTTTAATATTACTTTTGGCACAACTCTCATACTATTTTCATACATAAATTCCATCTGATTTGCTGACTTTGGCTTTATGTATTTAATTTTTTACTGTATGTATGTATGTTTCATTTATATGAGTATCTCTAATTGCATTTATGTTTCATTTTTTGGTATTTCTAATTTTCTGCATTTATATTTATTCAAATGTTTTAACCTAAGTTCATTGAATACGAACACTCTTTGGGGGAATTGCTCGAAGATCTTTAGACATTTGTCTTTCGAGCATGTCAGAAAAGAGTGTTCTTTCTTTTTGCATAGTTGGTCATCTCCCTCCTGATGAAGACGTAGCCCCTATGCTTTCTTCTTCTTTTCATTTGTTTAATATATTTCAGTGCTTTTCCAATTTCATATTTTTCATGTTTTATCTTATATATATATATATATATATATATATATATATATATATATATATATATATATATATATATATATATATATATATATATATATATATATATATATATACATATATATATATATATATATATATATACTTTAGGTATCGTTTACTCACTTTATCAACCCCCTTCTTAGTTCAGGCTGGAATTCTATTTTTATATCTTTCTTTGCACTTTTATTATTCTTGTTTGGAATAGAATTTTATGTATTATGACAAACACTGTCCATACAAATAGGTAGTATCAATTACTTATTTTGTAAAAACAGACTCGTCTCATATAGAGACAGGCATGCATAATTCAGGTGAATAAAAAAAATTATGAGTGAAAAAAAATTCTATTTTTACAATATCAAAAAATTTACTTTATTTATTTAATTTAACAAGTAAATGAATTTTTTAAAATAATTTAATAAAATCAGTTTACTCACATGATCATTTCAATCTCCTACAGCTAAAAAAAAAAACATGATTACATTATATTCTATTTGAAAACTTTAATAAATTATTCGTGATGATAGCACATGACCCTGTTTTGAAATGTTTGATGTCACACAAAAGGGAATGGATTTCTGTTATGAGGACGTATTACTTTCTGTGTCTCGTCCTTCTATTTCCACTCGTAAAAGTCTTCGAAGAGAGATATGTATTTCGGAAGTACAATATTCAAATATTTTTTTATAACGATAGAAAATGTTTTCATTCCCAAAATATTTTCTTTTTTTAAAATTCGATATTTTGAGGGAATATTTACAAATTGATAAAAAAAAAATGCTAAGTGTAATATGTTTAATTATAAATGCTAATTTATACTATTAATTCAACTGTAGTTTTTATAATAAATTCTAGGTACCAAGTTGTTCATTTGTCGGACTGGTAAGGCAATATGCATTGTGGAACATCATCTATAGTCTAGTAAATTTGCATAAGAATTGACCGTTTGAATAATAAATCAAACCTGAAGTTGTTGGTGAAAGTACTGCAGATGATTGTAATATTGTCCTTATCAATACTCAACGCAGAATAAGAAATATGAGTGTGGTCTTGATAACAGTTGTACATGGCGTTTCCGGTAATGAGAAGAATGTTTTCGCCCTTTCCAGTTACAGTTAAAGGCACTATCAGTTGTGTTACGACAGGCAAAAACTCTCTATGAATCAATGAGAAATTTAGCCATTGATCTTAGATAATATTGGAGTGAATGATGTCTCATTTAGCAATGCGCATGTCTATAGTAGACTGAGCAGTCATCACTAGAAACAACTTATACTGAGTAGAGACAATACTAAGAGACCATGATGTCTCATGTTCTCTTAGTGTTTGGTGCAACGATTCCAATGACATTTTTAGCATTTTTTTATGATTATAAGTTAGTGGGCTGTTAGAGCTGCTGATCCAGTGGCCGGAATTGAATTTTTGGGCTTTTTGTTTCTACAGAAGGTATCTGATGAATCTTCTGTTGTGTCCATACGACATGGATAAAATATATAATTAACATGTTCTGTATCATTTCGAAAACATTTATGCAGAACTAACAAACTTTTAAATTAATCTCTTCAAGACATTCTAGCGCCTCATAGACGAATCATTTAGCAACGATTTATCATAGACTATCATCTCAACTGGACATTTTCTGAAATAACTGGGGAATGCATTACACTCTTTGGACAAAGTTCCTGAAAGTTCAATTGCTTTTTGAGAATATACATGCTTGAAAAAATTGCCACCTAAATAATTAAGATGTATACAAGTATGGTGAAATTGAAACAAGAGGTTTAAGCACTGATGATAAATGTGCCTTGTGATATTTATTTATCTATTTAACTTACTTGTTCTTTTATCTATTTAGGAATTCACACACAAAACAATTTCTTCAGTTTTTTGTGCTCAAATTTCTTTGTATTTAATTTATTTTCCAGATTTCACCACAGTTTTAGAAACAGGAACATACAAAATTTATTGCTTGAAATCTTGAAAATCTTTCTGAGTACATGAATTTCCGATACTTTGATATTTTTTTCAGAAGTATAAAGGCATTCACAAAATTAATTGTAAGATATTTATCTATATTTGTATATAGCTATGCGTATATTTATGTATATATATGCATAACTATATACATGCTTAAACAAACTATGTGGTATGACAACAGTGTGAGTCAAAACCCTCAGAGCTCATATCTGTTTTGTTTTTTTTTTTTTCCGGTTAGGTGGAGCCTAACGTGAAACCCCGAATTTTCAGTTTCCAAGTATGTTTGGTACTCAATTTTAATGACCCGCTGAAGAGATGAAATGCCATATATACTATTATCGATTAATTTTCCTTTGCTTTAAAGGAAATTTTTAAATTTAAAATTTAAAAACAGTGCTATTATGAGACATCCCCTTAAACTCAATATTCACCTTCAGCAAATATTTCTCTCAATAGCACTGTAAACGACAAGTCTTGAATCAATGGGGAAGCACGTGTTTTTCCCTTTTCCCCTTCTTAAAAGAGGACTCCCTTATCCAGAGATATATATATAAAAAAAGAAGGGAATTCACCGCATTTTTCCTTTTAGAAATCTAAAATACTTCCTCGCCTTTTCCAAAAATATTTAATATAATATAATAATATAAAAGGATTTCCAAGAACTTACAGGGGAGGTACAGGGATTTTTTTTTTCTTAACTTCGACGTTCATTTCAATTCTTGAGTTATGAAATCTCGATTTAATAAATCCAGTGAAGGTTGAGAAGAAATGGGATTCAGATGGCGACCGCCAAGCACCTCCGAAATGGCAAAAGTGGAGTTGAGTTGTAGTAGCAATGATAATGAAATAGAAAATGGCTGCCATGAAAAAAAGTGGAAGGAAAAAATTGGTAATGAGAAATTAAAACTATTTTGGAATTTTCGCAGTGTAAAGAATTTGAAAGTCAATATTGCGAATGTAAGTGAAATTTAGGAATGCCGAACTTCCATATTGCAATCTAATTGGATAAAATTCTTTGCTGTTAAATATGAAACAATGATTAAATTTTTATTTATTCCACTGGAGCTTCTTTAACAAATAGAGAAAAATTAAATATCTTATTTGATATGAATGTCATATATAAATATTGATACTTAATTAAGACACTGAGCTGGGAATAAAAGTAGAAACTGCAATTTCACTCAAAAATTATAAGCTTAGAAAATATTATAATTCTAATCTTTTCCACTTTTAATAAACTGAAAGAATTTTGTGTATACAATATAAAAAAGCATTATAAGTCTCACAAGAAAAAAATATTGCATTATATACATATATATATACATATATTTCCAATGGCAGATTGTAAACAGTTACAACTGCAACAGAGTCTATTAATCTATTGTTCCCTGATACCAAAGAATCGGCCAGACACAGCGACCTCTTAGCCGCCGAAGTGTTGCCCGGGTGACCACAGGGGGTGGGCCACCATCGCACCCTCACATATGCCATAGGGTCCGTTTATAGGGTAAGCATCATTCATACTTCATTCACACACACACAAGGATGGAACAAAGACCGGATAGAGAAAGGGAACGTACATCCATGCCTGAATCGGGATTCGAGCCCAGGACCTCCCTATCCGTAGTCAGGAACGCTGACCACTAGACTGTACATATATATATATAATATTATATATATATATATATATATATATATATATATATATATATATATATACATTATATATATATATATATATATATATATATATTGTATATATATATATATATATATATATATATATATATATATATATATATATATATATATATATATTGAGTACAGCATTCGATTCAAAAGTATTCAGCTGTCATCAGGGCATTTTATTCAATTAATATATTCTACCAGAAACATTTGAATAACTTAATTTAATCTAAATTCTGCTTAAATAATTTACATTTTTAGTATTTAACAGGGATTAAATTTTTATATATTCCCCGAAAACTTCTTTAAAAATATAGATAAATTAAATATTCCATTAGATATTCATGTCATATATAAATATTGATATTTAATTAAGTGAATATTGATATTTAATTAAGCCACTAAACTGGAAATTAGTGGAGACTGCAATTGCACTCAAAAAGTATATATATATATATATATAAGAGCTTAGAAAACATTATAATTCTTATTTTTTCCCTTTTAACAATCTAAAAGAATATTGGGTATGCGATTTAAAAAAGTCGTTTTGCGTTATAGGTCTCACAGTAAAGAATTTTGGATTGTCTCTTAGAACTGAGTCCTGCATTCGATTCAAAAGTATTCAGCTCTCAGCGGGGCATTTTATTGAATAAATATATGCGAACGGAAACATTTGAATAACCTAATTTAATCTAAATTATTCTGCTTAAATAATTTACATATTTTCGGTAAACTAGATTGATTGGAAGATTTTGTTACAGAAAAATAGTAAATTCGAGTCCTGATACATGCGAAGATCTTTAGATTGAGGTAAATAATGGTATATGATGATGAAAAGATAAAAAAAAAAATAGCATTAGAAGGTAAATTCATAAGAAGTTAGTTTATTATTTCACAGAAATGTTTTCAGTTCTTTTACCATAGTGTTCAGCTTTTTTTGAAAATAATCAATTTTTGAACGATTTTCCATAAATTTATTGTTGTTTACCATTAATTAAATTTCAGGTAAATAACTAAAATATTTTTATGTAAGGTAATAAGATAAAAAAAAAATGGACATTTATAATGACTTGATCATGTGTAAAAATAATAAATAGCGCTTCAAAAGGCAATGTTATTAATGAAATCGTTAAAAAAAACTGTGCGTTGTGTTCAAACAATTATCAGACACACATTTTTCTCTGTTCTTTTTATAAGTTTTCCTATAAGATTATTAATTAATGTTAAGAAAATTTTAGATGATATTTGATTCATAACTATAAAATTTGTTGAAAAAAATTGTACATTTTGATGTAAAGTACAATTGAATACAAATGTTTACAAGTATTGATGTTAAATTTTTAAGATATAAAAATTATAAGCTAAAAAATTTAACATCATTATTTACACGCATTTTAATGTTACAGTATTTTCGGGTACTGTAGATCTCTTTTTCAAACTACTGAACAAAACCTGTATCATCATTATGTAAGAAGGAAATTTTAAATTTTTAATATGAATTCCGCTTCAAGAATTTTTCTAGTTAGAAACATTTGATAATTTTAAAGTGCTGAAATTTTTAAATAAACTTCAAATTTGAAGGACATATTTAAATTAGAAATTAATTAAAATAAAAAAGCTTGTTATAAATTATTTAGAAAGATGTAAGAAGTAATTGTTTAAAATTTTCTTTACTGTAAATTTTAGAAATATTTTACTTCATCTGAACATTCTAATCATTTTTATTTCTTTTTTGATTTTCATCTAAATGAGTTTGTTTTTATTCAGTATTTAGTATGAAATACATCTGCTGTATATGCAAACTATATAAACAAAATATGCAAAACTGAAAACTAATAATGCTCAAAACATTATATTCATTAGAGTAAAACATTACTGAATCAAAATGTAACGATGTAATGGCCAAGTTCTTATCGAATAGAATCATGTTGATTAATTAATTTGTTATTAAGCAAATATTTGGAACGTTTTTATGATAATTTATATTTGAATTGAAAATCAATATCATCACATCAATACAATTGTCTGACTTTCAAAATACTATTAGATGTTAGCGTCCCTAACTTCAAAACAGTAGGTCCCAGGTTCGAATCCTGGTTCTGATATGGTTGTTTCTTTCCCTGTTTGTGTTTATTATCACTTCACTTTCAGGGCGAAGATGACACCCCGCTGGGTGCCCTACTATATGACATACCAGCACTTCGCCCATAATATAGCTGAGTAGGTAAAAATCCTAATAGCAACCGGGCCATAGGAAAAAAAACTTCACCACTCTTAATATTTTATTTACTATTTGGGCTATTTTCCCTTGAACTTAAGTGAAAAGATAAATGCTATCCCTTGGTCAGAAGAATCACATTTTTTTTTTTTTTTTTTTTTTGAAAGGACGGAGAATTTGATTAGTAGTGTATTCATGCAGTAACCAAATCTTTTCGAATTGAAAAATCAGACACCATTTCCTTTCATTTGATTAATATAATGCATATCTTTACGATGGGTGCACACAATTTCTCGTGGTTTCCTCCTTTGTAATATGTGATTATGGTCCACTGTCTTTAAAATATTTTTGAAAAGTATTAGCTGGGGGATATTTAAATGTCTTACAACAGACGTCATTAGTTATTCTATCCGTATACGTATACATAATATGATGCATTTATATGGTAATAATTGTAAGCATAAAACCTTTCATTTATTTTTCTAAGATCCAAACAGTGTATACAATGTCAATAATGTTAAATAATGCAATCCGAGGTTTCTCTGCTGATGTGTTAAAACATACTTAGGATGAAAATTCAAATTTAGTCTGAATGCTTAAACTTAGGTAAGAATTACAAAACTATTAAATGCTTAAGTGTATTTAAATTCATTAACCATTCGTTACTGTCCATAATTCTGCCACATTAACTAACTAACTATTTCTTTTGATAAATGTTAGATAAGTATGCTTTAAGGAAATCTTAAAGGTATATTTTAAGAGTTATATGAATCTATGGACACACATTATAATGTAACTTTAATATAAATATTTCTATTCGATGTTAAGTACCTTTGATTTATCAAATATTTTAAACTGAAATTTTTGTTTGCATTGAATATTAAATCAATTACTTCAAATATAATGTTCATTAATTTATTTCAAATAAAAATTTAAAAATTACAATAAATTAAAAATTAAAAATAATTTTTAATTTTTATTAAAAATGTGGCAATTTCAAATCAAACTAAAAGTTTTGCATTCCATTGATATAACAAAAATCTTATAATAATCCTTTAACTGACAATTTATTTCTTTGCTTTTATTGCACAAATAAATAAATAAACCGAAAAACCTTTTCTTTTTTTAACTTTTAATTGATAAGAAACTTTAAAAATTCTAAAATTATTTCCACGTTTTATTATAATCCATTTAAAATTCAATTTCTGAAAATTTCAAACTGCATTTGAAACTTCCTAAAACCAAAGACATGTTCCTCACTAATTAAGAAAGTACATTAATTTCTTTACAAGAAATCTGGAAATAATTAGCGACTTAAAAAAAACTGCTATTCTTAATCGAAATCTATTGATTACAATTCAGGTAAAAAGAGCGGAAGTGAAGACATATTCCTAACGACTCAGTTACGAAATTTCAGAAAATAGACGCTAATGCTTGAGCTTAAGACAAAAATGGATCTTCCAGTAAGAATCTTTCAGCGAAAGAAAAGGAATTAAAGATTTCCAAGTAAGAGATACGTGAAAAAAATTTTATGGTTGCCAGAAAACTTTCTAAACTGCCTCAAATATAAAAATATTTTATTTTAAATCTCTGGCTAGACGTTCGAAAATCATTTATCTGCTCTTTGTCTCTGATTGGTTGAAAAGAGCGGAAGTCGGGTCCGTGGTTGTTTCGTAAAACAGTTTTGCTGGAAATGCATCTAAATAACTTCTAATTTAATCTTGAAGTGTATACTTTAATTCTTAAAAAAAGATTTCTAAGATAAAATTACATTAAAAATATCTAAATTAAAAAAAAGAAAAGAAAAGAAAAAGGAAACTGATTTTAATCTGGAAATTTCAATAACTAAAACAGTGGCTTTTTTCCAGCCAAACACTGCTAAAATGATTTTGATCCAAACTTTTTTCAACCAAACATTATAACATTAACATTATTTTAATCCATTTTGCCCCATGTTATTATGCATTAACATAGAGAATGTTACAAGACTCAAATCTTTGCTAGTAAAGGATCATTTTCAAATTATTTCCAAATCCTGTCGCAGTTTTAGTTACAACGTTTCGAAGTTATATTTATATGTGGCTTTAATAATTTGTGTCAAAACGCACAACTTCAAATTCCAGAAAATACACAACTGAATTTTCTTGCAGAAAATAATTAATTTCAGTGTTGTCCCTTTACATTTCGAAACATAGCAGTCCATGAGGCTTCAACATAATGTCAAAGTTGATCGAGTATATATAATATCTTCATAATATTAGAGAATATTATATAATATTCTCTAATATTATGTAGATATGTTAGTGTTTTTCATTAGTAATCTTTCAAAATAAGTAATTTTTCTATTCGTTTGTGTGTTTGAGAGAGAGAGAGGGATTCAAAGAATGTTTAATTATTTCTTCTGCAAATCTTTTCTTAACTCTTTCTTTCTTATTAAAAGTTTTGTAGATTTTAATTTTTTTCGTCCAATATATATTTAGTGCAACTCATTACAATTATTATAGTTAAAATAATGTGTTGCATTATTACTATACTTTATTACTTTAATGAAATATGTTTTTGTTGCATTCTAGGTTTTTGTCGAAATTAATTCCAACAAATTCTCTCAATATATATTTCTTAGATCTGTTCATACAAAATGAGTGAAGTCTGTGAATAAAAATATCGGATTAATTCATTAAATTTGTTCTTAATTTAAGCTTGTTATTTTTCCTAATCATCAATTAATTTAATTTTTTAGATGGATGAAATAAATTTAAGAAAAGTTATAAACTATTATTTTAAATATCATAACATTATATATTTAATTTTAACTTAAAATAATAAGCTAAATAAAAAATTTATTCTTTTTTTTAAAATTCTCAATAAATATTGTTCATGTAATGCACGAGATGTGTAAATGAGTGTCACAAGTTACAGTTACGGTTATATGAAAGCAATTATATAACTTCAGAGACATAAGTTTCTTTATTTGAAATTTTACATTTCCAGAGATTGAAGCCATAAATATGGAAAACTTGATAAATGAAAATAAATGTTCTTTTTTTGATATTGTGTTTAATCAAAGATGCCTAATTTTTCTTGATATTATAATTAGCAAATAATGAGATTTTTTGTTTCACGCTGATTGTTCAAAAATTTATGCGTTTGATTAAACGAATAAAACTCTATAACCGATTATTAAGATTTTCTGCTTCCAAAGTCTAGAAATTTGGTATGAAAAGTTTTTATAAAGCATTTTTCAAGGAAATATTCTATTCATTATTTTAATTTTCCACAATTTTTGGTTATGAATCTTTAATATATTTTTTCGCTCAGTGATTTTAGTTAAATAATTTTTGAAAAACTATGTATTAAAAGATGACGAGTGAAACTATAAGAAATTATTTTCATTTCCTTAAATTCAATCTTTTCTCTAATTATTATCTGTGTAATCGAAACCAAATGGTATACTACATCAATGTTCTAGCAGATAAAGAAGTGTATATCACAGTATGAAAACCACAGTTTAAGAACCGATTGCAATGACATGAGAAACAGTCCTCTGAAATTTGTTAACAAACGCGACACAATTTTCAGTGGTGATAAATCAAGATTATTATTGGTGGTAAATCAATCACAAGTATAAAACAATTCTGAATGTATCCAAGGGTAACATGATCATAAAATTTCAATTTATTAAATGTTAAGGACCCCTCAGGGGTTTGTTCCTTTGTATGCGAGTACGGCTTTGGCGATCCTGATGTACCTAAGCTATCTAATCCAGGAGGTATATATATATCTAGAATGAGCATATAGCTGACAACCTCATCCTATAAGAAGCCCTTTTGTCTCAAAGTCTAAAGAATATGAAAACCGGTTGACCTACCACAGATGATTTAGAAAAAGATGTAAGGACTTGTAAAGTTCTACGAAAATTCTACGAAAGTTCTACGAAAATATAAAATAATTTTGAATTGTACGCACGCGCGCGAATTATTTAAGAATATCCTTAAATTCTTTAAGATAAATCATACGAAATTTGTGTGATTCACATATATGGAGTAGATTACCAATCATTAACGTTTAAAACTTTCAGTTGTAATCCTTTGGGAGCTAGAAAAAGGGGAAGGCACAGGTTGAATTAGACGGACATTTAGCGGAGGATTTTAAGAGTAACCAATTAAAAATCACTTGAAAAATTAGATCCAAGTGAACGAAAGTTCATCTGAAGGCCTTGCCTGATCATAAGGTCTGTCGTGTCAATAGAAGAGGAATTATTAATCACACTGATCTATAGTATATTCTACTTTGAGCCTTAAATTGGACATGTTCAATATTTGGACATTCTAATGATTCATTTTTGCTTTTTATAGTCAACTATTTTTCCTCTTATCTCAATTGATTAGCTTTCATATGCGTGAACTTTAAAGAATATTTAAATTAGAGATTAAATATAAGAGCTCCAAAATAAAAAAATTGTTAAGGAATTTCAGCTGAAATTTCATTTTAAGCAGAAATTTTAAATATTAAGTATCAGGTAATTGCGATGATTTGTGAAATATATTGATGTTGACAATAGGGTAAAGGAGTACTGGTAATTAATTTTTATTTTCGGGGGGAGTAATTGACATTATTTTTGATTTAATAACTTATTACATATGCCTAAATTTTAGTTGATATAGGTGATATTAGACATATATATAAGCAAACAGTTATTCTAGATAGCTTTGAATATATAGCTTGAATATATTACATTAACCATCTTCATAAATATTATAAAACTGATGTAATATAGTCCTAATTAACAATAACTTTTCAATTATACAATTGGATCAAAATCATCTCTTTAAAATAATTTGAGTGTTATAATTGACAAATTCAGATATCAATTTCTTTCTGGCAAACAGGATGATGTGCCCTCTGAACACATGGCATTAACTCTTAAGATGTTTTAAAAAGCTTCTGTACTCCAAATTTCAAATAAAATATTACACTTTTTTGCTTATTTACTTATTTATATTTTTTAGTTAACCATAAAGTGGTTGCTTTTTTCGTTCCAGATGAGAACACGATTACACCACCCTTTACAGTTCCCATTTTTTTTAAATATCCATTACGTCAGATAACGTTTCTACGTCACATATAATTAATTACGACATCATATGGCGTCGTTAATCCGGCTTGTTAACGAATCTCCTGTCTTCCTCCGAGTCGTATTCTTCGAGTGGCAGCAAACCAGGCGAAGTTCACCACCAAATATCTGAAAATATTATTGAGGTTCATTTGTTAATAAAATGATTTCTTATATAAAGACCAAAGCATCGGTTTGAGAATCCATTTTCCTTTTACTCAAGTCATTAAACACGTTTACAAAACGAAACACTAAACAAAACGAAAAAGACATGACAAAACATCCACTTTATGGTTAGTTTAAATCATCAAAAATTATTTAAATTTTTAAAAATTTTATTAATTAATAGAATTCTAAATGAATAATTGTAGTACTTATAAATATGCTGACCGATGGCTGAATGATCAGCGCTCCTGACTCCTTAGCTGTGGGTCCCGGGTTTAAATCCCGGTTCGGGCATGGATGCTACTTTCTTTCTCTGTTCTCTCTGTGTTTATCTGTCCTTTCTTCTGTGATGATGTATGAAAGTGACCCATCCTATAAACGGGTTTGTGGTGGTAAGGTGCGAGAAACGCTAATTGCCTCCGTGACTTGGTTCACAGGTGCCCCTGGGTAATGACAAATGAGTAGCAGTTTCTGGCCTTGTTGTGGCAAATGGTTCGTCACCCAAAAAATTATTTATAATTTTTTTAGTTTTAAAATTAATGCTTCACTTACGCTAACATTAAAAATTTTCTTTTAAATTTCTTTTTTTTTTATTTATTGTTTATTTTATTCATTAATTAACTTATCGTTTTCATTCCTGTAGGCTAAAATCATAAAATAAAATATCGCCAATATGGCTCTTACAAGAATTCTAAAAGTTAATTTTTCTTGTCTATTGGTTTAAGGAATATTAAAGCAAATATATTTTTACTACAATGATTTTTTTAAATATTACAATGTCTCTCAACAATATCATAATTGTTAATATAAAGAAATTTTTTTGACAAAGCAGTATTTTACTGAAATGGTCTGAAGAACACCGAAAACCAGTTAAAGTTTGGCGACAAAATCTCCATCATTATTTAAAAATTGAATCATGATCTGGGCAATTTTACCTTGGAATGTTCTTAATTTTTCGTTTTGGATATATTCAAACATAGTATATTTGAAAGTTGTAATTACTAGAGGAATCCGAGTAATCTCTCATTAATTCCCCTAAAAGCTTTTTCAAAGTAAGAAGAAAGATACTATCCTATATTTCAGAGGTAAGAGTGGATGGACCTTGGAATATGTTTATGAATTAATGCTTAGTTTTTCTGTATTATAAGCTACATGTACTTTTACTATTATCATAAAAAATAACGGATTTAGAATTTTATACAAAAAAAGCATTAGTTAATGAAATACTCTGAAAGTATCATGTACACTGCGTAATATAAGATACAATTTTTAATTACTATACTAATATTTTAGTTTTAAAATTTACCTGTACTTCCAAAAGTTATTGATAATTTATCTGTTTTTTAACATTTTAAAGAGATCCAATTGAAATATTACGAACGTGTAGCTGACACAAAATAGAATCAGAAAGAATCTCAACATGTTAAACAAAAAACTCAAGTTTTTCCCATTATTTTCTATAGTATACGAATCTAAGATATATGCAGCAGTCGAACCAAAATGATCTCCTTAACGTCGGCCGAATCATCTCGAGAAGACATCTCAACTCCACATTTTCTTCCCTGCCATTATCGTTAGATTGCCACTTTGACGACTGCATTCGTCATCACAACTTTCAAAACATCGACCGAACCATAGTTTCTCATTAAAAGTTCCTCTCTCAAGAAAAAAAAGTGCGGAGCGAAAACTTTCGTCGTTAAGGAAAACGATTTTCTTCGGTTTTTCTCCTCTATTCCACTTTTCCAGCCTCTGTTTCGAAGAAGAGGTTGGATAGTTTCTTTTTTTTTCCCTTTTCCTTTTCGAGCTCTCACCCCAAGGGGATTCCTTCCCACCTTCCTTTTGCTTCCCCTGGAGAAGCACCCTCGGAGAATGTGAGAGTGAGTTTTCTGTATCTTCGACCCTCGAGTCGAGTTGAGAGTATAAACAGTCGGATTGCCGTAAACGGAGAGGCACTTCCTTCTGAGACATTCCTCCGCACTCTCTTCTTCGGAAAAAAAGAGTGCTCCTCTCGGAGTCCCAAAGGATGCTCAAGAGAGGAGCAGCCGGATATGAATCCTCCCCTCATCTTTTCATGCATTAGGAGTTTATTGGACTCTCCAGGATCCCTTCTCCCCCCATTTAAGGTGGTCCCTAACCCTCTTCCCTCAACCAAGTGGGTTGAAATAGAATAGAATAAGTCTTCAACCGGATTTCTGCTTTCGCGCTGGACCTTTCACAGCAATCCTCCCAAAAGATTTTTTGACTTACCATACAGAAAAATACATACTTAAAAATTAATTTGTAGAATTTCACAAAATAAAACTGTAAATTATAATCCCAACTCAGACAAGTTCTATATTAGGTTAATGCTAATTGCAATTTAAAAAAAAATTTATCCAACGTCCGTCCTCGATATCTTTGCCATTAATCGGCAAGCAGCCCAATAAAAAATTGTACAAGAAGTAAGTCCTGTAGTAGCCTCAAAAGAGTTGTCAGTCATAAACTTTAAAACTTCAGGGTAGTTCTTGAGGTGAGCAGCATCCAAATCATCATGATTGCACAATGGACAACAAGCAGAGTTCATTACACCTATTCGATGCAGATGCCTTTGTAGATAGTCGTGTCAAGTTGTCACCCGGAAATAAGCGACACCAACAGCTCGTGGTAAAAAATCAGGGATTTTATTATTCCCATCAAATAGAGTTTTCCATTGCCTGTCCACATAGCCGCATCCGCATAAAGAGAAACTCTTTTATACTTTATTTTTCTGAGGATTACACATCTTATGTGCTACGCAAAGGCAAAGGGTGATTTGGCTGGATCATAAGGGAACCAATTTTCGCAAGTCTGTCTGCCTGCTCATTTCCCAAAACAACGCAGTGGCTCGGGATCCACTGAAGAGCAACGTGGTCATTGATTTCAATGAGTTCGTGTAACTTCATTCTGCAAGAGTGCACTAGTTCATTATTATTATAATTTAGATTAATAAGCAAAAGAAAAAGGAATTTCAAAAATGAAACAAAACATATAGTAAGCAGTATGCGAGAAATATTATTTGACGATCAGAGATATAAAAAATCTGTTGTTAGGAAAACAGATTTTGTACCATTTGTTTCAACCCATTCATTGACCACTATTCTAAAATGACACATTCTCATGAAATGTTTGTAGGTTTTATTGCCCATCTACTGATATTCAGTAGGATAATAAGTTGGAAAATAATTAAAATTATGGTCTTCATCGTGTGCTCATTCTTCCCAATGTCGCCATTTGGTTAGCTGGAAATTAATCCCTTAATCGATCAATAAAATATAAGTTCCGATCATATTCAAAATTTGTTAAAATACTGGAATTTGAAATGGCTACTATGATATGGTTAAAAACAGTTTGCATATTCAATTTTAAAATTCTTAAAACTAGGTCTACGGTTACTTTTTATATACCTATGTCTACGAACATGTGTCTATTTGAAGCATACACAAATACATATATTAAAAAAACACTGAGAAATATACGTAATTAAGCACTAAAAATAATAAAAATGAAAATACGAGATACTATTTATAGAAAGTTAATATTGATATAGTATTTTAATACATTATTTCAATATTTTACATTCCTTCCTCGCATCTTTTACATAAATGTTCAACTTCTGACTGTAATACTTACTTTCTTTTTATTATTGCTAATTGGGTTTTGTCTTGTGAGATAATAGCACTGAAAATCTCGTATTTATATTTATTGTTTTCATTTTTGCATAAGTAAAATTAATTTTCTAAATCTTCATTTTTTTATTATGTTGCTACAAATCTACAAATGGCTTTATCTGGATACTAATGGATAGTTGTGCCTTTATACAGCACCTGTCTCCTTGGATGACCCCTGGGGATAAGAAAAGTTTGAATATTTTTAGACCTTGTGACACGACTTTCTACTAAACACTCTATATACATTTTCAATGAGTTCCTTCCAATGTTGGATTGAGTGGTAACGAAATTGCAGATAGCTTGGCCAAATCTGCCACTGCTGACACCTTGCAGGGCAACGCTATTCTAACGTTTTCAGAAATCTCCACTATTAAAAAGATGGAATTAAACACAATTTTGAGAGATCCACCAGCCCACTCTTGGTACTTTGGGAAAAAACATCATTGGTGGCTCTAGCTTAATATCTCTGGGATACAGCAGACAGCTCTTTCACCTTTTTTGAGTGGCCACATGAGGTCCCTTTCTTTTGAACCAGGGCCAGAAAGTCTTTCTGGAGTGTCACTGGTGCAAGGCTGATCATACCTCCCCGAGACATATTCTTGACTGTCTGAATTTTACTGTGAACGAGGTGTCGGAGAATTCTATTATATTTTTAGACTTTTTAAGGATTTTCGGTTTTATGGAGATGGTTTGGCTTAGCTACACATTCTGAGATTAGAAACAACAAAAAAAAACGCAAATGGCTTTATAGGAAAATTCAATCTTATATACAAAACAGTTCAAATATCACAGAAGAATAAGTATAATACAAAGAAATATCATTTAAAATAATAAATAGATCAAAGTAATATGCAAACAGAAGTAAAAGTTTAAAAATTAAAAAAAAAATTAAACTAGATATGCAGACTTTAAAAGGAGCTCATGATTGTTCTAGCTTTCCAATACAATTTGCTTATCTCATTCTATTTTTCATGATCTTTATTTAATTTTATGTATACAAGAAAATGTTCTGAGTTCATAGTACCCAAATTGCCAAGTTTGCGTAAACTAGATGAAAGATAGCCAGTTTTATGTTGTATCAAGCCATTATGGCTTCTTTGCAGTCTGGAATTTGCTACAGAGGGAGTTTTGATACAGATTTTTTTCTTGTATCCAAGGTTTGCTTGTATCAAGCCATTATGGCTTCTTTGCAATCTGGAATTTGCTACAGAGGGAGTTTTGATACACATTTTTTCTTGTGCCTTTCTTGTATCCAAGGTTTGCTTGTTGACCTTAAAGCTTAGTCAGATTTAAAAGCATCCATTAATTTCTTAAAGGTATGTTTTTATATGCTTTTGGAGAGCAGTGTTATTCCTGTCCATGATATCCTTTAATTCACATCTGCCTCGTGGGTAATGCTAAATGAGTGACAATTATTGCGTAGGCTGCTCAGCGTTATCTACATTATGACAGCGACAAATTGACGCATTTCCAAAGAGATTAGCATGCCGTATAAGAGTATGTCAACATTTCAAAACTTTTAGATAAATTAAACTTCAATATTTATTTACTCCATTAAATAGATATAAGAAGAGATAATATAAAAAAGCAATCGGCATTCATAACTTTTCTAAGAGAATTATTATGGTATAATGCCTGTGGCTCCTAGGATTTCTTACTTTCAGCATTACATAAAACGGGATTGATGGTACCTTATATATGGTGGGTTACTCTATGGACATGCCATCGTAGCCTAGAAAGTAGGTCTTCGTAATTTAGAAGCAGGAACCAAGCAGAAGACTGCCCAATATTTCCCCTGCCAAACCTAGTGATATCATTTCACTGGAAGGATATTGTGACCATAACCTAACTATAACGTATTCCAGCCACCTTTAAAGAACAAGATGGATCTTCTTTTAAGCAGGGATTTGAACCCACTACTTCGTAATAATGAGAAAGACACCCTTTCTAACCAGGCTAGTGCAGCCTTGGTACATATATCTGTGTTTCTCTCTATAATTATTTTTTGAACAAATAATAATTCAATTTGAATGTTTGGCTTAGTATAGATTCTGAATGACTACAGTCATCCCTTCTCAAGTTGAGATATAAAAAGCCGTGAAATATTTAAGACCATGTTTATCATTTAGCATTCAGAAATAATGTTGGATTCAGTTAACACACATTTTGATGTCTTCAGCTATATTCCTTATATTTTGTATACATTCTATACCACCAAAGTTTAGGGAAATGTCCCCAATACTTAACAGTCAAAGCTTTTATAATAGATTCCATTGTTGAATGTATATCATGCTTTTTGACTAGCTATTTCAGACTGAAGGTTATAAACTGTTAATCATATATTTTTTAGAAATATCCTTCCATACTAATTAATGAACAATTACAATGAACTTAAATTGTTTGAGAAGAGAATTGAAAGGAAAATCTGAAAACACCACTTAAAAATTCAGGATTTCTCAATACAATTGCGATAGTGTTATGTGCTTTCAATAAATAGTAGCAACAAATTTTCATTTTCTAGGGATTGTATTCAATGTCATCAATCAATCAAGTAATCAATACTGTAATTGCCTAAAAAGCAAAGCAATTTCAATCCTTCTATTCTTTCCTAATCAATCACATGAATTTTCTAACATACTTCTAACAAATTATATTATTTCATCTCTATATTACTGAATTTTAAAATTATGACACATTTGAGAAAAAATTGTGAACCATGGAAGTTTCTCAGAAACTTTTTAATTTAGTAGCTTAAAAAATCATAACTTACTACACTTATTGCACCTTTATAAAGATATTTGTACAAATTTTAATTTGAGCAATAGAGAAATTTCTATTGTTTCCAATTTTAAAGTATGCTTACATGCTCAATTTCCATTTAACACACACAATTACTATATATTTAAGAATAAATCTAGGTACTTCTTTCCCAGTTATCACTCCACATTCCATTAGCACAGACAACAATGACAAATAACAAACACATCCACTCATTTTACAATAAACAGTCTCAATTAACCCACCTTTCAAATTTACATATACAACAATGAAAAACAGGCACACTGGTTTCCAATCAACAACTCCAATTATCTGATTTTCCAATTAACATGCACAACAATAACAAGCACATGGTATTTTTCCAATGAACAACCTCAATTACTGCACATTCTAATTAACATACACAGCAACAATAAACATACTCATTTTCCAACTAACACCAATAAAACCAGTCCCTGGAAAAATAAATTTACACCGTTTATTTCTCTTCAGAATTATCAAAGCAAATGACCACAGATATCCCCAAAAAAGAGAGGACCCAGATGGTGCTTTTTCCGACTTGACCAAACACCCCTGGCTCAGCCAGCCATTCCGGGAAGACGTATTGCCCTATCTGGCCTGACTCAGCAACAGTTAATGTGTTCCGCCAGTTAATTGACGTCGGCCAGGGTCTAAATTAAGACTTATGGAGTGGGGATATAACAAGGGGTAAAAGCATCGACCCCAGCCAGGGGTGGCGTGTGAGCGAAGTGAGCTGCCATCCGTCTTGCGGCCGGCTCCCGATCTTCAGATAAAGAGTCGGTAAGAACGGAAATTGAATCTCGGGATCGAAATCCCTTTTTCGCTCTCTCTTTTTCCCTTTTAGCTGCTTTACATTCGTCAAACAGAAAAGCATTGCAACTGGCTTCGGGATAAAGAGGAAAACCATCTTTTCCCAAGATAATCGTCGGCTGGAAGAACCGAAATGGCACTTCGTAGGGTTGACAGGCACTTTATCTGATTATGGCAGGAATGCAACCATGCTCCTATTAAAGTCGGAGTGCTTTCTCAACGATCAGGTAATATAATCTATCACGTGATTGATCGAATGTCTCAAGAGTGTCCTCTGCACTCTTCATTATCTATATTTGAGAGGATTGCTGGGCCATTTATTCATTATCAAAGATAATGATGATGTCCTTACAGAAGAAAGTTATTAATATAATGCATATAACTATGGATGAGAAACTGTTACAGCACAGATATTTATTGTTATTGATGACCATTGTAAATTTTATTAAGATTTAAAATACTTATGAAAGTATCAAAATGGATATCATTATATATCATTACGTAAAACGCGTCATTGTGGAAGTTTTGTAATATATATGTTTTTTATTTGACTCTGTATACTGCGGATTGTCTGACAGATGAAAATCATTGTAAGTCATGTTCTATCATATACCTCTATTAAATATTCCCTTCTTCTTGACTTCTGAAATTGCCTTTTATTGATAGTAGGCTATAAGCATGTGTCACAACGCAGATACCCGTAAAATTCCCAAGTACCCACTTTCTTCACAGGCCTTAAGGCAGACCGCTCTTTAGGGATGGTAATTTCTAGGTTTGATGCAAACTACAGTTCAGCAATGAGAGATAGATGTTGCGCTACGGCCCTAAGCATGGATGTGTTAGGCCTCTTTCGCACTAGGCGACTTTTATAGGACAATAAAAAGTCGTTCAATATTTTATCGTGAGAAGTTATTAAAAAACCACACAATAGACTCCTCTCTTCCACATTGAGAAACGATATGTTATGGGGCACCAGTCTTTTGTGTGGTTTTTTAATAACTTCTCACTAAAATATCAGGGGACCTGTTATCGTACGATAAAAGTCGTCTAGTGTGAAAACGGCCTTAATGCTGGTAAAATTCATCCCGAGCTTGGAACAGGGAGGTTTACTGGCATGAAACATAAAACATCTGTTAGTGAGGAAGCTTGAAAATTTTGGAAATTTTTAATTTCCAATATATGATTGTGCATAAGAAAATCCTCCTTACAGATTTAATTTACAAATGAGATGATTAAAAAAGTTTACAAGATTAATTAACTGTTTAGTCAGGAGCTTCTACGATCAATAAAGACAATGATACGCACCGTTTTAGACGTCCCTGCCTATAAGAAAAGTATACAGTCCATCTCCTGTTGTTCAGCAGTACCTGTGGATTTAAATTTGAGATCTTAAACTCTTCTAGTTTTTCTTAAGTTAGTTTAAGTTAGTGTTTCTTTTTACCACCAATTCATGCTGTTTTGTTCCATTTACCTCTACTACAGTTGCTACTTCGTAAAAATTAATTTATAAGTAATTCAGACGGTAGATAACATCGTTCTACTGCAGTGTGATAAGTTCTCTTTATCAATCTAGTTTCATTGTTGTATCTTCAAGCTAT
Organism: Latrodectus elegans; assembly: GCA_030067965.1. Taxonomy (NCBI): domain Eukaryota; kingdom Metazoa; phylum Arthropoda; class Arachnida; order Araneae; family Theridiidae; genus Latrodectus; species Latrodectus elegans. The sequence continues at coordinate 70,607,001 of CM057815.1, forward strand.
CCATTTGAAAGTAAATTAATTCGGTAAAAGTTTACAATCGGGTACCTATTAATCCATTGGATATTTTTTTGTTTTTACGCCAAGATATGTGTTAAGATGTGATTAAGAGGATGGCCGTTACACATAAGCTATACAAAGATAGGGTTACCAAGATTACCAGAAATTAAAATTTATCACCAAAATGCATCATCAAACCACACACAAACACAAGTGGTATCCGATTCTGCACCAAACCCTACAACTCAACGTATTTTTGACTTATTAAATGGTGTATAAAATAATTACATGATTGGTTCTTTCTATCAACACATTAAAGTAACATGAAGAATGAAAAGATAATATAATAATATTAAATCAAAATAATTATTTGAAATTATAGCGTTGTTTTTCTTTATTTATTGTGTGTGTATATATATTATGATATATGAAATGCTACCATAAATTTTGCTGTAAGGAAACTTTCCGTTTGACTTTGAGACAAAGATAAATATTGGCTCTGTTTAAACTGCTATAAAAAAGGAGAATGTTTGTCACAGCTGATCTGATTTCCAAGGCATATACTTAATATGCGACTACCGCTCTATGAGTATCATTGTAACCGAATGGTAGAATTGCAGTCTTCAAATTGGAGACGTTTAGAAATTCAGTTCTAACTACATACTACTACTAACAACATATAGTGCCAACAAAATATACCCGCCATATACATTGTTCGGTGCCATAATACTATCACTTTATACTGGAGTACAACAAACATGTTTCCAGTGCAGGAGAAACATTATTAAATATAAAATGGCTTTTATTTTCACTGTCGATTTAGTACTGTTTTCTCGACAAATTTAACATCGATACACAATTTACACTTGTAAAATCGAACTAAATCGAGTTATGATAGAAAATCTTTTCACAACCTTTTCATCAATGCATTAATGTGAATTTCTAATGGGCCTTTTTAAAACGAGAAAAGTGATGGGGGGGTTCGAACGTGAGTATCACCTTCCGAGTCAAAATTGAATTTGGGAATTTAAAATACCTCTTCCATTGTCCCGTTCCACCCTTCCCCCTTCGAATTCAGATTGCTCCTTTGGGCTGCCAATCTCGAGCCAAATCAGGCAAATAATAGCAGACAGCTGGATGTGACAAACCCCGGATGGCACCCACTCTCCGAAAATCCCTCAAAAACCTCGAAGGGGCTGTAAGGAAGGGACCGAGATTGAAATCTCTTACCTCCTGCAATATTTCTCCATTGTTGCACGTGCCTCTGGCGGGGACAAGTGTAGCATTTGTGCCCCGAAGTTAGGATAAATATTTTGCTTTCAGATTAAAACTCGTTGGAACGGCAGCTTGCGGTGAAAATGGGGAGTACTGGAAAAGTATTAAAAAAAATAAAACAAGATTTGCAACATGGAATAATGTTGCAATCGTGAGTGGGCGAGGTATTTAGTGAATCATCGCTTTGAAAGAGTGACGCCACCTTCTCAAAGTGCAATATAACCTTGGCTATTGACAGAGAAAACAGGGAGAGGAAAAGGACACTTAAAAAATAAGCGGTGCATGTATCAGTAATTAAAAAAATTAGGAAATGTGCTTTTATTTTGCGTTTGCTGATTTTTTCTTATTAAGAAGTGTCTCTATCTATGAATATAAAATGAATCGTTGTTTGAAATTAATAACGAAAATTTTTTAATCTTCTTGTGTGAAATTAAAAAAAATTTAAATTTTTATTTCTTAAATTTAATTATAATCTTTTAATGAAAATCATATTTATTTTTTTCAAATTAGCTTATAAAGATAATATTGTACTGATCTTAGGAGTTCGTGTTGATTGAGAGTCAATAAATGTACTCTTAACAATCACAGGATTTTTATTTGTAGAGCTTTCTGAAAAATGCCGGAAAAATCCATCAGATACAGCATATACGAATCACTATTAAACAGGATCAATTCAACTGACTCAACAGTAAGCAGCTCCCAAAAACAGAGGTTTTCAAATACATCAGACATACAGCAACTATTCACTAGCCTATCACTGCTGCTGGAAACTCAGAAAGTAACTTACTCGGTCCATGGTACGGTGGTATTTATAATTTACTTGACATGAAAGTCTAGTTCTTTCTCCAAGGTTCTGGAAGATTCCAGGCCATCTCATTCAGTAACGGACCTAGAACTTAGGTGGTGGAAGTTTCCAAGAGTATCCATTTCTCGCCAAGTGGTCGCCAAGAACCTCGCCAAATCATTGGATAAGCCATTCTTAACCTAAGCCTACATCTCTGGATATTTATCCCAGAATCTGAGTTCGGATCACTCTCAGGTATCTCAAGACTAATACAAAAAAATATTCGCAAACTTTGTAACAATATTTGTTTCATAAAATGTCATAACAACAAGAAGCGCCACGTCATTCTTGTTTGAAAAAAATATTCGCAAACTTTGTAGCAATATTTGTTTCATAAAATGTCATAACAACAAGAAGCGCCACGTCATTCTTGTTTGAAAAAAATATTCGCAAACTTTGTAGCAATATTTGTTTCATAAAATGTCATAACAACAAGAAGCGCCACGTCATTCTTGTTTGAAAAAAATATTCGCAAACTTTGTAGCAATATTTGTTTCATAAAATGTCATAACAACAAGAAGCGCCACGTCATTCTTGTTTGAAAAAAATATTCGCAAACTTTGTAACAATATTTGTTTCATAAAATGTCATAACAACAAGAAGCGCCACGTCATTCTTGTTTGAAAAAATATTCGCAAACTTTGTAGCAATATTTGTTTCATAAAATGTCATAACAACAAGAAGCGCCACGTCATTCTTGTTTGAAAAAATATTCGCAAACTTTGTAGCAATATTTGTTTCATAAAATGTCATAACAACAAGAAGCGCCACGTCATTCTTGTTTGAAAAAATATTCGCAAACTTTGTAGCAATATTTGTTTCATAAAATGTCATAACAACAAGAAGCGCCACGTCATTCTTGTTTGAAAAAATATTCGCAAACTTTGTAGCAATATTTGTTTCATAAAATGTCATAACAACAAGAAGCGCCACGTCATTCTTGTTTGAAAAAATATTCGCAAACTTTGTAGCAATATTTGTTTCATAAAATGTCATAACAACAAGAAGCGCCACGTCATTCTTGTTTGAAAAAATATTCGCAAACTTTGTAGCAATATTTGTTTCATAAAATGTCATAACAACAAGAAGCGCCACGTCATTCTTGTTTGAAAAAATATTCGCAAACTTTGTAGCAATATTTGTTTCATAAAATGTCATAACAACAAGAAGCGCCACGTCATTCTTGTTTGAAAAAATATTCGCAAACTTTGTAGCAATATTTGTTTCATAAAATGTCATAACAACAAGAAGCGCCACGTCATTCTTGTTTGAAAAAAATATTCGCAAACTTTGTAGCAATATTTGTTTCATAAAATGTCATATAACAACAAGAAGCGCCACGTCATTCTTGTTTGAAAAAATATTCGCAAACTTTGTAGCAATATTTGTTTCATAAAATGTCATAACAACAAGAAGCGCCACGTCATTCTTGTTTGAAAAAATATTCGCAAACTTTGTAGCAATATTTGTTTCATAAAATGTCATAACAACAAGAAGCGCCACGTCATTCTTGTTTGAAAAAATATTCGCAAACTTTGTAGCAATATTTGTTTCATAAAATGTCATAACAACAAGAAGCGCCACGTCATTCTTCTTTCAAAAAATATTCGCAAACTTTGTAGCAATATTTGTTTCATAAAATGTCATAACAACAAGAAGCGCCACGTCATTCTTGTTTGAAAAAATATTCGCAAACTTTGTAGCAATATTTTTTTCATAAAATGTCATAACAACAAGAAGCGCCACGTCATTCTTGTTTGAAAAAATTATTCGCAAACTTTGTAACAATATTTGTTTCATAAAATGTCATAACAACAAGAAGCGCCACGTCATTCTTGTTTGAAACAATATTCTCACACATTGTAGCAATATTTGTTTCATAAAATGTCATAACAACAAGAAGCGCCACGTCATTCTTGTTTGAAAAAATATTCGCAAACTTTGTAGCAATATTTGTTTCATAAAATGTCATAACAACAAGAAGCGCCACGTCATTCTTGTTTGAAAAAATATTCGCAAACTTTGTAGCAATATTTGTTTCATAAAATGTCATAACAACAAGAAGCGCCACGTCATTCTTGTTTGAAAAAATATTCGCAAACTTTGTAGCAATATTTGTTTCATAAAATGTCATAACAACAAGAAGCGCCACGTCATTCTTGTTTGAAAAAATATTCGCAAACTTTGTAGCAATATTTGTTTCATAAAAAGTCATAACAACCAGAAGCGCCACGTCATTCTTGTTTGAAAAAATATTCGCAAACTTTGTAGCAATATTTGTTTCATAAAATGTCATAACAACAAGAAGCGCCACGTCATTCTTGTTTGAAAAAATATTCGCAAACTTTGTAGCAATATTTGTTTCATAAAATGTCATAACAACAAGAAGCGCCACGTCATTCTTGTTTGAAAAAAATATTCGCAAACTTTGTAGCAATATTTGTTTCATAAAATGTCATAACAACAAGAAGCGCCACGTCATTCTTGTTTGAAAAAATATTCGCAAACTTTGTAGCAATATTTGTTTCATAAAATGTCATAACAACAAGAAGCGCCACGTCATTCTTGTTTGAAAAAATATTCGCAAACTTTGTAGCAATATTTGTTTCATAAAATGTCATAACAACAAGAAGCGCCACGTCATTCTTGTTTGAAAAAATATTCGCAAACTTTGTAGCAATATTTGTTTCATAAAATGTCATAACAACAAGAAGCGCCACGTCATTCTTGTTTGAAAAAAATATTCGCAAACTTTGTAGCAATATTTGTTTCATAAAATGTCATAACAACAAGAAGCGCCACGTCATTCTTGTTTGAAAAAAATATTCGCAAACTTTGTAGCAATATTTGTTTCATAAAATGTCATAACAACAAGAAGCGCCACGTCATTCTTGTTTGAAAAAAATATTCGCAAACTTTGTAGCAATATTTGTTTCATAAAATGTCATAACAACAAGAAGCGCCACGTCATTCTTGTTTGAAAAAATATTCGCAAACTTTGTAGCAATATTTGTTTCATAAAATGTCATAACAACAAGAAGCGCCACGTCATTCTTGTTTGAAAAAATATTCGCAAACTTTGTAGCAATATTTGTTTCATAAAATGTCATAACAACAAGAAGCGCCACGTCATTCTTGTTTGAAAAAATATTCGCAAACTTTGTAGCAATATTTGTTTCATAAAATGTCATAACAACAAGAAGCGCCACGTCATTCTTGTTTGAAAAAATATTCGCAAACTTTGTAGCAATATTTGATTCATAAAATGTCATAACAACAAGAAGCGACACGTCATTCTTGTTTGAAAAATATTCGCAAACTTTGTAGCAATATTTGTTTCATAAAATGTCATAACAACAAGAAGCGCCACGTCATTCTTGTTTGAAAAAATATTCGCAAACTTTGTAGCAATATTTGTTTCATAAAATGTCATAACAACAAGAAGCTCCCCGTCATTCTTGTTTGTAATTAATATTAGCAATCTTTGTATCAATATTTGTTTCATAAAATGTCATAACAACAAGAAGCGCCACGTCATTCTTGTTTGAAAAAATATTCGCAAACTTTGTAGCAATATTTGTTTCATAAAATGTCATAACAACAAGAAGCGCCACGTCATTCTTGTTTGAAAAAATATTCGCAAACTTTGTAGCAATATTTGTTTCATAAAATGTCATAACAACAAGAAGCGCCACGTCATTCTTGTTTGAAAAAATATTCGCAAACTTTGTAGCAATATTTGTTTCATAAAATGTCATAACAACAAGAAGCGCCACGTCATTCTTGTTTGAAAAATATTCGCAAACTTTGTAGCAATATTTGTTTCATAAAATGTCATAACAACAAGAAGCGCCACGTCATTCTTGTTTGAAAAAAATATTCGCAAACTTTGTAGCAATATTTGTTTTATAAAATGTCATAACAACAAGAAGCGCCACGTCATTCTTGTTTGAAAAAAATATTCGCAAACTTTGTAGCAATATTTGTTTCATAAAATGTCATAACAACAAGAAGCGCCACGTCATTCTTGTTTGAAAAAAATATTCGCAAACTTTGTAGCAATATTTGTTTCATAAAATGTCATAACAACAAGAAGCGCCACGTCATTCTTGTTTGATTTCGCGAACTCTAAAAAGTTTAGAAGAAATAATTGATTTTCTTCATTATATAGAAGCCAAAATAGTGGAATTCCACACACCAGTCTAAGACAAGCAAATTGATTTAAGAAATTAAATCTTTTTTTTTTTGAGAATATTAATAAAATTATTACATTGTTCACACAACAAACTTTTTTTCTTAAAAGCATAGATAGACAGTTTTGATTAATATTATTTAGAAGACGAATTTTCAATATGATTTTTATTAAAGTTGAAGCTCGGTAGCATTTCGTGCTTTTAACGCGCAGGTCGGAAGCTCTATTCTTGTGCTGGCAAGGAGCTCTTAGCCTTTAAACTTTTCAGTGGGACGATAAATTTGAGTACCAAGCATGGTAGGGAACTAAAATCATTCGGGGTATCGTGTCACTTTGACCACTTAGCCGGAATAAATGATTCTCACCCCAAAGCCCTAGGCCTGCAATGGCCTGGTTGGTTAGGGAGTCGGAAGGTAGTGAGTAATAATCCCAACTTAATCAAAGATATGCTATGTTTACTAAAAGTGTCTGAGGCACATTAAATAGTTATCGGTATGTTTGTCTTCCAAGTGAAATTATACCTTTTGGGTGGCAGGCCAAGTCTTAAGGGGTCTTTAGCTTGATCCTTATTTCTGAATTACTAAGATATTCACCTGACTCCTTCCGTCAAACTAGAATAGTCCAACACAAGTTTAGATACAATAAAGCATTCTGGTGTAACAAAAACTACTCCAGTCTTCGGTCAAGAAAACAGATATGGAAACTTTAGGCCTTGGTTCATGCTGGGCTGTCACGGGCACAGAATGTAAACGCAATACAGCAGCTTAAAATTATTAAAAATATTTTTAATATTCATAGCGAATAGCTATCTACGAAGATATTTCATGAATAATGAACGTCATATTCACGTTCATTATTTATAAAATATAATATAATAAGGGTTAAATTTCCGATGAGTCTCAAGCATTTACACCGATAGAGGTGTCTTCGGAAAACATATACTTTTATTCCAAGACGAAAGTCGAAAGCAGGAAATAGAAACATGCATTCTAAGAAATCACGCTTCTATTTTCTGTTGTGGAGTAAATGTTGAGTTTGAAAACTTATTAACTTATCATCGAGTTTGAAAACTTACATTTTGAAGTATTTCTATAATTTTGTACAACTTCAATAATCTATCAGATGGCCCAATTTGTAGAAAATAATATCGCATAGTCTAAGATGGCTGTTTAGATGGCATGTTAAAAAATTACCGAATGTGAAAACAATTATTGGTATACGACTGATATCTTATGAAATAATCTACCAGATGGCCCAACTTGTAGACAATAATATCGCAATTTCTAAGCCAGCTGTTCAGATGGCCTGTTAAAAAGTTACCAGATGGGAAAATAATTATTGGTATATGACTGAAATCTTGCGACAATTTATCCAGTTTCTATATGTTATATTGGCTGATATAATCCTTTTAACTGATCCTTTTTACAGAAACTCAAAGAATCAGTTATCATTAATTTCAATTACTTTTTATTCTTACTGAACAGAAATAAATTAAGGGTATATTTTTATAGTACATGTTCATATTTTCTTAGACAATAGCCTTTAACTTGTGTCTAAAAATTATTCAATTAAACAAATGATTATGGAATTTTTCAAGAATATGAAAGTGTGATATTTAAATATCACGAAAAAGATCATGTTTTTAATAAATTCAAATATTACTTTTTGATTTTTTAAATAACGTTTTTAGGATTAATTTGTATTTAATTTTTAAAAAATCTATTTCAAGTTCACTCATGTTTAAGTTAATTGTTGTATTTACAGCTTTTTGAAAATGTTGAATTACTATTCGATCAATTATTGTTTGATATCTGCAACTAATATCACAAATTAAATAGAACGTCGCTTGGCTACATGCCATTTCTAGATTGGAATACTGGTGGAACATTTTAAATCAAATAGGAGGACAATTAACTGAAAATTTGCTTGAAAATTTTCTGAACATTCCATTAGTCCACAATATTTTATAATTGGATTCCCAGTGTGACATAAATCGACAAGTTATACATTTATAGTTAATAATGATCAAAGTTTTTTTTTATAAAAGTAATGGAGCTAAAGTGGCTCATTAAATTCACTCTCACTCCGCTTTCCGTTAAGATCAGCAAAATAAAGCATCATTTGCCGCGTGCTGCGATTGAGAGGGTGACCACATTCTCCCTCACTGGATTGTGGGAACTTTGGGAGTTGGAGACACGTGTCCATGTTAATCTGTGACGTCCAAAGTCCTTCCGTTGGTATGGTGGGGAATATTAAGAAAACTTAGACAGATTAAATGAGGGATCTCATTCTTTTCAGAGGTTACTTTTGGTAGAACAGGTTTTTTTTGAATCCATCATTCATATATCAATATATCCCTATGCCATCGTTCAAATATAGACACATTTCAATAAAATAAATAGGAATTTTACTGTTTGGAATTATTTGCTATTTTTACCTTAAACAAAAATATTACTAATGCATTAAGCTTAGTAATCATGCTAATAATCATATATAAAATATAAGAAATATTCTACTTCTAAAAAGAAACTTAAAGCTACTGTTGAAGAAAAATAACTGTAAAACCACATAATAAGGGTTAGTTCCAATACTGGTGTTGCACTTACCAAGAAAGGTCCTCCGGCAGTGACCTGAGTTTTATAGACTGTTTTTACTTCCGCATCCCACTCCATTCATGTACTCCCTATTTTCTAAGCCCCAGAAATGTCGGGGTCAGGGACTATAAAAACCCACAAATGTATCCTTGCAGATAATGGTCAGTTTTACTGTTCTTTTTGACCCCTAATGCTTTCTACTTTTAGAGAAGTAATGGCAGTAACCCCATTCGATCCCAGTTACTCTCTGTAATCACCGTTCCTGCATGGGGTATTTATTTTAAGAAAACGGGTATTTCACTGTAGGTTTTGTTTAATACTTATCTTATATTTTATAATGGATTTAAATAACATTAAAATTTAAAATATGGCAAAAAAATTTTATTTTTAGTTGTACAATTTATACATCGATTTTACATAATGGTGAAGAAGTTTTTTCTTTTGTTCAGTCTTTGGTTTGGTTAGTTTGTCATTCAACTATCATTTCTTTGGCCAAGAGAGTTAATTATACCGGGACTTGCCGTTTAAAGTGGATACCGAACCACTACACACATCCAATCCCAATGTGGGATTCGAATCCATAAACTGTTGAAATGAAGGCAAGAGTGTTCGGCTACCAGCTCGGTGTTTTGCTCTCTAGGCTTAGTATCCAAAATCATTTAAATTCATTATTCTTAAAATGGTTATGGAATATAAATATTTGTAGTGTCTGCTGTCCTTCTGCAAATGTAGTTGTTTGAAAAAAAAACATGCCAGCTCAGTTGTCTATCTCGTCATTTGACTATGATTCGAATTAACGCGACATTTGTCAAAGATAACTAGCTTTAACCGGCAGAAAGGGATGACTAGAAAGGCATGCAAGAAAGAGTAAGTGCCCGAGAAAAAATGCCTTTTAATGATTTGTAATTTTATTCATTTCACATTAACTCCTTTCTTTGTTATATACTTTTCCTGGACTTATTTTTTATTATTTTCCAGTCCAATCATATCATTTGTTAATTACTAAGATTTCTGAAAAATAATCATATTGCATGATTTAATCAAGGTATACTCTAACATTCGCGCTAAATTTATTAAAGAAGATTCTTAATTTTTCTTTCATCATGTTTTTAGATAAACAATGATGTAAAAACATAAAAAAAAGTCAATTTTAATTACATATAGCTCACTTTTTTGTAAAATTGTTAATTTTCCGGGAAATTTTAGTGAAATTTTAACTAACCGGTTAATATCCAAAAAATTGTTTTAAGATCAATCTTAATTTAATTTGAGAAAATGATTTATGAACCAATCTTCTTTGAAATGACGCAAAATCTAAGAAAAATATTGAAAGATAAATAGAATATGGTTAAAAACTTACAGCAATATGAATATTTAACTATTCTTTAGTAATAAAATATCTTTAAATGAAAACTTTCTTCATTTAAATTCACTTTTGTTTCGTTTCATAGATAATAATACTTACAACATGTGGATCAAGTTTCTTACAAATGTAGTCTTTATTGATTGAAACATAGTGTTAACGGGACAGGAGCTTGGAAATTTTGTGAAAAACGAAGCAACGAAAAAAGCACTTTAAATGTGATGGTTTCGCTTGTGATAGTGACGATGTTGTTAATTCTTTCCAAATGTAGGAGCCAAATAATTGACTAAGATCTGTCAATCATTACATTGTAAAAACACCTGAATTTAAAAAATAGTAAACAAAGGAGTAAAATATTAAAATATTATTATTATTTACGATTTCTGATTTCAAAATGCCATTTCCTGTTTCGTTTTTCAAAAAGAAGACGTTATAAATGTAAGGTTTCTTAATTTTGATTTAACTTACAATAAAACGAGAAAATGCTTTAGAAATTTAAAAAAGTGCAGAGTACCAGATCCACGAATAAAAACAAATATGTATTTGAAAATCATCTTTTCAATGTAGGAGATACCTTAAAGATGATTGTATGAAAATTTTATTTATGAATATTTTTACAAACAACGACTATTAAAAAAAATTTTATATCCTATTTTACAATAAAAAATGCACATCCAATATTAAATAAGAGTTACATTATATCAACATAAAAGCAGTTTGTTAATCATAATTGCAAAACAAATAATTTTTTCAAGCAAATTTAACAAAACAAATGTTTAATTTTGTTACTTATAATTGGCAAATTAATAAAAATAATGTTAACAACGTATTTACTAAAATTATTTTCGTTACATAATTACTTTCGTATTTGAATATGAATAGACTCTTCAACTTCTTTTCTTCTCTATATATTATTTTCTATTTATTATCTTCATTTCTTCCATATATTATCTTTGGGATTATTTGTTATGTCTATGAGCAAAATCTAAGAAAATTATTAAGTGATAAAGAAAACATGATTAAAAATAAACAGCACTATATAGATATTTTACTGAAAATTTCCTTTAAATAGATGCAAAAGAAAAAAAATTCTTGTTATATATTCACAATTTTGCTTCATTTTAGAAGTAATGGTACTTAGAATATGTAAGTTCAATTTCCTTGTCTGCTTCAACTTCGACATTATGGTCTTCTTCCTTGACTCTTTCAATAAGTTTATCAATATTCGAAATTGGAAATTTAGGGCCTGACTTATTATTCATTATCCTATATCTTAAGCACTAACTTATGAACATTCATTAATTTCCAGAAAAGAGTTTCGAAAATTCTCAAATGTGTGTGGCACATTATTTTCATTTTCTCCTTTCTCTTCCCTTTCCTTGATTTTTTTTCCTTATTTTCTTTCTCGTCTTCAGTCTATTTTTTTTTTTTTTTGAAATCCTGAAATTGATTCGGATAATAAGTGATTCTGGTAAACGGAATTCGGATAATTGAAGCTCTGCTGTATTTTCATTATTACTCGAGATATCGTGTTAAAGCTTTAGAGATTTTGTGAAAAACAAAGTTTGGAGAAAATTGCCAGTAAAATGGTAGTTTCAATTGTGATTGCGACAATTTTGAATTTCTTATCGAATGTGTAAGCTAAATAAGGCCCTCATACTTAAGACAAAGTTTGTACATTATAGAAATTAGATTAGTACATTATAGAAAAAACATTTAAATTTTAAAAATAATAAAAAGTAACGACTTTTTTTATCACTTCTAATTTGACAATGCAATTTCATTCTTGATTTTTCAAGGCAAAATATTTTTAAAATCATGTAATTTTATTTTTACTTGCAGTAAAACGAAAAATGTTTTTGGAGACTAAACATTTCTGAATGCACAATTCACAAAAAAAAAAAAAAAAAAACTGACATGTATTTTCAAAAATTAACTATTCAACGTTCAAAACTAAATTAACTTTTCAACATATCCTAAGAAGATTAAGTTCAAAAAATGACTTTTTTATTTTAAAATATTTATTATAACACTTCTGTTACTAAAATATTAGAATGAATTTCTCATTTTAAAAATGTATTTCAATATAGTTAGCTAACTTTAATGTCTGTTTTCAAATTAAAAAACTTAGAAGTTTTAGAATGATATTTGACTGTTAATTTTCTAAGTTCAAATGCAGCATATTTGACACCCTTACAATAAATCGGAAGAGAAATTAACATGTTGTAAATTATTCTTATCAACCGAGTTTTATGTTCCATGAAGAATTCTAATTAATCTGTGCTGCATACATTTATTATAAATGGCAACAAAGTCATTTAAAATAAATCATGCAGCACAGATTGTCAAGGACAACTAGTCTGGACAAGGACAACTAGTGAGAAATTAATTCATCACTAGTTGCCTTTAGATTGATTCATATATAACTTACATGGACAAATAGTCAAATCATACTTGTGATATCGAGATCATACTTAGGTAACCATGCACTGTGAGAGGCTTTATGAAAATATAGATTCACACATCCACGTGATTAACAAAAACATTTAAATCATAGGTCCATAAATCCATGTTATTTTAAATTATGAAGAACTACAAGAGTGAAGCAGCAAGAGTGAAGATCAGCTGACTGTTATGGCAACCAAAGCAAGTTATAAAGTGGGTAGGAATGGATCGTGTCGTATAGCAATGTGGATTGAAAGAGATCTGCTGAAAGTGGGTAGGAAGGCATTGTGTCGTATAGCAATGTGGGTAGAAAGAGATCTGCTGAAAGTGGGTAGGAATGGATTTTGTCGTATAGCAATGTGGATAGGAAGAGATCTGCTGAAAGTGGGTAGAAATGCATTATGTCGTATAGCAATGTGGATAGAAAGAGATTTGCTGAAAGTGGGTAGTAATGGATTGTGTCGTATAGCAATGTGGATAGAAAGAGATCTGCTGAAGGTGGGTAGGAATGCATTGTGTCGTATTGCAATGTGGATAGAAAGAGATTTGCTGAAAGTGGGTAGAAATGGATTGTGTCATATAGCAATGTGGATAGAAAGAGATCTGCTGAAAGTGGGTAGGAATGCATTGTGTCGTATAGCAATGTGGATAGAAAGAGATTTGCTGAAAGTGGGTAGAAATGGATTGTGTCGTATAGCAATGTGGATAGAAAGAGATCTGCTGAAGGTGGGTATGAATGCATTGTGTCGTATTGCAATGTGGATAGAAAGAGATTTGCTGAAAGTGGGTAGAAATGGATTGTGTCGTATAGCAATGTGGATAGAAAGAGATCTGCTGAAAGTGGGTAGGAATGCATTATGTCGTATAGCAATGTGGATAGAAAGAGATTTGCTGAAAGTGGGTAGGAATGTATTGTGTTGTATAGCAATGTGTATAGAAAGAGATCTGCTGAAAGGGGGTTGGAATGGATTTTGTCGTATAGCAATGTGGATAAGAAGAGATCTGCTGAAAGTGGGTAGGAATGTATTGTGTCGTATAGCAATGTGGGTAGAAAGAGATCTGCTGAAAGTGGGTAGGAATGGATTTTGTCGCATAGCAATGTGGATAGAAAATAATCTGCTGAAAGTGGGTAGGAATGCATTATGTCGTATAGCAATGTGGATAGAAAGAGATTTGCTGAAAGTGGGTAGAAATGGATTGTTTCGTATAGCAATGTGGATAGAAAGAGAATTGCTGAAAGTGGGTAGGAATGTATTGTGTTGTATAGCAATGTGTATAGAAAGAGATCTGCTGAAAGTGGGTTGGAATGGATTTTGTCGTATAGCAATGTGGATAAGAAGAGATCTGCTGAAAGTGGGTAGGAATGTATTGTGTCGTATAGCAATGTGGATAGAAAGAGATCTGCTGAAAGTGGGTAGGAATGCATTGTGTCGTATAGCAATGTGGATAGAAAGAGATTTGCTGAAAGTGGGTAGAAATGGATTGTGTCGTATAGCAATGTGGATAGAAAGAGATTTGCTGAAAGTGGGTAGAAATGGATTGCGTCGTATAGCAATGTAGATAGAAAGAGATCTGCAGAAAGTGGGTAGGAATGGATTATGTCGTATAGCAATGTGGATAGAAAGAGATCTGCAGAAAGTGGGTAGGAATGGATTGTGTCGTATAGCAATGTGGATAGAAAGAGATCTGCTGAAAGTGGGTAGGAATGCATTGTGTCGTATAGCAATGTGGATAGAAAGAGGTCTGCTGAGTTGTAATAATCATTTTTTTGCTTTCCACAAATCATTAAATTTCTATTCAGAAATCCTTGACTGTTGCTATTGTTTTCATAAAGAATAATACTTAAATCCCTGTGCCTGTGTTACATGATTTTATAAATAATAATGGTATCTTTATTTTTTTTGACTCTACCCAACGGATTGTGTTACATTTAAGATAATAATCTTAAATTGCTAAATTTCAAAACAAATATCTCGTTTTCAATAAACTATCAAATTTTACCACAAAAATTGCTTTGCCCATTAATTTGACAATGAGCCTTCTTCTATTTATTAAAGCAATTGTTTATTAAATTTGATGTGCAGGACATATTTTTAAAGTATGATATAAGAAGAATTTTGTCACAGATGAGTGTTATATTGATATAGATTTAATATTTATGTTATTGAAATGTCTTTTTGTGATTTCATACAACTGTCATTAAATATATAAGCTGTTTCAGTTTCTTTGAATTGCTTATAATACATATTCAACAAAACAAAAGTAATTTATATGTAGTTTCTACAGCACAGCATGAGACTTTCGGGCTAAGATCATTAGAAACTATAATTGCTAGAAATAAAGAATACCTTTTCAGCTTCAACAATTTAAAAGTGTTTCATTGTAGCTGAGTGATAAGACTTCAGAGCAGAGGTTTTCTGGTTTGATTCCTACCACTCTTAAGCAACATGGGACGGAAAATGCGAGTGTGTTTTCTAAATGCCTAAATTTTGGGATGATTGATAAGAAGTTTCTCAGATTTTCAACTTTGTAACAAATAAATATGGTTCACTATCTGTCAGAAATTTTCCTAGAGTTATAAATCACTGTGAATTTCAAAAAGCGCCCCAAAATCCATTAGCTTTTAACTATGCTTCATGGAGATACAGATTTCTTAAGAACTTAACAAGTATAATTCGATCACTGTTGCCATTTTTCTTAGTATAGTTGTTAAAATGATTTTCAAGTAAATGCTTAAAAATTACTAAGCAAACTCTTAAAGAAAATGTTGTCTCTGGATGAAAAAAAAAGAAAATATGATAATGTTATAAATTTCGGAGGAAAAATTAAATCACAATGATAGGACACTTGTAATAACAGTTGATGAAACAAAAAAAAATCAAGTCTATGAAACTAATCTAAACGAATGCTTATCATAGATTATAACAATGATATTAATAGTTTATTGATTTTGTCAGCTTGTTTTTTTAGTGTTATCCTTAGTGATGGAATTATCCTAATTGCAGACACAAACTATCTCATTAGTGCTTAAAAGCGATTATCTAGAGAAAAATAATATATTTCTGTATCTTTCAAAGAAATATTTGCTTACTACTTTTTTCTCCGTACTTCTCAGGTTATTTTTAAGTATACGTTTCTCTTACCCTGTGAAATGCACTGACTATTGATTTTTTTAATCCAATCACAAATCTTAAAAAGTTTTTCAGTTGAATAATTGAGTTCTTCCTTCATCTAAGTATAATGAAAGCACATAGTCTAAGCTAAAAAAAAAATCAAAAGTTATATGCTTTTAACTTAATTAAAATTTAAAAATTACATATAAATTGAAAATAATATAAAACTGAATTATATGGGAATTCTTTACAATAATGATAAAAATGGAACTTAGAAATAGAAAACGCGAATTATTTTTCGTTCAGTTTCCATTTTATTTAAAGAAGTTTTTCCTGGATTGAACAAAACAAAGCTGCGTACGAAGCAACATAAGCTGCGGTATTGAACAAAACAACTAATTCAGTTTACTAACAAAAACAAGTCATTATATTCAAAAATACTATAAAGAAAAATAGACCGTTTAGTAATAGATATTCACTAATTATTATAATCTTTTAACCTTAGAAGCAAATTCTTGAATAGTATTTCATAAAAAAAACTGTGCACAGATATTTAAATCCAAATATATTGTTTAATATATATATATATATATATATATATATATATATATATATATATATATATTTCTAGTGTATAAATCATACTTATATGTTACACTGGAATTGTCAATCAATTAATCGATTGGTTTTAAGGACCTTGTCAATTTTTTTACCTAAAGTAGATAAATACCATTAAATCACTCAAATCTTTCAACCATAGTCAAGTGAAAAAAATTGAAACTTGGGTTTGCAGCACCCTCTCCAAACCCCAAATACACTAGAAAGTTGAAATTTTACCCTTTGAAACTTTTGTAGAGTGTAGGCAATTTCTAAGTGATGAACATCGATTGGATGACAGGTGGTTAACTGATATCTTTAGAATACCATAGTAATATCTTCTTTAATCAGTCAACAAACAATAAATAAAAGCTGTTGTGAATCGGTGTTCTATACAGAAGAGAGTGTCTGTGTAAAATTTATTATATACACACTTTTGGTGTCTGTATATAGTATAATACATTTTATACAGTCATTGGCAATTAAAACTAGAAAAAGCCTACATTACCAAGTTTAATTGTTTGCAATTACAGTTTTGAAATATGTAGCAAAGAACAACATGCTTAAGGCCGTGATTTGATCAGACAGTCCAATTATCTTATGGGAATTTCTAGCCTTCTTTTCAGAAATAAACTGATTCCTAGCATTCAAAATTTACTCAGAATAAACATACGTTACGGAGCACCTGGTCTGAAACTTAGATTGCTGCTAAACCACGCAATACATCTGGTTGTGACAAAATCACCACGAATTTTTTTTAAAAAGAATCATCTCTGAAACTCACCAGTATTTACGAATGCTTCGAAAACAGGACATTCTGACTGTGATATGTTTGTTAATAATCTTACTCTTAGTTAAAGGCTTCATCTTTCCTTATCTATTTTAATTCACTTAAGCTAAAACTTCATCATGCGAATACTGCACATTGATAGTAAGATCTGTATGTACACGGGAAGGTTCAGCGTTTAAAAAGATTAAGAGAATAATAATTTTAATTATCGTGAAGTTGTTTCAAGAATTTTCGGAGTTTGTCTAGTCCCTTGCTGCCAAGGGATTTAAAATTATATTCTGTCGGGTACAAAGTCACGTACTTCTTCAGAGCAATAAAAAGCTGATACAGCTGCTAAATCTGCCTCTGTTCCAATACAGCCATCAGATCCAATTTCTGATGCGAGAAAAGGCGTGAATATTTTAATATTTTCTCTTTGGCAAGAATCATGGAATATGCAGATAAATTGAATAACGTTATACCATTTGTCATTCCATTAAAAGTCTGCCATTACGAAGTGCTGCTGTTAAGTTTACTCGCCATCTTGTCAGACTCACACATTTCATATATAAACACTTATTTTTAAGTAATTTACATCCATGGTCTGAAGCATGTGACAAACTTATGATTATATTTTATGCTTTAATTTGATGTCAAGATTTTAACTATCAATACCTCTTACTTTTTTTTTAATACTAATTTTCTCACCCTATCCGATATGTTAGGCGAACCATATCATCGCAACAATAGCAAATATTTATAATGGTTTCTAATACTATATTATAAATTTAATAATTTCTGCAGAAGTGGAAATTGGTATTTTGAAGATTACATTTTTATATAGAGAAGTCAACATGAGAGTTTACTGTATATCGTTATTCTACGGTCTACATATGCTTTTTATCTCATATTATTCTATAAAAAAATAGTTTTTAATCTATATATAATTGAATTTCTGTAATCAAGATTGCCTAAGACTTTCATGAAAATCCTGTTTTGAAAATTTTTGACTTATTATGCTTCTAGTGAAAATTCTTATGTTATTGAGAAAAGAGTATATATAAGTGATGAGATACATATTTTTAAAATTGTTAACTTTTATAATTTTAAATGTCGCACATTCTTACTGAAAATATGATGGGTGGCTTATACTTAATTGTGCCCTTTGTTTTCTCCACAATTTTGGCGGCGGATTGAGGAATGTTGAATTTGGTGATAATTTTGTTTTCATTTATAAAATCTTATTTTTACGCTTAAAAATATGCAAGATTTTTGTAATTTTTAAAATTGTGCATCACTGCATAGTATTTTCGGTATTTTCTTTAAGCAAGTACTAAAACACGATTGGCGACAAAAACAATCGCCAATTTTCGTTTTAAGGGAAAAACTGAAATTTCGTCATTCTATCTTTCAAGATAATTGACAATTCAATCGCAACAAAATACAGTATGTAGTGAGGTAATATTTCAGAATCTAAGGTACATACAACTCTTCGAATCAAAAACAATTTAGTTTACATGTGATGCAGATGCTTCCTTGGGTATGTGTGTGTGTTTATGCTTATATTTAAATAAATAAATTCAACGTATTACTGTCAAATCGTAGTAATGTGTGTATCTAATTAAATAGCACCATTATTAAATTCCTGGTAATTTTAAATCCTTATCAAATTGCGATATCTATACCTCAGCTGATCCAATTTCATCCTTCAGTAGAAGCGAAAGTACGTTAATTCATGGAACACACAATAAACATTTACACGTTTTATTCCAAATGAATCTATGATACTAATATAGTTGCTATATTGTTGAAACACAAATAGAAGATTTGAGTTTTAATGCAAATAATAATATAAGTAATATTATTTTACATGCAATCAACACATGTAAATAAAAGTTGTTTGCATTTTTAGCGTTTGCTTAGTTCTGTTAATATTTGAAAAGCCATTCAATCTGATCTATAAAAATTATAATACTACATACATTTAAGTACTGAAAATGATTTAAATAGTCATTACTAATTCCAAACACAATGTAAACCAGAAAGTTCTTGCCATTTTCCATGACCCAAAAAATAAACATGACGTACAGAAAGTGTTATCCTCGAAATATTGTTAATCCTCGAAGTTATCACCATCAGCATCCAGCACCTTCTACCAATGTGTCTCCAGTTGTACAACTCCCTCGAGATAAAACTCGGAGGTTTTGGTTGCAAGGAAGTCCGTTAGTTCTTGGCGAAAGTTGATCAATTTCACATAGTCAAGCATTTTTCACAAAGATGATTGTCAAAGAAATGGAAGGGATAGTAATCTGTTGGTGCAAGGTTAGTAAGTAAGGAGGAAGACACAAAGTCTTCCAACCGAATTGCTCCATGCCTGGCTACCAGCGTAACATGAGGCACTAGGGATATCGGCCATTTACAGAGCTCTTGTGATTAACCAATGCTGGCTCCTTCTGATGCAATGTCTGTTGTAAGCGTTCCATTTTCTGTGAGTACAAGTCTGCAGTGACAGTTTAGCCAGTTGATAACAGCTCATAGTGAGCCACTTGATGACTAGTCTACCAGACACCACCATCATCACAGTGGTACAAATCTCCAAACC
Organism: Latrodectus elegans; assembly: GCA_030067965.1. Lineage (NCBI taxonomy): Eukaryota > Metazoa > Arthropoda > Arachnida > Araneae > Theridiidae > Latrodectus > Latrodectus elegans. The sequence continues at coordinate 70,626,792 of CM057815.1, forward strand.
CGAATTTGTAAAACCAATGCCTTACCTGAAAATCATTCACAGTAAAATCCCCAGACTTGACATATTCGGCCACTTAATGCAGCATTTGATAAGCCCACTTTGAAGTCGTACATCAAAGAACATAGAACGAGCAACTTTGACAAGTCCATTTATCTCCGCAAATGTTACGATTGATAAATAAACACGTGATGGACCTGCTTTTACAACAACTAATATTCCTACTCTCGATTAACCGGTGTCTTAATCACATCATACACAAATTTGCATATTCATTCTCACTTCATTCAATGGCAACGCGAGAGCGGCAAGAATTTTCTTGTTTACCTGATAATATATATTTTTAAATACTAGAAATGATTTAATTTGTCATTGTTAATTACACATGAATTTAGATCTGGGGATACATAAAATTAACTTTTAAATTTTACACAAATATGTCAAATTCTCATAATGTTTACTTGAATCATTTCATAAATCGATAGAAAATATAATTTGTAGATTATTTAAGTAACTGTATATAAATTAGTGGGTAAAATCTGTGTGTGGTATCGATACATATATATATATATATATATATGTATATATATATGGTGCTCAGATTATTTTCCCACATAGAAATCATTTACAGTAACTTGTAACAATTAACGTGATGTGACGGTTGCGCAACGACACGTCTATTCCGCAAACGTTTGCAGAGTGATGAAATGCCTTTCAATTTCGTGCCCATTTCAGACTGAAATTGCACGAAACTCTCCCCCTTCCTTCACTTTGATTTGATATTTACAATGCTCTGACAACTCGGAAGACTTCGGGAAACACCCCTCTCGGGCACGTCTAGACGTGTTGTTGCGAAATTGGGATTTGCATACTCCAGGGCTCTAAGCGTCACTTCCTATGAGATTGAGCACTCTGGAGCTAAAATAAATTCAGCGGCAGAATTTAAGAAATATTTTATTGTTGCGGTGTCAGTGGTATATATATTCGTGGCCTTCTCTGATCACGTGACATGGGGTAATGTGACATTATGAGTATATTGATTTGTAAATGTCAGTCGGTGGTAAAAGATAGGATTATAAGTAAACTACATGGAAGGAAATAATCTTTACCAGATCTTTCTAAATAAAATAATCGATCTATTCTGAGAAATATTTTTGCTGAAATAGTTGAATATCGTATTCCTTTTTTGTGACTCAAAATATTAATTTTTCTTTTCCAAATGATTGAGGAAGAGCTTCGTTAATAGATTAGATCATTGTTTTGCAATAAGGAAAATAGAATTAAATTTCATAATCAATATTTAAAATAAAACAAAGAGATGGGACCATTTCTTATAATAAATTAGATTGTATTTATGTTAGTATTATTACTTTAGCACTGTACTCTTTTACTTTTTAACTACTGAAATAATATAATTACTTAAACAAAATTTAATTTAAAGTAAAACGTCATTTAATTTAAACATCAATGTGAAAACAGCGCCAATTTTGCTTTAAGTGCAAAAAATTGGTTTACGAAACACTTTTTTTGGTATCGGACTTATTTATTGTTCATTGGTATTATACATTCATATATATATATATATATATATATATATATATATATATAATATATATATATATATATATATATATATATATATATATATATATATATATACACGAGGGTCACTCTGAAATTTTTGAGATACAACTAGGTTTTTAAAGTTATATTTACAAAATTTTAGGTGTGTTCAAATTGGTCTCCCCGTCATCAATGCAACTTTCTAGACGAATTTTCCACACATTAAATGCCTCAATCCAATCATTTCTTGGAATAGATGAAAAAATGCATTTATAGCCACATCAATCTCTTCTTCTGAATGAAAACAACGGCCACGTAAATTCTTTTTTAGATTAAAGAATAACCAAAAGACGCACATAGCTAGATCAGGTAAATACGGTGGATGTTAGATCACTTTATTTTTGCTTAAGAAACTCAACTGTTAATCTGGCTGTATGTGAAGATGCATAGCCATTGTGAAGCATTATTCCCCTAACATTCAATTCTTGTAGAATTTCTGGAAGACATTTAGTGGTATACCAGTTTGTTGTTAGTGCCTTCTGTCCTTCTAACTTAATGGCTTTGACCAATCCCGTACTTCTGAATAAAACGGCATACATCACTTTTTTCAGTGCGCGTTGCGGCGTGGGATCATCTTCAAAGACCCATACTTTGCTTTCTTGACGTGTTGGAACGTCAAAAAACGGTATGTACGTTTCGTCACCTGTTACAATTTTAGAAATGATGCGGTGGCCACCATCATTTAGCAATTTAAGAGTATCTTTGCTGATTCCGGCAAGCTCCTCTTTCTGGTGCTCAGTTAGATTTTGGGGAACCCAACGGCAAACTACTTTTTTCATATGTAATTCTTCATGAATGATTTTGTGTGTGGCTGCGGATCCAATGTTAAGTTCCTTCTGTATCATTTGATAGGTACAGCGATTATCATCCATTAACATTTTTCGTATGGCAGACACATTATCCGGGATTACTGCCGACGGCGGCCTTCCTGTGTATTCTTCATTATGAAGAAAATTTCGACCTCTTCTAAATTCTCTAAACCATCTGAATACAATAGCACGAGCTGGAGATTCCTCACCAAATGCTAATTGCCACCGTTGAACACATTATTCTTTATCTAATCCTGCTTTAAAATTGTAGAAAATCATAGTGCGAAAATGTTCTCACGTCGTCTCCATTTTCTCTTCTGTTTAAAATTTATTCTACGCTAAACAAGTTTAAGTAAGACAGTATAAAATAGTCTTCTGTGTTAAAATACTTTGTATTTTAAAATTAAACAGTAATTTTCATTTTGTAAATTCCCGTCTGCGCGTATCTCAAAAATTTCAGAGTAACCCTCGTATATATATATATATATATATATATATATATATATATATATATATATATATATATATATATATATATATATATATATATATATATATATATATATATATATATATATATATACTTGTTTACAAAAGTAAGTATGCAACTCATAGCTGAAGTGAAAAGGATCTAGTTCTAAAATAAATAAATAAATATAAGAAAAATATTATTTTGGGGAGTATTGTTTATAGCTTCTGATTCAAGTTATAAATTACTGAAAAATAAATGAAATCATATTTTTAAAAAAAAAAACTTTAAGATTAGTTTTGTAAACAACCAGTGGAAATTTAGATCACAAAAGTATGTATGTACTCAGAATTTTTTATTTTTAAATAGGCTGAATGAAACTTTTTGAGTGATTTTTCGTACTTTAGTGATAAGTTTATAAGTTCTGCTACAAAGCTTGTAAGTTTGAGCCTTGAGTACATCAACAATTCACCAATGCCTCCACGTGGAAAAGAGTTATCAATAGATCTAAAGGATGCAATAATAAAGCTCTATAAGTGAAGCAAGTCTTAAATACAAATACGTAAAATCATAGTCAAAAGTCCTGCAACAGTGCAAAAAAAAATCCATTGAAAAGTTCTAGGCTGAGGGAAATACTTTAATCAAGCCAAGAACAGGACGAGACCTCCCATTTTCACAGATGGAGAAAGGCGAATTATTGTTGGAGATATGAAAAAAATCCGAAGATTAGTGCACCAAAATTGACAATAATGTGAAAAACAATTTTGAGAAGTCATGAAATCCTAAAATAATCAAACGTGTGTTACGGATGGCAGAATACAATGGTCGAAATATGCGAAGAAAACCATTTGTTAGCAAAGTAAATCGCAAAAAGAGAATAATTTTTGCAAAAGAAAATGTAAAGCAGGACAAAAATTTTTGGAATTCTGTGATTTTTTCAGATGAAAGTAAATTTAACATCCATGGGTCAGATGGACACCAAAAAGTTTGAAGGAAAGCAAATACAGCTCTAGAACCAAAGAACATGAGAGAAACTGTAAAACACTGTGTTGGTTTGATTATGGTTTTGGGTTGCATGGCAGCAACTGGAGTAGGAAATTTAATTATAATCGACGGAATAATGAATCATTATAGCTATTTGAATGTGTTAAAGAATAATCTAAGCCAAAGTGCTTCTAAATTGAGACTCAATGGATCCTTCACTTTCCAACAAGATAATAATCCCAAACATACTGTTTGGATTGTTCGGGGATGGATGCAATATAACGTGCAAAAACAGCTAAACACCCCACCGCAGTCACCTGATCTTAATCCCATTGAACATTTGTGGGATTATCTCGATCCCCAAATTAGGAAGAAAGAGATCAAAACTAAGAATGATCTAAAAAAAAGTCCTTTTGGAGGAGTGGCAGAAAATACCACATTATGTCTCTCAAAATTTAGTAAAATCAGTGCCATATAGATTGAGAGCTGTTATAAAGGCTAAAGGCTATCCAACAGATTAATAATTTTTTTAAAAAAATGTTAAATTTGCAATATGAATGTCTTTGTTTTTGTTTGCATAATTACTTTTATGATGCAAATTACATCCTAACCTAAGTTAAGCTCATCTTGCTAATTAAATATTTGTATTTTTTTAAATATTTTTCATTTTGTAATTAAGCTCCATTATGCTGAAATCGAAATAAATTGTTAACTTTGAAACTCTAATATTGTAGGTCTGTTTTTTTTTTTTTTTTTTTTTTTTCTTTTTTTTTTTTTTTTTACCCATAGTACATCATCACATACACTCTGCATACTTACTTTTGTGATTAAGTATATATATATGTGTGTGTATATATACATGTATATATGTATATAGCTCAAAGGATAAATCATCATAAATAAAATATAAAGGAATGACACTTACAAATATTCTTCTTTTCAAAAAGAATAGAATTTTATGATGCTTAATCCATATTTAGTATATATTGTTTAACCATTTATTACAAACATCGCCTCCCTTATATTGATTTTAATCGACTTCAACCATTTTAACAAACAACTGCCGACAAAAGAAGAAGGTAAAATAGCACTTTATGAATTCAAGCGCATTTAAGTCAGTTTGCTGAACTGATTTAAGATAAAACAGTTCTCACTTATTTTAATCATAAATTGCCTTCCTTTACTAGAAAGCTTGGTTGAGATTTAAATGGGCTCAAAAATGTAATTTAAGAGATAAATTAGAATGCAAGAAATTATTTTTCTAATTACGGAAGTGAGTGAAATTCTTATCCAGGAATGAGGTAAAGACTTTTTTCTATAACAAAGCAATGAAGATTTTGTTCAGGAACAACTAGATCTAGGTGATGTTATGTTAAAATGAATTATTTCTTTTGGAAAGATATTTTAACAACAATTACCTTGAAAAATAATTTTTGAGCGACAAATTCATTATATTTCTTTAAAGTATGACGGTAACAATAAATTCATGTTATTAGATTGAGAATTATAAAAATGCTGCTTTTTATTAATTTGAGTTAACATTAAAATTTTATTTTAGTGCCTGAAAAATTGTAAAACATGTCAACCCATCGATTGAATTTTCTCTGCAAAATTCTTCAACAAATTTCGGAAGCGTTTATATTCAATACTATATTCTGCTCACACAAAATTTATCCAAAACGAGAATTTCAATAAAATCAACTGCCAATTCTCTAAGTATAATTATTTGTTTCTAAAAAATTAATTAAATCACAGTGAACTGTGCCAGTGACTTGAATGGATTTTACATATAATAAAAGATTAAAAAAGTGTTAGCTAAAAAAAGAAAATTTCATACCTAGCATATTCTTCCTCTCTTTTATTTTCAAACTGCATTTATATCTTGATATGAATTTCTTTGATATAAATATTGATATATATTCATATAATTTTCTTTGATATAAAATCTTTACCTAAAATTATTGCATTAGAATGAACTGATTACGCTTCTTTATTGTGGATTAGAATTAAAATATTCTATGCCCATAAACTTTAATTAATTGTAAGTAAAAAGTTTTAATTATGGTACATAATATTCACTAATATATCTTTATTTTAGAATTATTTTCTCATTTGCAAATATTCAGAAACCTATAAAATTATTTTATTATTAATTTTGCATATGATTGAGAGGAAATATAGATTCTTAATTACACAAATTTTAACAAATTTATTGACAAGTGTGTTCTGCACACATGATAAGTATTGTGATTGTAAATAATTAACATTTAAGTAAAATCAATCAATTCAAATGGAAGTTTTGGAAATTAGTGTGAAACAAAATTAAGCTGATTCCTGATACTAATTCATATATTTTATCAAATTCATATAAAAATGGATTTTCTGCATGATCGATAAATTTTAAGAGATTTTTGACTTACAACACATTTTAAATCGAAACCACTATAATATATATTAGAGAGAGAAATATATAATTAATATTATATTATATATAATAAACCTTTATAGTAGATCTAAATTAAACTTAAAGCTCAGTTTAAAATTATAAATGCGCCATGTTTATTATTTTTTTAATGATGGTAATGATAAATTAATTAATTTTAACAATTTTGTTAAACGTCAATGAAACTTAACGTGTTAAGAATTTATGTTTAGTGATTAACATTTTTTTTAACTAAAGTTGCAACATATTTAAATTGAGAAAAATTAGACTTTTTGATGTTTTTCCATCGAAATTAAATATTGGCTTAATTATTTTGTCACTTCATGGTTTTACATGAGAAATCCCTTTTGATCGGGAAGTACAATTTAAAAAAGAATTCCAAATCATTAAAAACATCCAAACCTTAAGCAGAATCGAGCGTATGACCTTAATAAGTGAAAGACCAAGCACTAACTTACAATTCTATTGTCAAGTCGGTCAAAACTTCAAAGAGTTGATTGTTTAATAGGATATGAAGAACAATTTGATTGTAAATGATGTATTGCAACTTTAAACAGACAATGAAAAAAAATTCTTTATGAAACAAAAGAAAGAAACGCTTTTAAAAAATAAAATAATTTATGAAAAATAAAATAGAACACTCAGTGGGATGAAAGACGAACGAATCAGAAGAGGAGAACAGAAAGAATCAGAATTTCAAAAAACGAGTATCAGTGGGATGAGTCCGAAATAGGAACATTGTATCCATTATGCATTCCCTCTTTCAATAGCTATTCTTTCATCCAGAAACAATACGGAGACTACATTTGCAGATCGTCCCTGAGGAATCGATTGATTGTACAGCACTGCCATCTAGCGGCGTTATGAAGCACTGTAATCATAACGGTTCCTCGTGTGTTTTAGGGAAGAAAAGGAAAAGGTAGGTTGAGATGCGGAGAGGGTTACTGTGAGGGGTTGAGTTTGTTCCAAAGACGCCGCAGTTACGGTTACAGAGAAAATTTAGATTTTGAGGTGGGTTCTTTGGATATTGTAGTGTTTTCTCCTTCCTCCTTACTATTCTTTATACTATTCTTAGAGGCGCTGCAAAATAGTTACATGCCGATTTGTTTTGGTTTGTGTGTATCTACCGGACTTATCGAACAAATCACGTGTTTCCGAAAGCAAAGTTGTTTGTTCATTGTCTGTCAAAAAATATCATATTTTCCTCGCGGACTAGTTATAAAATTTAGGCAAACAGACAGCTCAAGGTGAGTTGAGTAGTTTATTTCCTTCTGCTTTCGTCAAAGCGTTATTTTAATCAGTTGAATGGAGTTTTAGCACAAATATTTTCCACAAATTTAAAAATTCAACATAATCATTATTTTTTGAAAGAGGAGGATTAAATTTGAAATAAAACGATAAAAAAAAAGAAAGATTTATTTAAAGAAATGATAAATGTTGCCAACTTGTGACATTATAGATAAAACAACTAATTAAGGCACATCAATAGGTTCATTAAATTTCATCAAATTAATTTCTTAACTTTGTTGTTTAAGTTTTACAATTTCAAAGTAAAAATTTACAGTTGCATGCTACAGATATGGATTGTTCATTATAATGAATATCGCAAAATAATTTTTATTTAACTTTTCTTACACAATAAAAAATATTGAAGTTTTCAGAATTTTATGATACCTTTCTGAAAAGAAAATGAATTTAATTTTTATATCTAGAAAATCCATTAACAAAAGTTTTTTTTTTTTTTTTCTTTTTTTTTTTCAAAAAGGGATTTAAGCAATATGTATATGATCTTAATTACAGATGTAAATTTCAATAGTTAGGTTTCATTTAGCATTTCCTAATTATTGATTTCTAAATATATTCTTTTAAAAAATTATTCGATTATATTACAGTGGCAATTAAATTATTAAGTAAAAATGTGTGAACTATTACCGATTTCTACCTTAATTCGAAATCTTAAGAATAGTTTAAATAAATTGTAATTAAAAATAAACTTTGACTGCATGGATAACATGGTTTCCAAATAAAAACCATAAATATTTTCTAGTTACACATGATTTAATTACGTAGAAGCTGCCTTGTAAAAGAATTCTTGTCCCATTAGAAATCGATAGTAAAAGAAGATATATCCTCTCTCGTACAGGAAATTATCTATATCTCTGAATAAACTATAATTAAAAATACCGACTTATCTTTGTGAGCACAAAAGAGTTTCCAATTAAAGCAATAAGCATTTTCACTTTTTATGAGTTACTCAAGATTTGATGATGTAGAAATTTCTTCATAAAATTATTTTTCCTTGTAAACACAAAAGTAATAAAAAGGATGACAATGCTGCAGAAAATTTTCAGTATATTGAGATTTGTTATTTCAGAGATCTACTAAATAACTATTTTTTCTCACCCATCTAGGATATTATCTATTGCACTAGAAAACTATGCATAAAGCATTGTCAGTATTTTTCGATAAACTAATGCAGCAATATAACTTTCAGTGTTTTATAAGCATTCTTCTTAATGAATTATACTAATTTTATTCCTCAGATGGAAAAGGATTTTATCCCCAAAACTGTACATTATTCCGCATTCATTTCGAGAGTGAACCACAAGTTATTTCATTGTTATTAGTTATATTCGTGGTCCCTTAGCAAGAATTTAATTTGGAGACATATTCGATAAATTGATCATTTGCGCCAAAAATGTTTGCCGCCAAGTGTGACAGCTAAATGCCAAAAAATGCTATTCGGAACAGATGATCCTGAGTTAGATTCTAACAACTTCTACATAATGAGGAAGAATAGTTCGTTGTTCTTTTCTATCCTCATATCATCCTGAATGAGTACTTGAGAATTTTCCGATGATACAGAAATATATTCAATTACCCATAAAAAGTCCTCTCTAAAGACAATATGCGGTTTTAAAATGCATTAAGACAACGCGCGCTCCATTAAGCGGAGATTTGGTGATCCTCATATTGCAATAATACATAAATTATCATTAGTCATGAAAGAAGGTCAATCGCTCAATTTCATCGATCGCAATTCCATAGCGAAGGCAAATGGTAATGTCCAAATATCTCTTTCGGTATTGTTTGTTTTATGACTTCAAAATAGATATTTCAGCAGTGCATCAAGTCGCCAATTGTCAAGCATTTGGAAAAAGTTCGATGAATACACATACTTCAGGGCATTGTTTTCAAACTTAAACATTCAGGTTGGAAGATTGAGGCCAGTGAAGCAGACTTGTACCGAGCATTGGCAGACTTCTTTGCATCTGGAGTTTTACCACAAAAAGGATTGCACAATTAGACACACGTCGACGATTAGCGCATGATGTCTGCAGGAATTTTCTTCCAGAACTAATAATTTGCGAAAATTTCTATCCATTAGTTTCTTATCTTTAAAAATGCTAAGAACTTCATTGGTTGACTTATAACTGCACTCTCCTTAAAGTGGGGTACACCAATCTTAATCATTGTTGAAAAGTGAGACGTATACATGTATGCAGATGTTGCATAAATAAATACCAATTATGCATAGAATTTCTTCCTATATGCATAATTGGTATTTATTTCTTGTTTTTTCGATTGCAACAGGTGAGAAAGGGTTATTGTCTACAAAATTCCTCCTGAAATTAAAATGAAGAATTAAATTGGATCCACAATTGAAATGAAGAAGATTTTATGACGGATTGTAAATGAGGAGACTATTTAGCATACGGTGTCCATTTGCATTACTTTTTAAGAAAAACGCAGAGCGAAAAAGTTAATTTTATGCTATTTTTCCCTCATTTTTGAAGTTATTGATTTCTACAGTTTTCTTCGTACGACTTATTGATCGCCTTGTAATGATTGAAACTTATTAATCACTTTTGATTAAAATAAAGCAATTTTTCAAAAGAGTAAAAGAGATTCCTGAAAATATAGTTTTAAGTTTAATAAAAGTCAGTTATTGAGTTCATATAATAGCATACTATATACCAACAGTAATATGTATAGTTTATTTTAAAAGTATTCTACTATTTTCAGAGACCCTTACGAACTCCTGTCTGTATATCTAATTAGTACTAATATAATATTTACCTGATGTTACGAAAGGTGGCTAAGCGGTTGTCTTTGAAATTTGGCAAAATAAGTTTATAAAATAAAATTTGTGGTTTATTCAGCCTGTATTGATGAAAAATCTTTTGTTCATAGTATATTTCTAACAAATTTGATACTCATACATCTATTAAAATGTGTGCCTTTTATAATAATGTAACTTTATGTTTGTAAAGAATGCATGCAATGAGATTGCAATAATATATTCAAGTACACTGCATTTAATTAGTTTATTGTGTTCGTTTCCATCAATTCATATTGTCCATCTAAAATACTGAGCAAAGCTAAGGCCTAGTAATTTTGAAATAGGATCAAGTGACGAGGTCGACACGAGAACTGACACTATTCTTCTAAAACTTTATATATCAGCATGGACATCAGTTTTTGTAAAATTTAACATTAAATATTTTGTAAGTACTTTGGTTTTTATAAAATCCAACACAGTAAGTTTTGTCGCCATGGTAGTCTTCAGCGGAATCTGGTAACAAAACTCTTACCAACCGAACCAAACAACGATTTTACCCACCAGACCCACAGTGCTAAAAATATTATAAAGAACAATTTCATTCAGGAAATATCACTGGTTTTCTACAATCAAGTTTATAGCCGAATGATTAGCATCCTGGCTTTCAATTCAACAGGGCATAAATTCGATTCCAGGTTTGTGTATGGATGTTTGTAGTTATTGAGGATCCTCTTCAAATTGAAGATATCTTCCTTAAACACTACGGTATAATGTAATGGTTGAATGAAAAATAAACATACAAATACAATATTATTAAATATACCATAATGTGTGTGAGACACAAACTATATTATTATATTTATTAAATGAGTTAAACAATCTATTACTTTTTAATTCATTAAAAATCACATTTATTTTAAGCCAAACGGTTGAATTCTACACTTTAAAAATATTTTAACTGCAAAATTAAAATGGTGTGGCCAGTTATCATTAACTTCTGGAAGAAATAAATGTATTTTTTTGTATCAAAGTTACAAAGTTAAAATTTTATATACTCTCTCAAATTTATGTGTTCATAAAACGTAAAAATTTATACATTACTATTACGAAAATAATTTTTAATAGTTAAGAAGCTGAAATATCAAATATAAAATTTTCCATGTATAAAAACTTTCAGAAAAAAAAAGAAAGAAGAAAATCCTAAATATTAGTTTCTAAAAGAGATGTTCCCAATAGAAATTCAATAAAAAAAATTTTCATACAAGAATGGTTATATATAAGATCGAACCAAAGTGACAGCTCAGAAGTCAACTTCGTCACCTTACTCACCCAGGTTATGTTCTGACTTTAAATAAATTATCAACTTAAAATTAGGAGACTATGAATTATTTATCGACTTAGAGCTGGCAGTTGGATATGTAATACAATGGAAATGTCAAATAATAATACTATAAATATACTTATGAAAACTTGTAAATTCATCACAGTTATTCGAGAATGTTTAGTATGATTACTCTATAATCGAAATGTTAAAAAAAGAAATTATGAAATAATTAAAAAAAGTGAAATACTGAGCAAAAGTTCCTGCGTTCAATTCCAACAAAATGAAATGAGTGTGGGGTTTCTGTTTTCTTATGCTTATCTGCCGAGATGAATCTTTAGAAGATTCTTGGCATTTTTTTCAGTTACAAAAGATGAATATGATATAATACCTATGATTTTTTTTCGAATGCTTTATGTATAAATATTCAATAAAATTTACCAGCAACTTTCATGTGTTACATTGCTTACTAGGCAACGCAATATTTAAACGATGAAATATTCACATCTTTTATGATTTTCATACTTCATTTGGAAATTTCTTTAATTTGATGCCTGTTTTGTGCAATATAAAATCAAATATTGACTTATTAATGAAACTGAACTGCTAAAATATCGCTTCTTAACCTTAAACCAACAATACACTAATATTAGTTAATATGGATCAATGTATGTATTTTAGTTTGAAATCAGACCATATATTTCATGTTAGTCCAATATCATAAGCTTAGCAAGTATTGCCCAACTTTCTACGGACTGTATTGAGCCATGGAATTAAAATAACTGATACCATCTCAAAAGCTTCGAAATTATTATATGCTTCAGACAAGATATTTGATTGGATTACGCCATACAATATGAAAGCAAATATTCAAAATCCTCCAATCAGACTGACTGAAATATGTATCCATTCATTACGACATGTTCGGAGTACAATTACTCAGTTTGGACACAGAACTTAATTCCTCATTTGAGGCAGTGATAAATTACTAGACCCGCCAACCAGCTCCACATCGCCAAATACTCTGCTTTTGGAATTAGGCTTAAGATCCAGGCCATCTAAAATCACGCCAGAAAAGATTTAAGCTATCAGACAACGAGCTTCCTCCCAACTTAAAACTATAATGCCTTCCCTACTTTAATGCTCCACTAAACTCGATCGAGACTTTAGAATCTTTTGGAAATCGCCAATCATTTACGCCCGAAATCTCGTGCGATTCATTCCAAATTCCGGACTATCCCCAGCGCTTTTAAAGCTATCTCGATTTTCGATTTCCTAAAATTTCCGGACATGTCTAGAGTGTTTGCCAGGATCTTATAGCTCAATTAAACTCACAGAAGCGTACGTTGCAGTTGATTAAGGAATACATACTGATTTCCATATGCGGGTGGCGCCCCCTATAGGCGTAAACGCAATGTTTCGAACTATTCATTAGTCCTTGCGACGTCCATTTATTAAAGGCTTTAATTGGTTGATATTGAGCGGGATTCGGCGTGGCTTTGTTTTGGGATTGGAGGAGAGAAGTTGAGACACATTCCTTTCCGTGTATTTCACCAATTAAATTAGAGATTAATAGGATTATTTATCTCATTGCTTAAAAATTAATTTGTTGAGGTGCTCACTGAAAGGATAGTGAATTTTTCAATGAATACAGAATTTGGTTTACGTCAGCAGTATTATACACACACAGAGCAGACGAATAATATACTTAATACAATTAATAAAAATATTTACGGATAAAATTTTTAAGTAACCTACCTCCAATTATCTAGATCATTCGAATCAATTTAATCAAGATTCGCGAATGGTAAAGCGATGGAAGATAAAGCGAGGGTGTATGAAATGCGCATTTGACTTATAAATTAAAGCTTTCAAACTATGGTGAAATATAAAAAAATAGAAATCACTGTTTTTATAATCTTTTGTGCTATTAATTTTAATTACTTTTGAAATCATTTATATAAATTATCAAAATGCTCGGTAATTCAATTTGTGCAATCCAAAAATATTCAAAAAATTTGAAATTTTTTTGTAGGTTTTTAGTGGAAATGTATTAAATGTAATTTCATTGAAAATATTAATGCATTTATCGGGTTTTATTATTGAAAATGTGATATTCTGATTAATTATATAATTTGAATTTACTGCATTTCATTTATTTTCGAAATAGACATATTTTGAAAATAATTTTCAAAAATTATTTATTAAATTAATTAAAGTGAAAATAATTTTCAAAAATAAAATCTTAATTGCCCACCGATTAATCACAAATATTCAAAACCAAACATAATCAGGAAATATTAAATTATTATCTTCAAAAGTATAGTTTAGAAATGTCCATAAATATAGCGACATACTTTTAGGGGCGATCTAGATCAATGGTTCTCTATTTTAAAAGTTTGAATACTATTTAATAATAAATTATTTTTTATAATACAAATTGATATTTTCTTAATCTTCAAAAGTCCCTAACATTTTATTCAATTCTTAAAATCACAAATATAAAATTAAACTAAGCCGCGCACACACAGTAGAAATAAAAGTATTATATATTCAAAATAATACACCAAAACTGGATATAGCAGTGGAAATAATTTTCAATACATATCATTTTAATTTAATTTCTTTAACATTGTAAGTTTTCACTTACGTCAAATTTATAATAAAATAATTTCTTTCTCATGTTTTATATGCATTCAAAATTGAAATTTTATTTCACATATGATGTAGCGAATACCTAACATCTTTTCTTTATATGCTTTAATAAATTTTCTAAAAGTTAAATATAAGAATGGAGAAACAAAGTGTTCCAAAAAAGCATTTAAAAGAATAAAGTATGTTAAAAATGATACTTTTTAAAAAGAAATTCTTTTCTTTTGCGTTATGGGACTTTCTTTTCGGAAGTTAGTAAAATTGTTTTAATTTATGATCTTTTTCCAAAGCAACGTAATATAATCTTTATTTATTTCAGATGACTTAAATTTCCCAAATGGTTTGATACCATTTAATCTTTAATAAGTTTTGCATACCTTTTTCGGGAATCAGATAAAAAAAAAAGAAATTTGAAAAGAAGCTTATTATTTTTTAAACTATTATACATGAAAAATCTTTTTTTAATTTTCAAAATCTTTTTTATTAACCGCTATAATTGCAAGTTATTCCTTGGAGAATAGGAAGCAATTTAATCTGTTGCCAAACAATAAGTCGATGACAAAAAACAATTACTATAAAAAGAAAGATATTTCAGGTAAGAAGTCATTTGCGTAAAATATTATTTGTAAGCATAAAGTAAATTATCGTCTATAGATTAACTGTTTTGTTGCTTTTCTTTTAAAAGTTAAAAAGAAAATGATTACATTCAATGATGAATTTTTTTAATAATTAAACTGTAGTAAAATATCGCTAGTTAACTATACTAATTTCTAAGGACACTTTTTACGATAGATTTTATGGTTATCTTTATAACATAGTTTTTTCAAGTCAAAAATTTTACAGAAAAAAAAATACAAAGGAACTTTTCTAGCGGGAAGTCAAAATGCTTTCTAAAAAATTGCATAAGGGAGTTTATTTTCCTCTGGAAAATTACTAAGTTAATTAAAATGAATACTAATCAAAAAATATTAGTTAAATTAGGTTAAGTTAAATTTTATTACTTTAGGAACCAATAAAAACATCAGAATTTAAAGATTAATAAAAGAGAATTTTTCCGGTATAGTTTGCCAAATAAGATGAAAGATTATATGTAAAAAAGTAATATTTTTATAAATTTTTATTTTAAAATGGTTGGCTCTTGTATAACATAAAATTATATATTTAAATTTTTTACTTTTTTATATACATATATATTCAATACCCAAACAATTGTATTCGCAATAATTGACAACTTGGAACGAAATGGACAGTTTGGCCCAATTCATTCAGAAGCTTGGCAAAATATATCAAAGTATCATGACTATATCAACAAGTTGGTTAAGTTTAACAGCTTCTGTTCACTGAAATCAGAGAATAAATTGTAATAACTTAACCCAACCTAACTCAACGAAAGCCTATCAAATTATATGTGTAAGTAATAGGATTATATTTACAAGGTGGTTGTGGCTGTGCTTTGCAACTTCTTTCAGCTATAACTGAGAAAGAATTGCAATAGCCAAACCTAACTCATTTTGAAGCTCAACAATGATTATGTCCAAGTAGTAGACCATATTGTTTAGAATGTAGATGGAATTTTAAGATTATGAAGATATTTTAGGAGGTGGCTATACTAGCACATATTTGGAGAGATGAGCAGTTAGAGATTTTTTCTCGGTCATTTCCTTTACGACATTTTAATGCTCCTTAATATTATGTGATTTTCTGATTGAAAAAAAAAGATTAAAAAGCAAATATTTGCAAAAGATTTTATTTATTAATAGGTCTATTGTATTACATCAAATGTGTTTGGTCCTGCACGTTTGTTGTTAAGTTGGTTAAAAATTTTACATTCTTAATCAACTGATCATCATGCTAATATGCATGATGTCTAAACGAATATCATGAAAACAATCAGCAAAATTTACAAAAAAAAAAAAAAAAAAAAATTTAATCCAAAAATCAGCAAGTACACTTAAACATAAGTAAAATGAAATGCATACTTCAATATCAAATGCAAAATAATACCGAAAGCGGTGCTTTTAAATTGGACACGTCTTCAACCCACAAACCTGCAGCCCAGTGAGGGATAATGTGGTCACCCTCCTACTCTTTGCGCGCAGTTTGTTGTACCCAAACTTTGGTTGTCTGACTGGGAAAACGGCATTTAATGAGCCACTAGTGCTGAAGGGCATTTTATGGAAGATTAATAATTGTAGCATAATAAGTGAATATATATATATATATATATATATATATGAAAATGTGTAAATTAAGGTTGGTTAACAATTTAACTGTCTCAAATATTTTACTTTTCTTTATCTTCTGTAGAACAAAATGTGGTCTTGAATAAGGAACTAAGATTACTTCCTCTTATGTCCTCAATATATAATGTTTTAAATTTCGTATGTCTGCGTGACATTCATAAATGTGAGCCAAGAAATATAAAGGTCCATCTCGCATCTGTCGCTGTACCCGTGACCGGGATATGATTTCATAGCTGAAGAAGCCCGAAAAAGTGAAATTCATTCCAAAGCGTGTTATTAGAACGCGGGCAGTAAATAAGAGGCCATAAAAGGACTTCAAGCACCCCTGTGTCGACCCCCTCCATTTTTATGATTATGATGACCACCCCCACAGATGAGGAACAGGAACGCATGTCATCCCTGGAGAATAGGAAGCTAATGGAGCACCACACCGCAAAGCCCGCGTAAACAAGGGGGTCCCCCCTCATCCCTTAACCAGCACATAGCTGTAATGACTCGGTCTCGTGAGTCACGTGGTGTTATTCTGCAATCCGGGATTTCGTATAATTTTCTTTTCCCGAAAATATACGGTTTTACACAGGATTAGAGTCTATTATTTATGGTTTTTGGGATTAATTCGATTTTCGTTTGCTAAGATTATTTTTCCAGTTTTACGACCAGGACGATAAAGGATTTTAAGAATGGAAGCAATTTTGACTTGATATTATGCTCAAGTAACAGAACTGAATTACTGAAAAAGAATAAATCGCCGGCAAAATTCATAAATTTATATCATTATTAAATATATTTTGAATTGAGAAAGTTGATTCTTTGTGTGTGTGTGTGTGTGGAATGTACAAATTCAAAATTCAAATTAAATCTTAATTTACATATTTTCACGTCACATAAATCCGACACACTAGTTTTATTTCTATTAAAAATTTTACATAAAAAACATATCAAAAGAATATACTTGGATTTATGTTTTTTTCTATTGATTTTGAAATGTTATGCTTGTTTTTACATTCAAATTTTATGATAGTTATTTCTAGATTTGAAACTATTATTTACCTTACAATTGTACAAAATTTATAGGTAAATTTTTATGCATTTAAATCTTACTCAAAATTTTTTATTATTTCTCAAAATATGAAAATACCATTTAGTTTTACATAATATATATTACAATATTACCTTCATGCATGTTTTAAGAGAGAATTTAAGACATTATTTATGTAAGTACATTTGACATTGCAGCATAAAGGTACTATTTACTATTTTTTACCCTATCTTTTTTATTATATTTAGTACACTTAGTGTGTGAAGAACATATGCATTATTTTTTTTTCATTTTTCCCACAATATTAAAAAAATAAAAAATGATATTTCCAACAATAAAAAATATTTTAAACTATATAATGGACTCAATTCACTACCAGATGGCGCTTCTACACTTAGTATTTGACATATGACAAATACCCAACTTATACATTACTTACGTTATATAGTTCATGAGGATTCATATTTGAAGTTCGTAAATATGTGTGTGTGCTCTATTTAATTTTATACGGAAACTTGATAGCAATATTTTTTTTAAATTTTATAATGTTGCATTTAATAGTATACAAACCGTTGAATATGTATACTTTTACATATTCTTCTATGCTTGAATAAGCTGAATAATTTTCGCAAGGGAAAAAAAGTTTTTTAACGGAAAAATATTTAATAAATCTGTAGAAATAGAAAAGTTGGAGAACTTCTAACTACTAACACATATTAATGTGTACATGCACAATGAACTTGCAATTTTTTTTTAACTGCTACTCATTTATCATTAGTCGATGGGCACCTGTGAACCAAGGCAAGAGAGCGAGTAGCATTACTAACCCGTTTCATAGGGTGGGTCACATTCATTTATAATCTTCGAAGAAAGAATAATTTGTGTTTATAAAGGGAAATGATCATCCACAGTCAAATTGGGATTCGAACCCGTAATCATGAAAGCTAATCCCTCAGCCATCGGACTTGAGACTCCAATATGGAACCTTTCATTTCCTTGCTGTCTTTTGTGCCATTAAAAGAGAGCAATTATTCGTGGGTTAAACATTACAGTCGTGTACCCCTTGAGTTTTTTGAGATTTTTTAATGCTAAATAGATGCCAAGATGTGACTTACAAAATGACCGATGCCACTATACAAAAACTAAACTGAGTGACAGGATTACTAGAAACTAAATTTTATCACCAAAATTTGTTCGACGAACCAAGTGGTATCTGATTCTACACCGAACACTATTAGTGATGCATGGAAGTCTCAAACTGTCTCTTACAGGGAATAATTCATGAAACTGCTTAAAAATTCTCAAAATAGCTCATACTTTTAAATCTATTCACTTAAGAGTCAACATTTCGATAATAAAAAAAAAGTACCACCTACACCAAAGCGGATAAGCAATTATTCAAATCACATGCTTTTCCGTTTGACATGTCCTTTATTTCTAATATTCAGCTTACTAAATATCGCAGGAAAAAAAAGCAATAATGTGTTATTTACTGAAATTTTCATGAATCCTGTGAAAGTTTTAATAGCAACACTAATAAGAACATGCACCTGCATTCTCTTGTTGGAAAAAGACATTTTTTCATTTTTATTTATAAAATTCACCTAGAATTAAACACAGTTTTTCATTCAACATTCGGATACTTTCCAATATTTTTACTTTTATCCATTATGAATTCAGAACTAAAATAATAAATTTAATTGGTTATAAGATTAAACCTCATCCCATAATTTACTGCATAAATTTTTTTCTGAAAATATATATTGCATACCTTAATGTAACATATTTTTGTGAATAAAAGCATTGCGATATGTTACGTCAAAAATATTCTTAATGGAAAATTCAATGAAGACTCAAAAACATTTTTAAACTGCACTACTGGCCATTAAAATTGCTACACCAGGAAGAAATGCAGAGAACAAAATGATATTTATTGGACAAATATATTATACTAGAAATAACAAGTGATTAAATGTTCAAAAAATTTGGCTGGATAGATCCTGAGAAATCAGTACCCAGAATAACCACCTTTGACAGTAATAACAGCAGTTATACGCCTGGGCATTGAGTCAAACACAGATTGGATAGCATGTACAGGTACAGATGCCCATGCAGCTTCAACATGATGCCACAGTTCATCAACCGTAGTGACTGGCGTTTGGTGACGAGCCAGTCGCTCGGCAACCATTGACCAGACGTTTTCTATTGGTAAAAGATCTGGAGAACGTGCTGTCCAGGGCAACAGCCGAACATGTTCCGTATCAAGGAAGGTCCGTACAATACCGGCAACATGCGGTCGGGCATTATTCTGCTGAAACGTAGGGTTTCGCAGGGCTCGAATAAAGGGTAGAGCCACGGGACATAACACACCAGAAATGTAACGTGCACTGTTCAAAGCACCGTCAATGCGAGCAAGAGGTGACCGAGACGTGCATCCAATGGCACCTCATACCATCACGCCAGGTGATGGTCCAGTATGGCGATGACGAATGCACGTTGCCAGTGTGCGTTCACCACGATGCCGCCAAACACGGATGCGACCATCATGATGCTGTACATAGAACCTGGATTCATCTGAAAAGATGACGTCTCGCCATTCGTGCGCCCAGGTTCGTCGTTGATCACACCATTGAAGGCGCTGTTGTCTATGACGCAGCGTCAAGGGAAGCCGCAGCCATGGTCTCCGAGCTGAGAGTCCATGCTGCGGCAAACGTCGTCGAACTGTTCGTGCAGACATTTGTTGTCTTCCAAACGACCCCGTTTCTTGATTCACGGCTCGTGACGTGGTTGCACGATCCATTACGGCCATTCGGATAATATGCCTGTCTTCTCGGCTGCTAGTGATAGGTAGCCGTTGAGATCCCGCATGGCGTTCCGTATTATCGTCCTAAGCCCATCGATTCCATATTCTGCTAACAGTCATTGGATCTCGACCGACGAGAGCAGCAATACTGCGATAAGATAAACCGCAATCCTGGTGAGCAAGAACTTGACCTTTATCAAAGTCAGAAACATGCTGGTACGAATTTCTCCTTCTTACACGAGACATCACAACAACTTTTCACCAGGCAACAACGTTCAAATGCAATTTGTGTATGAAGAACCGGCTGAACAATTCCCTCATTTAAACACAATGTAGGTGTCGCTACTGTCGCCTGCTTTGTCTGAATGCGCTGAAAAGCTAATCATTTGCATATCACAGCACCTTCTTCCTTTCGTGTAAATTTCACGTCTGTAGCATGTCACCTTCTTGGTGTAGCAATTTTAATGTCCAGTAGTGTACAATATATATATATATATATATATATAATTTAATAGTTAAAGTAAGAAGTAAAAAAGAGCTAAAAAATATAAGAAAAATTAAAATATACATTATAAAATATAGTGTAATAATAGATAATGGTTCTCTATTATTACACTATATATTTTATAATGTATAAAATATAGTGTAATATATAATAGCGAACCATTATGGTTCTCTCTATTATTGGTTCTCTAGTCTGAGGAGATATATGCATTATACAATACAGTGCTGTAACAGGTAATGTTTGTCTAATGTGAAGGAATACATTTCGTATAACAAAATACAAGAACAGATAATGGTTCTCTAATGTTAAGGAGTATGCTTTATAAAATGTAGTGCAATAACAAATAATGGCTCTCTAGTGTGAAGGAATATACATTATAAAATACAGTGCAATAACAACTGAATATCCCCTAGTGTAAAAGAGTATACATTATAAAATAAAGTACAATAACAGATAATGGCTCTATAGCATGGAAAAGTATTTAGTTTATATTAGAGCGATGCATTGTGTTAAAATATTTTTTTTTTCGTTTTCTAAGGCCTGGCTGCCCTTTGAATTCACATTCTTCTCTACAAGGGGTGAAGGTGATGCAATTTTTTCAGCAGGGCAGGCAGTGGTTATGAATTTTTGCCCCGAAAGTGAAAAGATCGAGAAACACAGAGAAAATGAAAAAAAAAAAAACATGCCTGAGCCAGGATTCGAACTCAGGACCTAATACTTCGAAGTTAGGAACGCTAACCACTCCTCCTTTGGTTGGCACATTGTGCTAATAAGGTAAACATATTTTAGGTAAAATATTCCTCTCTTTTATCCAATTAAAAACCACATTTTGCTATTGCTATCTACTTTTGATCTAAAATATTTTCTTTGGGTTTTGTGCATTCTATAATAATGGAACGTCAATAAGATTTTAATTACAGTCACACACTTTGATAATGCAATAATATTTTAATTGGATTAATAATCAAATGCTTGAAATTCTCTATGTAAAGAGAAATTTTTCGTCAAATAATTTTTTAAGCTCCGAATTTTTATGGTAATTTTATAAAAATCACTTCAATTTTTTTTATTTTTGGCATATGAAATTCATGTTTTCTATTACAATAATAATTTAGTGTTAAATTAAAGAAACAACTTGTATTTTACTACTTAAATTAAAAATAGAACTCATTTAAATTTAAAACATTGATTAAAATTATAAAATGGGTTGCTATTATCTTTGGCATATGATTACGAATCCTGATTGAAAAAAAAAATCTATCTTTAATCGTTTTGTATAATAATATTCAAACAGGGAAATGAAATATTCTTACGTCTCGAAAGTAACAGGTTACAGTTTCAATAATTATTCCATCTCAAAAACAAGACGCTCTTCTTGGAAAGCTCATGCACATTAAATTTAAATAGACTCCCCCTATTTCTTCATCAATGTTACTTAGTAAATTTTAATTGTCAGAGCAGGTGTCAAGGTAGTCACTTTACCATGGTTCAAAATTGCAAAACAATTGAATTCAATCGACAGAAATAAACACTCTGAAACAAATGCAGTAAAATAAAAATTTTAAATTTTTTTCGAATACCATTTCTCTGAAGTATAAAAAATATTTCTTTATTCAATAGAAATAATTTTAGATACATCAATTTTTGGTTTTTCAATTATTCCTAATTTAAAAGTTACAAACGCTTAATATACAAACGTCGTCATTCCAGTAGCCATTAATCAATCTTCAAATGCCGCTGTTTATTAGACTTTATTAAAGCTCCTGCTAAGCTTCGGTGGCAACGTTAAACGAGCTATTTAGCTCAGAAGCCCAAATAGACTCGTATGAATTTCCAGCAAGGAGACCGCGTATCTCGGATACCTGATATTATCCGGGACTATCAGATATCCGGCCAATAATGTGAAGCAGGGCGGGTAACAGCTGCATGGCCTGGATATCCAGCCGTTGCATCGCATCAAATTAATATTATAGCCAAATGGAAATTCGAACCTACCCTCTTGTCTGTGACTCCAACAATACACTTTCAATAGATGAGTTCCCGAAATACGAAACCGCACTTTTGTGTTTCATATTGATGAATGTGCACTCTTTTCTATTATTAACTTTTGCCTTAACGGTTTGATGTAGACTTATATTTTTAACATCAAAACATATCTCAGTTTTTGTTATTTCAAATTTTGAAAACTGCATATGTTAAATAAATATTAGTTTTGGGAGAAATGTGCATCAATGTAGTTAAAAAAAAATATTGATATCTGAAAAAATTTTTACTAGATATTTTTTCTAAATTACTAGAAGAAAGTTAGAAAAGTTTCCAGGAAAATACTTCGTCAAATTTTTTCATTTCATAAATCTTTTACTAGTTAACTTTATTTTTAAATAGTAGCCCTACAATTTGTTTTTATATAAAATCACATAAAATTGAAAATTGAAACACAATTTTCATTTTATTTCTTTTCTCAAATGATTATGATCTTTCGTGACGATTCAAGCCATTGTGGTATTTCAGACATTATCTATGGGAAACATTATAATGATAGAATCATGGTTTTTATTATTCTTAGTATCACAAAAACCAATTTTAATATCTATATCAATTCAAATCTAATATTTTTTGTAAAAATTATGATCTATATATATATATATATATATATATATATAATATAAAAAATGGGGTTCGGTGTAGAACCCTTGGTTCAGAAAAAATTTGGCGATAAATATTGGAGATAAAATTTATTTCTGGTAACGCTTTTGCTTTCAATTCTTTAAGTAATGTAGTTTTAGGATTGCTTCTTTTGGCTCCTATCTAGAAGTGAAGAAATTGCCAAAAAATCAGGGCTTACTCTTTAGTAAACTTTTCTCAAAAAATTAAATAGTGAGCGGTACTAATTGAAATTGGTCACCACAGTTTCTTGGCTTTCTCTTTTTACTGTAACTCTGCTTACAAGCTTATATCAATTTTGATCGGGTTTAACTCAAAGAAGTGTTTGCTCTACAGATGTCAAACTATGCATGATGCCATACTTTTTTCTAAATTGTACTAGACGTGAAGTAATTCTTAAATTCGAAATCAAAATTTTATCAATTTTATTACCAAAAGTTGACTATAACTTAGTACACAAATGCAGCGCGCTTTGAAATGGAGATTTACGTGATCAATTCAAACCACTTGAATAACGAGACATGAGAATTGTACTTTGCTATCTGCATGTCCATTTGTAAGAATGGATTCGTAGAAGATTTCCTTAATATCGGTTGTATGATTTAAATACGTTATGAATATTTTTCCCAGAAAGCAATATTATGTGATGGAGTACCATTACGATGACCTTTGTTTGATATTTGATCCTTCTGACTATGTCAGATATCTGACTTCTTTAATCAATCTATCCCCACTAAGTTGATAAATGCAGTGGCTTAAACTAAAAATAAGCCTCTTCTGTGTCTGATACCTATTATACCTTAGAAACAAACTGTTAGAAAGCAATAACTGTTAATATTCAAAACTTTTTTTTTGTCTTGTCACCTGCTAGGCTGACAATATAGGGTGCGCTGATCCACTTTTTCATACTAAACCATATTTGGTGTGGAGTCCGACTGCTTCAGTACACACATGCCATAAAGACCCGTTTATAGGGTAGGCAACCATTCACCCCTCGTTCATACACAGAAAGGACAAAGACAGGATAGATAGAGAGAAAAAGTATATCCATGACAAAACTGGGATTCAAACCCAGGACCTCCCAATGCGCAGTCAGGCACTCTGACCACTAGACAGGCAGTCGGTTGTTCAAACCTTAAATGTTGCTTTGAAACTTCGCTTTAAGAACCTACTATAAGAAATCAAAATGGAATAAACTTAATATTGTCATCAAAATTTAATGTAGCAAAAAATATATATATATTTGCAATGCAGAAACAATTTCACCCCTATAAACAACAATATGCTGAGTACCTTTTCTGATAAATCACTTCCCGGTGAGGTCAGCAGAGAGGCATCATTTGCCACGGACAGTTATTGGAGCGATGATCACATTAGCTTTCACTGAGTAACTAGAGATCCGTGAATTGAGAACATGTTGAACAGTTCTTTCGCTGGTGTGGGCATGGATATGAAGAAGGTGCCAACTCGTGTGTTGCCTCCTTACGTGACAGTGGTTTAAAATTACGAGGCGCTTGGTGAAGGGCGAGTATTATAAACCTTTTAAATTCAAGATATAGGGTGGGACTTATTTACACCACTAATAAGCAATAATTATTTATTTATCTTCAATTTTCAGTTGGTTTTCGGTACTCGTTTTTATTAAATATGAAAGCCAAATCATTTCATAACATCAGCTATTGGATATGATTTTACTGATAATATAAATAATTAAATCTCAATATAATAGTAAATATTCGAAATTAATTGGATTAACTCTAATTTGCCTTTATTATATGATATATAATGTTATTTAAAGAATAAATATTCACATTTAAAGCCACAGAGATTTTCTCCAAAATTTGATATTTTTACTGATTTCAATATATAATCCTAAGTGAAAAAAATAAACAAATAAAACAATGAACACGACTGAATTATAATTTTATTATAATCTCTCTACTTAACAAATTCAATCATCTTTAAAAAATAAAACAATTACTTAAAATAAATAATAACTATTCATTAAGGAATAATTGTCTGTTTGTCTTATAACAATCTTTAAAACGCTTTAAAAGTCTTCCTCGTAACAAGTTTCAACAGTTTTAATCCAATTATTGTTAAAGACAGTCAAAGGGATTAACTAAATTTAGTGAAATACATTCAACAAGTTGTTCTGGTAATTGTTAATGAAAGTACGCTTTGTGTGCGAGAACTTTATTTAATCTTGTTTAAGACTTTTAATTTAATATGCCTGTGCAATTCAAAGAACTCAGTAAGGATTTTTTTTTCAATTTTTGTGTGGTAAAATGTACAAATGAATTACATATTTAATTAATATCACCATATTAATAGAAAAATATTTATCGAGGTGATACTTTTTATGATATAGCTCTATTAATTTTTTTAATATCACAATTCGAGGAAAAAATTCATTTAGAATTCAAGGAAATGCCTTACTAAATATTTAAAAAATTTTATGCATACTTATTTCCTTTAACAGAATTGCTTCTACGAATGTCATATTTATGTTTAAAATGATATTTTTTTATAATCGTATGCTATTTTATTTTTATTCTCATGGGAGGATTTTAATATTTTTTGTTCTTAATGTTTGTTTTTCTACTTTTGATATTTTTCATTTAAGCTCTAATTAATAGAAATGTGTTACATTAGAGCTTGTTAAATAATGCCCTTTTTTTAAGAGCCAATTGACACTGAATTTGCGTTTACATATACTTTAAAACTATAGTTTACAGTTTTATGTTGGTTTAATTTTATTCAAATGGGAGGTTTTATATTGTAATTTATTTGAAAAACTTATTTTTCAACCTTTATTTTTTTTAAATTAGGTGCTTAAATAGTAAAAGTACACGATATACTGTTAAGTAAATTTATCTTTTTAAGTGTAATTTATCTCTGCTTATGTACATGTATTTTAGATCTATAATTTTCTTATCATTTAATGCTGTTGTATCCCTTATACATTTTAAATATTTTATGCTATTTACTATTACAAAATGTTTTTCAATTTTCATTATTTTATTAAAACTCGTAACTATCAAAGGTATAAGTTAGTGTGATACTTATAAAGTAAAATCTTTCTTTCTAAATCGGTACTTCATTGGAAAATATATGTATTTATTTTTGGACAAACATCTTTTTTATAGTTTTGTGTTTATTTTTATTCGTGTAAAAATTTATAAATTTTTTTTTTTTTTGGTTTAACTTTTGAAATTAACATTTGTTTTTAAACTAGCAGAAGACTGTTGCGGTGATACTTTGTTCAGTAAAATAATTTGGGAATGCATTGTGTTTTATCAAAAAGGATCAAGTTGATAACACATATGCTTATTGAAGGGGAATAACTCTTTCAGCTAATGGGAAATGAAGGATTCCATATCAAAGGCCTATTTTATTATTTCAGAGACACAAAACTATAAGACATTGTCACAGGACATCTCTAGGAAATAGCATAGATCATAACAAATACTTAGAACCGTAATAAAAACTAATTCAAAGGCACGACAACCCATACATATGGGAACAAGGCCTACTGTTCCTATACCTGTTTTCATAATTGGGTGCGAAGCATATATCCCGTTAGGTGGTATGCCTAGTACAAAACCCCCAATGTTTAGTTTATAAAGATGCTTGGTAATCAGTTTCATCGACTTACTTTCTTTCAAGAAAGAATGGCTGAGTCAACCTTACCCAGCTCGACGATTGGACTTCGGGCCTGTGCCTGGGGAGACCACTATGCCATCGGTCTTTTTATAGCAATATTGTTGTGTAATTATAATTGATGGTGTAAATTTAAATTAGTGCTAAGTGATGCCCCTAAGACATAACTTAGATAAAAACTACGTTCTTGTGTAACTCTGTTAATAATGCTATAAAACATATTATTTATAGTTATACAACAACGTTATCATACAACCTTAGAAAATACACGGTTATTAGAGAGACTCTCTGAACTATATTTTATGTAGCTTTAAGGGAGAGATATTACATATATATTAAGAATACACTTTTATAATGATATTCTTCTAGGGCGTAATGTAGATAATAACAGATCATTGGAACTGTACTGTTATGCATATAAAAGTGATATTAGAAATTTATAGTACATATGGATGTCAAAATACTTCTCAAGCACATAATTTAGTGAGAATTATTCTAAAATTATGGCCCTAAATAATATCACAAATTCAGAACGTATAGGGTTGTCAAGATATATCTCATGGACATAGGCTAGGACATACTGAGATATACTGTTGTGTAACGATAAATTAACAATTAATTATATTATACATTTGCTTAAAGTTACAGTTGCATTTTATAATTTTTTTTATTCTATGATTAGCAGTGTTTATAGTATCATCATCTACGTAGTCATTTAGGCCTAGTTTTAGGGGAACATCTGTCATGTTAGTTGATTAATTCTATCTAACAGCAATAACATCTTTATCTAAATCCTGGAAAGCATCACATTCCTTAAAATGTTTACTTAAAACTAAGTTTTTACTCTAGCCATGGGACACTTTAAGAACTTACATACAAAGAGGTGCACACGAGACCCACACTTTACCTAAATTTAATACTTTAATAACAACAGAAGGAACAGTTCAGATGTTGAAAAGTTGTGAAATGTTTCTTCATTCAAAGCAAAAACTAATAATCATCCCCTTTTTCAAGATGGATAAGTAAAACACTTTATACACCACAGCGATGAAATATGTGTTCCAAAATAGTTTATATGTTTAAGGTTACTCTACACCATAGCACATATGACTTATATTGCTATTTCGTTGACTATCCTCTTTAAAGTACAGCACTTTTGTGGTATTCGTAGTAATTGTATATTGACTTGACCCATCGTTCATTCTTTGTTTTGTAATAGCAGACTGTAAAAGCTGTGATATTTTATCACCTCTACAGATTCTAAAATAAGAAATACTAACACTAGAGGGCAGCAGTAAGCACTAAGGACTTATTAATACGAAAGTGACATTGATATATTTTTTTAATTTATAATAAATTGATTTCATTTTATGATTGCCTGAATATAGATTATAAGACAAACACTTAAATAATAATAACAATTTTGTTTTTTTTAGGATAGTTATTTGAAACATTTATTGCGTTTTTATGGACAGATTGTTTACATACACAATCGTTGGGAAAGGGCAAAAAAATTTTTTTAAACTGTAATCTTATAAAGAAAACTGAAACTTGATTAAGATAAATAGTGTGTTTGGGTTTTCCGTCCATTGTGTGATGTTGCTTTTAAAATTAAGAATTTCAAAATAGGGATTTCTTTGTGGGATTAAAAAGCATCTTTTCCCTGTGTGACTCACAATTAAGAGAATTCCACGATTCGGACAGAACGTTTCAGTTTCGATTTCATTCAATAATAGATAATGAAATATTGGTGTTTAATATTTGCTTTCTATAAATTAGATGGATGCTTTGGGGTTTTCCAGTTTTTCTCACTTAATATATACGAATGTGATCTAAAATGTATGAAAGTCTTCTCTTGAATGCAACACGTAATAGTTGTTCAAGTGCCTTATAGAATGGTGCACAGCAATTCAAATATCAACTTCATGAAATCAAATACATTTAATTTAAGCTTTTTGGGTAAAATTCACTGTACTGCTGTTAAATTAGGTAACTTGGCTTCGGTGTAGAATTGAGTACTCCTTGGTTTGGAGAAAAAAAAAATTGGAGATAAAATTTAATTTAGCTTTTGCGTAGCGGACATCTTGTTTGTTACATCTTAGCATGAAAAAAATCGCCAAAAAGTCAAGTGTTATTGTAAACTTTTGCTGGTAGTTTATCTTTTACTACTGAAATGTTAAGAAGACAACTATCTCTCTCTCTCTTTATATATACATATATATAAAAAATATATACATAATTATTTACATATTTGTGTGTGTGTGTTATCTTGTTACTATAGAGATCTTTAAAAGAAAAAAATATTACTTGTACCAATAATTTAATTGGAAAATTATTTACATTTTGTCACATCATTATTAATTTAGGTTGTTTTATTGTCATTAATTTCCGGCTACCTATTTCTGAAAAAAAATTATTTAAAATACATTATTCAGTAAGTTTGAAATGAGATGAAGGGAATTCTGAACCTGAGCTTACGAACTCTTACCCAAAATCATCAGCATCATGGCAACAAAGGATTGATGATACACTTGATCAAAGATTAACATTCGAAGGGCTTATCAACATGAAGGTCTTGAGCAAGGTTGAGTATTGAATTCATTAATCTCCAGTCATGAGATAATGATTCTTTCCTTTAGTTACCACCACCTTATTATTTGATTACATATAAATTTATATTCAAGCCTTCATTAATTTGCATCGATTTATAAATATTATCAATAAAAACTAATGTATTTTAATTTAAGTTTAATTTTTTTTTAAAGTTTAACTTTGTTTCATCTTGTGATTTAATTTGTGTGTCTTCACCTCACAAATTTTTATAAAGTCAATTGTAATGAATGCAAGGAAAAACCCACCATTAAATCACCATAAAGTCAAAGTTAGATCAGGTCGCAAAATTCTCAAGGATTTGACAAACACGGCCACCCCTGAAAAGCGTTATGATCACAGTAGCAGGGGAGGAAGGACCCCGACCCCACAAATATGAACCTCTCCTTCCGACCGCAGAGGGGGTGACCAAACGATCATTTCATGCCAATGAAGAAGGGTAGGGGTGCGGAAAGGTCGCCAGCAGCTGCCACTCACCCCCGTTAGAGGATTTAGCCAAAGCTCCGAGGGGCACAAAAATGGGGAATCCCAGTTACGTCGAAAGAATCAAGGAGAGGAGGATTTCCGATGAGAGAAAAATGAAGTAAAGGATTCACTAAGCCCTCCGTTTTGCCCTCTACCTCAAAATATGTTTTTTTTTTCTTCTTATTTTTTATTCCTTTCCTCATCTTGAATTGCAACGCAAAAGTGAAGTGACAGGCCGTCATCTTCCGAGCAGAGGGAACTTGTCTTTGAGAAACACGTTTTGCCACAGAGATGAATTTATGCGACTTTTAACATCGATATCTGTTTGCTCCAATTAGAGTTTGAAGGGAAAATGTGACGTATACGTACGTACCTGTTGGCAAAATCTGCTGCAAGTCATTTCGTGAAATTCTTCCGGACGGTAACACAATCCTCACGAATTCCTTTCTCTCTGGGATTAATGATTTTTTGGCAATTACTGTGACTCGATTGTTTCATGACTTGTGGACTTGATTGTTGAAATTAATTGGGGAACTCAGATGTTATCGATGTGTTTTCAACAATAAAAAAATTAAACAAAAACGGAGCTAGAGTTTATTAAAGTTTGCCAACTTAAAAATGTTTCCAAAGGTCATTCGTATGAAATGATGCGTTTTCGATTGAATATAAATATGTAAGAGCAGTAATAATCTTGTGTAGACATAGAAACTTATGCGGTGAAGGACCTGGTCTGTACCTTAAGTTATCAAATATTGCTCCACCATGTAATATATCCGGCTGTGATAGAATTGCTATGAAATTTGAAAACAAAATTACAGTACTGCAGTTCATTTAAGCTCTATTGGAATCTTTTATAAAATTTATATCATTATATTTGAAAAAAAAAAAAAAAAGCTATTGTGTTTGGTAAAAGTTTACTGACGGGTACCCTTGCTTTTTTGTTGATTTTTTCGACGCCTAGATTGGCGCCAAAATATTAATAATAAAATAGCAAACCCAAAACTAGTGCAGAAAATGGCAGAGTTTGAATTATTAAAATTTATTGCCTTTGCTAAACCAAGGGTTACTCGTATCTACATTGAACCCGGTTGCTCGAGAAGTAAAAATTTTTATAATCGATTATTCATAATAAGGTTTTTAGTAACATCCTTTTTTTTTTTTCTTTTTTTTTGCATATTGGTAAAAATTTTTATACGTAGTAGAAGCCTGATTTAAGAGCTTGAAGAAAACTGGAAAATAGTGCTCGTTCTTTGCTTTTCACACTGACAAGAATTGAATATAGAACATTCTTATCAAGACCAAAAGCCATGTGTAGCTAAGTTCTAAATTAAATGATCACGAAAATGTATGTGCATTTTATAAATAAATGTTTTCAATCAATATACTTAGAGCAATTAATCAGCGGCAAAAAATGATTACAACTTGCAATTTAAAATATAAAAATTAGCTTTTAATGAGGAACATTAAAGTATTATTGAGTATAATAAGAGTCTTAATCGTTTCAGTTTAAATGTGTATCACACAAATGACAAAAAAAGGAAATCAGTTTCTCATCGGAAAATTTTATAAGAGAATCCAAGATACGGGTAATTAATTTTTAAGCGAATCATAAACTAATTTATTGTGATATTTTCTAACTTCTTATTTTTACTATGATCTAACCCCAATAAAACTCCGACAAAACCTTAAAATTTTAAGCCAATGTCAACTGACGAGACCGAATTCTGATCTGGCAACTTCCTTTTTTCAACTACACCGAGAGAATTTGATTGGATCTTATGGAAATTTTAATTATATATCTATATATATATATATATATATATATATATATATATATATATATATATATATATATATATATATATATATATATGCAGCAAAATGCCTGCCTTCGTCTGGTTCAGTTGGTGGGTTATTCTCGGTAAAATTATATGACAATGCCTTTGATTGCCACAATTCCATTTTTTTTTTGCTTCTCATTTTGAGTATTTTAAACTATAAAAGGCAAAGTTTAAATTATGAATCATGTATTAAAGTGTAGAAAAAAAATGTTTTGTATGTGAGAAAGAAAAAAGTAGTAGGCGTAAACTTTACCGACCAAGTGGATCTCCTTTTCCCAGAAAAGCTTCTAATAAGTGGCAAACCATCGAGGATAACGTGTTAATCCCTCTTCTTGGGACGTTAAGCATGACTGGTATTGTGTGTCCCCGCAAAAAAAAGGACGCTTTGACTTTGTTACAATTGTTTGATTTGGCGACAAGTCAATTGGGTGATAGGCGCCAAACCATGCACGTAAAGGATGTTGAGTGCTCAATTAAAAAGCAATAAAAAGAACCATTGTGAAGGAGGACATGGTTGTTGAAAAAGTCGCAATTCCGCTCTGACAACCATCGTGATGTGTTAATCCTCATGTTGTTTGGCGATAAAAGTTTGCAGATCCCTTTGAAGGCGTGTCGTAGGATTTGTTCAACTTTTTCTGATTTCAGGAAAGCTAGAATAAATAAATCAAAAAATTACAAATAAAATTGATGTTTGCATGTTTGGGAGATAAACTGATTATTTTACAATTGTAAGTACATGAAATCTGATGTTTTATTAATTTTCTAGTATACTATTTTTTTTAATTTGTTATTATTTTCTTTTCTTTCTTTCTTTTTTTTTTTTTTTTTTTAAAAATTTTAATTACTTATTTTTATTTTAGCATATATTTTCCAAATCCCATATTTCAATTTAGTTTTTTTTTATTTTTATTATCGCGCTTTCGCAGAATTTTTAAAATGTGTTGTACTTTTTAAGAAAAAAAGTATAATGTCGGAAGTTATTCAGATTATTGTTTTAGATAAGTTTTGTACACAAAATGTTTGTTATGTTTTTAGAATTTCAACTACTGCTAAGGTTCGTTAGATAAATATAACAACAGACAATATATATATATATATATATATATATATATATATATATACATTGTATATATATATATATATATATATATATATATATATATATATATATATATATATATATATAATATATATATATATATATATATATATTAATATATATATATATATATACATATATATATATATATATATATATATATAAATATATATATATATATATATATATATATATATATATATATATATATATATATATACATATATATATATATATATATTGTATATATATATATATATATATATATATATATATATATATATAATTAATCCAAATTCATGTTAATTAACAAAACTTATTTCATAGATTTTACTTTAATAGCGTAACAACCTATTACAGGTCTTAGCTGCTCCTTCAGCACGCCTTTACAGCCCAGTCTGTCCAGAGCGACCGACACTTCACCAGTTCCTAACTTTCAGTATCTTGAGGTCATTTTCAGTGTCAAAAAACGAGCCATCTTGTTGGTGGTCTTCCTCCGCAATCCTTCGTGGTACTTAAACGTTGATATTCTAGAGGGGTTGTTTTCCAGGCTTCTCCAGACATGGGCAAGCCATTTTAGCCTTTTGCTTCTGATAGCCTGGGTAATCTGGGGTTGGTTATACAGCCTATACAATTTAAAATTATATCTGATTCGCCAGCAACCCTTTTTTGCTGGCGAATCAGATATAATTTTAAATTGTATATGTACCTTTTTTAACCAACATAGTTTTTGATACCTTCCTTTCAAATGTTTCCATGGTTCGCTGAGTATCAACATTTAATGTCCACATTTCGCTTGCATATAGCAGCACTGGTAGTAAGAGTGTATTGTAAATTCTCATTTTTGTTTCTCTGTTGATAAGTTTAGATCTCAGTTGCTTTTTCAGCCCAAAAAAGCATTTATTAGCTGATTTGATTTTGTTGGTCATTTCAGCTTCCAGCTAGTTTCTATCATTTCAAAGATTAGCATAGAATAATATAAATAACATGGCCAAATTTAATGTAGGGTTGGCCTTATCATTATCACTCAAACATTTTAGACAAAATTATTATTAAAAAAAAAATTCGTATTCTTAAAATGGAATACGAATTTTGTAATTTACTTAATTGAAATTTCGCATTACTTACGAGTATATCTGAAGGTGTGGGTGCAGCCCACGTGGATACCAATGATGGGTGGGTGCTGTAACGGAAAAACGTAAACCCTCTGATGACGTGTCTCGATACCCTTTTTCTGCAATGCCATTCATACAGTTTCCTAGAAATTAGAAGCACTGTAACAATCTCAGGGAAAAATATAATATATCCTGGTCCTCATTCTCACCGTGGCATGTGGCAACTTAAAATGATCAATCATCCGTACAGCTCCTCGTCTTGGTTCTCCTTATTGAAAACTCGAGACATCCGATACTGGACATCCACCCACGATTACACTTTACCCCCTTTCTGGAGCCAAAATTGGCTCCTGGATATCCCGTTATTTCCCATCACAGCACGCTCTCCGTATGAAACAAGCACACAGCGCCCCCTCACAAATTATTCTAGTTGCTAACCAGAAAAATGAATAAATTGTATCCATTTTTGATCAGCACAGTTTGTCTCTCAATTGTCTTTTTTTCCCCATTAGACTGGAATCTACAGCATAAAACGGATTCTGAATCCATATAAATAGCCAACTCCAATCTGAGATTCGAACTCATGAACGGTTAAACTGAAGACAAAAGCACTAACCATTAGGTTGAATGGTCGTCACAAATTGCTAGAATGATAACAAAATGTAACCTCATATTATATAATAATTTGAGAAATATCCACTGATTATGGGACAAAGAAATAACCCGTTTAATATGCTGTTATCATCGATCTTGAATCGGAAGACTAAAGGATCGATAAGGATCGATCTTTTTTTTTTTTACAAGAATCGATATTGATAAATTTCACATTTTTTTAATAATAAGATGTTTGTTACGTTTCTGCCTTCTATCTAACACATACCATGATGGATGCGTGGGGTTTTTCTATAGTTAATGAGCTTTGAATAAGTTCCAATGTTTTCGCCTAATTTAATAAAAGCTTCATTCTTGTAACCATTACGCCCACCACGAATTTGTGGTAAAACTATGCTCTTTAGCATGAAAACCCAAGACTCGAACTCGTGCACTATCATGTAACAAGAAATAGATGTTTTGACGCAGTGAATCGAATAGTCAAATATATTTTTCTGAAATATATTTATTATATAATAACCAGTAATAAGAAGTATCTACTCATATATACATACATACATATACAGACACTCACACATACACACACACACATATATATATATTTCCAAAATATTTTTTTCAAAAGTGCTTCACAATTTATAACGTAATTTGTAAAATGGGGAGGAAGAGGCCCTTAAATTACTTGCTTAAAGTTATAATTTTACCTTTAAAGACAGTAGTCGTATTGGATTGGATGGTTAGGACGTTCGTTCTTATTGTCAGAAAGTAATGAGTTCGATTCCCAGCACAGTCAAAGATCTGTCATGTTTACTTATGAAGCCTGGGATGGGTTAAATAAGTCGTGGTCGCAGTGTCCTCCAGGTGAAATGATACTTTTGAGAGTAGTAGGTCAAACCTGGAAGTTCTCGGTTTGGTCCCTATTTCTACATTATTGTCGTGGCCATGAAAACACACCCACTGGTGATCCTCTATATAAGGGGTCATCCCTTTGTGTTAATAAATGTGGAATTTCTACTTGCTGGGGTGCTATGAAAAAAAATTGAGAAAAAATCGAATGATATTATATATTTAGACTAGACTCTGGATTTGGCCCACAAAATATAAAAGAAATTACAAAATATTTGGAATTTTCATAGCAAAAATAAAGTTTCATAGTTATTAACGTAGCAAACTTTTAGTAAAAATAAAATTTAAATAATCATTTTGGCGATTTTTAACAAAACATTAGCAACGTCCAGTCTCGATTATACAAAAGTACTGCTAGAAATATTTCTACTACAATTCTTTAATTTTTAGAAATTTTCTGAATTATATTATATTTTATTAATAAAGAGATATGCAAGGAAAAGCGAAAGGGATCTAGTTAGCTTCATAAAAAGCAATAGCAATTGCTAATAAAAGATTTTTCCCCTATATTATTTGAAGGGAAGGAAAAGAAAAAAAAATAATAATAAAGAATATGCTTCTGTCTCCATAGAAAGTTAGACTGTCGAATTAAATATGGCTCTCGTGGTATTTCCGAGATGGGAAAAGAAATTGAGTGCTGTGGGCGTAAAATGAACCTCGCGAAAAGAACAGGTTCAGAGGATCAAGATCACAGGTCTGAGATCAAGATCACAGGTAATGCTTCTTCATTTGTTATTTAAGTACTCTATATTTATTTAAATACGTGCATTCATAAAACGAGTACGGTTACGCGAGTAATACTCGGGGAACAGTTTACAGGGTGGAAATTATATGCTACATTTTTATTTGACCTCTATATATATTCAATGAATATAAATTATATATTTATTTTTTGGATCATTTGCATTTCCCGGTCATCCGCCATCAAAATATTGGCGCCAAAATTATCGCCAAACTACTCTCACATGTTCTGAATTTTAGTAAACCTACATGTTTACAGTGATTTCGTATTGTTATGTGAAATATTATGTTCCTATTGTTAAAACTTTGTAATCACCTTTGCTGTTAAGTTTCCAAAATAAGATTATTATGTATTGATGGTCTGCAAGAATAAATACCCTAACACAAAAATTAATTTCACGTTAAATGAAATATAAAAACATCTTAATTTATTTAGTTATGTTCCTCTTTATTTAATTTTGTGTCACTGAAATAATAAACTTAACTTCAAATATTTCAAATGCAAAAACAATTTCGACTGTTTTTTGTTTGTTGGTTGGTTGGTTTTTATCGCGCAAGGTCCAGATAAGGACAAGCTGCTCCAAGCAATTTCGACTGCTCTAGGTCAATCTAAGCAATGATTTCTATCTAAGGATCATTTGATTTTTCAATATCATATTATGAACTTCAACCATAACTCTTTCTAGAGATTTATACTGTCGTTTTATAAGCTATTTGTCATCGAATGTTGGGATTTTAAAAAGTTGATGTCAATATAAAATAAATATTTGGTTTTTATTCTGGCAAAGGTGTGCTTTATTTTTCATATTCTCTATAAAACGTTCTATTTTTTTATTGGATAATTTTCATATTCTCTTTTATTTATGCCAGCTTTATTCGAATCAAGTTTTACCCTTGACTTTTGAAACCGATATTTATTGTAACAGGCAGTGGTGAAACAAAACAACCCCCGTTATTGTTTAAAACTCTATTAAAAAATTAAATAATTTAGAATAAGATATTATGCATGATTTTTGAACATTTGGACCACCTGAATTATAAATTCAAAGAAAATATGAATGAAGCATTTTATAAAACATTAGATATTTTACCTAAAATCTTTCTCAAATTAAAAACATGTACTCTTTCTCACTATATATAATCCTTCTTTAAATATAAACTATGTAGAAACAGGAGGGGGGGGGGAATTGCGCAATCGAAATTGAACTGATGACTTTGTCCATTTTGCTTTTTCTTTTTTTTTTTTTTTTTTTTTTTACCACGTCGTTTTATTTTTTTAATCTGACGGAATGTCAAGCCAGAAGAAAGGGGAAAAAAAGAAAAAAAAAGTTTGTGGGTGGAAATCACGGCATAAGCTTTGTCAGTGATCTCCGTAAGTACGACGGAAGTTGGGGGGGGCATAAAAAAGGGGGTGGAAGGTACTTAGGACCTCAGATTGAAGGGTGGGAGTCAGGAAAGGGTCAGTCATCCATCAAAAAAGAATTATAAGTGATGACAGCTCTCCTATGCTACCAGAAGAGGACTCCCTTATCATTTTTTCTCTCTTTCATCCTGCAAAACCTTTCAATGATTTTTTTAACACTTGAAATATTTTACCTTTAACTGTATCTAGGTTTAAAGAGCCTTTTTCAGAACTTTAATGAGCTTTTAAATACCTCACGAATCACAGTTTCTGCAAGTAACAAGAAAAATAGAACCGCTGTTTTACTGCGATTAACTAAATAGTAAGACGCCAAAATAAAAATTACTAAGACAATATGTATATAATGTTTTTGCTTAATTACTCAATATGATATTTTTTGTTTAATTTGTTAAATTATCATAGGAATAACGCATATAATGAGAAAAAAAATTTTAACAGTCGACAATGGGTGACTAACCCCTTACTACAACAAGGCCGCAGGCTGCTATTCATTCATGTTACCCGGTGGGCATTTGTGAACCAAATCACGGAGACAAGTACTATTACATATGCCATATCACCATAAACTCGTTTATTGAGTAGACCAGATTCATAAATCATTTCAGAAGATAAGAAAAGAAGAAACAGTCTTGCTTGATCCGGGATCCGAACCCTGGATTCACAGTTCAGGAGTTAGGAACGCTAACCACTCAACCATCGGTCGGCTGTGAAAAAACAGCCATTTCCAGAGCTAAGTAATAAAAGTTTAAAATCTAATAGCTTCATTTGGCGATAAAATATATGTCAGCATTTTCGACACTCTAAGTCAACAGGATCAATAGACTTACTATATTCTACTTCTTGAATATTCAAGAAACGTCCAGCGTCTACACTGAAAAAGCATAAATATCAAACTCTGCCAAACAGTGAGTTAGGGGATGATGAAACGATGACTCTGGCACTGTTGTCTGATCTAAAAATGGTATATAGATATATATATATATATATATATATATATATATATATATATATATATATATATATATATATTAGTTTATATATTATGTATAAAAAACTATTTTTTTAAAGCTATATATATAACAGTACTAAGCTGAAGTAAATACAGTAAGTGCTAATGAAAGAAGCTGCATGATTGAGGCTAATTTTCAGGTTTCCTCGATATGGGCACTTTAACTTTCTAGAATATTCTTTTTATAAACTTATGGTAACTCGACATTTATAGTTTTTATGGCCAACCGCCCTTTTCAGTGGTTAGAGTTTCAGAGGATTGGGAGATCCTGGGTTCGAATCCCGGTTCGGGTATGGATGTACTTTCTCTCTCTCTATCCTGTCTTTGTCCTTTCCTTGAGGTGTGAATGGTTGCCTACCCTATAAACGAGTCCCTATGCCATGTGTGTACTGAAGCAGTCGGACTACACACCAAATATGGTTCAGTATAAAAAAGGTGGAGCAGAGCACCACACATTGTCAGCCTAGCTGACATAAAACAAAAAAAAATAGTTTTTATCAACTGAAAATGTTGGTGTATTTTGTCACCAGAAATGTTGCTAAATTCCACCAAGTTGTCCCAGCTTTCAGACTTTTTTATTTCTTAGATCTTTAAACCACTATTTTTTCAGAAAATAAGCATTATACTGTGAAATATAATCTAAGAAAACTAATCTTTTTTTATTTTTTTTTTTATTTTTGGATAATCACACCCTCGTCACCACGAATAGAATTGCTATATATTTTTGTTTGGATGAGCATTTTTCTGTTTTCTGATATGTAAACAGGCCTTCGCTTTTTGTTAGAGTTTTGATGGTCACCAAACGATTGTCAGAACCAAGATATTATTTAATTACATTTTTCACATTTTATTTTCTAACTTTATATTCAATGCTCAAACTATTTACACTGGTTAAGTTTCTCTAGATAAAGATTTATCATTCACCTCTGATAACCCATTATTGAACTGATAATTACTGATAATCGATTATTTCAAAATTCCACACTTGCTCTAAGTGATCCTTGAGACAAATTAATAACGAAAATAAATTCGCCAGAGAAGTTTGGATTGGCCTTAAGAATTCTGCGGAGTAAATTTATTGTAGATGAATATTTAATTTGAAAATATTATTCTAGTTTGTGACATATTAGCTATCGTGCATTTACACCCAGTACAAAATCTTTAAAATAATATTAATATCTAATTCCTATAATAAAATAGTTAATTAGTTATTGAGTTATAACAAAAAGTTATTGAACAAATTCTGTGCATAATAAATTTCTTTCTCGACTAGAAACTATTTTTCAATTATTTGTCCAATAAATAAGTTATTTAAGTGATTTCAAAGTTCTATCAAATAACCAATCGTAATGAATATATATATATATATATATATATATATATATATATATATATATATATATATATGTATATACATTATATATATATATATATAATATATATATATTACGATAGACTGACTGACTGGTTTTTGCCACACGTCTGAAAGCTAGCATGTTCGATGCCTGGTCAGTCCAAAGAACATCATTCTTAAAATTCTTTTACATTTACACATTTAGTGTTTATTTTTTAAGGATTTTTAAACACTATAATATGTATGTTAGGAAAGAAATTTTCAATTCAAAATATTGTGAATTACAGCTCCTCATATGAGTGTAATGCATAATTTTCAGACCGCAGACTGATTTCAGCAAAATGGTCGAAAATATCCAGTTAGATTTGGTTGGGGGGGATTCGATTTAAATATTACAATATAATTATTGGCTGTAATATATAATACGGATAATTTCTGAATACATATTCTAATTCGATCAAACAGATAATAGGGAGTTTACCACGTCTTAGTAGTAGGACCAATTTTTTTTTATTTCTACGGAGTTTAGGGTCCTGGGTTCAATGCCAGGTACTGTTGGGAGATAGATGTTGCATGTTATCTGAAAAAAGTGGGTGTTTGAGTCTTTTCAAGGTTTCCTTATTTTCAATACTTAAACAAGTATTATTATCATCGAAGAGTTCTCCTGGAAGACAATTTACGTGAAAGAGGTGAAAATGCGTCACAACTACCTTCTATTCTTAGGCTATCTATTACCTGGTATCGTTACAGGAAATACAGCTTAACATAGCAATAAGGACTGCTTAATACTTAAGACTAGTATTCGTACATTTACCACGTTTCACCTTCAAAATTAGCTTTTCACGGGTATCCATTTCTCCACCCCCAAAAAAGTGTATCCCGTTACCTAAGCACCAACACCATTAAATATACATGTAGAAAGAAGAGGCGCGCAATGAACATCTCCCATTTTTCAACAATCAGCATTTTCCAAACCGGAAACTTCTTTCCTAAAAGACAAGATCAGACCAATAGCTGATGGTTTTAATTTCAAAATAAGAAACTAAAATTAAAACTGAAAAAAAAAAGCATAGGAAATGTTCTTAAAACAATTATGATGCTGAAATTTCTCAAATCAATTGAACAATCCAATTTGATACTTACACGGAGGAAACAATCGGCAAAACTCCTTTTAACATGATTTATTTTCTATCTCGAGTAAAAAAAAAAAAAAAAAGAAGTGTTTTTGCACTTCTGATTCTTTTTTATGAACTCTCAAGCACGTGGTGAAACTCTGAAGAGAACGAACTTTTTTTTTCCTTTCCCATATTACTTGGTAAAATAAATAGAGTTGCTTCAAGCAGGTATTAATGATTCGCAAATAAGATAGCGGGCGAAAAAAAATTGCTTTGACGGAAGAAAAAAATACAGAAAGGAACTTCATGTCATCTTTGGCTGATACAATCTTGAAAAGAGACAAGCTGCTGCAATTTTTAGAAGTACCTTTCTATTCTTTTTTTCTTTTTTTTTCTTTTTTTTAATTTGCCTTCTGAGTCGGCTGCATACTTTACTGTTATTACTGCCATTACAGTCTTTCGCCAGGTTATTAGAGATGGTATTAATTGCGCGCAAGGTAATTTTTTTGCTTCATCATTGATTAATTATTGCGCCAAATTGCCTTCTACCTTGCGTGTTTATGTGCTTAAATTAGATAGCATGCTCTGTATTTTCTGCCATTTGGTGAGGCTTTATTGTATCTTCTGCCAACGATTCTCAGAAAGAAACACCGTCTCTTAACCCACTTAAACTCCTTAAACGTTTCTTAATCATACAGATAACGAGGAATTATTTGAGCAATTCGAATTACTAATTGGTGCTTTCCATGTCGAAAGACTTATATTAAGAAAAATAATTCCTCGGCAATAACCGCATGCTTAAAACTTCATTTATCAAAATATTTACTCGTTATGTGTGTACTGTTATTAATAGAAGGTTTGTAATTTCTAAATAATTTCTAGAATAAAAAAAAATGTTTCCTGTTTATCGCTAGATCACTAACACCATAACACAAATGCCACAGATGTATCTAAATTTTTCTTGTACGAAAAATGGTGTGACAAAGTAGATTCTGAATAACAATTTTAAATTATTAAAAATATTTTTAATTATAAGGGGTAAGCGGAAGCATTTCAAATTCATTGACCAAAAATTGATGATAATATATACAAATAAATCCTTGACAGGGACTCGAAAAGAACCTTTCACTCAGGGTCTGGTCCAGTCCCTGACAGATTAATGAACGTATTTGTAAATTGACACATAAAATTACAAATTGTGAATGTAAATATAATTCATGCGTAGATTACTAGGAATGAAGGTTATACTGATGTACGAAAGGTAGTTACTTCAGTACCTGATTCAGCTAAAAATTACCATGCTGAGGAAAACAATGTTTAAAGTTTCAAAAATTGCGGTTTCATGCCACGTGTCGAATTCCTGGCGTTTTTGTGAACAAAGGGTCTGCTTTTGGTAAATCAGCAGTTATCTAGTTGGTTTGAGTCGTCTCATTATCGGGAGGTAGTGAGCTCGAATTCCGACTTCACCAAAGATCCGACGCGATCACTAAAGATGTCGAAGGCACATTAAATAGGTCGTAATCGCAATATCCTCCAAGTGAAATGATATTTCTGGTGTGATAAATCAAGTATTTGGGTGATCATCAGCTTGATCCCTGCTTTTAAATTAGGAAAACTCAAATCTGGTTGCTTACATTTAACTGGTTGACCGCAACTCAAGGCTAGGTACAATTAAGCATGCTGATAAAGCTACAACCACCTCGATACTGACATTATTATTAAACATTGTTCAAAATTATGAGTCAGTAATTTGTGATACATTAGCAAAAGACAACAAAAACATCTCTAAACTTATTTTAATGTGTGAACTACCAAATTTAATATCTTCATTTGTGTTAAAGTATGACATTGTAAGTAAAATAATGGATCGCTCCTCAAGTGTTGACTTGATCACTTGACTATGGTTCAAATTTACGAAGTGGTTCAATGGGTTTAAGAGATTTTGATTAATAGAAATACGCAGCCGAGAAAGTACTGTAAATATATACAATTTACAACCAAGTTGAAGCAATAAATATGTCACTTTTATTTATAATGAAAACGGGATGCTATTGCATCTCAATTAGAGGGGATTCTTGTTGAAAAAATAAATTGTTTCTAAAAATATTCCTTATCTCTGAAAAATACTAATTATAAATACATAGGCAAAGAAACGGAGTTATTAAGAGAAGCCTATTTGAATGTTCGTCTTGGACTCTTTGTCTAAAGAGAACACTGCATTAATCTCTTATAAAATGAAAGAAAAATAGTTTTTTTCAAAAAAAAAAAAAAAAAAAAAAATTACACAATGTTTATAGTGACGCAAAGGTCAATGCTCGTTTTTTGTAAATCAATCACTTCATTACGTATATCAAACCTCGAAAAAAATCACTTTTATCTTTAAAAAAAGTCAGTCTTTAAAATCATACAATTTATAAAAAAAAAAAGCAGCTCTATATTTCTTTTTATTTTTGAACTAGAGTAAATTGTTTTAACCAATAGATATGGCTCACCTTAATGTTCAATTTCAAGCACTTTGTTATTCGATTTCCCCTGAAATCTACCATTTCTTTTATAATTAGCAATAAAAATAAACTATTGTTTGTTTCAGATTTATTCCTGATTTGGTAATTTTCTAAAAAGAATTAAGATATTAGAATGCACACATTTCATTTTGAGATATCTCTCATGATAGAAATGAGAAAAAAAGTGGAGTTTAAGGAAAAATCTAGATTTTTTTTACATTTCAGGAAAAATAGAACATTGTTTCTTTCTTCTGTAAGACAGACTGAAAAGAATCGAAATAGTCTATAGCAAGTCTGGCCATTAAATCTTATGGCATCGGAACGCAGTTACAGTTACCAGAAGAATCGAATACAGACTACCACATACACATTCTACCGATCACTCGGTAAAATTTCGGTCAGAAAGATAGTCAGACGACGAAATGCTTTCCAAAACTTTTCGCCTGCCATGAAAAAAAAAAAAAATAGAATTTGAGGCTGAAATAGGTTAGGAGTATGGGAGGTATAAAAAAGAACAGTTCCAATTTTATATAAGATGTTCTTCTTCTTCTTTTTTTTTCGGTAAAAAAAAAAGAACATCGAGATCCTCAAATCTATTTCCAGGAAAAGGAAAATACTTTTCAAATCATTTATTGTTGTTTTCGCGGTGTATTTTTCGGTCATTTTTCAAAAGAGAAAACTCACTTCTTTGCCTTGCCTATAAA
This sequence comes from Latrodectus elegans, assembly GCA_030067965.1. Taxonomy (NCBI): domain Eukaryota; kingdom Metazoa; phylum Arthropoda; class Arachnida; order Araneae; family Theridiidae; genus Latrodectus; species Latrodectus elegans. Next base: position 70,671,568 of record CM057815.1, read on the forward strand.
ATACTGGGGGAGAGATATAAGTGAGTCAAAAACAACCACATTACAATGAAATAGAGAAAAGGGGAATATAAATATAGATATATGTATCTTTGTTTTGTTCTTTTTTTATGGTGGAGTTATAACCAAAACACTGTAGGTCCATATAAAAGTCATTTTTCTCGGTTGGCGAAATATTTTCCTCTGAGTTTTACTCTCCTTTCTTGCGTTGTTTATCCCTTTTATTCTCCTGTTTTGTCCTAAATCTTTCATCAAATAGCGATCAGTTTACTAAAACTCCAGCGTCCACACATTGAATTTGGTAAAAATGAAGGATTTCTTCTTTTCTTTTGGACGTTTTTCCAATTTTTCAACGTCCGGTTATAGATATATTTTTTGAGGCTTTAATGTATTTTGTGACCCGCTTTCGGATTATTGCTTGAAGTACTTTCTCAATATTAAGAACATAAAATACCTGGAAATTTAGGAATATAAATTGTTGTATATAAAGCTCTAAAGTTTGTGAATGTTTTTCAGTAGTTTGCTTGTTCAAAATGTTAAAAAGTATCATTTGAAAATGGGAGTAAAAAGGCATACACAAACTGTATCTCCAAAGTACGAAAAATAATACAAAATCATATAAAATGAAGGTCTTATTGACTAAGTATGTATTAATTTTTATTTGCTATTATATATTTTTAAATGTATGATCCCTAGAATGCAAATTTTAAATTTCACCTATTTTCTCTTATATCTGCCAAGTAATATGTCTATAAAAAATTATCGTATAGGTGTGTTTATTTTGGTATATATATATTGGTATTTGGTATACATTGAGCACCAGTATACTTATACTTCCTTTTACCTAGCCATAAACTAGACTCTACAAATCAGATGAAAAATCTCGTGCATAGTTCCAAGTAATTTAACAGAGGAGATCAAGCAGAAGACCCACCCAATATTTAACCTGTCACCCCTAGGGATTTCATTTCACTTGGAGGGCACTATGACCACGATATATTTAACATGCATCAGACAATTTCAGTGAATTCGATGAATCATCTGTTAAATCAGGATTTAAACAACTACTTTTTGACCTTGAGAACAACTCCATAACCAACAAGACCAGCTCAGCCTCTGCATACACTAACTGAAAATTTTATATGTTAATAGTTTTATTAATTTTTGTGATGCTTAGCAAGAATAAATTACGCGGAACTTTTATTACCTAAGGTTGTGCTTATTTTATATTAAAATCTAAATCTTCTTGCTATCTTTCGAATAGAAGAGGAATATCCCGTCAGTGAATGTCTTGCGGTTCAAGGTGGTAGTCCAGCAATTTTGATTCACTGAAACCTAGAAGTAATCGGTATGCTATAATGGAAGATATCAATAATCTCAAGGTAAATTTATTCTAGAAAAAGTTAATTCTCTAGCTACCTAGTCGTATCCATTACTATGAAGGACTATGACTCATTATCTTTGAAAAGTTTTTTTTCCTTTAAGTGAAATATTTTGGTTATTGAAAAACTTTACAAACAAATTTAATTAACTAACTTTCCATCTCATGGTGTCAAAGTCAATAGACGCATATGAATGCCTTTAGGGCGTATCCAATGTACCTAAGATGCATTAATCGTGACTCCATTGACGCTTCTTTATCCCACACACTCAGATGAGTAGTGAAATTCAGTGTTTCAGCTTTTATTTAGAATGCAGAGCATTGAAACTTTCAAAATTTGATTTATAACAATACAGGGCTTAGTGAATTTTTGAGGAACTTGAAATCGATCGGGTTCAAAGGAGTGTTAAAATTCTATTGGAATGATGACGATTATTTCAGGGTTGAAGTATCACTTTTAAAAAATAGATAACTATATATATATATATTAACTATGATAAGGTTGATTTCATGTTACGTTTTTAGGTGATAATAAGCTCCAGCGGCTCAGCATCTTGACGCTGTTTCTCGTTAAGATCAGCAAAGTGAAACATCATTTGCCATATTCGGTGATTGGTGACCACATTCTCCTTCACTTCCTTGCGGGATCTCCGTGAACTTTGGACATGTGCAGGTTAATCTGCACATGTCCAAAGTCCTTTTCCTTTGACTGGTCCAAATTCCTTTCACTGGTGTGATGTGGATATGGAGATGAGGGGTGGTAGATCAAGTATCTACCACGTCAGTGGATTAAAATTGACGAGGCACTTGGTGATGAGTGAGTATTCTAAACTTGTTAGGTATGGTCCGGAATTCACCTGCACCGCTTTGTATATATGTAGATGATGGCTAATATATCTATGAAGCATTTCCTCAAAGCAAACCTGGCATTTCTTTTGGAAGCATAAAGAATGATCATTAGCAAAATAGTTCATACCTAACGAAATAAATAACTTTCATGAAGGTCGTTACTATGCTTCTAGAGCTATGGTATGTTGTCCATTGACCATAAGGCTGGTTCTCACTGAATAAAGTTAGTCGTTGAATAGTCAGTATAAGGAATTGGACTCAAGAGAGGTATTGTTGAAGAGGTTAAACTGTATTTGGAGTCTCACACCATGCTTATTTTGGTATGAAAAGAGTGGGACACTTAAGATAACTCAACATGCATAAGGAAAGATGCTTAAGTTGTCTTGTGCCAACTAAGCTAATATTATGGGTTGCTCTGCTCCAATTTACTAACTGATCCATTTTGGTGTGAGTTCGACTTCCTTAGTACACACATGCCAAAGGTGCCCGTTTATAGGTTAGGCAACCATTCACAACCCATTCATACAAGGAAAGGACAAAGACAGGATAGACAGTGAGAGAAAGTATATTCATGCCCGAACTGAGATTCAAACCCAGGACCTCCCTATCCGCAATCAGGCACTCTGACCACTAGACAGGGTGGGCGACATAAGAAACGATAACATTATAAAGTTATTAGATGACATAGACTGAAATAAGCACAGATAAACATACAGGCTTTAACTATATCTTGTGATGGGAATTGGATGGTGTAAAGATATGTAGACAAGGCATTGTAATTTTTGTAATTGGAAGTACTTCCTTGGTAGTCTTCAATACAATAGCACTTAGGCTCAATTTCAACATAGGGTGTGGAAAATCTTAATAATCTAGAATTAAGTTCTAGTCAAATTTCGTGTCATGTATGTTGCCAAATGTATTCGCAAACAAGCTAGGCAAACCATGTAGTTAATACAGAAACTTTTCCATCTTTATACTATGTTTCATAACACGCCTAGAACTCCTTCTTATAAATTTAATTATGGGTATCTCTAATGAGTCTTTTATTATCTTTCTATTCAAGAAAAATAAAGATGAATTTGCTTTAAAGTTTCACGGTTTAGATTTTGATTGCTGTATCATCCGTTTAAATTTTTTTTTAAAAAAATATATAATTCAATAATAATTCAAAACTGCAAAATCTTATCATTATAGTGGCTACTATAGCTGATATTTTACATGCATAATGTTGAATAATGAAGCAAGCAAATATAATGTTTGTGTTCATTATGTCTTGAATTTCTTCACATACAGTTGTTAATAATCTCGAGACTAATCAACAGAGAGAGAGATTTCCATGAATCTGGAAATATCCAAAATGCCTAAAAATAGATCAGCGTCCCGCAGGGTCTCTCCCTTGTTAAAATATAAGCATATCAAAATATGAGCAGAGGTTGACATGACAGCTGTGCACTATTGTCACTCCGGATGACCCTGATTAAAACTGAGGGTCCTTGTAGGGCCACTGAAGAAAAGTGAAAAAGTAGTTTGGCGGGATCTCGGTCTAAGTTGGAAAGATACCCCGCGGATATTTTGCAAAATACCAAAAGTTTTCGAAAGCTTATTCAATTTTGTTTTAGCATGAAAGAAATCTCGCAAAATGTGAACTTCCCACAGTAACTGACATCCTCTTCAATCCGACTGAGGAGTCAGGTTTTTCATTTGCCTCAACTCCAACCTGTAAAAGAATCTATCTCCTGAAAATGTATGAATGAAAGTCTGTCAAGTAGATTTAAAATATATAGACTAGTATCACTGCCAACTTCACCCCAGTTAGAGAGCTGCTGAATAAAAACGCGATTGTCAGTCAAGATCCATTTGTCTTGGAAATGATCCGCCTAATACACATAGTGAACGACTTCTTGAAAGCTAAGAGCTCTGATATAAAAACTGTACAAAAATTTAAAGTTTTTAATCTTGAACTCCACAACGCTGTACACTCCAATATCGGAAATTACCCCCTTTATCTGTGTTACCATCAGTTTAAATTTTCAAGGTAGACTGGGACATACTGTGGATTGTTTTCACAGCCAGAGTTTTTTGATTAGGTCTGAAAACTCGTAAACTGAGTATTTCGTCATTTTAGTTTAGAGTCTAGAATTTCTACTCATTAACTCCTCATGCATCAGACTGAAAATGAATACAGTGCTTGCTATTTTTATTCTAGATTTCGGTACAACATATTGATGTCAAATATAGAATTAATTTTACTCTTAAGTTATTGATTCAAAAATATGAACTTGCTATGATTTTAGCATTTGCAAGTGGTAACAAATTGATGCTCAAATTACGGTCTAGTATATCGTCCGTGAAACGCTTTAATATGCTCTTTAATATCCCTATTTTCTTTTCATTTGTTCTTCACTTATCGAAAACAAGAAAAAATAGCCAGAAAGATAAACAAGACTGGAATTCTATTTTTCTTTTCTGCATCTTGATTTGGGTTAATGGCATCGACTTCCACCAATGATACCAAAGTTCTAAGCTTAAGTTCAAAAATACAAATTTACTATCATCTTTGTTGATAGCCATGACAACTGCAATATTGTGTAATAAATCTGCTGCTAAACAGAAAATTCCTACTTAATATCTTGATTTTTTTTATTAGTTACGCATTGATGAAAACTAAATGTGAAGATAGAGATTCAAGATTTTTTATGCCCTTAATGCTTAAAGTACTTTTAAATAAGATAAATTTTAACCATTCTAACCATCTATATACTAATTAATCTTATTACTTTTGAGTTAAAAATGTTCAGCGGTTGACCTTTCACCAAAGTCAATTATTTTTGTATATATATATATATACACATACACACGCACACACATATATATATTAGGTTGGGGAATAAGTTCGTATTGTTTTTACCAAAGACTTTTATTTAAACAAAAACAATAATTATATCAATAAGTGAATCGATTATGTATTCGCCGTTTCTGTTTACAACACTTCCCACCTCTCGACAAATTTCTTGATGCCGTTCCACCAAAAATCACCTGATATGGTGTCAAAGAAGTTGTTGAGCCAGTTTTTGAGGACCTCTTGGTGCACTAGGAAATGCTCGAAAAGAACGCCACAGACAACAAGGAGCTCTACATTACCCAGCTACACCGCGTGAATAAGGCTAATCGATTGAAAAGACTTGATCGACATGATGAAACAATATTCTTCATGATAACACCAGGCCCCATGTTGCACAAGTCGTCAAAGCCGCACTCTAAGAGCTTAATTGGGAGGTCTCTCAGCATCCACCATATTGTTCAGACCTTGAACTGACCGATTACCTTCTTTTCCGCTAATTGTGAATCATATGAAGGGAATTACCTTCGATAACAAAGAGGTTCTTAAAAACTAGCTCCACAATTTATTTGACACCAGACCAGACGGTTTTTGATGGAACGGCATCAACAAATGGGTCGAGAGCTGGGAAGACATTGTAAATAACCACGACGAATATATAATGGATGAACTTATTGATATAATTATTTTTTTGTTTAAATAAAAGTTTTTGGTATAAACGCTACGAATTTATTCCCCAACCTATCTTGCTATGCGTTCTATATGTATATACATACATTGTGGTATATACACATAGAACATATAGCAACTTATATATATGTATAAGGTATTTAAATTTCTAATACAATCACTTTGTATCAAAATAAATATAATTCTGTTTTTTGCTTTCATTTCTTTGAAAATAATTTTAATATAAAAGAGCGGGATTTTGAAATAAGAGTTTAAAGAAAATGAAAACTTTTTTTCTTAATTATTTATCACAGAATTTTTTTTCTAAGCCATGTGCGTACTGGAAGCATATCATAATTAATAACTGATAACTAACAAATGTACCCCAGTTGAATTATGCTTTCGAGGTTTTATTTTTTTAACATGTCTGAGCATGTTATTTTTTTGTCACATTACTTTGCATTCTAATTATAAAAGCATATTCGATTTTAATTGCGGCAACTGTTACATAATTAAATTGCAAATGATATTCTTTGAGAATATATTTCATAGCCAATAATAATGATATTGTCAGGATATTGTAAACATTCTTTTTTTATTCCCATTCACGCAATTTTTTTTTCTTAAATCAACTTTCGCTGCAAAGAAATTCTTTCAGTGAAATGCATAAATTAAACTCCAGCTTTCACTCCCACCTTTCTTATTAACTGTCGAAAAGAAACTCTCTCTCTCATGTAAAAACTAAGAAATTACCATAACCTCGCATTGAAGCAGTACAAAAAATAAATAAATGAAAACATGCCCCCTCATTTTTCGATGAAGGGAGGTAGGCAGTCGAAAGGAAAAAAAAAATCAATTTTAGGGGGTACAATTGTAACGAGGTAATCAGGGTAGCCTCCAGAGAGAGCGGGATGGAAAGAATACCCCCAATCAGAAGCTCGAGGGGTAGGGGGGACAACAACGACCCCTCCTTTCCCTTTTTATTTCAGTATATGCCCTGAAAAAATTCATTTGAATTTGAAAAAAATATATATAGGGGAGGAGAGGAAGACCGATAAATTCAATCTCCATATTTAGGCCCTTGCTCCATCCCCCTTCAGCGATCTTTCAATCTTTTAATTTGTACTTTTGGGAAGTCCACCTCCCCAACATGGGACTAGTTTTTATACCCATAACCGTCAATGTCAGTTCTTTTCCCCTTATGAATTCGAGTGTACGCCTGAATAGTTCAGGATGTTATAAATCACGTTTGCGTACACCCCTACGGCATGAGCTCAATTTTTTTTTTTTTTATTCTGATTTGTGGAATAAATTAAATTAATTCGGTAGCTACGGTTATCGGTACAACGTGAAAAGTTTGGGCGTACTGTTGTGCTCTCCCTGTACAACAATTCGGTTTTTATAGGGAAAAACGACTATGTTTTTCCCGTGTCCTGTTTTACATAGGCATTCTCAAGGGATTTCAATTTTAAAAGCTGCGTCACACGCCTCAAAAATCGCGCGTGTAAAATAGGACGTAAAATTTATTATGCATTCCCTCCTCTAAATTTACTGAAAGACAGGTAAGAAGAATACTGAAATATTTAACGCGAAGTACCTTCTGTAGATTGTGATGCAGGGGATTTCTAGCTAAAAGATCACGTGACTTTTATTTGACGTCCTTTACGACAATTATTTGTCAGATCACCCCTTCTGAAAAAATATTCCTTGGAAGGCAACTAAATAGATCAACTGGATTTAAATTTCTTATATATAAAATTGGAACAAATTCGAAGATATTTTTTGACAGCATGTTGTTTTATTTGTTAGGGGAAAAAAATTATTAAATTTGTTGGTAAAAACTTTTGAAAAATTTTTATGCATAATGCAGTTTTGTTTAGTAATATTTTTTCTTTAGATAAGCTTTTAACCAAATAAATTATTTTGATTAAGTTTAAAAATAAATTATTAAATGCAACGCTATATATAATAAATGAAATTACAGAAGATTTTTGATTTAGGAATAGAAAAATAATTTTCTCATTTAAGACGTATGTATTACATTAATCATTCACAATGATAACAGATACTATGTGAGTCCTATTATATTATGATATTCTGATCCCATTCACACACACAAAATTTTTTCCTAAATACCAAGTATAGGGTAAAGATTTATCACAGTAACGTAATCTCTCTCTCAAAAATAACATCGATTACATTTCAGCATAAAATTATTTCGGCGCATGCGTGCATTGTTTGACCATTTTTTTAATGTATCAATTATATAAAATGAGTGAATTAGTGATGGAATATTTTGCTAAAATAAACAAAGATTTCTATTATTTTAAGTGCTTCTTATTCATATTGAAACTAAAGGTCAGTTAAAAAAAATAAGGACTTCAAAACTTTTTTTTATAACAGATTGATAACTTGACTAAAACGCAGAGTGGTCAGCGTGCCTGACTACGGATAGGGAGGTCCTGAATTCGAATCCCGGTTCAGGCCTGAATGTACTTTCTCTCCCTCTATCCTGTCTTTGTCCTTTCCTTGTGTGTAAATGAGGTGTGAAAGGATGCCTATCTTATAAATGGGTCCCTATGGCATGTGTGTGTACTGAAGCAGTCGGACTCCAGATCAAATACGGTTATGTTGCAAAAGTGGAGCAGCGCACCCCAATTTGCCAGCCTAGCCGACACACGAGAACAACAACAACTAAAACGCAGGGATAAGAGAACAAGAGTAGAGTAGTAAAAACATCTTTACTTGAAGCGGTAATCGAATTCACTATCTGCATATTTCTCAATACTTAGACTACTGTTGGGCTCAACCAAATGAATAGAAGCTGCTGAGGGAAGGTGATCGAGTATTCTTATTTAAGAAGCAGGGTTTGAGTATAAGAATTCTAAGAATTAACCCAATATTAGTTTACTTAGAAGACATCAAGTTCACGACCTATTTAAATTGCTTTAGGTACCTTTAGTGAACATGATGGATCTTCGGTTACTTCGGGAATCGAACTCATTAGCTTTCAATAATTTTTCATTACTGAAAGGCAATTAGCCATGGTGGATGGTTGCAGTGAGCTTGTTGAGACACATTTCTCAACAAGTTCACTGCAACCATCCACTATGGATTATTCTAGCTTACTAAGTAATAAAGGAATACTTCAAATGTAATTTTAATCTTATTAATTGAAATCACTACATTAGCAAATGATTTGAACATTTTCAAATATTAAAGTAAAATAAGTAATATAATTTATTTCTAAATTTTTCTAAGCAATCATTTGCATATATAAAAAAATATTTTTAAATATATTAAGCAAACTTAAGGCAAGTAAATCTATTTTTATTAATTTAGGTAAAAATTTAGAATTGAAATGTTCGTTATATAAAGGAAACACTTTCTTTTAATATATTTAAATTCATTTAACAATGAAGCAAATGCATTTAAAGTTTTTTAAAAAAAATTTAATAGATAACTATACAGGTAACTTTATATAAATAATTTTAATAATGATAAATTTATAAAATTCGTGGAAGGTAGGAAAGAATTTTTCACGTAAATAAAGAAAGATTTTTCTGTTACGTATAGAATGCCATCCTCATAAATTTTATGCAATTTTCATTAGTTAAAATTTTCAATAATCGATAGTGCTCATAACACGATTAATGTTTTGTCAAATTTTTCAAGAGAAATTAAAAAACATTTTCCATTACCGTCAAAATTTATAAGTATGCATATTTGTTTATACACATAATTATATCTAAAAGATGCCTTTCATACTATAAGGAAATGAAGAGAAATATTTTCCTTTTTTAATCATGTATTATAGAATTTTGTGTATAAGAGCTAAATATATATATATATATATATATATATTTAGAGAAGTCAGTCATTTTTTTCGTAAAATTAATGACTATAGTTAAACTTGTTTTTATGAGATCTTTTTTATTGCTATGGTTTTCGAGAAAACAATTTTATGTGAGTTTTTATTGCGATTTAAGAATTCCAACAGTATTGGCATCATAATTCTATTTAGATCGTGTACATATGTACACTAATATTTTCTATTACTATAATTATGTACACAATAAGGTGCTGTTCCCCTTTTAGGCACGATGGTTATTGTTAACGATCTTCATATATTGCGCATTCAGTCTGATTTGTTCAAAGCCTTAACAACCTGTTTCATGCATATCGTTTTTCTGAAGACTCGTGTTTTTAATGATTCATTTTATGAAGAGATTTAATTTTAGAAAATAATTTTTTATTTTCTACATAACTTAATTTGTAAATTTTTATCATTTGTAAAATAAAAATAATTTGGTTCCCTTATGCTTCAATGTGTAATTTTATTTATTTTATTTGAAAGCACTTGCCCACTATTTCATAAATATTTAGTATGTTTTTTCTAAGTGCAATTTTTTTTTCGTATAGATCCATTCTACTGCATAAAAATATTTTTGTCTGATATGTTATAAAAAAAAATATTTGTTCTGAGTATTCATCAACTTTCCGAATTTTTTTTTATGTATTGCATTCATGCGATCGCTAGCTACAACACAGAAATGGGTTTGACAGTGACAATAAATTATATTAACATTCGATTTTCAATATTTGATAAGAAAACTTTAAAGATATTTAAGCAAAACGTTTAAGCGCATTCTTCAAATAATTTTCTAAAAAATTTTAACAAAGTGCATGATCAAAGTGGAATTATATTTAAAATATAATAACATTCCCTTATTTTAATTTTTTAAAAATATTATATTAAAAAAATTTGAGATATAATTATTCAGAATTAATTATGCTTTTGTATGTTTTCATCAAGACTATTTAGCGAGTAGGTTTCTACTGCAAGAAGCAAAGATATAAACTGCGCATGCGCGTGGATTTTTGTTGCAAAAGCAGAGTTCCCTGTACTTACACCAGAGTTGGGCTTCTCCAGTTAGGTAATTGCAAAAAGATGAGGTTGGATTACCAGTTAGGTGGTTGCATTGCCACCTAACTGGCACCACCAAACAGTTAGGTAGTGAATGCAGCAAAGCCGGAGTCATCGTAATTTAGAAGTATGAACTAAGCATACTTGATTTGCTAACTCTATTTTTCCAGTTGGAGGACATTGTAATCACCACTTATTAACGTTTCTCAGCAGCTATTAATGAATATGATGGCTCTTCGGTTCAGTCGCGACTCGAATTTACTACCTTCATATAATGAGAGCGATGGCTTAATTAACCTGACTACCATACGTGCTAGTTGTTGTACCAGAATGCGTCCCTATACCAAGCCCTGAATTGGGTTTTACCGATTACATAGAAGCAGTTGGGTGGAATCTTCGTGATTTTGAAGCAAAGACAAATCAGAAGACCTCCCAATATATGGCATCCTACCCCCAGAGGTATCATTTCACTTGAAAGACATTGTGACCTCACCCACTTTCAACGTGCCCCAGCCGCCATTAAAAAATACGACGGATCTTTGATTAAGTTGGGATTCAAACTCATTACCTTCCGATAATGAGAACGACGCCCTAGCCAAGCAGACCACTGTGGCTTACTTATCCTACCGGGTGGTAGATACTGCTTGCACACATTTTCGCCATTCTGATTAAATTTTTTTAGTATTTAATGTTTAGTTCTCAGATAATCAACACACTAGAGGTGTATGCTCTGCTTTCCGGATGAACGTTATAAAGGTATCTGGAAGCATTCACGTGTGGTTAGAGAGACACACACACCCCTCTCCCACTCAAAAAAACTTTCCAACCTCCTTCTCAGACATACTTACAGATGGCGAATGCGCAGAAACGTTCTTCCTTTGTTCAACAACGTCTGGAAACTTATAGACCATTCGCTTTGAAGCACACTATCCTAATAGAACCAGTTGGCGCCTACAGTTGTACTAGTTTAAATTATTGCAGAATAGGGCACTTTCAAAGGAGTTTGTTTAGGACCGATGTATAGGATTTCAATATGATGCGGCAAGCACAATTCTACATTTAATGTCACATTCACATATTGTGTTATGCGACCAATCGGATAATATATCTCAGTTATGATGGTTTAAGATAAAATATGAATAGGATTGAGAATTGAAAACTATTGTCACGCATCAATAACACAAAAATGGTAACGATGATTGAAAAATAAAAATAAAGAAAAATTTGGTTATGCCTGAAGAATTATATAAAATATGATTCAATAAAAATTATTTCAAATCTCATTCATGTGCTTCTTTCATTTTCTTTCAAATTTTCCATAAGAATGCATGTGTAAAAGGTACATTAATCCGTTTATTAAAATAAAAGTTCATAATTTTGAAGATTTTAAACTATAAAAAGGTGCTGTGGCAAGAGTTTTTGCATTTAATTACAAGAGAAAAGCATTAAAAATTAATTTCGAGCCATTTTTCGAAAATTCAAACGTTTGAAGTCGCAGTTTAATGTTAAACCTATAGTCATCACACAATATTATGAGGAAAACGTCACAAACTTCACCCTCCCCCCAAAGCAAAGAGAAAGTCTTCCCCCGCACAAGCTGTGATTACATGGAATGGCCAGATAGAAGAAACGAATTTAATAAAATAACTGAAATAAGTATAGCGTTAAGCCTCTAATCCATCACTAAAATTCATTAATTTTGATTTAAAATTCTAAATCGTTCTTTCCCAACTTTTATAAAAAAAATAAAAAAAGCTGAAAGAGGGGAATGAAATCAATCAGAAGAATCTCGACGTTCGACCCCCTATAATTCTAAATAAACTCCTAGAACTAATAGTCTGATAAAAAAAATTTTTTTGCGTTCTCTTCCCTTTCTGGTCTACAAGCGGAATGGGTGGGGTAGGGGAGCAAAACTTGCAGCCGACCATCGATTAATCGATGGTGTCGGACTTTCCCAACCGACTCCTCTTGTTCCCTGCATGCGTCCCCCTCGTTCACGAGGCCAAGTATTTGGTGTGACCGTGGGGAGAGGGGTCTTCATGTGGGTTAAACCCCCCTCCCAGTCCACCTTTCTTGATGCAAAGCTTATCTGACCGGCAAATCGAAACTGTTTGCATCAGGCACCTGCTTGAGTTTTATGGTCGCGAGGAAAGGACTGCTTCTGTGACAAAAAAGGGAAAAAAAAATCTCAGGAAGAGGGACACCGTTGCGTAGAATAGAATATAAATTTGGTGGCTGAAAACTTATGGTTTATGGTCATAAAATTTTGGGTTTTGTGAGAAAAAATTCTGTAAGCACCCCCTTAGGTGATTTTTGGCAACATTGAACTATTGTGATTTATTGCTCTGTCAGAGCATAAAATCCTGGAAAAATTAAGTGTCATGGAACATCCTGTGTAAAGAAAATCAATGCTAGGTTACTCATGAAGCATACTTGCATGCAAAATCGTATATTATTCTCTTCATGTACCAATTAATTTATCCCAAAAGAAAAAAAAATCCCTCATATATATATGGTAACGTGCAATATTTATAAACCTAGTCACGTTTTATATCTTTTAGCATGTATATTTTAAGTAATTACATTTATAAATACTAACTTTTAAATGAAAAAAAGTATTTAGAATTATTTAATTATCATAAATGGAACCTAAAATGTGTGTATCATTTTTTTTCACTTAGTTTCCAAAACACGAAGTCAGCTCTTGAAATTTAAAATTTGTTCTTTATTTTTGTACCGAAATCTTGAAGCATATTGTCCTCAAACTTATTTCTTTGAATCACGGCTCTCAAATATTTGGAATCATGAAGAAATTTACGATAGGAAAATTCTTTCATTGAGTCACAAAAAAGATGTCTTTTAGAATGTAGTTCAATTTATGTATCAAAAAAAATTGTGAGTTTGATTACGTTTATGAGTTAAGCATGTATTTAACACAAAAGTAATATAATCACCAAAAAGAAGCCATATACATCAAAACATTATAGCAAGAAAAAATATATGATGAATTTAACTTTTTAATACTTTCAAACTGTTCATTTTGCCAAAATAAGAAGCTTTCTGAGCTGATATATATAACTGAGGATAGCGTTGAGGGCACTTGAAGACAAATTCTGACATCACGTTCGGATAATTCAATGTCCTCATCCTGTTATTAAGCATTTTAATACCCACCTCATAAATATTTTTCAAAAAATAAACTTTTCACTTGTAATGAGTCGCATTCATATGTCGCATGGGATGATATCCGAAAAACATACAAGCAACCACCACGAAAGACTTGCATGCAGAAGACAGAATAGCAATACCCAGCCTCCTTTGTTCAATATTTATTTTATAAGTACTATATATTAGTGCTTAAGTCATTATATATATAGTTCATGGGTTCTCCAATACTTCTTGATTATGTCCTTATAGAGTTCTTGACAGTGTCCTCATATTTATTTGCAAATATTAAATATTAATGCTTAAGTCATTAGTTCATGTGTCCTCCAATACTTCTTGACAGTGCTGTCAGAGAGAGAATTTACGGTACAGTTATTTAAATGCTCTAAAATCATTGGTTGATTAGAGTCACACAAAACACAGTTGGGGAATCCACCACTCTAATTCTATAGAGATAATCCTGTAAGTAGTCATTTCCAGTCCAATAGAGTCACTACAAACATTTTAGGAAAATTGCGAGCAGTTCTCTTCTGCCCAGAATCTCCCATTGCTTATTTCTTGTACATTGAATCATACCCTGTTTAGGAGTTTTCCTAACAGTCAAACAATTCAATCGAGTGAAAAATGTGTAGGGAAATTATATATTATTCTATCAAAGCTCCCTTCTTAGCCAGCACATGAACTTTTTCACTGCCCATAATTCCACAATGGGCAGGAATCCATTGGAAAGAAACCATTGTACTGTGGTGTCTTCTATAGTATGTCGCTTGAGATTTGCAGACCATGTCTGTCGAATGGACCTCTCATCTTTAACTTCAAGAATTTTTAATTGTAAGCCCTTTGCAAACAGATCAAGGGGTCGGCCCAAACATAAATGGACTGATTGTGTAGAAGAGGACTTTAAAGTACTGAAAATGAATAATTGGAGAACTGTCACCTCCTGGAGAACATAATGGAGAGTGTTCTGAAGAAAGCATTGGCCCACCCTGGGCTGTCGTGCTGAAAAAGAAGAATAGTGTCTTATGCAAGGATCTACATTCTAAAATTCCTATGAACTTTTTTTATTATTAAACTTCAAGCACAATTTTAAAATCTGATAATAGGCAAGTTATCACAAAAGAATGGTCTAGAATTAAACTGTTGCTCAATATTGCTTGGATCCAACTGCAATGAGCACTATCTTTCAACTAGATATAATCTTTTTTCAAAGTAAAACTTTTTTTTAAAAAAAAAATTGTTCTTTACTATCAATGTAGCTGCTTTGTAGTAGTCTAATTCTTAAATATTGTGTGGTATCAAAAATTGTAATGTGTCAGCGCCATCTATCTGGAGCACATACTGATATCGCCATTTAATTAGAAAAATTCTGTGTTTTTGATTTTCTAAGAAACAAGGAATTGCAATTCTTGTTCCATCCTCGTGACAATGAGAGTGTTTGCAATTGAACCTAGGATCTGCATAGTAGCCTGATGGTTTTTCTTGACTGGTTCATGTGAAATGCTTGAATTTGTCCTTGGAGAAAATGAATCTGCGTTTCTATCCTGAAAGATAAAAAGAAATGAAGGAATTTTTTGCGTAAGTGTCATCACTAGGCCCCACATTAGACTTTCAACAAGTTACAATGATGAAAACTAGGATTTATAAGTAAAATATCTGAATTTTATAGTAACATCACGAAGTTTTTCTCTAGATTTTCACGAATGTACATTAGTAAAAGCTAAGCTTTACAAATAAAATCTATCGTTAACCAGACTTCGGGTTTTTACATATAACATCATTAGTTTAATCATGATAAAGTATAAACCAAAAATTGCAGACCGATTGGGGGGTGATTAGCGATCCTAACTTTGAAGCAATTGGCCCCGGGTTCGATTCCTGCTTCGGGCATGGATGTTCCTTTCTTTTTCTGACTGTGTTTCTCTATCTTTTCATTTTCGAGGCAAAGATGACAAACCCACTGTATGTCGACTGTATAAGCTGCCGAGCTCCAGTGGCTCAGTACCTTTACTCCGCTTCCCGTTAAGATCAGCAAAGCGAAGCATCATTTGAAGCGGGCAGTGATTGGAAGGATGACCACGCCGTACTCTCCCTCTCTGGGTTGCTGGAGCTGCTTGGACTGGGAAGGTGTCCGCATTCATCTGGGATATTCAAAGTCCTTTTGTTAGTGTTTGTTAGTGTGGCGTGAGCTCCAGCGGCTCAGTAGCTTCACGCCGCTTCCCGTTAAGACCAGAAAAGTGCAGCATTATTTGCCACGGGCAGTCATTATGAGGGTGACCACGTTTACCCTCACAGGGATGCTGGAGCTCCGTGGGTTGGAGATGTGTCCACGTTAATATGTGACATTCAAAGTCCTTCCTCTGGTGTGGCCTGGTTGTGGAGAGGAAGGTGCTAGCTCAGGTGTGACCTCGTCACCGGACCATGGTTCAAAATTATGATGCACTTAGTGATAGGCGAGTATTCCAAACCTGTTAACCTAAAAGTACAGCCCGGGGCTTGCCTGTACCGATATGTATGTATGTATAAGTTGCCATCACCTACACCCCTTGTAGCGGTGAATAGATTAATTCTAATATCAGCTAGGGATCGGTAAAAAATGTATAATATAACAGTTTCTTTTAAAAACTCACATAGCTACACAAACTCACAGTACTGAGCACATCAATTATACTTAAATTTGAATGCAAGAAATTGTGCGCTGTGACTTAAAAAGCTTATATAAAGAAACACTGTTAAACATTTTCAACAATAAAAATAAATAAAATGTTTTCCCTGAAATTTAATTTTTTAACGATTTATGTTTAAATGCAATGCAATAGAATCACGTAGAACCATACGTCAATTTCATGAACACAATTCACTGCAAACTTTGATGAATCGATTCCAGTCAAGTTTAATAAATGTTCTGATTGAAATTTCTGGAACACGACAATGACTTTGAAAAGGATGAGGGGTGAGGGAACACAATCCCTTAGCTTCCATAGGTTTTCCTGGACGAACGACTGGCAAATGTTAAACCAGAAACCGGCAACGAAAAAGCTTTAAGTATTCCCAAAACGACGGATTCCGATTCTCTCTTTTTTTTTTTTTTCTTTTTTTTTTAGTGAAAAAATATTCCTTCTCCTTTTACGTGACTCCATCACATCTTTCACCTCCCCATTTTCCCACCCATCTCCTAAAATTCCCTTTTCCCCATCTACACTTGCACCGCATTTCAAGATGGGAAAGTGATGCAGATGCCCTACTATACAGCTTTTTACCACGAGCAAAAGTTGAGAGAATTTGAAACTATTGATTTTTTCAATACACTTTCTTTTGTAATGGATAAAAAAAAAACCCATAAATTTTAAGGGTGTGTACTGTGAATTGTGTGTTTCTCAAACCATGTACCTTTAGCATGTGGTTCTGTAGTGTGCTAGTGTGTGTTTCTTTTATATAAACACACACAACATCGCTCTATACCTAATAATATATTTTCCTGTCTATTTTGTATTTAATTTCGATGGAACAAATGTGGGAAAATTTACCCAACTAAGAAGCGAATTCAAATTGATTTTCTGGAGTACATAATAGACATGGAAATAAATTGCGTCAATTATTGAAATTCATCTGAAAATTAATCTGATATTTCATATATTTAAATCGAAAAGAAGCTCTATTTTTTTTACAAGGATTAAATCATCAAATTATAAAATCTTAGTATAATATCGCAAAATGGAGTTAAAATTATGATGTAACATACATAAATGTAGCATTTTCAGCTTAAGAATTTAATGATAAATAATTATTTATCAAATGATCTTTGTAATCGTAGTTATCCAATTATCGTTAAATATCGTTGCAATTATTTATCAAATTTTTGATGATAACTAATTACATTCATTATTATTAAACAAAGAATTTTAGATTGTATTTTAATCATTTAAGCAATATCTTATAAGAAATCTTTTTTGCAAATTTTTCTTTTTTTACAATTTATATTATTACTCTCGAATAGAACAGAAATACAAATTATCTTGGTCTCAGTTTCTTTTATGTTATTTTTGCCTTTTACTCAAGCAAAATTCCACTGTCTACAATTTATATATATATATATATATATATATATATATATATATATATATATATATATATATATATATATATATATATATATATATATATATATATATATATATATATATATATATATATACATATATATATATATATATATATATATATATATATATATATATATATATATATATATATATATATATATATATATATATATATATATATATATATATATATATAAATTTATAATGGGTGAGCAAAAATTTCATTAAAATTTTTAAACTTGAACACAAAAGAAGAAATAATAATAAAAGTACAATTACAATAATAGGGTCATAAAGATGTCGGATTCTAATTGGAAGCAACTAAAAAAAAAATTCATCTTTAGACTTATTTTGAAGAATAAAGCCGATCGATGGCTAAATGATTAGCGTTTCTGACTTCTCAGCTGTGGGTCCCGTGCTCAAATCCCGTTCGGGCATAAATGTTACTTTCTTTCTGTGTTTTTCTTTCCTTTCTTCTGTGATGATGTATGAATATGGCCCACCCTATAAACGGATTTGTAATGGTATGTCTCGGACAGCGCAACTCGCCTCCATGACTTGGTTCACAGGTGCCCGGTGGGTAACGAAAAATGAATAGCAGTTTTTGACGTTGTTGTGGCATGGGGTTCATTACCCAAGTACCCAACGTTAGAAAAAAATATTAATCAAAACTTGTGGTAGAAAGACGTGCACAATCTCCAGTGAGCACTATCTCCTTTTTTTTTTTTTTTTTTTTTTTTTTTTTTTTATCATAAAGTTGTCAATATTTTAAAACAAAGAATCGTGTTATATTTGTAATCCCTTCTTTCAGAACAGAGCATCCACTCGCTACATCAATCCAATGAAACGATACTTAAAGCAAACTTTGAGTTCAAACAAATTATTCAGTCTTAGTTGCTAGACAGCCTGGCATCTACAATCAACTGATCTCAATCCGTGTGATCTAGGGTTGTTGTGTAATTGGAAGCCACTCGTATATCGGTCATCCTCTTTAACACTGTTTGAAATCATAGATTCCATCGATTGTGTAGTTCTGAAAATCTGTTCGACAGCATCAATAATGGAGCAAAGTACATGGCATAAATAAATGACGCGAATGTACAGATGCCCTATTTACTGCGTTAAGGTCATCAGTGTTCTCTTCCAATCACATTTTAAATGAATTTTATCTTTCAAGTAATATCCTAGCTTTTTGTGAATTTCTCTTGCAAGCCATACACCTTTACAATTATTTTTCCTTTTTTATGTATTTTTAAAGTTTTAAAAAAATTTTAGCTTCCCCAATACTATCAGTATTTATTCACCTTACAAAATACTGTGAAATATCCTGTACTCTATGTATGTATTTAAAATGGGGTAGACAGAAACTTTTCAATATTTTATTCTTTCTCAGAATTTTCAATATATATATGTACATATATAAGTGGTTACTAATCATACTTGGATGAGCCAAGTTAGCTAAGCCGTTGGCTATGCGAATTTAAGTCAGTAAAGTGCGTCTTTCGTTTAATCAGAACACCTCGAAGGTGAAAGAACGACTTTGTTCCAAGCTCCTGCGATAGATGATACCACCACAGGATTCACACCCTCAACTTGATATTGATCTGGAGAGGGAGGAAATTTTCTCCAGACCATTATATTCATGCTAACTGCTCAATGACCGACCACGGGACTTTCGATTTTATAGTATATATAAACATATTTATATTTTGAAAGATCATGTTTAATCTCAGTTATTAATAAAGCTCATGGTTCAGAATTTGGTGTTTCATTTCAGTTTTATTCAAACACACCTGTTAGCATGGTGGTTTTTGGAATATTGGCTGTCGCAGCAAATGAGTGCAGCCTAATTTCTCTCAACAGTAACATGTTACGGATGCTCAAATTCCTTGCAGCAGTTGTTATTGGTTAGGCTGTTTGCTGAGCTGTGCCAAGCATAAAATTTGCAAGAATCATCTCATTTTTGTAAGTAAAATCATATAATTTTTTAAAAAAAACCCTAAATGAATTATAAAATTTATCTTTAAATAAGTATTTATAAAATTGCATAAGACAGTATATTAAACAATATTTTTTTCCAATGTTAGATTGTAGACAGTTACAACTGCAACAGAATCTATTAATCTATTGTTCCCTGATACCAAGGAACGGGTCAGAAACAGCGACCTCTTAGCCACCGAGGCGTTGCCCCGGGTGCACCACAAGGGTAGGCCACCATCGCACCCGCACACATGCCATAGGGACCCGTTTTTAGGGTAGGCATCATTCATACTTCATTCACACACACAAGGAAAGGACAAAGACAGGATAGAAAGAGAGAAAGAACATATATGCCTGAACCGGGATTCAAACCCAGGACCTCCCTATCCGTAGTCAGGCACGCTAACCACTAGACAAGTAGGCCGGCGTAAACCATATAAACATTTATAATTTCTCCAAAATAAAATTAGTCATATTTTATGTACAAAGAAGCAATAAATAAAATATGTAATTATATAATTAACTCTTGTCACTAAAAAGAATTGCTTTAAATTTTTAATATAAAAAAAAACTTTAATAACACTCAATAGAGTTATTAAATGCCCACAAACTTTCTGAAATAGCACCACCCTTAGCCTTATAACCAATACCAATTCACGTTAAAGTGATGTAATATATATCGGCAAGTGCAACATATGATATATCGATTTATTCCTATTTTTTCATTCAATTTAAGACGCTTTTTACACGTATGAGTTATTTGCATTAAAGTTATTCAACTGCCTACGGTTTCATAAGATGCTTTTCCAATAAGTTGTAAATTTAAGAATCTACGAAGTGGAAAGAAAACTTATCGAATTTCTCACCATAAATTTGCACTGCTTAACATTTTTCGGACTTACAACGCAGCATTTCCGGTTCAATACATGACCTTTCGATATGCAGGTGAAGGTTTCGAGAATACAGTTAAGGTTATTCTCTGTGAATTTTGATCAGTGTGGTTAAATAACTCTATACTTAATGGAAAAGCATATTTTCAATACGCAGAAAAGTCTCACATATCATTTGGTAGACTTTATGAATATAAGTTATATGTGCATGAATGTGCATTTATAGATATATATAATATGTAACCATGCCTTATATATTTGTATGGAAGCATAAATTCTGCAATATACCAATAATAATTACCATCGTTTGTGCTAACCTGGCAGCAGAATGGTTGAGCTCTTATCTGAGGCTTAGAATTTCGTGGATTCGAATTTCATCTTGGGCAAAGCTGTATGTAGTAATTTGGAAACCACTTTAAGCTGTAAGCCCAGTTCTAATTAGATCTCGTTTACAAAAATTAACATTGAACATACCCAAGCCGAAAGGCTTATTTGTGTTGCAATTAAACTATATAATTGACGTGTGTTATAGTTATTATAGTCATAAAATAAACAGTCCTCCAAAGTTTGTAGAGGAATAATTAATCATTTGGTTTTCATTTCAATATATCATGAAATTGATACCCAACGTGAATGAGAGTGCTTGTGATATTTTGGAATCTATCCTTATGCCTGGTCGCACTTGCCCGCATGAGCAAAAGCCTGACTGCTGATCTACAACCATTCAGCCAACATACGTCCTCTCATTGAAAAATAATTGTTAGCATTATTTTTTCTATACCTTAAGTATTTACTCTGCATCCGTGCAAAGTAATAAATAAAATAAATTGAATTATTTCATTAGTAAAAATTTGCATTTACTGAATATTCAAATTTTATAAAAGGCTTAGTTACATAATACCGGAAAGTAAATGTTTTACTGCAATATGAAATTTACTATTAAGGTAATTAGCAAATGACTAGTAAAACATTAATCACTAGTTATTTGCTAATTACCTTAATAGTACATTTAATTACTATGTGTGAATCGAAAGGAATGAAAGGAGAATATGGCGGTGATAATCAATAGGTACTTTCTTCCTCATAGATGTTATTTAATTGCTGATTATAAATAGGTACTTCTTTTCACCATTGATAATTAATAGTTGATAATTATTAGGTACTCATTTTCACCATAGATATGTGATAGTCATAATCACTAGGTACTCTTTTTCACCATTGATAATTAATAGTTGATTATCATTAGGTACTCATTTTCACCATAGATATCTAATAGTCATAATCACTAGGTACTCCTTTTCACCATTGATAATTAATAGTTGATAATCAATTGATACTCATTTACACTATAAATATTTAATGGCTGGTAATTAATAGGTATTCCATTTCCCCATACATATTTAATAGCTGATAAACAATAGGTACTTCTTTTCACCTTAAAAATAGAAAGCAAATAAAGAGCATTTTAAATGCATTTATATATTAATATTTTGGTTGATAAAAGTTTACACACACAAGCAAACTATTCCCAATGCATTAGAAGAAGTCAAAATATAAATAAATAAATATAAATTAGTAAAGCACGGCCAGGCTTATAAGCACACACGCACAGAACCTCAATACCAAACTCAACATTTATCGTGGTAAACAATAAACAAGTTCCCAAAATGAAAGAAAACACATTAAATAAACATATTAAACTAAAGAGTGAGTAAATAATTCAGAAAGGTAAAGAAGCAGAATCAAGTAAAAAATATATTAAAGTACAGATTAGGAAAAAAAACTTATGATTAAATATTTACTTAGTGAACAATGTTATTGTCAAAAAGATGTAAAAAAAACTGTTACATTCCATTTGAGTTGACAACTATAACTGTTTTCATTAGAAATAAAATGAAAAGAGTTTGAAAAAAAGAAACTTTATGAAATAAAAATTAGTGACAGAATATTGAGTTTAATTATAAAAATAAGTTTTTTTTTACGGATTTAAGAAATGAAAGTGAATAAATTCAACGAAATAAGTAAAAGGTAGTATTTAATTTGTGAATATATCAAGAAAGTGTCACATATATTTATATTGTAAAAAAAAGGAAAAAAATAGGACAAAAAAATAAATGTTTTTTTGAAAGCTATTTCAAAAGAACTTTTTTTTAACAATGATAATTTTAAGTAAATAAATATAAAGAATTTAAAAAAATAGGAATAAGAACAAGGAAAAATTTTTATTATTCATTCATTAAGTGTTCTAGTAAAATAAAAAAGTTAATGTCAAATTTATATAATTTCTGTTAAGGATTTAGAAACAATTTCGAAAGCTTTCTCATTAAACCCAACTGCTAATTAGCTAATACGAAAAATTTTATGTGACATATAAAGCTTTTTAAAACTTAAACTAATGAATTTGGTTGTTGTAAAGCAATTACAGAAATTGAGCTTCAGTAAATTAATAGTATTAAAGAAACTAATGGTCTTTGAATCGAGTCTATAAAATCCACTAATTTTAATGACAATCTTTCCGAAAATTACTTTGGTTGCGTTAAAACTTCATGAATTTTGAGGCATGAGAATTAGAATCTGAATCATTTTCTAAATAATTGAAAATTTTATCTCAGTTTTTTTAAAATTAAGTGATTATTATTAGCAATCATATCACAATATTAGATAATAAATATATATATTTTGCTTGATAATATTAAAGGAACTGGTACCAAATTTATGAAAAAATATTTATCTGTTTTAGTTGACAATAATATTTTTTGATAATTATTGGCAATAAAGTTGTATCTATATCAAATTTACAAAATGATATAAAAGTAAATTAAAAGAATTTTAGCAGATTTATACTTTTTTATATGCACATATAAAGAGAAAGAAAATATTTGTGTGAAAATTACAATTTTCAAATATTCCACTGATTTTATTTTAAGCGAATTAATTAAATTTTTAAATCAGCTCTTCCATTAATTATATTCAGCAATAGCTATGATTTATATTCCATGGCATGACTAAAATTAAGTGTTCTAGAACTAATTATTTATTTATTTAAGAACTAATTATCAATTAATTTTATTAATTAGTAGCGTGCAGTACAAAAAGAAATTTTGTAAATCAAAGATATTTTTACTATTATATTTCGATTTTGACGATATAAAAATTTAAACCACTACTGACAGTAAAAAATCTTCTTTATTAATATTTAATGCATTTTAAATATGGTTAAGAAAATTACTAATTTTTTTTCCATTAATGCAATAAATCTTCTTTAAAAGGATTGAAATTTTCAAAGAATTATAACAATATTTTTTATGTATTTTATCTAAGACTGCAACAACCAATTTTTTATATATTTTATTTAAATTCTAAAAATTTAAGTAGATTAATAAATTTAAACTAAGCAGATTAATTATTCAAATTAAATTCATTAATCTACTAAAACAAGATTGAATTTAATTTAATAGATTAATTAATTACGAAATTTAAGAAGAAATTTAAGAAGATCGAATTCTATTCGAATGAAATTTTATTACTAAAATCTCATATAAGTTGTGTATTTTTTTTTAATTTTGTTTTAGTGCAATAATATACATACATTCAGCCATTTAAAAACGAACATATGAATTTTTATATGAATATATTCTACAAATCATACATTACGCTGTCACATATTTTTCTTTCTGTAATAAAAAATCTTGTTATCATGCAATTTCATACTATGTAAACTAGCTTTGATAAAAAAAATGAATAACACTACATTACTATTGTTTGACAAAATTAATTATTCCATAAAAAGTAACCCCATAATTATTTAATATACATTTATTTACTGAAAGAATTTGCAGTTTAAATATGCTTGTACATTTAAAATAAATTTATGTATGCATTTTAATTATACTAAGATTTTAACTGAGGCTTTCTATATTTCAAATTCATTTTCCTTCCTTTAAAAACTAATTCAGGATTTTTTCAATTATTTGCTAATATTCGATTCTTTAAATACCAATTCATTAAAATAATATTTATAAGTATCCAAAAAATGAATAACCATGTGCAATATATCAATTTATTATAAACTTTATACTTGAGATAATATAGCCAAATTTATAGCTGAAGTAATACTGTAGTTTCTGTCTCAGAAGTTTGTAAGTTTGATTCCCGAATATTTAATCACATGGTTGATAATACAGATTCAGATTATAGTGCAAATTCCATTTCATAGTCAACGTATTAATGGATAGAATCAATGGAAAATGGCTTTTCAATCTGATGATTTGGTTGATATAGGATATCATTTGAAAACAAAATGAATTTCTATAATATTCTCAGACATTCAATATTGAACTTCACCTTGTTTGCTGCCACTCGAAGGAGGCAATTTGAAGGCAGACAGCCAATTGATCAATAAGTCGGATTTATGATGCCGTCTCAATACGATGTGACTTAAATGAAATGTTGTATAACATTATGGATATTTTAAACCAATGAGAATTGTAATAAAGTGATGTAGACATGATCTCAAGTGGTACAAAAAAAAAAAAAAACACTTTATGGTTAATAGTTATTGTTCGGGAATTTAGGAATTTTTAATAACTGTTTATAAAAATAAAAGACTCATTTAATTGCCGCCATTTAAATTGTATAATCAATATTGTAATGTTTTTGTTAATTATTATGAAAACTTAAATTATTATTGACCATAAAAAAAATTACTGTTCAAATATGTGGTTAGATGATAATAAAAAGAATATTATGCACAATGAATTTTATAAATATAGCTTAGAATTAAAAATGAGTAAGTGAAGAAAATAATAGAAGAACTCTATAGATAAATTTTTAAGAAAAGATTGCTCTGGAAAAATTGGCTAAGAAGGTGAATTGCATGTGAAATTTAATCACTTCAACATATAAAATGGTGGACACACAATGTTTAGTATACTTATTAAATTTAATATTATTAGACGTTAAACAACGGTTTGGAAAAGTTAAAAGAAATTTTTTTCGTGCCTATTCTGCATAACCTTATTATTCACTCCCTCTAACGCTGATTCCAAACGAAGGACCCAAAATCCTATCAAATTGGAAAATTTAAGGAAGCAGGAAGATTTTTGTTGGTACAACCCACACCGAGATTCATAAATTTCTTCCTTCCCGTGATAAGTAAATATGGAAAAAAAAAAAGGTCAGCTTAGGAAAGAAGCCGATTTTTTCGCACTAAACCAAAGTTGATCGTTATTTTATTCCGCGATTACTGAATTTCACTGCCTTTCTTTTTTCCCCATCTCCTCCCCCTTCAACATAAAATTCCTTAGAAAACATCGGGGGAAGATTCGTGTCAGGGATTCGAAATATAAACGTGGGGAAATCGCAGAAAAGTGTTCGAGTAAATTACATTGGAATATGGATCTATTTCAATTCCGTTGCCGATATCTTGGCGGGAAAATGATATCGACTACTCACGGTGTTTTTATTTTTTAATTTAGGGGGATTTTACTGAAAAAAACTGATTCGAAACTTGATCAACTATCGTATTTACTTTTATTTAGTGATTTTATATTAGAATATTCTGTAGTACATAATAAGAATTACATGATGCCGATGGATTTTACCTATTCATTGGCTGACATTACGTGAACTGGGTTCTTGAATTCGAATCCCGCTTCAGGTGTATTTATAGTGGTTTGGGATTAATTATAAATTATAATCATCGTTAAGATCAGTTTATGTATAGAAAGAATGACCTTAGCACCATAAAATTGTTATTCTTAAAGAAATATAAAATCACATCTTCCTAGGATAACTTAAATTAATTTTTTCTTTTCTGAATAATTTTAAAGATGTCTTTATATAATGTCTATATATATGTATATATGTATATATATATATATATATATATATATATATATATATATATATATATATATATATATATATATATATATTATATATATGTATATATGTATATTATAAAAAAAAGTCCACAAAAAAACTTAAATCATTTATTTATTAAAGCTCCGATTAAAGCTAACCATGAATGGAAACTTTGCCCTTTCCATTTTACTTTTTTTTTCTGATCTATTTTAATCATGTTCAATTTTGGAAGTCATTTCACTAAACATTTGAAAACCAATTTTTTATTACAAAAGGTAATTTTCATGATTTCGAAAACTTTTACAAACGTAAAAAAATTATAATTAAAAATGTACACTTTTATTACTGGTAGAAACCATGAAAGGATATTTTCTCATCGCCAGCGACACTCAGACATTCGATGGTGACCTTCGCCTTGTTTGCTGACCCTGGAAATATGCGATTTGAAGGCAGGCAGCAAATTTATTGATAAGTCGGATGTACGATGCCGTCTCATTACGATGTTAAGTAAATGAAACGTTATCTGACGTCATGAATATTTTCAACTAAGCAAAATTGTGATAAAGTGACGTAATCATGATCTCAAATGAAACGAAATGGTTAATAATGTTTTGCAAAATTTGGTAAATAAAATATTTGAGTAATATTTCCAAAGTAAAAATCTAAATAAATTAATATACCCCAATAAGAAAAATATAAATGCATAATGCGTAGTATATTTACAAAATTGAACATCATTAGCCACAAACTAAATATTGCGATAATATAAATACTAAATACATTTATATATATATATATATATATATGATCCTAATAATATATGTGATCCATAGTGAAAATTATCCAAATTTTTCATTGCACTGAATGACCCTCTAACGGAGCATGTCCCCAAATGGTCCTCAAGTGCATTGTGGGACACTGACGAATGAATGGCATACAGAGCGGATTTCATCGGAATTTTTACGAATAAATTTCAATATCTAAAATGATTCTATTGGAGTGTTGAAAGTATATTGCTTTCTTTATGTTGCCATGGATACAGGTAGAGTCTGAAGGGGCAATGACAAAAAGTCAGAAATGTAGTTTTTCAAAAATAATAACGCCGAGTACTTTAGGGAAAAGATACACCAGAATATTTTTTTAACAAGGATACTTTTTCAAATACTAAGTATAGAAAATATGACTAAAGCAATAACAACTAGAGAATATATATATATAATTAAATATATATATATATATATATATATATATATATATATATATTCTCTAGTTGTAATAGCTTTATCGAATTCGAAGAGTTTACTGTCCTTGCGTAGCACCTTTATTTTCAGAAAAAGCTAGTGGTGATTATCTTGAATAATTTGAAAGCCTACAACAAATTGATTTGTAAGCTTGTGATGCAATGAATTGATCAGACTTATCAACAAGTTTCTACTCGGTATCAATGGATAAACAAGTGTAAATGGGTCAGAAATTATTTGTTGCATTTAAATTAATAAAGAATGCCATAAATGAGCAAACATTTTACTATATTTTCAATTGCTCGTTAGCGAGTTATGCTATTGATTCTTGATTCCAAATAGTTATTTCTACAGGAACACCCAGGAAGGAAATTGTTAGAGAATGGTTCACACATTCGATTCCCACCTCCAGCTTTGATATGTAAAAGGAATTTTACAAGAGCAAACGGGAGGGCAAAAATGTGACAGGAGAATGCGACATAGGTTCAATTTCAAACTGTATAACCTTTTCAAATTAAATCTTGTAAACCAATATTATCATTGAGCGATAAGAAGACCAAACCAGTTTTTAGATCAAAACCACAAAACATAGAATGATAATTTAAAACGACGATTATATAATGAGGTCGACACCTGAGTTGGCACTTTTTCCTCCACGCCATATCATAGAGGAAAAAAACAATCAAATAATGATGTTAACAAGTCCTCTTGACATGATGTTTTTCAATTATATCAAGTATTGAATTTTTATTTTCTTTACATGACAAAAGATCCTTTCTCCGCCGAGCTCATTGTCAACTTTATTCAAGATACAATTTCATTACCTCAAATAAAGCTTGTCTGTTGCCAATTTTCAAAACACGAATAGAATTTAAAATGTTCTCAATGAAGTAATTGTAAAAAAGAAAATGATTGTAAATAAATGTTCTTTAGAAGTTGCCACATTTATCAAGTTGATGAAAAAGAAAATAATCTGAAAAATAGATTATACGAAGGAATTTATCTCTCTCTTTTTTTTCTCTCTCTCTCTCTTCTTTCATTTTAATTTATTCTACTTTCCTAAGTTTAGGTATAATTTATCAAAATCCTCCCACAAAATTGTGAAAAAGAAAGTTCTTTTTTTCATATTTTATTAAAAATCTCTTTTTTTTTATATGTGGTATGGCCTTCTAAATCTTTTGTCTTTGAAAGTTTTTTATAACTATTTTTAAGAAATATTACGAGGACATGTAAAATTGAATGGATTAAAAAACCCCATATTTCTTTATAATTTTTGGCACAGAAACTTGGATTTCATTATGTCTGTTTATGTATAATATATATATATATATATATATATATATATATATATATATATATATATATATATATATATATATATATATATATATATATATATCTTATTATTGCTGATATTCTATTTTTTTAATATTAGTGAATATAAACAACCAGGATTATATGCCATTATATATAAATCTACTTTATTATTTTGGATAGCATTTTTAATATAATTGCATTTTGAAATGTGTATCGATATTTCTTTTTCTTTCACGTTTTCCCCAATTATTGTAAAATATGTTTTCGTATGAATTTTAATTTCATATGAGTAGCCATTTTTTTATTTATAAGTATATTGTCCAATAATATCATGCATTTTGAAAATATGAGAGATTTTACATTCAAGTAAATTTTTCTTTTATTTTTTACGTGTTTTATATTATTATTTAAATTTTTCTCTTTTACAAATTTACTATACAAGTTTTTCTTTGGTGATTTCAATATTCATATGAATGATTTTCTTTTAATTGTATTTTGTTAAATAAAGGTTTATTTCTTGTAGTTATGCTTTCTCAGTAACACTTTAGTGTGGCAAATTTTATTTACAAATCTGTCACAGATTTTTGTATAGATTTCTCTTTCCATATGGATCACAGATTTCTGTTCTGCATTTTTCGCATAGATTTCTCTTTTTCATTTCCTTCACAGATTTCTCTTTGTATTTTTTTTCTTCTTTTTTGGTTAAAATACTCTTTTGTTACTTTTGAACAGATTTTTTTTTATTTTTACAGAAAAAAGTTTGAATAAAGTTCTTTTTATGTATTGTTTCACAGACTTCTTTTTCACGTATCTTCTACAGATTTCTTTTTTGTATTTCCTTTATATTTTCCTTTTGTATTTCTTGTACAAATTTCTATCGTATTTCTTTCCGATTTCTCTTTTGTATTTTCCTTACAGATTTCTCTTTTGCATATCTTTCAGATTTTACTCTGCATTTTTTGTACAGATTTCTCTTTTATATTTTTGGCACAGAATTCTCTATTCTATTTTGATTTGTATCGATATTTCCAATGCATTATTTAAGTGGGCTACTTTCTTTTCTATCGTTTGTAGTTCTATTTTCTGTTTTCCATATGTTTTCTTACAATATATCATTTTGAAACCATTAACTATATTTATTCAATATATTCTACATTTTATTACAATTTTTACTACTACTCCTAGATTAAAAAAATGACACTTTCTATCTCACTTACGAATTCTCAGATAGAAGCATTCTTAAATGTTATTTAAGAATACTCTCTTCTAAAATATAATATTAATATGAAAA
The DNA here is from genome assembly GCA_030067965.1 of Latrodectus elegans. Classification (NCBI taxonomy): domain Eukaryota; kingdom Metazoa; phylum Arthropoda; class Arachnida; order Araneae; family Theridiidae; genus Latrodectus; species Latrodectus elegans. The sequence continues at coordinate 70,702,079 of CM057815.1, forward strand.
ATAAAACATTATTTATAAAATATTTAGATATACAAATAAATTCAGATTTTTTTTTAAATTTTTCATCTTTGTTTATTCTTTTTATTTATTTATTTTATTTTTTTAAACGCTTTTTTCTGTTTTACGACTTTATTCAAAAACCCAAATAATTTCCTTTGAAACCCAAATACTTAAAAAGATTTATTTTTGCATCGATATTTTCTAATAGTATTTACATCTTAAAGAGGGGCATGACATTCTAGTAACTTAGCCATCGGCCTGTCGTTCGGAAGGGCCTGGTTTGATTCCCATTTCCGCCAAAGACCCACCTAGTAATATGCGGATATACGTACTCATAAATCTGTGGAATAGAAAGTTCTGTAATCAGTCGTTGAGCACTTACAATGGGTGTAATGGCATGGAAAAAACTCCTACCCCTCCAGATCAAAGTCAAAATTGAGGGATGGATCCTGTGGTGGTGTCATCTATCGGATGAGTCTTAGAGCAAAGACGTACTTTCACCTTCATAGTGCTTCGGTTAAACTGAAGACGCACTATTCTGACTTAATTTCGGATTGCCGTCAGCAAGCGAGCTTTGCTAATCCTAAATAACAACAACATAGTGTCATAAATAAGAACATTTTAAAGGATGGTATGAATATGTATACATAGATATTCATTTCGAATATTTTTTAGTACGGGTATTGTTGCTATTTCAAAACTATTACCTTCTAATGTGTTCATAAAATTCAATATCATTAGTATATTTTTTATTTTCATGTTAATGATATTGAACTTTATGTGGTCATTTGTTGTAGTATAGGCATGTGTTTTATTATATAGATGTATTTGGTTTAGCAGTATATACAGAGGCATACTGGTAGTTGCCAAAGAACAGGACCCAGGTTCAATTCTTGGGTCGGACAAGCTCGAATCAGGTTTTCATCCTTTTAATGGGTCGGTAAAACTAAATACCCAGCTTACTTGGAAACTAACACTGGGAATTTCAGGTTACGTGGACCTCCTAAAAAGTATATGCTTCGTATCACAGCCTTCGCTCAGAAAACAGATGTGAGTAATGTGTAGGTCTTGGACCCTTGGGCTGTCGTGCTTCTGAGATTAGCATATACATGCGCTTTTATAGACATATGGCAGCCATACACATATTTTTTTTTCAAGTCTTCAAATAATATTGTACAATCTACTTCAATCAATTTATGTTAAACAAAGCAAATTGTCATGTAATTTAGATTTATGTTTAAGAGAACACCGTTACTTTAACACCCTTTTCTCAAAACATCCATACCACAAAACTGACTGGCTATTAGAGCTTAAGATCAGACCGGACTCAAGTGCCGAACCCCCTATTAATCTTCTTTATTCCCTAGTAGATGTGTTACATGATATTGAAATCACATTGTAAACAGCATTAGATGGACTTTTTTTAAAAAATTCTAAACTGATTAACAAATATTACTTGAAAACAGACATCAACCTTGAGTATTTCTGAATGTGTTTAATAAGAATGCAACAAATCTTTTCGATTTATCAAGAAGCTGGATTACTGAAACCAATCCCTTCACATACATAATATGTTGAGTTTGGTATTAGTTAAGCCGACGATTCTCATAAGAAAAAAATTTTTTTTCGCCCATAACTTTTTTTTGTACCTCTAATTTACTGACATTTTTCATTGTTTGGAATTCATTTTTCACGTCTCATCTCCAAAGAAACACTTTGAAGGGCCTTTTTTGTCGCAAGATGAAAGTCAGTTTCCTTAAGGAAGTTTTTTTTCCCCTCCTCCCACTTGAAATGAACTTAAGGACAAATCCTCCCTTGGGAGTTTTGATAAGGGCTGCCATTGTGTCTCTCCATGTTTATTTAAGTCGTATTCTGACACATATTGCCCAACAACCCTGCAGCCTGTCTCATCCGTAAATGAATTCCAGTCGCAAGCGTCAGGCTCGGTCGTAAATCCGTGCACCATAAATCAAGTTTGGAACAATGGTACCTCTATGTGAATATTTTTGCGGGGGGGGAGGGGGTAGGAAAGATTTCTCAATATCCCAGGCAAGTGGTTTCTTGTCAGATTGGTGGTAGATAATGACATCCATGCTAATAGAAAATAAAGCTATTTTTTTTGGTAGATAATAATATATTGTTGTTTATAAATGAAATTGTTTATAAGCTGATTTAAATTCCTTGTAAGCTTGCTTATGCTGCTATGTTTATTTAAAAGAGGCAATATTCTTTTCCGGAACTCGTTTTGCTTTAAGTACAAAGTCATATTGCTCTTTTACCTTTTTATAAATTGACATTATTACATTGCCATATCGAAAAGTAATTAAATAAATTTATTTCTGATGTCTGATACCCATTTACTTCTTTTTTTTTCTACATTTTACATTAGTTTGTTTAAAAAATAAAGGTGCTTTTACTTATTGCATCGTATGCTTTTACGTTTTTCCCAGTAGACCGCTGATGGACGGCATTGGAAGGCATATAAAAGTACTCAAATAGTTCAAAAGTTGTTGATTTGGTCCCTTAAAAGATAAATTATCTCTTTTTTGATATTGCCAAATTAAGACAAAATATTAGTAATTTCCCTTTTATGATGAAATATTTGTATAAAATAGCACATTTTTTTATTCATAATGATACGAAATATCCATAAATAAAAAAATTTCAAAACGCAGTACGTATACATTTATCAAATAACAAATTTTACAGCAAAGATCTCATAATTTTATATTCTAGACATCACACATCCAAACTTTTTTTTTTTTATTAAATGAAGTATCTAGTTCACGTGAAAGTAAATTGTTTTTCTTTCTTTGTCTCTGCATTTTATTTACAACGCAGAAATGTTTGGAGGGAAACAAAAATTTATAATGAATAAAATACAGTGATATAAGTCAGAAAAGAAATTAGAAACACAAGTTCATGCAAAAGAAATTTTGAATTTAAAAAATAAAATTGTGAAGATTAGATTTTTGATAAAATTTTTATAAAAATGCGAAAATAAATGAAAAATATTAATGCTCTAATTTTCACAACATTAGCATGCTTCAAAAGTCTCAAATCAATTTATATCCTTGTATTTTTATGAGCCAATAAAATTAATTTTGACTAATTATCAACCGTCATCTGTTTGCTTACATTCACAGATTAGTCTTATAGTATTGACGTCAGACAGTAACTTAGCAAACGATGATTATTTTGGCAACAAACTTACGATTTTCTTAAAGTAGGCTCTTGAATCTGAACCACTGTAAACATCTAGACCCAAAAAAGGAATTAAACGTACATACTTTTCAATTTAATTTCAAAGCACTAATCATTTAATATCACCTCGAATTTATGGGCTATATGTAATATTGATATAAATTCTAATGTAAGTTATATGATTAATATAAATAATGCATTTTAAACACATAAAGTGAGGGAAATATAAGATAATGAAATGATAGTCAATGTGTATTACAATAAAAATTTGGTAAAAGCAATTTACTAAAATTTCATTTTAAATAAAGATTTTGGTTTTGTTAAAATTTCATAAAAAATTCAATTTTATAAATTAAAGCATATAAGATTTCATTTTTAAATTAATCAAAAAACTGCCAACGATTGTTTTACTCAGTAAAATATTTTCACAATTTCTTGCACGTTTTCCTAGAAAAAGCTATTACAACGTATAGTTTGGCGATAAACTAAGCACTTTTGTTATAAGAGAGTGTAAATAGAAAAAAAAGTATAAAAAATAAAATTACGTTTTTCTATAAAAATCCATCCCAGTCAACTCACGATTCGATCACGGTTACGGCAATAGGGCACGTCAACCACGACAAAAGGTCATTTACACACACACGGAAAGCTATTTACCTTCTACCATTTTTTTATTGTTTATTTATTTTTATTCAAGTACTAAGCCACGCCGGTTCAGCAGTCTCTACTCTTGGCAGCTTTTATTTTCGGCGCGCGAGATTTTATTACGTGGCAGTAGGCGTATCACGATACAAGGCGCTTGGCAAACACGCCGACAGAATGGGAAATTTATGCACCACCCGCATTGTTCCGCTGACAGGGCGCCCGACCTCTGGGGCCACGGCATTAATGTAAATTGGCGCATGCGTAGGTTGCTTCTTTTACGCCTTCCCTGGGACGGGTTCACATGAGCAACCGTAAATGACATTCGTTAATAAGAGACAAGTTATGAACTTGTGGGTGGGCACAGTAACCATAGAGAAATGTCTGAACAAAACATTGTTTAGGGATGAAATACACAAGGCATTATATAAATTGGTTTTTAAATAGATAGCTTGTGTCGCATCAAAATTAAAGGTTATTCTTTTTCGTGAGCACACTTTTTAATAAGTTATACGTTAGTGATGATACTTGTTATCTATACTTGTTATTTATTACTTGTTATTTTTTTAAACTAAGGGGGTTTTAAAAATTACCTACGTAAATCGTTTATTACACAAATTTCTTACTTTTCACGTGCTTACGTTGTGCACAAATTTCGCCTAAATGCGCAGTTTGTAAATATGTTGCTAAAAAAATTATTTATTACAGTAAATAATCACACTTAATTGCATCCTTTGTAAAGATGCAGATAAAAAAAAATATTTACTAAATATATTTTTACAGAAGAATCTTCGAACCACAGGGACATACAATTTTCAATTATTCAGAAACTCAGTTTCCATTTTATTCAAAATGATGTATACCTTGAAAAAAAAAAAAATCAATTTATTCTGTCAATAATTCTAATCAATTAATATAACTCATATTCAATTCCTTGAGGTTAACAAAGAATTGTGCTTATCCAGTCTCATTTATGAGATTTGATTGCAATGTATGCGTAACGAAAAGTAACTACGTTTTTGTTATTATAAATAGATAATGGTCGAATAACGAAGTTGACAGCTGACCTGTCATGAGCTTGCGGGGGTCTGGTTGGTCAGGTCGTTCGTTCTCACTATCCGAAGGTAGTGGGTTTGAATCCAGATCCGACCAATGATCCATCGTGTTTGTTGAGGGCGGCTGAGATACGTTGAATAGGTTGTGGTCACAGTGTCATCCGAGTGAAATGATACCACTTGGTGAGGCAAATTAAGTATTGAAACGTCTTCTGATTGGGGCTGGCTGCTTCCATCTAACTGGTTAACCTTATCTTAGGATAGGTTCTGGGAAGCATGCTGGTTCAACAACTTTTCTTTCCTACCATTAACTTGATATTTCTGGAAATAGCAGGACAAGTTTGAAGATCTGCTTGGTACTTACGTTTAAATTACGAGGACCTTCTTTCGGGACCCCGACGGCACACTCACTGGCTGTCCTGCTACATAAAGATGTCAACACTTCCGCATCTCGTAGTGTTGAAAGTTGAAAACCCTAGCTGGAGGAGGCTATGGAAACAACATAATATCGGTTGTTGACCGATGACAGTTTGGAATTTGGAGAGATAACTGGACATTTGGCGAACCGGCAAATATTTCTTGCAGACTGGTGGTTGAGAAACACTCTCTGTAGCCAAGATGGTCCGGATTTCGCAGCCACATTTGGTGGTACTGAGTGATTTTTACTTTTCGGCTGTTGCTTAATCCATAAACACGAGAACAACAAAAACAATATTGTAGCGAGATGAATAAAGATTGCCTTCAAATAAAGATATTATGAAAAATGTTTATTAGCTAACAACTAATACATACAATATTAGCTTTACCTCAGTTACTAAAAAATAGTATCATTTCAGTTTTTTTTTATATATATATATACGAAGTATTAGAAAAAATCATAGACATATTTTCCAGCTTTTAGGGAGAATTGATGGCTTAAGTTTTAAGAATCAGTGCCTTTTAGTCAAAGATGAATATCCGAATTACTTCGTGATATATTTCACTGTCTGCATTATCGACAACGAAATTTGTCATTCCCCCATATTGCTTGTAATCTTTCGCTGAGAAATGGGTGTAGGTCTGAAAATCAGAAATCCTTACAAAACCGCAACTTAGGCACTTCCAGGTCCCAGTGAAAGTGTGATAGATTTCACCCATCCAAGATCTCATTTTTCATTGAATCGTTTCCCTGTTTGACAACACCAGCTGTTTTGGGAGAAAGGATTGGAGAGGAGGAGAGGAAAAGAAAAAAAGAAAAGAAATCACACGCGCACAGTCCGAGAGAAAAGGTAGGCGGAGCCACTTGAAGGACGTTGGTCAGATACTGGAGTAGATAATCACGCCTCTTGTGGCATATAAATTGCCCAACATGTGGAATAACCCAATAGAAATCAATGGGGTTTGCTGTGTGTGTGTGACAGGTAACGGAACAGCATCAGAACTCTATTTTTTTTTAGTTTAATTTCTTCACTATTAATTAAAAGCTGGATTATGAGATCATGACATTAGTAATTAATCAAATAAATTTTTATAATCTATAATCATAATTTTTTGAAGATTATATCTATAATTAGTCTATAAATCTAATTAGTAGTACAACAAATTTGCCCCAAGTAAAATATAAATTAATATCTGAGACCTATTATATGATGCAGTAACAAACCACAAATTATTGCTTATAGAGAAGAAAATTCATTAATAAAGGTCTAATATTCTAAATTTAAGAGTATACTAAATTTAGTTTGGAGATTTGCTTAAAAAATTAAATTTAGTAATTTTAACCACTAACCGAGATTATGATTTTTTTATATTTATTAAAATCACTGCTATATTTTTGTATTATTATTTTTATAATAGTAACCAAGATTGTATTCATGGCTAGTAAAAGGTAAAGCGCCGCACACCTTGTCTAGTGGTCAGAGTGGCTGACTGCGGATTGGGAGGTCCTGGGTTTGAATCCCGGTTCGGGCATGGATGTACTTTCTTTCTCTCTATTTATCCTGTCTTTGTCCTTTCCTTGTATGAAATGGGTTGTAAACGGTTGTGCCTACCCTCTAAACGGATTCCTATGGCATGTGTGTACTGAAGAAGTTTGACTCCACACCAAATTACGGCTCAGTTGGAAAAGTGGAGCAGCGCACCCTATAATGTCAGCCTCGGTGGCACAAGACAACTACAAAAGATAAAGCATAATATTTAAGATTAAATTTGTGAGCAAATTTTAAAATAAACATAATTTTTAAGTTTCAATATAGGACTCCTGATAAATTATGCACATTGATTTACCTGTTTCTTGGCGGCAAAAAACATCATTCTCGTCTGTAAGGGTTTAACGTCTTCTCGATTCAGTCAGGAACAATAATATTTAAAAGTTCTGACAATAGTTATTATTTTAATATTTTTATTTATTTTTTGCTGGTGTGCTATAAAAGTTTGGAAAAAGATTACCAGCTTGGCGGTTGACATCGTCATTTCAACGAAGTCTGAAATTATTAAGACTGGTACCTTCAATCGATTGAAACAAGTAGCCAAAAATGTACAAAATTAAAATGTGTTTTATTTGCTCTAACTACAATCGCCCAAATTAAGTGGTATAAGCAAAAGCATATTACCATATATATTATCTTACTCAAAAGTATCCATTTCCTATAGTAAGTGATAAAAATATCCTCAAAAAGTACTCACTGCATAGTAAGATGATATGGATCAACAATCAAATTAGAATAGCATAATTTTGACTTTTTGAGTATATTATATGTAACCATGCTCTTTATGATGAAAGTTTGCAGAGTTGATCTTATGCATTGTTTAACAATGAAATGTACTTACTGTATTTCCTACTTAGCACCATGGTGCTTTTTTCGAAATTCACTCTTGGTAAATCAATTATCAAAGAAAGTCATTTTTTAAAATAATAATTTTTCAATTATCTGAAAAAGCAACACAGCATCTTTGAGCTACTAAATTATTATCATTGCTAAAATACAATGCGATTTTATCGTATACAAAATAAGTGCCTGATATGTTTTCCTTATAGTTTAGAGCAACATCAAAATTCAGTGAAATGACCATATTTAATAAATATTATAATTATTAATTTCAATATTTATTAAACATGAGCATAATTCTTTAAAATATAAATATTTCCGGTCCATGACCGGTAGCATACTATTTTCAAGAGTATTTCTAAATTTCTACGCTTTTATCATTGTAACAATTTCTTCTTTATCTCTTTCCTCCCCCATCGCCTCCATGCAGGCGCTCATCACAAAATCAATATGAAGCATATCCACCCTCCACTCCCTTCTTGATGTGGAGGTGAGAGGTGAGGAGCAGCTGAAAAATGAGTTGTAATGGGAAATAAACGAGAGAGCGACCCCCTCCCTTACAATGCAAAGAAAAGCATGTCTGAAGAAACAGATTAACACCCTTCGCTTTAAAATCTGCTTCCAAAGGGGTAAGCTTGAGTGACAGTTTTTGTCTTTGAAACTTGAACTGAAATTTATTTTGTTGCAGATGAAAAGCTTAAATCGGTGAATATTCGATTACAATAAAGGTTGAGATTTGAATCGTAATTTTTTATCTTTCTAATCCCTTAACTTGTTAATTAAATCATTAAGTTCATAAAAAAAAAATGAAAACTCTTCAAGGATGTCGAATTAAAATTTTAATATTGATATACATTAAAAAATGAAATTTAAATATTAAATTATTTTATCAATTTATAATTAAGTTTATGTTATTTAAATTTTATAAAAAGTTTTTTGGGGTCTATTTACAACACGTTGGAGCTACGCAATGAGAAGTTCATTAATGCCCTAGATATTCAAAGCGGAAATAAAGAAAGGTTATTACATTACATTTCTAGGTACTTACTTCTGCCTACTAAAGCATCAGATTCAGTTAAACCGTCTCTAATTTTGTATCACTGTCAAATGACGAAGTCGACACCTGAGTTTAGTTCTCCTTCACCCAACAGTACCAACAGAGAGAAACATTACACATAAATTTTACTTTTAACGGGAAAAGAAGATATTCATGTCTCCTCATTTTGTAGAACTGTTCATTGACTCTACATATTCTAAGCAAATAACTATTAAGTTGGGTTTATATATTTGTCGCTCCTGTAAAAGCTTATTCAGTCAAGAACTACAATTTAAATGGACTATGAACCACTACAAACATATAATCCCAAGATTAGAATTGAACTTATGAACTTTTGAATTGAATACGAGGACGGTAAACATTTATCTGCCATTATAGTACTTTTAAACAGTTAAATAATAACTACATGGTTAATGATTTTTAATAATGTCGCATAAATATAGCGTACATATGTGATACAGTATTTCGTATAGATTATGAACTTTGAGAAATCAGTATCCGATAAAATAATCGATATTTTTTTATCGATAAGAACTGATTTTAATCAAAAAGATTAATTTAATTAATTTTCATCTATTGAGGTATTTAAAACTTGATTTATAGTAAGTGTTGATCACAATAGAAAACAACTGTGATGATGAAAAATTAATGGTATTTAATATTTTTAGACATTAGTGTTCACTTTGTTCAAAACTCTGTTTTACTCTACAAAATGAAGTCTCGTGCATAGATCAATTAAGAACGAATCATGTGTAGTGTGAAATGCTTAATATTTCCTTAGGTTTCGTTATTAAAATCATTTGGTCCGCATTTCATTGGAATTCCGATCAGTGACCTATTGGAAACATAAAACACGCGTTCGCTCCAAAGAAACAAAAATAATTTTTTTATAAAAGTGAGGGGGGAAAAAAAGAAGTATGCTAATTTTAAAGTATATGTATACTTTGACAGTGCAGAAAAGAAGGAGAGTTACTGCGACTCACACTTTTGTTCTCTACCCTATTCTACTAACCAATCAAATTGCTCCATTCTTGAAGCAAGCATTGTGGCATAAGAAACTTTACCTTGACTGTGATTAAGGGTTAATTGCGGTTTAAATTAATATAAACACTACAATTGCAAAAATTCAAAATGAAAGATACAATGTTTTAATTCCCAGCTGAGAGAATAACATTCATTTCATATGAAAAACATTCATTTTTTTAATTGTGCTGATTTCAACCCAATACGAAAATGTGATGAATACGAAAAAATAAGAATTTTCTTGACATAGAAGTAATTCCAATTTTTTTTTACTACTACTCATTGTGATATTATTGAGCTAAAAGCCGTACATATTGATATCATTGATAATACTATGCACTCACATATTTCAATACAACAAATAAGAATTCTGCAGTAATTATACATTCCATCGTTTCTTAGATAAAAATGAAAAACGAACGATTTGTTCTTGATGGAATTTATAAATTAACATACAATTATTTTTTTTTCCAATGGTGGGAACTTGGGTGACGAAACCTATGCCACAACTAGGGCTGAAATTGCTACTCATTTGCCGTTACCCAGCGGGCACCTGTGAGCCAAGTCAATGATACGAGTATCGTTGCCCGCACCATACCAACACAAACCCGTTTATAGGGTGGGCCACATTCATACATCATCATAGAAGAAAGGACTGAAAAACACAGAGAGAACAGAGAAAGATAGTAACATTCATACCCGAACAGGGACTCGAACCCGTTCCCACAGATTAGGAGGGAGGAATGCTAACCACTCAGCCATGGGCTGCCTAATATAATACTATAAAATAGTAAAAAATATTTTTAACGAAATTATTCTTTCAGAATTTGAAATATAAAACCATTAAAATAATATTTCACTTAACACATTTAAGAAAAAAAATATTTTCAGTAATTTTCAATTAATTTTTTTTAATTTACATACTGGTAAGAGGGAAACACTTTCTTTTCATGCAATTATTCTTAGAATTCTCTTTGAATTTGGTTAATGGCATGAGAAATCACAAATAACATTAGTTTCAGGTACAATAGTACTATTTATGTAACTCGAATTGCGATTATAATGATAAACAACCGATTTCTTCATTCTCGTAAACTTAAAATTTCGGAACCTGTTTTTATATTAGGTTGTTCGGAAAGTAATTTCGTTTTTTCTCGACAGAGGATTTAATTGTATTTTTTTGCACCCAACTTCACACTTAACCCGTATAATTATTATATGGTTTGAGAGCTCATATAGCAAGACTTGTGAGCGAAAAATTCCAATTAATTCTCCGCAGTAGTTTTTGGTTGGTGCCCTTTTAAATATGGAGAACGATTAGCAGCATTTTCAACATATCTTACTGTTTTTTCTACCGAAAGGGTAAAAATGCAGTTCAAGCCAGAGAGAAATTGACCGATGTGTATGGAGAAGGTGTGTTAACAGTACGCCAGTGCCAGAACTGGTTAGCTAAATTTCGATCCGGCAATTTTGATGCCGAAGATGCACCACGTTCGGGAAGGCCGGTTGAAGCTGATTAAGACGCGATAAAGGCATTAGTTGATGCGAACCAGCGAATAACAACAGTTTATGACTACTTGAAAATCCTGGGATTATCCTCGAAGCTCGATGTATGGGTTCCCCATGTTCTCACAGAGAGAAATCTGTGGCGCCGCATTGACGTCTGCGATTCGCTTCTCAAACGTCACGAAAATGATCCGTTTTTGAAGACCATCATCACTGGCGACAAAAATGGATTATATACAACAACGTCAAATGCAAGAGGTCATGGAGCAAAAAAGATGTGAACTGGCTGAAACCATTTCCAAAGCCGATATTCACCAAAACAAATAATACTGTCTGTTTGGTGGAATTTAAACCCCCCCCCTTTTTTTTTGCGGATAACACAACGATTAATTTAGAATTCTACTGTTATCAGCTGGACAAACTGAATGATGAACTTCTACAAAAAAGGCCAGAACTAATCAACCGGAAAATTGTAGTGTTTCACCAAGTCAACGTGAGACCTCACAGAACATTGGTCACTCGCCAGAAGCTTTTACAGTTTCAATGGGATACAATGCCACACCCACCATATTCTCCAGATTTGGCACCATCAGATTATTATTTGTTCCGGTCACTCCGAAATTCGGTAAAACCTTCATCTCATGAAGAGGTCAAAAATCAGCTCGATCAGTGTTTTGCCAGCAAAGACCAAAGATTTCATGAGCATGGAATTATGCTACTACCAGAAAGATGGCAAAAGGTGTTGCACCAGAACGCCCAGCATATAATTTAATAAAGTATTTGTTTATTATTCGAAAATTGTCTTTTATTTCCACATAAAAACACTTAATTACTTTCCGAACAACCCAATAAATATAAATTATTCTCTAATTCCACTTATTTTGCATTTTTTAATAACTTAAAAAAATTAACAGTATATTGTGTTATTAATGTGTCCGGAATTCAAACTTGATTTGACACGAATGTGTTATTGAATCCAGTTTGTAGGATATCTTAAGATAGAAAATTTTTATTTTACCTAAATTTTAAATCGATTTCTTATTGTTTAATTTATTAATGATAACTGCATACAGTTCTTTTTGCCAATGCTGTTAAGTGAACAACATTGGAAAAAATAAAACATGATTTTAATCAAGTTTCATAACATGTTATCTAGTATTTTCTACACTTTATGAAATCAAGAAATAAAACTTTAAGGATTCTCTCTTTGCGTAGATTTTTGCAAAGATTTAAACATTCTAATAAAATGGTTTTATTGAAATAACACACGATTTTAAATGTGAAGAAGTTTTAAAAAGAAAGAAATATATGTTAGTTAAAAGTAAAAGATCAAATTATGAGTTAAAATATAATAATAACGTCAACAAAAGTATAGAAATAAATAAAAATTAATAAGAAATATTAGAATTAATAATAAAGTAAAAAAAGTTAATATAAGACATTTAAGATAAAAAAAAAAGAATACAAAAAATGCTAGAGTAAATAGGAAACACCCACGCATATTATATAATAAAGATTACAAACACTTGTCTCATCTCATCAAAGGAATTCGGAGCACACATACAATAGTATAAATGTTTTGAAGTTATTTATGTAGGTATGTAAATATCAAAATGGATAAAACTATATGCAAATAATTTATTCATAATTTTTAAAACCCAAACGAAATATTAATGAAGAGAGAGAAGCAGCAAAAGAGAATATAACTTTATATAAAATATATATAATATATAGAAAATATATATAATATATAATTAAAAATATTATATATACATATTTGTGTGTATATATATGTGTGTGTATACATATATATATATGTATAGATATAAGGAGAAGGTATTAAAATAGTTCCTTTTATAGACACTTGAGTAATATTTACCAAAAAATTCTTATCCAATTTAATACATAAATAAAATTGAGGGTAAAATTGTATTACACTTGTTGCTGCAGGAAAATCTCTTCAGAGAATGTAGGCGCAACGAAAGATGTTTCAATATTCTTTTTATTGAGTTAGTTCTCCAGACATTGTTTTTTCATTTTGTTATTTTGTTTTTGGATTAAGATAAAAGAAAACGAAATCCAAACATTACTCCCAAGTAGAAATATTAAGGGTTGAAAAATAAATATTTGCCAGAGGAAAACACTTTTGTTTTAAACGATGTTTAAATTCATTTATTTTATTATTATTACTTTTTCGAAAGAAAAGCCATGTTGTTTTCAGTTGATTGTGATGCCTAACTCGCGAATACTTTATATTTGCAGCAGGAAAATACTTTTTTATTCACTCTGATGTCAATTTTTAAATCACAAACAATTCTCAAGAGGGGTTTAAACATCAGAGTTCAAGAACTTGTTTTTGTTATTCAAGTATACATAAAATTCACTGCCAACAACATTGTTAACCGAGTTAAAAGTTTTGAGCAAAACGAAACTTTTATCTTTTTAAATTAAACATTTTACTTTTCAATATGTGGATTAAAAAGGCTTAAAGCATAATTATTTTATGTGTTTTATTTTTTCTGAAAAGATATTTAAGTTTTAGCATGAAAATAGTTCTCTCAAAATAATTCAGTTTTAATTTAAATTTTTTTATTTAACTTTTACAAAAAAAAAGTTGCAATGTTCAACAGAATTAATATTTCTAAATCACATGAGATTAAAATGTCGGATAACGAATTTTTAATGATAATTTTACAAAGTTTTCACTGAAAATATTCATACAATAAAATATAATATAGGCATAATTAAAGTTTTTTAATAAAAACTATGTACAGAAACTTCGTTTCTCATTATACTGAATAACTCTCGATTTAATAGCATACAGGACAGAATAAAATCTCAGCAAAGTAAATATTTTAAACACACACATTCAATCGTAGGATATATATATATATTACTTAATACACAAACTCTTAGACAGAAAACATTCATTCGATTAATTCCGCAATATAACATAAAGACATCGTAAGTGATAGCATAAAATACTGATTATCTGGATGTGGGAATATTGTTATACTGAAATTATTACCAATATCTTCTTCCTACTAATCAAAAGATGACTATAGTAATTTTTTAAAATCTCTTAATGAAAAATTATTCACAAAATTTAAGTTTCAATACAAAATCAGTTTTCAGAATATATTAATATTAAATAATTTATTACATATTATTATAAAAAAATATATAAAAAAAATATATATAGATAGATAGGCTTTTCAAAGTAGTCATTGATTTATAGTTCAATAAATGATCATCAGAATTGTTCACAGATTTAAAATAAATGTTTAATCGAGAGGTAGCAATTGAGTGAGCCTGATTTATTTACTGGCGCAGCCTATACATTGTCTTAGCCATCAGGCTGAATGCGCTACAGTCTCCAAACTCAGTGAAACTTTAATTCAAGCTTAAACTATTCCTCCCATTCAAAATATGACAATAAGTCGATAAACATTACCTTTTTAGAAACATACCAGATATTAAAGATTCTACATAGCTTATTTAGATTATTGGCTATTCAGTGGCAATAAAGCAACGAAAATATCTAAAATTTAAGAAAAATATTAAATACTTAGCCAGTTTTTAGTATATCAAAAATAAACAAAAATTGCTGTACTTTTTTACTTCGGATGTTTTATTAAATTTCGAATTCATATTTAAATAATTTTTAATTATATAGCCTCTTTAGTCATTCTGTGCAATACCTATAAAATAATTAGATTACATAATTTTTCAAAATTTATGTGATAAATAGGACACTTCTTCCTGGATAATGTTTTGTAAACAATGAGCAATATTTAAGGACTCATTAATCAACATGACTTATATACTGCTTAATATAATAGTCAACTGTTAATATGCATGTCATTAAATACTTACCTTTGATACATAATTAGAATATGGATTCTTATAAGCGTTTTGGAATCTTTTATAATTGTAGCTTCTAATTCGCCTAATATTTGTGTGTAAAAGAAACCATGAAGTGGCAAACAAATCAAACGTGTTAAGTGAATTTTTATGTAACACTCACCTCGAAAAACTGCTAAAAAATCAGTCCTTATATTCAAGTTCCAAAAGAAATGCTATCCAAAAAATTTATCTGCGAATAATTGCATCTGAATGCCCTAGTTTTAGATTCAACAGTTCATGGCTTTGATTCCCACCTCAAAATTTGATGTTTGTATGTTTTAGAATCATGTTAAACTACAGGTCCAGTTATCACTAATAAAGAAGTGATAATATCAGCAAAAACAATTAGATTTCACTTTTTAGTTTTTAAATTGCCTTACAAAGTCTTT
Organism: Latrodectus elegans; assembly: GCA_030067965.1. Classification (NCBI taxonomy): domain Eukaryota; kingdom Metazoa; phylum Arthropoda; class Arachnida; order Araneae; family Theridiidae; genus Latrodectus; species Latrodectus elegans. The sequence goes on from CM057815.1 coordinate 70,717,668, forward strand.
GCTCTGATAAGCTTTCAAGAACAAAATGTCAAAAAGACCTAGAAGTTTCATGAGTCACACCACGGTCAAAGGCTCAAACGGAAAACTTAGTTAATGTTACAAGAAGCAAAGACTTTCCACTGATAAGCTATCAACTAGAAGATGTCAAAAAAACCTAAAAGTTTCATCATCCACACCATGGTCAAAGGCTCAAACGGAAAATTTAGTTAATGTTACAATAAACAAAGGCTTTCCACTGGTAAGCTGTCTACTACAAGATGTCAAAAAGACCTAAAAGTTTCATGAGCCACACCACTGTCAAAGGCTCAAACGGAAAACTTAGTTAATTCTACAAGAAACGAAGACTTTCCACTGATAAGCACTGTCAACTAGAAGATGTCAAAAGACCTAAAAGTTTCATGAGCCACACCACGGTCAAAGGCTCAAACGGAAAGCTTAGTTAATGTTACAATAAACAAATGCTTTCCACTGGTAAGCTGTCTACTACAAGATGTCAAAAAGACCTAAAAGTTTCATGAGCCACACCACTGTCAAAGGCTCAAACGGAAAACTTAATTAATTCTACAAGAAACGAAGACTTTCCACTGATAAGCACTGTCAACTAGAAGATGTCAAAAGACCTAAAAGTTTCATGAGCCACACCACGGTCAAAGGCTCAAACGGAAAGCTTAGTTAATGTTACAAGAAACAAAGACTTTCCACTGATAAGCACTGTCAACTAGAAAATGTCAAAAGACCTAAAAGTTTCATGAGCCACACCACGGTCAAAGGCTCAAACGGAAAACTTAGTTAATGTTACAAGAAGCAAAGACTTTCCACTGATAAGCTGTCAACTAGAAGATGTCAAAAAAACCTAAAAGTTTCATCAGCCACACCATGGTCAAAGGCTCAAACGGAAAGCTTAGTTAATGTTACAATAAACAAAGGTTTTCACTGATAAGCACTGTCAACTAGAAGATGTCAAAAGACCTAAAAGTTTCATGAGCCACACCACTGTCAGAGGCTCAAACGGAAAACTTAGTTAATGTTACAAGAAACAAAGGTTTTCCACTCATGAGCACTGTCAACTAGAAGATGTCAAAAAGACCTAAACGTTTAATGAGCCACACCTCGGGCAAAGGCCCAAAGGGAAAACTTAGTTAATTCTACAAGAAACAAAGACTTTCCACTGATAAGCACTGTCAACTAGAAAATGTCAAAAGACCTAAAAGTTTCATGAGCCACACCACGGTCAAAGGCTCAAACGGAAAGCTTAGTTAATGTTACAATAAACAAAGGCTTTTCACTGGTAAGCTGTCTACTACAAGATGTCAAAAAGACCTAAAAGTTTCATAAGTCACACCACGGTCAAAGGCTCAAACGGAAAACTTAGTTAATGTTACAATAAACAAAGGTTTTCACTGGTAAGCTGTCAACTACAAGATGTCAAAAAGACCTAAAAGTTTCATAAGTCACACCACGGTCAAAGGCTCAAACGGAAAACTTAGTTAATGTTACAATAAACAAAGGTTTTCACTGGTAAGCTGTCTACTACAAGATGTCAAAAAGACCTAAAAGTTTCATGAGCCACACCACTGTCAAAGGCTCAAACGGAAAACTTAGTTAATTCTACAAGAAACAAAGACTTTCCACTGATAAGCACTGTCAACTAGAAGATGTCAAAAGACCTAAAAGTTTCATGAGCCACACCACGGTCAAAAGCTCAAATGAAAAACTTAGTTAATATTACAAGAAACAAAGGCTTTCCACTCATGAGCACTGTCAACTAGAAGATGTCAAAAAAACCTAAAAGTTTCATCAGCCACACCATGGTCAAAGGCTCAAACGGAAAACTTAGTTAATATTACAAGAAACAAAGGCTTTCCACTGATAAGCACTGTCAACTAGAAGATATCAAAAAGACTAAGCATTTCCTGAACACGGCCAAAGGTTCATGCGGTTAAATTTACTTCAAACTTATTTAATGTATAGTCAAGCATTTCTTGGTTATTATAAAACATTTTTGAACATTCAAAGACTAATACTTTTGATGAAGTTTGAGACAAATTCTAGTGTACATATTCACAAGTACACTATTCAAGTATACTACGCGTAAAAGTGTACCGCGAAACACTCTAAGTCAGGAGTGGGAAGACTTTTCTATGTTACAAAATACAGTAGAACCTTATTAATCTTGATAAATTGGGTATCTATAATTCGTCTGAATTAATGAAAACACAGATTAAACAAATTAACCTATAAATTGAACCACACGCTACATAAAACAAACTACTGTACGTATTAAAAATTTCATTTTGAATTAAAGAGCATGAAAAATAGAACTCCATACAAGGCATATTCATTATTTTGCTTATAATAAACATTAGATGAAAGACTACTTTGAGAATGACTATCATCTTCATCAATCACACCTGACACACGCTCCCTGATTGGAAGTAACTACTGATGTTTTGTTATTTTACTTTAGTGGTTATTTCTATAATAATTAACTGATGGATATACCTCATATATTCGTAAATCTCTTCATTGCTGTAGAGCCATTAATGTATTTTAATCACTAAATTTAAGTGGTCTTTAATCTCACTAAGTTTTAGTTTGAAGTTGTATCATCTGTTTCATTATTATCGTCGGTTACACGTTACACTCTCAACTAGCTCCTCCTCTTTTAAATGTTGATAGCTTGGATCGTCTGCATCTAACAACTCTATGTATTTATATAGTAGATACATACACATGTATGTATACTGTCTGTCTGTTCGAATTAAGTGAATTCCAGTTTAATAGGTTCGGATTAATGAGAGTTTACTGTACTTTTATTTTTTTTATTTATTTATTTTGTTTTATTTATTTATTTATTTATTTATTTTTTTGCCAAGCGATCACCTTCATTGATTTTAAACAAGGTTAAACAGGTATATGTTTAGGTATGTGGATCACAAGAATTCGCTTCTATGATTAAACCAAAATGTCTTGATGATCTATCGGTCTATCACAGTCCCCTTAATGACCACCCTTGTTCTAGGTTACGGTTCTGGGGAGTGCAAACTGATTTTTTCAAGCATACCAACTAAAGTTTCTATTCAATTAATCCGGACCAGTAACTTTATAAAAGTCTATTCATAATTTATTTTTAGTTTAAGAAGCATTGTTAAATCCCAAACACAGATTGCAAAATAAATCGGCAATTTGACCAAATAAAACAAAATTAAGGGCTTTTAAGCATAGTATATTTATTATAAAATATTGAGAGAGGAATTTAAAAGTTTAAAAAAGTTAATTTGTTTTCACTATTGTTCTTGAATTTTTTAGTTTTTATCCAGAATTAATCTTTTTTTTTTTTTTTAAATCTGTGAAAATATCATAATATAAAGTAATCGTTTTCAATGAATTCACAGAACTTTTTTAAATTAATTCATCGGATATTGAATATGTATATATATATATATATATATATATATATATATATATATATATATATATATATATATATATATATATATATATTTGGCAGAAGTAATTTTTTAAAAATATTAATTATCCTCGAAGTATTATATACTTAAATTTACAAAATATTTAGAAGATTTTACCAAATTAAATTCTAAATTCATTATTTCCTATTGTTGTTTCCTACACCTATTATTAGCTAATTAATCTTTTACCAAAATTTTTCCAAGCAGTTTTCTTCAAGATTTGGCCATTTGAGAAAGAATATTAATTTCCTCATTAGCCAATGATTTGTTACAATGAATATTATAGCTTCATTCACTCGAAGGCACAGTTTACGATAAATTAAATTCATCGTTAATTAATCAGTCATTTCACTAAATTTCTTTCCCGTCATTCCTTTCGCGAAATAAATTATTGATAAGTGATTCTTCGCTAGGTAATAATTAATTTCTCCCCCTGTAAAGAAGCGCTAATTTCCCACTACTCATGCTGGAAATAATTGATCGCCAAATTCATTATTAGTTTATCATACATTTTAATTGATGCTTTCGCCATCAATTTTTGCTAAAAAGAGTTATAGAAGCGAGTATTTGTTTACTGCATTGTTTTGTTGCTGAATGTCTTTTGAAATAGGTTTTCTTGAATTTTGCTTTTGCATTTGGTAAAATTAACTACCATTTTACTTTTAATTATGAAAGATTTTTCTTTTAAGATTCATGCCTAGGAAAGCCACTTTATGGTTGTTTGTTGATGATACGTTTCCTGCTCCTTATTTTTCAGACTGTAAAACCATTAATTTTGAACTAAATTCAAGTGATGAGGTCGACACCTGAGTTGGCAATTTACATTCCACATAACATTATTGAAAGGACATCGTGACAACGAGTTATTTTACGTGCTCCAGTCACTATTAGAGAACACGATAGATTTTTGGCTGGGTCAGGTACTGAATCTAACACCTCCTGGTAGTGAAAGCACAGATTTTTTTAAGCAAATTGTCTCGAATATTCCCTCACCATCTTCCGCAATTTATTTTACATATTTTTTGGGAATTTTAAAGATTTTTGTGTAATTTTTAGTATTTCGCTATCTCTTAAATAGGTTGTGTTTACAATTCCCCTTTTTCCAGTATCGCTCAAGCAAATTTTTTTACATTTTTCGATTCACATTGGCTTATTGTAAGAATACGTTCTTTGATTGAAAGTCTCTGGGTTCGATATCAGGCAGAGTTAAATCAGAAGAACGATGTTGAGTTTCTATTTTGCTCAAGCATGTCTGCTATTTCTCACTATAGTTTAGTGGTAGGATACCGTTCTTCGGAATATAGAGCACCGGAATTGATCACAGTACTCTATACTTTGTTGAATGGATGACGATTGGATTGAGTGCTTGAGAGTTTTCCGTGTTTTCTCCCATTAGATACGTGAACACGACCCTTTATCTTCTGAGGAGCAATATTTGGATATTAAAATGAAAATGTATTACAATGGCCTTAGGTTCTTAAGCTGTTAGATGATGTCAAAAGCATGGATATTATTTGGGAAAAAATAAAGTTTTTCTTCCATGGGAAGCTTGAGTACCATTAATTGCTATTCAAAAATCTTTCTTAAGACAAAACCTTAGGATGTTCTTCCTTGATAAATTACTTTCACGGTATTCTATTTAAAATAAACAGATTTTGCGGACTATACAATTACTTTAGTCTTGTTGTAGAAAAGCCCCAGCTCAGGTATCGACCTTGTCACTTGAACGTAATCTAACCTAGACTTTTCTTAGATTTTTTTCCACCGTATAAATAAACATTTTGAAAAGTACTCGAGCATAAAATTATACATTTAATTTTTTGGAATTTTGCTTCTATTGATGTTACTATTTGCTTTCATAAGAATTTGGCATTCTCTTCTCAGAATCCTTGAGTCTCATGAATCAAAAGGATTCAAGATTCACATTTAAGAACCCTAATATATTTTCTGTTGATTGGGACATTTTTTTTTCTTCAAATCCTAATTTGCAATCAATAAACGCAAACTTAAATAAATTTTGGAGACTTGCTGTTTTGTTATAGATGATACAGTGTTTTTACATTAATTCTTCCAAACTATAAAATGATTATTAAACAAGTTTCACTTAATCATTCTATTTGTAATCTCTTATGGAATGTACAACATCAATATTGTAACTTGTGTCTCAAGATAGAGCCTTGAAAGTTGGTTCCAGATGGGAAGTTTAAAGCATGAGCACTTGAAGACAGTGGTTGCAATGTCTTGGGGGTATACAATGTAAATATTGCTTGTATTTAATTTTAGCAACCTTATTATTTCTTAAGTTACCTTATATTGTTGCTGAAAGAAGTTTTATGTATAGGCTGAATTAAGTATAGTTTATTTTAATATGCATAGCAAGTTAACGCAATTATAATCCTTTGTAAATTACCGGTTTAGGCATTAATCATTAATTTTAAATTAATTAAATTTTATAAATTTTATTAGTACTGTCATAAGTAAATAGCAATGAAATTTTTGAATAAGTCATAGAAATAATACTGACAATCACAAGGAATTAATTTATCAGCTAAGATTTTGTTATATTTATGAAAATGAAAATGCAACAATAATAAGTGACTACATCTTTTGAAAGAAAGACAAAACTTGTAAAAACATTAAGCATGCAGTCTTAAAGATATTAGTACACATAACCATCGAGAACAAAGAATACTAAAAATAACTGATTTATAGTTGTCGTATAAGTTTGCAGAAAATTATTCGCAGAAAATTTGAATGAGAAATATTTTTCAATAATTTCCTGAATTTTTTTATCATTGTACCCTTTAATGAAGAACTTAAATTTACCTTGTTTAGTTTGTTGTGTTGCTCTAAAGTCAAATGCTAGAGTTAATTTTACTGTATCCCACACTTTATAGAACATTTCAAATCCCTACAAGAATTCATACCACATTTGGGATTCGAATCTCCGGATTACCATCTTCAATTCACGAATATTACCATGTTCAGTTTGTTGTTGCTCTAGATTAAAATCCTAGAGCTAATATCACTGTATCCCATACTTTATAGAACATTTCGAAGCCCTACAAGTGTTCATACAACATTTGGGATTCGAATCCCCGGATTATCATCTTCAATTCACAGACATTACCTTGTTTAGTTTTTTGTTGTTCTAGAGTCAAATGCTAGAGCTAATTTGACTGTATCCCACACTTTATAGAACATTTCAAATCCCTACAAGAATTCATACCACATTTGGGATTCGAATCTCCGGATTACAGTCTTCAATTCACGAATATTACCTTGTTTAGTTTGTTGTTGCTCTAGAGTTAAATACTAGAACTAATTTGACTGTATCCCTCACTTTATAAAACATTTCGAAGCCCTACAAGTGTTCATGCCACATTTGGGATTCGAACAATCGGATTACCGTCTTCAATTCACGAACATTACCTTGTTCAGTTTGTTGTTGCTCTAGATTAAAATCTTAGAGCTAATTTCACTGTATCCCACACTTTATAAAACATTTCGAATCCCTACAAGTGTTCATACCACATTTGGGATTCGAATCCCCGGATTATCATCTTCAGTTTACAAACATTACCTTGTTTAGCTTTTTGTTGTTCTAGAGTCAAATGCTAGAGCTAATTTGACTGTATCCCACACTTTATAAAACATTTCGAATCCCTAAAAGTGTTCATACCACATTTGGGATTCGAATCCCCGGATTTCCATCTTCAATTCATGAACATTACTTTGTTTAGTTTTTTGTTTCTCTAGAGTCAAATGCTAGAGCTAATTTAACTGTATCCCAAACTTTATAGAACATTTCGAATAACTACAAGTGTTCATACCACAGTTGGGATTAAATCCCCGGATTACCGTCTTCAATTCCCGAAGTTTACCTTGTTTAGTTTTTGTTACTCTAGGGCCAAATGCTAGAGCTAATTTTACTGTATCCCATACTTTATAGAATATTTCGAATCCCTACAAGTGTTCATACCACATTTGGAATTCAAATCCACGGATTACCGTCTTCAATTCCCGAACATTACCTTGTTTAGTTTGTTGTTGCTCTAGAGTCAAATGTTAGAGCTAATTTGACTGTATCCCATGCTTTGTAGAACATTTCAAATCCCTACAAGTTTTCACATCCTATTTTGGATTCGTATCCATGGATTATAAAACTGACAGACAAAATATCAGCCATTTAGCAGACAGTTTTTGTCCAAAACTATATTTATATCTATTTCCTTAAACAACACTTAAAATGCAAATTATTAGAAATAAAGGTAAAAAATTACCCTGTTTATCTTCCATTCTAATAGAACCTTTTATAATAAATAAAATTTATCTTTATTGACTTTTACAGCATAACATTGTGATCCTTTTTTGCCCTTCTTAATAATAATTTGGATAATTTTTACTCACTATATTTTAAATTATCTGATATCTTAAATGTGTACATTTTGAGACAAAATGAGCTTATTGATTTCATGTATTTTTTTTTTAACAAATAAACTTTTCGCTTTATATTTTTATATCTTGCAAAGTAAAATTCTTATCTATCTTTATACAATCAACGTGCAAAAATTTCGAACATTGAACTTTTAATTATTACGAATCCCAGTGTTATCTACTATGCATAGAGAAATTTCTTTTCCTTGAAAATTATTAAGCTACTGATATTATTAAATTTTTATTCAATTATTTATTTTAACTTTAATTTATTTATTTTTTATTATTAAATTTTTTACTGAAATAGCTGACCACCCTATCTAATGGTCAGAGTGCCTGACTGCGGATAGGGAGGTCCTGGGTTTGAATCCCGGTTCAGAAATGGATGTATTTTCTCTTTCTATCCTGTCTTTGTCTTTTTCTTGTGTGTGAATGGTTACCTACCCTATAAACGGGTCCTTATGGCATGTGTGTGTACTGAAGAAGTCGGACTCCACACCAAATACAGTTCAGGTGTGAAAAAGTGGAACAGCGCACCCCACATTGTCAGCCTAGCTGGCACAAGGAAAAAAAATTACTGAAATAATGTAAGCTAATGATCGAAAATTACTTTTTGTCCCATAATTTTACGTACTTTTCCAGATAAGAATATTAAAATTTTTTCAACTTTGTATTATGCAAAAACTATTAAATAAATGGTTAATGCATGTAAGTAATAGCAAATTCTAAGTATACTTAAGATATATGAAAAAGCTTCTTAGAATGCTTATAAAGAATTTTTTTCTATGTAGTTGTATAATAAAACCAAAAATGTTGCAGGAGGAGGGTTCTACAGAAAAGCATCAATTTTCCTTGTCCTGTGTTTGAAGGAAGAAGTTACATGTACCTACCATTCAAAAAGATCATAAACTTTTAGGAAGTATTCTCAGGGGGGTGTTCCAGACTTGTAATGCATCCTTTCGGTCCAAGTGCGAAATTTATAGTTCCTATATCTTTAATGCAAAAAAGTCCGCCTCGGAGGGAAAAAAGCACTTTGAAGATATACTCTTAAATAAAATTTCGTACCCTTCGCTTACGTTGTTGGTTTTATTAAAATAGATTTTGAACAAGGAAACGTTGTAGTGCTTAGAATCATTTATTTAGATTTCCGTAGTCTCCGTTGTTAGTCATTCCAACACCTACCCAACTGCATATGAGTAGCCAAAAGATAAAATTTTTTTCCCAACTTGAATTGTTATATTTTATTAAAGAAAAAATGAATTTTAAACCAGAAGACATTTTAAGAGCTACAAAAGGAATCAAAACAACAAAATAATGAAATTATTCTCATTTACAAAAGAATAAAAATCATCATTTACGTTTAAAGTTTCCACATTATATATATATATATATATATATATATATATATATATATATATATATATATATATATATATATATATATATTTTATATGCGCATATTTATATTTTCTTCCTTCAAAAAATTCTTGAAAATTTAAACCAGTAGTTAGATTAATAATTTTTAAAATCACTTTTGAATTGGAAACGAAAATTTCAAAATGAAGTGAAACGAATTCAAAACGACTTCAATGTAGAAGAGGATAACCTTTCATTTGGCGAAACATTTGGCAAAACGTATAGGCAATAAAATTTAACTTCTAGTAACCTAAGTATTTTTAATTGTTTAACTAATGTAATTTTAGGGTTTCCAAAATTTTAAAAAATTTTAAAATAAACTACTCAAATAGGAGCTAAGTTGTGGCAAAAGTAATTTGGGGACAAATGTGTATGAAAAGAGTAAAACAGTTTTATTTCTCTGATCTATTTATGCTCTATAATACCAGAAATGTTTTTAATATTTTCAATTTTCACATGTAATATATTGGGCACAAATACAATACGTAATATTTTCACACCTGTGCTAATATTTGGGAGACATTTCAAATATGGAAGTCTTTCCAATTGAGAAACATTTAACAATTTTGCATAGTTACCTTTTCTTATCGAATCATTTTCAATGACATTTTTTTCGTACCATATTGAAATATTGACATTATCGCCATTTTCTTCAAAAGAATCCAATTTAACAGATTTTCTCTTTCTCTAGTAAGATTTAATCTTATATAATTTACTAATTTTTAATTTATTTTGAAACATTTTTATGTCATATGGAAGCTTATATACATATATTGCTGTTAAGAAAGAAAACATTTCTTCTGAGAAGCTGTAAAGTTAAGTATATAAGCATTTTTTTTTTCTTTTTGTGAATCTATTGCTTTTTAGAAACGTTTACTTCAATGAACTTATATATAACTAGGAAAATATCATTGAGTTCCTTCTTTTGCAACATTATGTTTCTAATAACTTTAATCAAGTTGATATAGCTGAAAAATCAGTTCAGTTCCTTAAAGTGTTACCAATAATAATTTCAAAAATTAAAAAATATGTATATAAAAATAAGAATTATAATTTTGTAACAATAGATAGTCAATAAATGGATGTAAATAATAATAATTAAAATAGGTGTATTTATAAAAAATTAATTATTAATAAATTGTTTCACACATTTATAAATCATATTATAATTTAATTCACAAATGTAAGTAGTTATAGATTGCCTGCACACATTTGAAATAAATGAAAGGCCTTATATTGACATATTTAAATGAAGCCGGTAAATCTTTTCAAGATGACATAATTCTAAAGGAGATTTATATATTCATGTCATCTTAATGTATGTCAATTCTAGATTTATTTATGTATTTTAATTATATTTGACTGTTTCCTCCTGGGACTTAATTAAGGTATTTCTTTTTCGAAATTGAAATCTGTCATTTACCTTTAAGTCTTCAATGCACGCTTCTCGCTTGATCTATGAATCACGTGTTCGAAAGCTTTTCATTTAACAAACTAATATTAAAAAGAGGAAAAGAAAAAAAAAAACCCTTCTGAGACTATTCTATTAATATCGTTTGCGGTTGTACTAAATAGACGTCATTAAACATTTTTTTCTTCCGAATGGATGACACTTCCCTCAAAATAAAATACAGACATTGTATTAAAAGGCAGAGAAGAATATAAAAACAAAACGAAACAAATCGAATCATGTTTTCATTACGATTAGGCTCGCCCTGTTTCTTTTTTCCAAGTTAATGGAACGATCTGTGAGCTCACGCATTCTCATCCAAAATGGCGCTCGTCTGCGAAACGTGTTGAGTCGTTGCAAATAAGTTGTCTTACAATGTTAACTCGTCATTAAGAGTCAGCTTAATCCTTCCACCTCCCTCCCCTCTCGTGTCGTGACCCCTCCCCCTTCTGGCCTTTCAAGTTACCGACCGCTCAGACGATTTTTGAGGGGTAGTTAGTCTCTGTGTAATCGGCGATTACGCAATGGATGTTAGGAATCACTAATCAGTTAGGCCTGGGGCAGGTTGTTGGGGCTCGATTCCATTTGAACTCTATTCCTGCACCTGGTGTTTTAGTTCGAAAATTGTTTAAGGTGATTTTGAGTTGAAGTCTCCATTTCCAACTGAGAGTGGAATGCTTGCATTTAAATTTTCGTTGAATTTAATTCGTGAAAGAATTGTTAAAGATATACATATAATGGCCTTCTTTATTATAAAATGTCTAAAACGTAATCGATTATTCAAAAGAAGATTTAAGAATATTTGAATAGAAAAAAATGAAAATTTTTATGTGTTTTTTAAATTTTTTTCTTAATTTTTCACAACAATGACTAAAAATAACAAATGAATAGAATTTGGATTTTTATGCATGCATATATATAGGTTTATATTGTTCCAGCAATATTTACTAATTTTATGTTTAACCATATAATTTTAAACTTTTAAGTGTGTATACTTGGATATGTACTCTCAACAACATACAAACATAATACATGTATGTGTTAGGAATCACTAATCAGTTAGGCTAATCAGTAATGTATTAAATTAGTTTCCACTTCTAAAGTATAAATAAATTTAATTCATCATCCATGATCGCTCAAATGTATTCACTACAAAGAACACAAAATTTATCTGTAAGATTCTTTCAATAAGAGCATTTTGCAAATTTATAGTTTATATAATCCTCATTAATTAACTATAAAGTTAAGCATTTACTTTTAGTAGTTTAAAGGATTTCAAAAAATAAAATGCAAAATATATTTTAATGCTAGTCGCAATTATTTTTATTGCCAGTCTTTGTGATAATATGGTTCTTGGAGGATAACAATTGGTCAATTTACATGGATACATGTGTACATATTGTAGTAATTATAAATATGCAAAAGCATCGTTTTATTTGTCACCAAGGTTTAGTATTAGAAACGAAAATTTTTGCAGTGAACCATGTTTGTTGAGCTCTGGTAAATTGGTCTGCTTTTAGATCAAACAACTTTGAATTTGAATAGTTTATGTTTGAGACTCGAAAGCTGTCTCACTGAAAAAGTGGAATTTGAATAGTTAGCGTTTTAGAATTCAACGGTGTCCCATTGAAAAAGTAGGATAGAGTTCCTTACCACTAAAAAGTGGAAAAATCTACGCTAACTCTCTGACACTACAAATATCTACTTCTTCAGTGGGTTTGAATTCCCTCTTAAAAAGTTATTTAAAGTGTTTTAAAGTATATTTCAAGCAGTAGTTTCCAGTTAAATTAGCCTTTTCGTGCAAAAGGTAATTCAGAATATTAATTTCTTTATATCTGTCTGTCAAGGAGAATTTTGGAAGTTTTTAGGATTGTTAAAGTTAATGGAATGGTCGCCCGATGAGCAAAATTTGGAGAATGTGCGAGTGATTTACAATAATGTCCTCTAAATTTTGTCAAAAACAACTCTTTCAAATTAAATGCAAAATATTAAACATTTACTTAAGATTTTTTTAGAAAAAAATTTTAATTGCTTAACTCTTGTTCAATATTAAGAGGCGATTAGCTGTTTCTGACTTTAGTCTGTAAAAATTAGTTATTGGAGACCCATCTCAGTAGCCTAACTTAACATCTAAAATTTAATTAAAAAATAAAATCCCTAAAATTTGCATCTAATTACGAGTATTTCTGAATCTTCAACCGAAATTTTCCCTGCATTTGTTCACCATGCTCTTGATTTGGCATATTTTTAATGAAAAAAGCAGATAAAATGAAGTGTAATACACGCACAAATATTTTAAATTTTAAAAATGTTCACATAATTTCTTTCTGAAACCAGAAAGAGAGATGTGAGCGACAAATACATTAATCTTACACATAATCTACTTATGTTGGAAAAAAATACACTACACAAATAAATCTTCCAACACAGTATATTCATCGATTCATTGCTTTACGTATCGATACTTGACGGAGAGATTCCGTCTCCCGCTCGTTGCCACAACGGTCATTTTAAAACTTTTAAATCTCATTTCGCTTAATCCTCAAGCTCGGTCTGCACTGCAACAACAAAGGGGGTTGTCGTCCAGTGATTTATTAGAAGATTCTAGAACTTGACTGCTAAGGCGCTTACCGTCCGCTGCGTCGGAACACTGGGTTTTAATGGAGACTTTGAGAAAAGTACGCCGTGCAGGCGAATTACAGAAATTAATTTCACATTAAGCATTAATTCTGCATCATATTCATCACCACGACAGAGTTCTAGCTTCTGTTATCATTAACTTCTGGCTTTTCGGGGAGCATTATTATGAATAATGTACCAAAGAAGGCCACGACTTCAGTATCCGAGTCTCTGTTGAGGATATCGTTGGAGATTGTCTTGTCTTAGCCCTGCATTTAAGACTTTAGGAATGATGTCTTTCCATCCTTAGAAGATCCATTCTGAAAGTGGGTTAAACCTCAATAATTCTCTGAAAACAAAGTGCAGTTTAGTTGAAGGCCGAAGTCGTAAAATTTTAATTATTACGGACGGAAAGTTGAAAACGGAAAGTTTCACAACACATTACTGTCTCCTATAAATTTCACTTGGATTGTTAATTATTGATGTAAATTAATTAAAACGAATGACTATTACTTCTGGTCCATTGCAAAGCACGTAAATAATTTTATATTTTAAAATATTAACTAGACATTTCACAAATAACAAATTATTCAAAGAGTTACTACTCATTAAAATAAAATAATTTTCATTGTTTTAAATAAAACAAATAGAGTTATAGTAATAAAAATATACTTTTGGAAGGCTATTATCCAAATAATCAAACTTGAAAATTGAATATCATAAAAGTTAATTTTTTTTTAATATCAGCAAATTTAAAATCAACTTAAAAACATACACCATTTTCCAAAGATTTTGGTTTTATTGGTTAAACGATAGTAATACATTTCCCACTGCTTATTTTTGTCTATTAAAGCCACTAAATATTGACAGCCACTTCATTAATTTTGCCCAAATTTATGTGAAATGAATAACATTCGAGATGATACCCCCCTCACCAAACATCCACATTACTTCAGCTAAAAATATGTACTTAACTTTAACACTGTTTTTTTTTTTTTTTTTTTTTTTTTTTTTTTTTTTTTTAATTTCAATGAAAAATAACAAATAGTCTTTTGAATTATAAAAGTATTTTGCTGGATCTGGTATCGAACTCATTACCTTACAGACGTGAAGACAACAATTTTCTGCAGGATAATTTTTTCTTAAAATTTACTAAGGCAAAATTGATTTATCCAACAAAACAAACAGCATTAACAAAGAATGATTATTGTGAAAACTCAAAATAAAAATTAATGCATAAATAAATCCTCATTCATAATCAGCACATGTAAATACATTTTAACTAAACTATATTAAGGGACACATTTCATGTTAATTTGCTAGTGCTTTAGAATAGAAACAATTTGGCCTAAAGAAAATGTAATACCTACTTTTAATAATATAAGTAGGATATATCCCACAAAAAGATTTTTCGACAGGCCTAGCTTCTTTTAATTTGATTATAATATTACCACAATTTAAGTTTTCATTGTGTTTCGGAATTTTTTTTTTTTTTTTTTTTTTTTTTTTTTGCAGGTTTAGTTTTTTTGTCTCGTTTTGTACCATTTTTGAGTCATATAAATTTTTTTTTTTAAATATAGCTGCAGTGTTTGAATTTTGTACAACCTTTCGATTCAGCGGGCATTGGGAAATTTCCAGCTTATCGTTGAAAAAAAGTTACAAAGGTCGCCAATTGGCTGGATATATTCTACTTGTTCCCTTTTAATTACTAAAAGAATCCTTTTCGATTAATGTATTTAAGAAAATTTTTAATCAATATACCCTGGATCATAAATTATTCTTAAAAACAATAATAAGCTGAAAGCCAGCCAACTTGTCTAGTGATCAGCGTGCCTGACTACGGATAGGAAGGTCATGGGTTCGAATCCCGGTTCAGGCATGGATGTACATTCTCTCTCTCTCTATCCTGTCTTTGTCCTTTCCTTGTGTGTGTGTGAATGAAGTATGAATGATGCTTACCCTATAAACGGGTTCCTATGGCATGTGTGAGGGTGCGATGGTGGTGCACCCGGGGCAGCGCCTCGGAGACTAAGAGGTCGCTGTTTCTGGCCGGTTCCTTGAGTTTCAAGCAACAATAGATTAATAGATTCTGTTGCAGTTCTAACTGCCATTGGAAAAAAATAATATAATAAGCTGAAAGGTTAAAATGTTTATTTTCCCAATGTCGAACAGGAGGATTAAATTTGTAATTTTAAATTTGAGGGCATTACATTATTTTTAAACAGTAATTCTCAAACAAAAAGGATAAAAATTAACTGAAATCATATATTTTCGAATGAGATGTGAGTGCCATATTTGTAGTTTTCAATTTATTATGAGATATGGAAAACTAATATTCAAATTTTATGGTGATAAACGTCGATATAATGTTCTTGGAAAAGATGGACATCCTGAAAAGTGGAATGATTAAATATTTTCTCAAATAAATAGTATATTATTTTTTAATTGCGTCATAAAAATCAAAATATGCATATTTAAAACCACTTCACTAAAAAGCCGTCTATATTGGCTATATAAATAAATATAAATGGCTATATTCGTCTGGTTAATGATCCACGTTTATTAACGGAATTAAATTTGAGTAATTTTCATTGCTTTGTATCAAAACTGATTTTTGCAAATCAAAACAAATTAATAAAAAGGATAAGAAAAAGCAATTTAAATATAAGACAGTTTTTATTGGCTTAATAATATTCAAAGATTGATTAAAAATTATAAAAATTTCTCTTCGCGCAAAACATGGTGTTTCAAATTTCTTAACATTTTAAGTTATCCAACAACAACAAAAAAAAAAGCACAGTAAGATTGATCCTTGTACTTAAGATACATTTTGTACTTAAGATTGACCTGGTATAGATTTAACATTAATCATTTTCTCGAACTTCTCTTTTCCATTACATAAATACTATAAGGTTACAATTTTAATATTTAACAAGTTTAAGAATGCAGACTGATAAAGCTGTATATATTAAATTCAACAAATGCAAGATAAAGTTCTACGCATATATTGGATATTAAAGAAGAAATTTTTTGTTGGCAAAAAATGTGTATGATCTATAAATTATTTTTCATGAGATGATAAAAAAATTAACAATGAAAGCATATGGAAAAATTAATACAAAAATAAAATTATATTATATACAACGAAAGTAAAGAATATTTTAAAGGTAGAGATATATAAAATATGATGTTAATTAAATGATGCTTACAATAAAAGTACAAACTAAAACTTTTGTCACTTAATGACATCGTACTTGTCATTAAGCGACAAAAGTTTTTTTTATTATATATTCATATAAAGATTTTTTTTTTACTAATAATTTATTATAATTCAAATAATTAGTTTTATTGCAGTAGTTAAACAATTTTTATAAAATTCTGTAATCACAAAAATATAAAAAATTCTATTAGACATTAATATTTTGGCACGTTGTATATAAAAAATGGCCAAATAATTTATAAAACTTTCTTTTAGTATGCAACTGTAAAATTTTAGAGGAAAACATTTGATGTTTGTAACCAAGGTTATCGGTAAAATACCTATAATTGTGGAAGGTATTTAGTAATACATAAAAAAATTTCATGTGAAAATGATTGCTCAAAAAATTCAAAATATTTGAAAGAAATTTTTTTGCGAATTATGAAATTTGCGGCTTCAAATTTAATATGCCCGGGTACAAATTGTTACTGGTGATGTTTTCTTTTGTAAAAAAGGAAAAAAGTTTGAAAAATTAAAATATTTAAATATTATTCTCTTAGAGTAATGCTGAATTTCAACCTTTCAAAACTTCCTAAAAGTATTTTGAAAACAGCATTAAAGAAAGGATCTTCATTTTAAAACATGCTCGGCAACAAGTTTAGAATTCTTAATAGTTGACTTATTGAAAGTAAAGAAGACTACTCCGTAAGTAAATACCACTTTCTAATATTCAATACATAACAACTCCTTTTTAAAAAAGAGGGCTCCTCTTAAATGCTGAATATAAGGATAACGATGAATAATGCAAGATGGGAGGTACCTTCCCTTTACAACACCTTGTTTCAATTTCCCTCAACCCATCAGCGCTTAATACTCTACTTTCTTGCGTGAAAAATTCTCTTTTCGGAATAAACAAAAAGGTTTTTCCCTTCCACAAACGACAATGAAGTGAAGAGCCTGTCACAAAATTTTCCAACCATTTTCGGAAGGAATTTATGTCTCTCCTGGTTGCATCGGATCTTGTCAGGTCCAATAAGTAGGGAGGCTGCCCGCTCCAATGCACCATGGTGAATATAGATGGCATAATCGGTTATCGTCAGGAAAAGAGGGCTGTGGAGAATCTTCTGACCCTTTAACTGCGCCAAGTATGTTCCAAAGAATTAGGCTTCGATGCAAATAATGGGGTTTTCCCAACAACGCGGAAAATGGGAAGCTAAGACCGGGCGATAAAGGATAATTTGGCGAAAGTGTCTTTAGATGGCTTTTAAAATCTTTCGCATATTTTAAGTGTGTTTTGCTTCTTAAGAAATACCTTCGCTTCAGAAAGTGGTTGTCAGAAGCTTGTTTCATGAGCCATTATCGTGCGATGGTCGGGCTGAGGGACGTTATGGAACGGTAGAAGTGCTCTTGGCAATCACCCCAGTCAATATTTGCATTAAAAGGCGACAAATATGGCGATGAAATTTTAGAAAGGAATATGTGTGAGCCATAAAGAAGACCGAATTGAATTGATATTGCTTCTTCTAAAGTACTTAATTTTTATTATTAAGAGCTCTGTCATTTTACTTAATTAATTTAAATGGAGAGTCTACTTAATTACCTGAACATTATTTGCAAAAATAGTATTTTTTTCTGAATTTAACTGAAAAATTGTATGCATGTTTTCCATTGAAGTGCGTGAAGTTTGTATACACATTTTGCTGTAAAATATATTTCTTTTATTAATCATTATTAATTTAACGTAATCACTCGGAGGTAAGAAACAGTCTTAAGAAAACTTGTTAATTGTTTTAAAGCAGGCATGAAAATGTACAACGAAATTTAATTTGGCTTTAGATCTGCATTGTTCATACTTTATCTCAGTTTTATCACAATGGAATTATTAGAATCACATGTGTACTAGGTGACGCAGTAGATGTAGCCATCAAATAGTGTATAAATCATTTAGAAGTTTCAATGTAAGGCGATCACAAAAATAAAAAAATATGAAAAATATAACAAAATTAAGTAACACTATTAATTAGTGGTATGTATACAGCCAAACGTGATGAAGAAATACAGGGCCCATATTTGTTCCCTTGATTAAGTCTTCTGGAGTGCGAAGCATATGTTCAGGTTAAGTGGCTAGCCTAATGCAAAACTTCCAGTGTTTAGTTTCCAAGCATGCTTGTTACTAGTTTTATTGATCCACTGAAGGGATGACAAGCTAAGTTGACCTTGCCCAACCCTAGGATAGAATCTCGTACCAGAGCGAGTTACCACAAAGTCACTGGACCTCAAATTAAGCAACTAATTTATATTATTGAATTTATTACATATTTAATTTAGAAGGCTTTATTTTAACAGAAACGCACACATATATTAATAAAAATGTGATAAAAATAAAAGAAAATCATAAGAGTAACGAAAAGTTGAGAATTCATTATATTAAATTAAATAATACAAACATATTGAATTGATGAAAATTTCAGAATTTATAATTAAGTAACTAATTATAATAATATAATAATAAAAATAACTATGAAAAAATGTAAATGAATTGAAATCCACGCGTTTCATTTACCATGTGGAAAATGGACTTAATATCTATGCGCTTGCGCATGCGCAGTTCTGTGGAATGATCGATTCCATACGCCTATTGATGAAATACATTTTTATAACTGTTTATTGTATACTAATATATGATTATTTATCATTTAGATATTTTTCTTTACAATTATTTTAAAGATTACAAATAACGAGGTCACACCTAAGCCAGCGCTCAGTATCCATTACCTGAAATGAGTTTTCAAGAACCGAGCTACACCTGCAAAAGGATTTGTGACGCCTCAGTTTGACGTTGACACATTCTTTAGCCACAGTATATACCAACTCAGAGAAACTTTGTTAATGTTTTTTTCTATACTAAAAAGAGAAAAATCATTACACTCTGACGAGTAACGATTCCACACTTCTCGGACGTTTTCGGTGTTTCCTGAAACGAGTATTTCTGAAAATTCACGAGTCACCCGCTGTTTAAGAAGTGCTGTTATGAGTACCTACCCTATGAGGACAATGATAGCGAAACCAGCGGTAGACGTCAGGTGTCGGACCCTGAATACATCATTAGCGACACAGGACTTCGAAAGCTGTCCAGGTTGAAAAAAAATGATCTTTGGCAAATAGTTGCTTAACGGATAACTGAATCAATGTTGATCTATCCAAGATCGTAAAGATTCAGTAGTGTCTACATTACTATCTGACATTAATCCAACATGCAACGTCTGCGATTCTGATGATGGTGGCATCTGAGACTAGTCTCACCATGATTCTTTCTACTTGACAGAGATTCAACGATGGGTTGTAAGGATACTTTCAAACACATGTTGATTTTTGATGTAGCATACTGACTTTGATGGTGTTAGTTTGCATTTAAACACATTGCTTATAACAAATGCTTTTAAAAAATATTGAAAAAATTTTCTTCAAAGAAATTGAATAATGTTAATTCATACATGTTTCAATGTTTAGAAATATTAAGAATTGGAATTCACTGTAAATTGTTAATTTTCGGGGTTTCCTTCTCTTCGACATGTTCATCCGGACAATAAAATGTGGAAAATGCTTCAGAAGATATTAAAATGTCGCTTACATTAAATATCTTTTTATGAATATACCTAATTCACACATACATACATTGTGCTACTCCAAAGTCTTATGTCTAAGGGATAGAAGATTCGACACATAACCTAACCATAGACCATAGTGTTGAGAAACACTATGAATCTTGAAATTTCGGTGGCCTCATGTTCCTTCGCTGTTATAACATAGAGTGGGGAAAAGAGATAAATAATTTAAACTATGACATCGTTATTGGGTCAAGACTCAAAGATATGAGATGAGATTTAGATTTTAGTCACTTGAACAATAGAAATTGGAATCCACAAAAACCAATAAAATAAAGCCTGAAAACATGAAGTTTTTTTCCTGCTTGGCTTGAGGTTTCGGAGAAGAAAATTCAATAGATCAATTCACAATGACAGTTCTCTTCATTGAATTGGTTTAAATTTACAAGGTAAACTGTGAATTGCCTAAAGGTTTCGATAAATAGTACGGAAAAAAAACGAATGCAATGAAAGAAAAGGAAATATAACTAAAATAACACTTTTGATTCTTTCCAGTGAATATGTCAAGAAGAATTACCATTTTCAAAAAAGTAAATTCAGAACAAATATCTCCATATGGAGACAATGCTAAATGACCCTTTCAAAATACTGGAAAGAGAAAGAGAGAGCACAGACGAGAGATCAGAAGAATATCTATTTTTTCGTTTGAATTTCTGTTTGTCTGAAGAAGAGCAACCCCTACCGGATAATCGATCATCCGGCTGTCGTCCGGGAGGTGCTTTTTGGGAATGGATGGAAAATATGTGTAGTCCTTGCCTATTACCAACCTAAATGATGGATGCACGACTCTGTTGACCTCTACACCTTTTTCGGGATGGACTGTCCATCCTTCGAAACTGGCTTGAAAGAGGCTACTCTAGATTGAGTAAACTAAGAAATGCATTAGAATTCTGAAGATTTCTGGACTTTTCGGAAGAAGAAGGATGGGATGCAGTGAGTGGGCTTCATAGATTCGAACCACTTTGTTGATGGATGTGATGCCTTTGCATCAACCCTTTCCTTGTGCGGGTCTTCTTGGCATTGTTATGTTTTTTTTTTTTTTTTTTTTTGATATTCCTAAAAATAAAAAATCTGTTTCACAATAATAGAGTTTTCTAGTTTTTGTTTTTAAATGTTAAGACACAAGA
The DNA here is from genome assembly GCA_030067965.1 of Latrodectus elegans. Lineage (NCBI taxonomy): Eukaryota > Metazoa > Arthropoda > Arachnida > Araneae > Theridiidae > Latrodectus > Latrodectus elegans. The sequence continues at coordinate 70,739,051 of CM057815.1, forward strand.
AAGGATGAATTCAGTCTTCTGAGATAAAAATGCTTGAAATTGAAAATTGGAAAACTTTCTGTTTATTGATGTGATGAATAAGGAAATTTGAAATTTTTTATTCATTTTGTTTCATTTTTGTAGTATTTCATTTTCGTTAAAATTAAATTCCATAAACTCATTTAAAAATTTAATAAACATTTTTTTCGTTGTTTACTTTATTCCTTTGGCCGGCCAACTTGTCTAGAGGTCAGCATGCCTGACTACGGATAGGAAGGTCCTGGGTTCGAATTCCGGTTCAGGCATGGATGTACTTTCTTTCTGTCTATCTTGTCTTTGTAATTTCCTTGTGTGTGTGAATGAAGTATGAATGATGCTTACCCTATAAACAGGTCCCTATGGCATGTGTGAGGGTGCAATGGTGACCCACCCCCTGTGGTGCACCCGGGACAATGCCTCGGCGGCTAAGAGGTCGCTGTTTCTGGCCGGTTCCTTGGGTATCAGGGAACAATAGATTTATAGACTCTGTTGCAGTTGTAACTGTCTACAATCTGCCATTGGAAAAAAAATTATTCCTTTGTCTTAGTAACAAGATTTTTTTGTTTGTAATACATTTCTATCTGCAAGTTGCTGCCTACTGGGAAGCCAGCAAACACAATCAAGCACTTCAAAGTTCGCAACCACGATCAAGATCTTCATAGTTCGCAAACTCGATCAAATTATGTATGTCGTCAATATCTGACTTGGAACTTTCTTCTCCATGCCAAATGATACCAGAGAAAGAACATCAAGTTTATGGAGGTTTTTTATGTTTGTAGGGGCCTTATTATTACATTACGTACACAACTGAATTTTTATGCTGACGTTTAGTATAATTAATTGCATCATAATTTTGATTTGGTTAAATAGTGGGATCGAAACAAGTGTTAACGCTCTTTTTCTACACCAACTAAGACACTAGTGAGGCTAACAACCCCATAGTGGTATCGAAACAAGTGTTAACCCTCTCTTTCTACACCAACTAAGACACTGCTAACAACCCCATGCTGTAAAAATTCTAACCGTAAAGAAATCTAAATAGAGAATTATACGAACTGCTTCTACAGGAAAACGAGTTAGAAATGGCCTAAGGACTGTACACTTTGGAAACGGACACCTGTTCAGAATGGATGAAAATCATATAACAAGAAAAATCTTCTCAGTCAGACCATTTTGTAACCGAAAAAGAGGGAGACTTACATTTTGGGTGGCTCGACTGTCTGGAAACAGATTTAGAAAAATTTCTTAAAGTGACTAACTGGATATCCATGGCGAACTATAGGAAAACTTATAATTTGATTCTGAAGAAGGCAATGACCATCCTGGGTTGTCTGACCATTGAAGAAGAACTAAGATACTATACCTTACGAAGATTTGATGAACATTAGCCTTCTTAATATGATGGTTCTCACTTAAGTTTGGATTGAAACTCATTTTCGTCTGAACACAATTTCTCACATGAAATGAGATATTTTCTCCCATCACGCTATAGCACTCCCAATTTATACATTTGTAGCGTTGATGAGAATCCCAGACTGCACCTCTAGGTTAATGGGTGCGGAATATTTACCTATCACCAAGCACTACGTTGTTTTGAACAATAGCCAAGAGACCAGGTCACATCTGAGCTGGCACTCTTCTCCCTGCAATCCACTGTGATCCAGAAACCCAGGAAGGGAAAATGTGATCAAACCCATCCGCCGCAAATTATGATTCACTTTGCTGATCTAATCGGCACAAGAGACGTGAAGCTACGGAGCCACTGGAGCAGGAATTTTAATTGTTATTTTTACTTTTCTGTTTCTATGAAATGTAAAAAATAATATCTAAAATTTCCGCAGGAATATTCATTCATAATTTATTTATGTAGTTTCTCGAAAATTTGATGTGTAAATAAAGTAGGCGCGAAATTAAATGTACGTGATATGCATGTGAGTGAGATGATGAAATTACGTTTTCCACTGCCCGCTCCAGTTGAGTAATAACTCTTAATGCAGTAAACCGCATCGCATTTTTGAAACATTGTCAAATGAAGTGAATAATTTGACATCAAAAGTGGTAACTTTTTCCTGCTACACTTGGTGTGAAAAATTTAACTATAAAGAATTTTTATCGGACAAACATTTTCAGAGAAACATGAACTGATGCACCTATTTATATACACTACAGAGTTATAAATGCAAAAGATTTTTAGATTGAAGTATAGTATAACTCCAATGATACAAATTCCGTCTATCCGAATCGCAAGTCATCCAATAACATTCAGAATTTCAACAAATTAAATTAGAATGAAGAAGAAAAGAAAAAGGAAAAAATCTGAAGAAAAGGAAAAGTAAGAGAAGGTGAAAATGAGAGAGAGAAACGCGTTACTCAAGAAATTCAGAAACATTCTTTTGAAAATTCCTGAATGTTCAGAAGTTAGTGATGAAGATTTAGGAAAAGGTATTATATGAGTCAGATCCTAGATTTCAAATTGCAAATAACGATAGAGATGCATCGATGACCTGTTCAAATAAAAACAGACACAGGGAAATCATCTATTGAAGTATTTCTTAGGTTTTAAACATTTTTGTAGGGGATGGAACGTCATCCTCAGTGTGACCACATGCAAATTCTCCGTTTCAAGTGGTTGCGTAACTTGGCTGCCAAAAAACGGAGGAAGGCAGTGAAACACCTTCCTCTGACCGAGAAATCCAGCAAGCAATGACTTTCATTTACAGCACTGTACAAACATTCTGGTTTGATGTGCAACACTTGTTAAAAACTTTAACATTTAAAATTGTTGCCTTTTTATTTAATTGATTAAAAGTTCTTTTTCTTTATAAAAATATGTAGTTTTTCTCCCATTTTCAAAGTACAATAAATAGTTAAAATAGGCCCTCTTGTTATGAAAAATACAACGAAATGTTACTTTGGTTATTCGAATGGGGTCTGGTTCTCATTGTGTCTAATTATTGAAGTTCTACTCTATTACATTTTATGGCAAAGGACATTTTCAAATTTCTTGCACATCATTACAAATATTCTTGTGCTCGCCTCTATGATAAACAAATTGAACAAAATTAAATTCGATCCATGCGAATCCGGATGTTCTTGTTTACGTGTATCAAAACAGCCATGACGCAGAGCTTAGATAGAATCAATGCTCTTGGCAACGTGGTAAGTACATTTTGTCTTTCAGGTATTCCCAAGGGGAAAAAATCATAAATTATAAGTTCAGAAGCTCTTGATGGCCACTTTTAGAATACAATTCAAAAATACTGTTTACTAATCCCCACTGCTATCAACATGGTACCAGGTGAAATGAAATATACCAAGCAAAGGCATAAACAAAATTTTTAATAAAGCATACTAATTTTTTTAAAAACTGTTTGTACTAACAGGTGTGTATTACACATTTGAAGCTCTATAAGGTGATAAAATTCCCTGAATCATTACCAGTCACACTTTATTCTACGAATTGATTATCTGAAATATTTCACATGACTTCCTTTTGTAATAGCAAGCCCAAAATCTGTTTAAACTAAAAAAATTCTCACACATAATCAGACTTCCTCTTACGATAGTAAACGCAAAAACTTTTATATTTTACTAACAAAATTTATTTTTATGAGATAATAAGTAGAAACAAACTAAAATATTTTATCATCAGATTTACTCTTGCGATAGTAAATATTAGAAATTATTGTTTAAAGTAAAATATATCATCATCTTGTGATTATAAATTCAAGAATTTTTTTTAAATTAATTTTTTATCAATGGTCTTACTTTTGGAATATAAAGTGGATAAATTGCTTAAGTTAAAATATTTCATCAATAGATTCTCCCTTACGTTTGTAAATGATAGAATTGGGTAAACTGAAATATATATATTCCTCATCTTGTGATAGTAGTTATATTAGAATTGTTTAAATATTTCTGAATCATTCTCACTCTTGTGATAAAATGTGCAAAAGCTTTTTAATCAAATTAGTTCGTCATAAGATTCGTTCTTGTGATGTAATGAATGAATAATGAAATGTGTGAAATATTATCGTATCATGTGATGAGAATTACAAGAATTGTTAAAATATTTCATCATCAGATTTACATTCTTGTGATTTAATGTGCAATAATTGTTTATAAATCAAAATGTTTCATTATCAAACTTATTTTTGTGATAGTAAGTACAAGAACTTCTTACACAAAAATATTTCGTCATCAGATTTACTTGTGAAATATAAGTGCAAAAGAATAGAATATTTTATGAGCTGACAAATTCTTGCAATAGTAAGTGCAAGAATCGCTCAAGCTAAAATATTTAATCAAATTCACTATTTCCATAGTAAATGGTAGAATAATTTAAACTAAAATATGCCGTTTTTCAAACTAATGCAAGTGATATACCATCACTTTAATATTCTAAAGCTTCATATTTAAAACTTTTTCCAACAAAAAACTTTCTCTCTTATATCATAATTGCTGCGCCCGGCATACGTAGAACTGGTTGATACCTATAGACAGGAATAATTCTTTCTCAAGCAGTGGCCAATTATCTTTCTGTCCTTCTTTTTGTGCTTCTGAACCAAAATGGCGACGAATCCTCATTCTTTTCTGGTCTTTATACTCAGATATAATATGACTGTGAAGGCAGATAATTTACCCTCTCTAGCACACTTTCTCCGAATCCTCAGAAAAAGAATTATCTGAATAAAGGAAGGACGATAAGAAGTGGCGGAGGAGGGGAAAAAAAAAAACGTGAGTGCTCAAAGAAAATACTTCTAATCGTATCGGAATATCATAATCATGTTTTCGAACTATCGCAATCGATTCGTATGTCTCGAATGTTCCTTTTGCATTGTAATTATTACGAAAAAATATATGCTGCTCAAAATGGGTAGGGGTAAAGGATTTTGAAGCACGTTTTTTCTTGCTCGCTTTTTATTTTAGGAAGAAAGGAGTTTCGGTTATATAAAAAAATGTCTCAATTTAATAGGCGGCATGTGCTTTACTTTCACAATCCAATCAATTGAAAAAAAAAAACTTTTTTTTATCTTTCAGAAACGCTTCCATTTTCTTCTTCGCATTCAGCAAATGAGAACTAAATTTTCGTTCGTTAAGGGAAAGAATTTAATGGTTTATAGCTACAATTCAAATCATTCTCCTTCACATAATTTTTTTTATATAGATGAGTAAAAGAAACTGTTTTTATTCATTAAATAAGTATTAGGAAATTTAGTTCTTTTTTAAATGTATTAATGTAATTAGTCATAAAAATAGATACTTCGTCGAAATCTTATTCTTAAGTTAGATTACAAAGTCAAACTCTTTAATGCAAAGAATTATGAATTACGTGTTTTATTGGTTGCGATTCTATGATAGCCAATACTAGAAAAAATTTTTAAAATAAATATGCAAACGAAAAATAAATTTTTTTATCAAAATTAATTAAAATGATATTTTTAGAGAAAAAAATTAAATCTATAAAAATAATTTTTTTATCTAAGTAAAAAAAAATAATAGTGTCTTTATACATACAGACCAAATATATTTTAAAAATAATTAATTAATTAGAATTATGAATTATCCATTTAAATATATTACAACAATCAAACGATTTTTATTCTTTAATCATTTTTCAAACGATTTTTTAGAATAAAAATAAATGCACTATTCAGAAAATGGTTAAAGTTTGCCTTTTAAAAGAGTATAAAAATAATTGTGTTCTTTTTAAAAGTGTGAATGGAATGATTTAATAAATGGAATAAGAAAGTGCTTTCATTGTTCAAATTAATTATTCTGATTTTGAAGTTCAGTTAGAAAGGTAGAAATTGATTGCGTCATTGTACTCAAGTAAGTGTTATAAAAATGAATTTTCCAAATTGAATTAAAAATTGATGTTTTTCACTTATTAATTTAGCTATATTGTCTCTTAATTGACAGAAAATGTTATAAGAAGGATTTTACATAAATGAATACTGCTTATAATATTGGTAAATATTAATATTTGCTAACTGTCAAATATTAACATTGTTTTTTATGTGTTCTTATTTTTCATATATTCTTATAAATAACAAAATATTATTTTAGTAATCTATTTCAAGACATGGGTGTAATTTCTTAATAAAAGAAATTTTTAAAATCACTATACTCAAATTCACATGAAATTGCTTAATTTCGATTGGCGAGTAAATGATTTTCGCGATTTTTTTTCGCTTTTGCCAACAGGTGGGCTAAAATAGGATTTTGCCAAAAAAAAATTCTATTTTTACAATGCACAAAACTGTAAACATATCTCTTATAATACATTGAGAATCGGATGTATAATCTCTTGTGTGTAATCTGTAGAATTTCCTTTGTATACTTCTGACAATATAAAGGTTATGTGGCACCCTATACAAATCATCTTATCTAAGTGTAAAATAAAATACTCTCATTTCTTAGTTACATGACATCATCTTGTGAAAATTAAAAAAAATAATAATACTAGAAATAATTTGTACTAAATGTCTTTAAAAAATTGTATTTTCATTCAATAAATTTGCATTTTAAATTTTCTAATATTATTCATCATGTGTTTAAAATGTTCTTCATTTCAGTTTTCTAAATGATAAATCACCACGAAGTTTTCTTTTTACGATTGCTATGCATAAGTTCACTTCACTTTATTTCCACTATCCCTAGATCTCCTGACTTTCATAAGGAATGCAAACCTTTCCCAAAATAATCCTGAACTATAATTAAACTGATGCCACATGAGTACTTAAATAAATGAATAATTTCAGTTAGAGATGACTTTCATTATCAAGGCAACATTTGCATAGCAGGAAGTATCCGTACGCAAAAGTATTCCGTTTCTATTAAAATTCCGAAAGAGTACGAAAGGCTCACGAAAAAGCAGATGCTATAATATCTACTAGATTAGTTTTCTCTGTGTTGCCAGCAGCAATACAAACTTATACCTTCTAATTACGGCAGACGATAAATTACAACTTGTAATTACACCAAGCGATAATGTTCAATCTTTGAATTTTTCTTCCAAAGCGACAATTTACCGAAGTGAAGTGAGACGAGGCACGCGACGTGTGGCGCGTTTTCTGGGAATGCAAACGAGAATCTTCTGACAGGCGAAATATTTTTCGAAATAAAAAGAACTCGTTGCTCGCGGTGCGATATTTAATGAGAGTGAGGAAGGCACTTCCAGAATACCACCCCTTAGGTACGATGGAACTCTGTTAATGTAATCATGTGTTCCTAATATTGTATGAGTAAACGATTGAGATTCTCCACGCAAAATTGTTTCGTTTTTACTTAAGCCTATTTGGTAAAATATCGTCTGTAATTAATGTTGTTGCCATTTAGGTGATGATAAAAATTCAAATATACTTCCGGAAAGATTTGTATATGCTCATTTGACATCAGTTCTTTGTGAGTTCAATCTCAGAAAACCCTTGTTATTTTCCGAAATATCATATGTTAGGGGTTTGAATCATGAATATTAAACATGAAAAGGGTTGAACTGCTGCTGAAACAACAATGTATTAAAATCACTTTGTGATTTATAATTTTAAGCAATCGACTAAATATTTGATTACTCAAAATCATGATGTAACTGCACTTAAAGAGAATCATTTATAAAATTTATAGATGAACCTCTAAAAAAATGGTAACATTGCATCAACATGAAAATGGCGATCACCTTGGTAAAATTTTTCACGGGGAAAAAATGATTGGCATTTTAAATGTAAGGAATGTTTACCAGTGGAAACAAGCAAAGATTTAAGCTAAGAATCAGGAATAAAGAAACTTGTTTGTGACATTTCAGTAGGTTTAAAGTGCAAATTCTATTTGTTTCTCCTTCGATTAAATTTAAGGGAGTAAAAGGGGACTACTCATATGATTAGTACAGGAAATTATATTTCTGAAGTTAAAAAAATTATCTCGCATGCTTTTGATTTAAAAAAAAATCATCTGCAGAAGATATCTGGATTTTATCAAAAATTTTTAAATTTTTATAATTATTCGGAAAAGTTAAGAAGGAAATTAATTTTATCAACCGAAAATAATTTATGTTTCAAAGAAAGATGAATATTTATTCTGTTTATATTCTGATGTGGCGAATGTTATTGAGCAAAGAATAAGCCTTAAATATTGCTTTTTCATTAAATTTCTATTTCAAAATCATTTGAAAAATTACTAAAAAATGTAAAAACTTTTTTCGTTATAAAAAACAAAAATATTTGATGCATGTGTAAATTTCAACTATAATTGGCACTTATTACCCTATATATGTCTATACCATTAGAAAAACAGCAAAATGTTATTTAAAAAGCTATATAAGCCCATGTGGGCCATGTTCAAAAGTGCCTATATCTGTTTTCCTGATAGAAAACCCTGGGCCTTAATAGCATATCCCTCAGTTAGGTTGTCAGCCTAACACAAAGCCTCTAATCCTTAGTTCTCAAGTCTTCCTATAATTTACGTTATTGACCAACTCAAGGGAATAAAGTCTGAGTCGGCCTTGCACAACCCGAGGATCAAACCTCAGACCTGTGGCTTAAGAGCATAAAGTGCTACCACCGCGCCACCGAATAATGAGCGAATTCGTTAACTTCCGTGACATGTTTTACATGTTACGGCATTTATGAAATTTACTACTTAAATGCTATGACGTATAATGTTATAATAAACATCAATAATTAAAAAATATTATTTTCTTACTGTTGAAAGATATGACGAGGTTGCAGTAGAGGCCCTTAATAGTTTCATGGCTACTAGATGGCACAATGATTTAAACCACTATTTTCTGACTCAGTTTTGGTTAAATCTGTTAAGAGGATTTTGAAAAATTAATTGTTGACTTCATCACTTATAGATAAATGATAACTATAAGATTTTGGTATCATTGTAAAGATTGCTTTCTTTAATGATTGTAAATAACCCAATATATATCTCCAACGGAATCAATATCATAATCTCTTTTGGTTAATGAATACATTACGCCTTTGTGTATACAAAACTAAACTAAACTCAGTGACACCACATCCAATAGGGAGGTCAAACCATACAGTGGCTCCATATCTGTTTTCCTGACTGAGGTTTCTGGGGTGCAAAGCATTTATCCCGGTTAGGTGATCAGCCTAACATGGAAAACATCTGTGTTCAGTTTCCAAGCATGCTTGGTTCTCAACTGTATCGATACACTGAAGTAATGAGGATCAGTCAAGCTTGTCCAGTATCAAACATGCTATTTGTCCCTTGGGAGACGAAGCGCTACCACTACGCCACCGGGCTTCGAACTCAAGACTACAAATTTAATCTTAGAACAGCTAATACTATCATATTCGCAAGATTTATGCATTTTAATTCCACTCTTATATTTCTTAGACTGAAATATAAGTTTCCACAGAAGGGCAGCTAATTCTGGCATCGACTTTGTCATGTATATGTGATTCAAAATTACAATTTTTTTCCCTAAAGCTAGTTATTTATGTACATATTATATAAATCTAATATTCAAAATAATTGTTTTAGGGACAATTATGCTATTATAAATTCATTCAAAATAATTCGGACATTGCTTGTAAAAAATATGAAAAAATTATTCATCATATAGTTGCCATGCCAACGTTTAAATGTAACGAGAAATTGTCTTTTATTTTATACATAACATCTCTTTCCATCATTAAAGACTTCCTTTGTTGAATAACGAAAAACATCAGAGCTACCAACAAAATGGAGAAATCAGTGACAGTTTACTCCCGTCTGGGATTATTTGCAGAATTAAGAAAATGTTGAAGTGTGGGTGGGTGTTCCTTTAGACACACACGCTGCAAGAGGGTCTTCTGAATAATGGATCGCGTTAAAAGGGGAAGAAGACTTCACGATCTTGATTCTTCTTTGCTGGCTCGGTTTCCCTTTGAAGTGTTTTTTTTCCCCCACATAATTACATACACAACACGCGCTCTAATAAACTCACCTTCAATCATAAAGCGCAGTTTTCTCCGTCATAAATATTCTCTGGTAATTCTGAACTTATGTGAGAATAAAAATATGAACTATGTTTATGAGTTTTTTTTTTTTTTCTTATTGTTTATGTTATTATGCGGTTATGTTATGATAAAATAAATCTGAAAATCTAAAGAATTCTTAGCTTTTTTTTTAAATTTACTTATAAAAAATGTGAATTTATTTCGGTTTTCTTGAATTTTATTATTTATTGTTGGATGAGTAATAACACAAAAATGATGAAAAAATTTTTTTGATAAAAACATGAATTTTATGTTATTTGGTTTGTTTTTTGTTTTCGATTCATTCTTATGAGATTCAAGACAAAATGGACTGGAAAATGTTTTAAAGGAGAATATGTGTTTATTCGATTTGTGCGAATTTCTCTGTTTCTTTATATTTGTAAATAAGTGAAGGTAAAAGTGGAAAAAAAGCAATTTTTAATAAAAATATTCGATTTGTGCTGATTTTTTGTTTATAATTTATTTGTGAGTAAAACAAGAAAAAATGAGCTAAAAAAGTTCTTAAAGAAAATATGCATTTATTTGGTTTCTGTGAATTTCACGTTACATTGTTTATAAATAAGTGAAGGTAAAAGTGACGAAAAGAAAACTTTTTTAAACATAATCATTTCTCTCTATGTTTTCTTTTTGATTTATTTATATATAAATAAAGACAAAATAATTGAGAAAAATATTTTAATAAATATTTATTCATTAAATTTTGTGGTAAAAAGAGATTTTGTTTAAAAAAACTACGCATTCATTCTGGTCCAGTAGAATTTTTATTTTAAATTTATTTTAATATGTGAATAAATAAAAGAGTAAAATTGGCGATAATATATTTTTAGTAACAGTAGTCATTCATCTTGTTTTTGTAATTTTTATTTTATTCATCTGTAAATATGTGGTGGGAAAAAATTAAAACTGAATGATTTTTAATTAAAGCATGTTTATTTTTTGTGAGTAATTGAAATTAAAATAGGGGGAGGGGGAATAATCTTGGTTGAAATATGACTTTATCCTTTTTCTCTGTAGAATGTTTACCACATTTTACTTTTCAATATACCGGCCAACGTGTCTAATGGTCAGTGTACCTGACAACGGATAGGGAGGTCCTAGTTTCGAACCCCGGTTCAGGCATGGATGTACTTTCTCTCTCTCTATCTTGTCTTTGTCCTTTCCTTGTGTGTGTGAATGAAGTATGAATGATGCCTACCCTATAAACGGGTTCCTATAGGATGTGTGAGGGTGCGATGCTGGCCCACCCCCTGTGGTGCACCTGGGGCAACGTCTCGGTGGCTAAGAGGTCGCTGTTTCTGGTCGGTTCCTTGGGTATCACGGAAGAATAGATTAATAGACTCTGTTGCAGTTGTAACTGTCTACAATCTGTCATTAGGAAAAAAAAAAAAAGGCTTTTCAATACAAGTAACTGAGGATAGAATGGACAGAAAATATATTTTTAGGAAAAGGTGTATATTTAATTTAGCTGAACTTTTTGTTGGTGTTTATTTTACTATCCAAGAAAATAAAGTTAAAAGAAAGGAAAAATATTTTTTTAAAATAGTATTTATAAATACAATTCAAAAACATGATTAAGTTACAGGTACGCTTCAAAAAAAGTTAATTCATCAGCTTTGGAAATTTATATTTGTAATTATTAACAGTTAGTGCTAATATGTATTTGAATTATGGAAACCTATTAATTAGATTAATTATTTAAAGAAAATGATAAATTATGCACTGTTAATTGAAATTATTTCTTAAGCAATTTTAGAACGTTATAAGGGAAAAAATGTTTCATTAAATCTAATATTAAAATTTTGGATTTCAATATTTACATTATAATGCTTGATTGTCAGTCATAAAACTTACGCAACACCCTAAAGGAGGAATAATATTCCCTTAAAAATGTGTGGATAAATGTGTGGTTGCCAATTTTCATTGAGTAGCTATAACACAAAAAACACAAATATCAATCTCAAAATGGTTCGTAATACATCAGTATAGGAGATTAGACTAACAGACATTTTAACTTATTTATATAATTTTTGAAGGCAACGGTGATCTGGTTTGTTAAAGTGTCGTTTCCATTATTGAAAGGTAATGATTTTGAATCTCTGCTCAACCAAAAATCTGCATGTTAATGAAAGGCGACTAGAGCGCATTAAATATATTGTAATCGCAATATCTTTCAAGTGAAATTATATGGCAAGTCAAGTATTAGGGGGGGGGGGTCATCTGCTTGATTATATTATAAATCTTAGAGGGTCTTCTAAATTACGAAGACTTTTACACGACTGCTTCCCTAAATGGTGAAGTCCAGCTTTGGGCTAAGTACAGGGAAATATGATGGTGCAGCAACAAAAAACCATACATACTTTATAAGGGATTATGTGGAGTTAGACATAAAATACGATTATGCAAATATGCGTATGGGAACTTTTTCTCGGAAGCCGAAAACAAAAACATCCAATAAAAATGGCTTGATAAAACCCAAGTATCCAATCAAAATTAAATTAATTTTGACCAATGAAATTCCCAAACAGATTAGACAATATCTATTGGTTTTCGAAATAGTTTTAAAAAAAAAAAGAAGTTTTAAATCGTTTCATTCTAGGAATGAAGAAATAAAAACCATTCTATTGATTGAAATAAAAAAAAATAGGATTTAGGCAAAACGAAAAGACTTTTCGCGAAAGTAATTGGATAGCATTATAATAGTGTATAGTTCTTTTTCTTTTCTTTTCTTTTTTTTCTTTTCCTTCACGAAACTCAATTCGAAGTTTGTTCGAATTATCATCGAGTATTAAAGATTAATTTCTCATCCTCCCCACCCCACCCCAATTCTTTTTCAGACGGTGTTTGTTCACTCGTCAAGGATATGCTGCTATCGTGAATAAGAAAGGGTGGGTGGAAAGAAGGGGTGGAGGAGAAAAAATACTCCGTAATTGAAATTCTCATCTCCTTTCTGATTTTATTTCAGGAATCGAGGCAGTGGGGGTTGGAAGAGGGTGTAAACCGTCAAGGGAACGAGAGAACAAGTTTAAAACAACTTCCTCTGCTTCCGACGTTATGCAAATAAGGGACAGAGTTGAGGATTTAAGTTGAAAAATAATCCTTCCTTAATCACCTGCCAGAAAATGTTGCCTTTGAATTAACTTCCTCTTTTTTTTGTTTCTTATGTCGCTTGTTTTCAATCAATTTCACGCTCCGAAGTTTGCGCTAGGAGTTCAGCCACCGTTTTCACATTTCGGAGTTTTATATATAAAAAAAGAGGGGGTTGTGTTTATTTTTCTGCTTCCCCCTTCATCTTTGCTGCCTAGTAAGAAGTACAATTATCGTACGATTTTACTCTCCGTTAAATACGTTAATAACGCGTAATGATATCGCCGTGCCTTCTATTGCACAGTGTTTCCGTTTTCTAAAAATTGGAGGGATTTACTTTTATTTGTGATAAACTGAAAATTAAGTTAAATTGAAAATTTCTGATTACTTCGAATAAGAAATTCTCAATTTACCTTGAGGTTTCTAAATTCATTATTTTAAATGAAAGAGAAAGTTTTGAAAATTCTTTGAGACTAAAAAAAACTATCATTAAAAATTTATAATTGATATTTTCGTTAATTTATAATTGATATGTTTGTTTATAATTTATATTTTCATTAAATACTTTATGGTATCTAATATTCGGTATGAGCCAAAAATAGCTTGCTCTCCAGCGCAGAGAGTGGTGGGTTTAATTCCAGACATATTCGAAGACTGCCTTGATTGAGGATCCTATGGACATTAAATATTTATTATGCCGTTTTTCTGTTATAGGGATAAAAGTTTGAAAAAGAGGCACAGACGCCGCATAATCCAAGATGCCAAATTCTGAGATTATTGATTTTTTTGCCGGATTTTCTTATGTATCTGGCAACATTGTTTTTATTATGTTATACATATGGAAACCTTTAAAAATTATGGAGAAAATTATATTTTGGTTACCCTAATATTTACGCGTCATCGCGCGCGTCACGATACGTCATCCTGGCAACATTTCTTCATCTCCAAAAAAACTCAGAATTTGCAATCGTGGATTATACGTATCATTATAGTATTTATTCAGAATTGTTAGTTATCTAAAATACGCAATCATTCGAAATAGATTTTTGAACTTTTAGTCTATTAGAGCACTCGAATGAACTTTTAGTCTACTAGAGCACTAGAATGAACTTTTGGTCTATTAGAGCACTCGAATGCACTTTTAGTTTACTACAGCACTTGAACGAACTTTTAGCCTACTAGAGCACTCGAATGAACGTTTAGTCTATTAAAGCACTCGAATGCACTTTTAGTCTACAGGGAACAATCTCTGGAAAAGCTGACTTTTAATGTAACCTCGTGAATGTCTTCGATATCCAAGAAAATATCGACTTTATCAAGAAGAAGCTTAAAAATATCGATCGTCATTTTCAAAGAAATTAGGTCTTAGGAAATTAGAAATTAGGTTATTATACGGCGTCTTCCAATTCAGCAAGCGTAGAAGGCTCCCCACTACCCATCTCTCGTCAAATAAAGATAAACTCTATAAATGTGTAAAAGAACGTGATATCAACCGCAATACCCAAATGGGTGTTGTTATAAAAGGGTCAATAAAATCATTTCAGTATAAAACAAGAGCCTGAGCAAGTCACGGATGGTTATTATAATCTCTAAAAATTACACATTTATCAACGGTATTACAGTATTACATTAAAACCTATCCAAAAATACTGTCCTAGTCATGAAATTGTCAAAAGAAACTTGAAATTCTATTTGGAGTAAAATTGAATTTCAAGTTTTTTGCTTGCTGTACACGAAATGAAGCACATGATACGTTCTGCTACCCACAATGCTGTTTCATAAATATACTTACAGAATGAAACTAAACTGTCAGACGCCTTAAATATATCTTTAGAGTTGAGTGGTATTCATAAAATTCCAAAATGGGGACTGTGGCAGATAATGTGGTGATATAAAAACCACTTGCAACTGGAATAGATCTTCGTAATGAAATTCATTTCATAGTTATGCGATTCAAAGTTAGTTGAGTAGACGATCACGAATCTCTGTGACCAGAGTTTTAATTTTATGTTTGATAAAAAAAATCTTGGAATGAATAGGGTAGACGATAATTCTCTTGATAAAGGAAATGACATGGAGACTGCAATAAGGAACTTTTGATTACATCAAGCGTGAACCCTGAGATATGTTTAAATAGTGTGAAGATAAAAAGTGGTAATGTAAATACTGATGCTGATCTCGTCCTTTGAGTTTTGTTCGAAATAATGAACTATTTCTCTGAATGTAGCCTAAGAGAGAAAATTATTTCAGACCATCTTTTAATATTCTATAGTTCAGTTAGTTTGATAGTTTGTAAGTTTCTATTTCGGCTTCCTGTTTTTTGCAGGCTGAAGCAGCTAAGCACAAGCAATAATCTCATAACTTTGAATCACACTGAAGTCTACAAATGAATGTTTTCTCTAAATTTCCCTACACTAATCAAGGACATGGAACTCTTTGAAAGTTTTCGAACGTTTGGTGGAACATTTACCACTTTATTGATTGCATGTTTTTAAATTTTCATATATGCTGTTTAGGTATTTTAATTCTTACTTTTTAAAAAAAATCTTAAAATACACCTTCAATATTATATAAAATAAAAGAATAGGAATTAAAAACTATTTAATAAAATGTTGCACTTTTTTTCATTTACAACAAAATAATAAATTGGAAAATATCCTTTTTATGTTTTTTATTACAACAAATATTGCTGTGTTGAGTCTAGGCTGGCATTATGGGCAGCGCTGCTTCACTTTTTCAACTGAACCATATTTTGGTGTGGAGTCTCATTTTCTGATTACAACAAATGTTGTTGTCTTGAGTCTAGGCTGGCATTATGGGGTGCGCTGCTTCACTTTTTCAACTGAACCATATTTTGGTGTAGAGTCTGACTTCCTGAATACAACAAATGTTGTTGTCTTGAGTCTAGGATGGCATTATAGTGTGCGCTGCTTCACCTTTTCAACTAAACCATATTTTGGTGTGGAGTCTGACTTTCTGATTACAACAAATGTTGTTGTCTTGAGTCTATGCTGGCATTATGGGGTGCACTGCTTCACTTTTTCAACTGAATCATATTTTGGAGTGGAATCTGACTTCCTGATTACGACAAATGTTGTTGTCTTGAGTCTAGGCTGGCATCATGGGGTGCGCTGCTTCACTTTTTCAACTGAACCATATTTTGGTGTGGAGTCTGACTTCTTGATTACAACAAATGTTGTTGTCTTGAGTCTAGGATGGCATTATAGTGTGCGCTGCTTCACTTTTTCAATTGAACCCTATTTTGGTGTGGAGTCTGACTTCCTTATAACACGAATGCCATAGGTACCCATTTATAGGGTAGACAACCATTCACAGCTCGTACATACAAAGACAGGATAGACAGAGAAAGAAAGTACATTCATGCACAAATCCGGATTTAAACCCAGGACCTCCCTATCCACAATCAGGCACTCTGACCACTAGACAGGGATGACAACATATAAGAGATGCTAATGTTGTTGTTGTTGTCTAGTGCCAACTAGGCTGGCATTACGGGGTGCAATGCTCCACTTTTCCAACTAAACCGTAATTAAGTGTGTAGTCTGACTTCTTCAGTACACACCTGTTATAGGTAATAGAATAAGCAACCACTCACAACTCATTCATACAAGGAAAGAACAAAGACAGAAGAGAGAGAAAGTACATCCATGCCCGAACCATGATTCAAACTCAGGAAAAGATACTAAAAATTTCAAAATTAAAATTTCTCACTGTTTTTTTAAAAATTATGCTCTCTGTTACAAACTTTGTTCTCAAACCAATTCTAAGTTAAAATAATGTAATATTTGAAAGATATATGGATTAAATTTTAAGTATTTCATTATGTCAGACATTCAGTTACGAAATAGAATTTAAAAAACTAAAAATAATAATAATAAAACAAGTTTGATTTACCACGATATGCATTGTCTAAAGTGGTGAACGCTCTTATAGTTTCCTCTACTATGCTCTTAATCAAAAACTAGTATTTATTTCCTTCTGTTTGAATAATTAACAAAACGTAACTCAATTGTATGACAGCCCGTATTTAGGTCATGTGGTACAGTGCCCATATCTATTTTCAGTTTTAACCGAGGGCCCTAGAGTGCAAAGTATGGCCTAATTAAGAAATCGAATTTTAAGAGTATATTAACTAATTAAGAGAAAACGTTGAAGATTTGTCTAAGAGATCACTCTCTAAGACAAATCTTCAACGTTTAGTTACCAAGCATGCTTAGTACTCATTTTTGTCGACCCACTTGAAGAGATGGAAAGCGGAGTCGGCAATGAAATCAACAAGTGGGAAATATTGCCAGAATCCACATGACTTGTGGCTTGACGCCACTGGCCTATTTAGGAATAATTATAGAACATAATAAAGTAAAAAAAATGTTATTATTTTTCTTTGATAGTAAGACTATGCTTTATCAAAATAATAGTCTTCAAAATAGTTAGCGATGGGATTCTCTATTTTCCTGTGATATAAGAGAACCTTTTTCCGCATTTATCTTTCATTTAGACGTGTTGGAATCTGTAAGATTAGCTTTCTAGCCTTTGGTTCAATGGCTCAATCGCTCGTGGATTCAATTCTTACATATAAAATTAATGTTTGTGTGAATTCAGAATC
Source organism: Latrodectus elegans (assembly GCA_030067965.1). Classification (NCBI taxonomy): domain Eukaryota; kingdom Metazoa; phylum Arthropoda; class Arachnida; order Araneae; family Theridiidae; genus Latrodectus; species Latrodectus elegans. Next base: position 70,756,790 of record CM057815.1, read on the forward strand.
CACTTTAAATTTTACAAACTACTGTCTGCGAGCAAATAAGAAGCGATAAATATTAGGTTGGGGAATAAGTTCGTAGTGTTTTTACTAGACTTTTATTTTAACAAAAATCAAGAATTATATCAATAAGTTAATCAATTACATATTCGCCATTGATGTTTACAACATCTTCGCACCTCTCGACCAATTTATTGACGCCTTTCTTCCACAAATCGCCTGGTCTGGTGTCTAAGAGTTTTTGAGCCAGTTTTTAAGGATCTTTTTGTTTTTGAAGATAATGCCCTTCATATGGTTTGACAAGGAAGGGAAAAGATGGTAATTGTTCTGTGCAATGTCTGGAAAATACGGCGGACGCTGAAGGACCTCCCATTCCAGCTCTTGTAGTGAGGCTTTGATGACTTGTGCAACACTGGGCCTGGCGTTGTCGTTAAGGATTATGGTTTGATTTTGTCAATTAGGTCTTTTCAGTCGAATAGACTCACTCACGCGGTGCAGCTGGACAATGTAGAGCTCCTTGTTGACTGTGGCATTCTTTTCGATTATTTCCCAGTACACTAAAAGGTCCTTAAAAACCGGCTCAACAACTTCTTTGACACCAAACCAGGCGATTTTTGGAGGAACGGCATCAACAAATTCTTCAAGAGGTGGAAGAGGTTGTAAACCAGGCGATTTTTGGAGGAACGACATCAACAAATTCTTCAAGAGGTGGATGAGGTTGTAAACAGCAACGGCGAATACACAATTGATTAACTTATTGATATAATTATTTTTTTGTTTAAATAAGTCTTTGGTAAAAACGCTATGAACTTATTCCTCAGACTAATAATTACCAAGTAAATCTTCCTTTCATTTCGTGATAGGTTTATACGTGTGATATGTTTCTGATAGTCAATTTCTGTCGACCGAAATCATTAAACACTAATAATCAAGTTTTCTAATCGTGGTGAACGACGAGGTTAAAATGATAAATGTTACCCTACTTTTTACGCCACTCCAAAGTAGGACTTGAAGCTCTACTGGAGCTTTTAAAAAACCCTCTCAGTATGACGATCTTTGTCAAGTATTTAATCCGCAATCTCTTGTTCTCATCTCTCCCAGCCAGCTACCAAGTTATTAAATTCAAACGTGATGTCAATAAGAGAAAATGAAATATCCACTTCATTTTACTCTTGAGATTTCAGCTATTCACTTTTAACTACAACACCATGCTTACAAATAGGAAAGTTTATCTTGCTCGAAAGTCAAAAGGAATATTAGGGACTTTGACTTCCCTTTCCCGATATCGTCGCGAAAAGCAGGCTCCACCCAAAAGTTACAGCCCTGTTCGCCATCTGGGAAAGGAAAGCAATTTCTTAACTGGGTATTTTAATACTCTAATAGCCACTAATCCTTCATGTTTCTCCAAACAACCAAAAGATACAAAGAGGCTCTTCCGTCGATCCTCCCGTTGGGCGAGGTCCTTCCTGCCCTTCTCGAAACTAGGAATTCCCTCACCTTCCTCCCCCCACCACCACCTTCCTCTGAAGGATTGGCGCAGATTTAAATGTTGTTTGCACAAATTAATCAACCCCTCGTTAGAACCTCGCATGAAAACACAAGAGCCAGCGAACAGTCTGAAGATTCGCTTCTTTCCAAGTAGAAAGACGCGCTTTAAAGTTACAGAAACCACCCTTGACTGCTTGGGACTTAATTTGGGAATGAAAGGAGATCATTCGTGCAAGATTTGCTTTAAAGCGACTGCATTATAGCCATGATTATTCTCCTAAATTCCCTTTGATGCATCATGTGAGACATTGCATTTTTCGCCTCATAAACTCGAAACTATGAAAGATGAATGGATGTTTTAAGATGTGAAAAGATTAAGAGATTTGACACTTTGGTGATTAATCTTTTCTTCAAGTGATAAATTGAGTCGACTTCAAGTATCTCTCACAAGTAGGAGAATGTTTTTCCGGCGATAAAAGATCAGCACATGTGTACGATCCGATAAGATAATATCGGGTTACCACAGAATATTATTACTTTCAATGGCTGGTTGCTGCTGAGATCAGGTTGTTGTTAAGCTGTTGGTCACGTTTATTCATACCAAGTGAAGATATACCTTAAGATGCGTCTTACCAACTACAAACTTATAATAATACCAATTTATGTGATTTGACCATTACTTCCTCTTGTTAATTCTCATTGTAAATATTAAATTCTATACAAGACTGGGCTTAAAATTCTTTCCGTATACCACTTAATGGTGGAATTCTATCATAAATTTTATTTTGCAAATTTGATTATATATAATTTAAATGAGCAGTTAACAGATTTCACTGCTCAATGATAACTTATTGATGTAATGTTTGTTCGCAATACTTATTTTGTATCAGCGAATGATTCATTAATTCTGTATACTATATTCTTTATATATTACTTGCTAAGATGTTTCATAGTGATTATCTAATTCCAATCTTTTAAGAATGATTTATTGTAAGATTGTGTGCAACACTAGAATCATATAATGATGTTAAAGCCTGGTGGCAAAGTGGTTAGTGTGTCGTGCTTCCAAGATACACATCGGTTTTTCGATACTCGAGCTGAACATGGTTGACTCATCCTTTCAACCCTTCAGTGGATAGGTAAAAGTGAGTACCACACATGTTTAGGAACTAAACACTAGGAGTCTCATGTTGTGCTGACCACCTAACCGGTGTCCCTGGTGTACATTCGTACATTCGTACACCAGGGACTGCGAACTAGAACACAGATATGGGCACTGTAGGCTTTGGACTCACAAAAGTTGTCCTGGCACTGAGTTTAGTTTAAACTATAATATTAATTATTACATTGGAAGTACTTTTCTTAAAAATAACAGCTTAACTGCTTAAGTTTTTAAGTTTGTATGTAATGTTTCCTTTGTTATCACAGATAATAATATATTGCTCACGTACATTCTTTATAGTTATCTATCTTTAAAAGCAGTCTATTAAAATTAGCCTCTTAAGAGAAATTATACAGATAAAAATCCTTTCGGCTGAATATCAAATTTAATTAATTTTGAAAAGGCTGCATGCGATATTAACATTACGGGAAAAACAACATATTAATTCCGTACGTATCGATCATTAAATCTGAATAAAGAATCATAAGCTATTAATAATTTTTACTTGTCAGCCTGAAAGATTTAAAATGATAAAAGTTTGGATTATTTAAATTTTTAATATTCGCATACAATTTTTTGCTTCCTTACTTCAATAACTTGAATAGAATCTATCAGCATAGGATCTTTGAGTGCATATGGTATCCATCTCATTGCCTTCCAAACACGAGAATAATGCTTTTCCATTACACATGATCTCTTTATAAAGCACATCGTGGGATCATTTTTATATCGAATTTTAAAATCAGTTACCCTTGTAATATTATGTCTTTATACATCCCTAGTTAGAAAAAAATATTCCCCCGTATAAAATACAATATTCAACTTTTAATCCCTCCAGTGGGTCGATTAACTGAATACCAAGCATGCCTGGGAACTAAACACTGGAGGTTTTGCGTTAGACTGACCACCTACCTTGGGACATATGCTTCGCACCTCGGAGCCCTTATTCATGAAAACAGTTATAGGCACTATAGGACTAAGCCCACATGGGCTGTCTTGTCATGGATTTTGGTTTGTTGTTTTTGTTACTAATGACACTTGGAAAAGCCAAGCTCGCTATGCCTTGGCTATGCGAATTTAAGTCAATTGGGAGCGTCTTTCATTTTTTTAAGAAAAGCACCATGAAGGTGAAAGTACGAGTTTTACTCTTCGAATCCTCCGATAGATGGCAGCACCAGAGGATCTACTCCCTTAATTTTGGCATTGATCTGAAGGGGGGGGGTAAATTTCTCCAGACCATTGCACCCATGGTAACTGCTCAATGACCGACCACAGGACTTTCAATTCCACAGATTTAACGAGCACGTATATGGGTTTTAGTTTAATTTAGTTTAGTTTAGAATACAATATAATCATTTATTTTCTTGCAAGACTGTTTGAATGATGTTCTCGTCTTGGACAATCAAATGGCTCCATCCAACATTTAAGCTTTTTATATTACTGTTGTTGGGATACAAATCTACGCAATTCTTCCTATAGACGACAATATAATTAATTGACTTATTCGAAACTTCAATGTGATATTTGCTTAGTATTTCTTAATGATATATTACTATCATGCCATAAGCTTCCCAATTAATTGTATTATTGTGTTTAGTAATACTTACCAAAATTTTGAATTTTTATAACTGAAATTGCTATCGAATTGCGTTCAATGAGGTTCTTTCAGACCATCACCTCACTTTATTATCAAGTCATACTGTAGGCCATTGTAAATCATGGTATGATTGTAATTTGTTGCCTCATTGCACATTCAAATCATTATTAAACCATGTAGAAAGTTAGTTTAGATCATGATATGATACTAACTTGTTACCAAATTACTTTCGAATTGTTATCAAATTCTGTAACTAGTCATGTTAGGTCATGGTATAATAGTAATTTACTACCACATTGCATTCAAATTATTATAAAATTATATTGTGCTCCAGTTAGATGCAGTTGCTTGTCTTCGTATTTTATAAGCAGGAACAAAACATAAATGACCCTCAATACTTGACCAGGTACCATTTGAAGAGTCCTTTCACTTGGAAGACATTACGATCATTACCAATTTAGAGTGCCAGTTACAGTGAACATGATGGATTTTCAGATAAATCGGGAATCGAACTTACTACTTTCCGATAACGAGAAGAGATAGGCCCTCTTCTCGTCAATCAGGCTCCCGCAGCCTCACAAAAACTGTTATCAATGTATTGCCATGTTGTCATAATGTGTTTCTATTCTATCATATTGCTATCAACTATCCGTAGTACTTTGCCAAATATGGCTGTCAAACAACAGAAACTGTTAATATATTGAGAGTTGTTGAAGCATATTGGTAGATATTAGATATTTTAACAATAAAACATGCTGCTGTTTAAATTGTAAAACGAAAACAACATTTTATTGATTAGTGATATTGTGACTTCTGAATACAACGTAAAACCGGCTCGTAAAGTCAACCCATAAAGTAAAATATGGTTTATTAAAAATATGATTTCTCTCCTTCATTGCAAGTGCTGAAAACGCCCTTTACCCACTACACCATGATTGAGGATATTTATATGTATCCTTGTCAATTCTTGTGTAGTGAAGCTATTGAGGCATCCTGGATTTAGATCTAAAGTTCTTCAACTGTGTATGGATTAGTTGTATATATTGCACCTTTTTAACAACCCCCACAAGTAAAAATCACAAGTAGACAGGCTAAGTGGTCGAGGAGAATACATGCCTTTGCTGGTCGTCTTCAGATGTTAAGCACCTCATGCACATTGGACAATCATTATCCGATCTTTTGCATCATCCTGCTGAAAATACCATAAATGAAGCTTTTCTTCTGGAAATTAAAATAAATCTTTGTTTGGATTCCTAAATCGAATAATCAAAGAATATGGGCTCCACACACAGGGATTTTATTGCCAAAAACTTTATATACGAATTGTAAAAAAAATCATTATTCTATATTATGACGGGTCGGTTTCATGCATTGCACTCTGTAGTACTTCCCACCTATTTGTAGTAAAACGTTGGGCAACTAATGTTTAAAATATATTACGAACCACTACACGCATGTACTCCGGAGATGTGAGTCAAACGAATGACTTTTTGAATTGAAGACCATAAAGCTAACCATTCAGCTATTAATTGACTTATTATCAAGTTTGCAAAATTCTCCAGTATGTAAACTTTGGAAAACAAGTGGAAAATTCTAAGACATGGGAAGAAATGTAATATAGATTATTACTGGTTTCCTGTTCTGTCCGATGTAGGGTTGAATCCCTGGGAAATATAATTATGACCATTAAAGTACATTTGTTTCAAATGCTACTAAAAATGATACCAAGAGTTTTTTCATGATAGACGAACACCAAGAGTTATCCCATTAATTACCAACCACATCCAATGCAAAACCAAAACAAAATCTAACTACAAACGTTTCATTGCTCAGGAATAAAATAACCTGTTTGCCAGTTCTGCATTTAATATAACATGAAAAAGAAAATCATCAAATGGTACCAATGTCTATATTAATACTCCATCAAATATAATTTTCAAATATTTTGAAATACTCTTTAAGTTAATTAGATTCATTACTCTTAATAAACTCTTTGTTTCAATAACCAAACCTTGAGGGGAGAATGAATGTACTTCCGCTTACAAAGTCGTCTGCGGTTGCGAAATGCTGAATAATAAAATCGTTTACGTATAAGAGAATCGATAACTGCTTCTGGCAGTATTAATTGCTATGCAGACGAGGTGGCAGCTTTCTTTGTTATTTATTTTTTTTATCATCATATTCTCAAACGAAGATATTTTGAACGCAATCATTATCGCATAATTTTCAGTTTTGAACCACCCCTCATTCGCATTCAAGACCAGTACACAGTAGGAAGAGGAATAAATAATAAAAATAAAAATCATAAGCTGAATTCTTCTTTCTTATCTATTAGGAAGGGGTGGGGGATACTCGGGATTATCCCACCTTCCTAGTGGAGTTTTATCGATTCTCTTGATCGCGACTATGAGCAAGAAATGCTCACTCATTCTCCACTTTTAAAGATGAGCAGAAGCTGATAAAAAAATTGCCTCCTTTCTTCCTCGTCCTAATCTGGCGGTCGTATCGGACCGCCGCACCCAGATGTATCGTCTGACATGATCCAGCCTACACCCCTACGGTGCGGAAAAGTAAAAAAAAAAAACTCACAAAAAATATAACAACACCGACGACAAGCTTACTAAACAGGGGAAAAAAGAATCTTCATGCGATGTAATAATAATCATAATGATAAACTTAATTTCCTGAGGGGCGTTCGTTAATACAAGCCACCCCCTCTCCACTTTCCCTTCCCTTCTTCCGTCCATCCTTGCTTCTACACCTCAGATGCCTGTCATCTGGCACACCCCCTTGTTATTACATTCATATTCCCACTAACGAGCTAAACAACGGGATGTTCTTTTTTAATCATTTTCTTTTTTATGATATTTTTATTTATTCCTTATCGTCTGACGGGTGAAAAACAACGACTGATTTTATGATGGATGGGAACGTGTTTGTAGCCTCAACCTTCACTTTCAAACACCCATTGCGCCATCGTGGAATCAGTGAATTAAATCAGACGATGCCGCTAAAATTCAACTGAAATTTTACCTGATTCTATAGATTTGGGGTGGCCAACTTAATGAATGTTGCGGACAAAGTTCAGTTCGCAAAATAACTTTGTGCACTAAATTTGGCATATATACAGAGGGTATTGACTCATTTTAGAACGATTTCGATAACGAATTAAAAAAAGTAAATATTTTAGAATAAAAATTTTTGGCAACAGCTTATTATTTGGAATGAGAAATATTGTCTGCTACTTTTAAGTTCATTCTTCTTTCAAAATGACACATATAAACAGGCTGTGAACTGAAGGATATGTTTTTGCGCTTTCCGAAGATAAACGTTCTTATTCCAGAATTCAAAAACGTTGCGAAATGCATGGTATTAAAATTTCTAAGTGCAAAATAAGCAATGTTATTAATCGGACAGGTAAAAATTGTCAATCATTATTTCTACATAGAAAGAAGACTCCAAACGAATATCCGTAAAAGGTACGTACTGTTTCATGTTTCCAAAGCGAAATCACTGGTAACAAGAGAAAATCCACCAACACAGAAATCAACTGCAAAGTCTTTCGATACATTTGTAGTAACAATAGCAACAATAAATAAAATAATAAACCTGTATTTACAACTTAAAAATTCTTAAAGAATATAATGTTCACCAGCTTTTGCCGAGACAAGTGGCTCAACGCAAAACATTTTGCAGAATCCTGTATGAAAACCCTTGTAGGAGATAAATGAAAAAACATTGTGCTTCTTGATGAAGCACTGCTTTACCTAAATGACTGCAACAAAAAATGTCATTTTACTATAAAAAATGAGAAGGAAAAAATGTACAAACCTGGTTCCGTCAATGCAAACAAAGTTTCAGTAAGGGGTTTATGATTGTCGCAGGTTTCTCCTACAATGGGTAACTAAAAATAAGAAGAGTGGAAAGAAATGTTGAAATCAACTCATCGTACTATCAGGAGAAGGTTTTACACCCAACATTTATAAAAGAAATTCCACTTCTTTATCCCAATGACTTTCAAAGAGAGAAACTTCATAAAGATAAAGCTATAAGTCATCCTTCGAAAACTACCACTGCATCCCTTGAAAAAATGATAACTAATACAGGTATTGCATGTATACATTTTCAACATATCCCTTCAAAGTCTCCTGACGTTTCACCTATGGACTATTGTGCCTTTGGTTTGTTAAAAAAGGCTCTTTCTAAACTTAAACCCACCACGATAGATGGACTCTGGAAAGTAGTGGAAGAGGAATGGAAAGCAGTACCCCTGGAAATATTGCGAAACTCTCTTCTGTCATGGAAATCACGATGCAGACTTTTAGTCCAGGAAAAAGGCTATCAGTTCGAGCATTTAAAAAAATAATCTTTACATTTTAAACATTAATTAAACAACCGCGAAATCGTCCTAAAAATGTGTTAAAAAGTGTTCTGTAATTAATACAGGCAACCTGAGTACATTTATAAAACAGAATAGGGAAGGGGAAAAATTCAGTTTATCTTTTTACTGAATATTGATTGATAATATTTCTAAACAATATCGCTAAATATAGCAGCGGTTATTGTTGACGTGTGCCAGCTAGTCTAAAATTATGGAGTGCGCTGCCCCATTTTTCCAACTGAACCATTTTTAGGTGTTGAATCCGACTTCCTCAGTACGCGCACCCCTTTATAGAATAAGCAACCATTCACAACCCATTCATGTAAGAAAAGGGCAAAGACATGGTAGATAGAGAGAGAAAGTACATCTCTGTCTGAACCGGGATTCGAACCTAGGGCTTCCCTATCGGCAGTCAGGCATGCGGACAATTTGGGCGTCATTGTAGTGGTTACCAATTAATATTAGTATTTTTATAATTCATATTTAAAAAATATTATATTTTGAAAATAATATTGGGGCTAATTACGATTTATTCTAATCGTAAGCTTACTTATTAATTATAGAATTGAAATTTTAAAAAAATATGTAAATTTTTGTCAAAGTCACAGCTTGAATGTTTTCCGCATTCATCAATTAAATATGGATCATTATTTATGCAGTGTGACAGGATAGCAATATATTGATGACACTCTATATTCGCACATAGCGTTTGGACCATTATTTATTACGAGTTAATATACGTAAAATAATTTTGTGTGTGCGTATGGTTAAATTATACCAAAATTTATTGGTTAGTAAAGTTTTTTTGTAAAAATAATATAAATATATATATGTAAAATCTTCCTTGTATTAAACGGTTTAAATTCGTAACAACTATATCAAATTCGGATTTTAGCAAATAATTAATTTAAAAATTATTTGCAAAAAACAGAGAAAATCAAAACATTGTTGATCATAAAGTTATATGCAATTAATAAGTTTCAATTTAAACTGATATATATATATATATATATATATATATATATATATATATATGTTGTAGTGGTAGCGGTTCGAGCTTCAACCGACCCCAGACCCTCGAGCTGAGTAAGGTTGACTGAGCTTTTTATCCTTTCAATAGGTCAATGAAACTGATTTTAAATAATGATTAGTAACCACACACACACACAAACTGGGTGTTTCGTGTGTGGTTACTAAACATTTAAAAGTTAGCTGACCACCTAACTGGGACATGTGTTTCACACCCAAGACCTCGGTCAATGGGCACTATATGCTTTAGACCACATGGCTTGAATGTTTAGCGTTCAAGCCCTTAGTTCAACAGTTCATAAGTTCGAATCCCGTCTTGGATGCTTTTAGTGGTTCTTAAGCCTATTTAAACTTCAAGTCCGGTGTAATAAGCCCTTGTGTGCAAAGATGACCTCTGAAGACAAACAAAGCAAACTGTAAAACGGTAGTCATCAAAGCGAAGAATAGAATCAAACACAAGAACTTTTGACCTGTACCCCAAAACGCTAAACATTCAATTAACAGTTCGATCCAAAAAATGACTTAAAGGACTTGATCGCAATATGTTTTCTGGTATTTAGTGAGATCTCGACTACCGATTTTAATATTCTTCATGTGATAAATGACATCCACATGTATGAGAAAGATCCATTATTTTCTCTGAATCTATATGATCATTGCTGATATTAATTTAAATCTAGCCTCAATATTTTTTTAATTAAAATATCAATATGTGCTAATAGTTCATAGAAATATTGCATTAATTTGAGCAGAAATATTGGTATACATGTAAGATATTTTATACAGAACTCTCAACTTTTCTATTTACTTCTCTAAACAGTCTTTGAGTACTATTAGAATCCATAATAATTTATAAGCTGATTGCGGTATAAAAATATTAGTGAGTTGCTCAAGTAAATGAGTGGTACTAAGTTGGTAAAAAGATTATTAGGTTGTTCCCATTTGATTCGCTATCTTTTTTTTAACAATTTTAAAATTATTTGTTTCCTGAAATAGCAACATAATTTCATAAAAGGAAGAAATTGCAACTTAATTTGGCATACTTTTTAATCTCAGACTATATTATATCATTTGTCAAATGTCATTTATTTACGTTACCAGCTCTCGTAGAAAAAGATAGAGTGAGCGATTCGAGTAATCACTTTTTTTTCTTTGCTCGATAGTAAAGTAACATTCTTTTACCAAGATTAATATAATTTCATCGCAGAACAAGAAATTATAATAACAAATTTAATTAATTATAATAACAAATTTAATCTCTCAAAACATTTCATAAAAGATATCACCACTATATTCCTTCAATTTGCAAATTCCATTAAACACACAAATGCGATTATTTTTTTTTAGTTACTGACCTATGTGACTGTGTTTAAATTTTTCAATAATATTTACCCGTTTTTACTTGAATGATTTCTTTGACTTATCCTAACAACTTTTCATATTTCTTTTAAAAAAAATTCTATGGGCTTACTTATTTCTATATAAAATGAAATAGGAAAGAATTAAATATGTTTAAAAGGGTGTCTTAAAAAATAAAGATTAATCGAAGGTTGTTTTTGTCTTTCAGTATTTGTTATAACTGCGTATAACAAATACTGAAAGATAAAGTTAAGTTATGTAATATACTTTCTGGCTTTTTTTACATATTTTTAATATGTTTTTCATTACAATTAATTTTTTTGACATTCTAAGTTATTTTTTTCTAAATTAAGTTCTATGTATTTTGTTTAGACAAAAATGGTGTACGAATAGTTATGATTCTAAAATTTTACTAATTTCATAAATTTAAGTGAGTAGTTGCGCTTTGATAAGAAGGAAGTATCATCCCTCTTATATTTGGAAGATAACGTGTTCAATACTTGATCAAGCTAAATATCGTCGTAATGAGAGAGCCTATGTGATATAAATCTGTCGTTTGCGTAAAATCTTTTAGCTAGAATGGCATGGAAACATTGAGAAAGTGGTGCATATTTAGGTATTATTTTCACCACTTAAAATTCACCATAATATCAAGATTATCGTCTATATTTAATGATTTTAAACCTCAGAAATGGTGTCGAGTTTTATATCTGACCCAGATGAAGACCTCTGTTCGTTAAATGTTTGGTAAATTCGAATGGTACTCCACCATTGTGAGGTGGAAGTAAAAGAAATGCACCAACTTAGTGGTCAAAATCATCACTTGAAAATGATTTAAATTTACAAGTCAACCCTAATAAGCAACAGGAAACATATCGCAATGAGCTATTTAGAGCTATATATTTATGGTCTGCAACTTGTTGTAATACATAAGAAAACAAAATTACTTGCGAATTTTTTTAAAGTTATTTATATTATTTTATTATCATCTATAATTTTTAGTCATTTTTTAAAATTAGCTGAAAAAAATATGAATAAGAATGATGGGAAATATGAATCGTCAATCAAATTTAAATATTTTAAATAAAAATTGGATGTTTTTTTTTTAAATGAGTTTCTAAAGTAAAGTTTTTTTATAATTTTCTTATAAATAGATTTCTTAAATATAAAAAATTTTTTAGTATCTATATGTATTTGTTTAATGATAATAGCTAAAAAATGAAAATTTGAATCCCTTTCTGCTATGACGTATTTTCTCCTGTTCTTTTCCCACGTTCCATTTCCGAAAACGATTGACCGAAATCACCCTCTTCCGCAAATCATCTCTACCTCGATTAACCTCAGCGCAAGTTCGGGACAGAGGAAGGGTGTACTAGAATTTTTTTAAAAAAAATAGACTTCAAAAAACAGAAAAAGGGCTGTTTTGTAACCTCTTACCTACAACTACTGTATATTCGTAAGCAGCTTCTATATTTTCTCCCCACCCCTACCCTCATAAATCGAGCCTCCCAACAATGAACTCACCGCGCACTAGACCCCTCTACGGATTTTAAATAAAAGAAAAATCGTTTGGAGTTTCAATATGAAATATGCCCGAAATAAAATAAAGTGGTGTTGGATACGAGGTAATAAAACGATGCACACTAGCAAGGGGGTTGGCACTTTTTTATCATGTCCTTTTGTTGCACATTCTTTTATAAGGTAGATATGACGTCATTTGCTCACCTCCCCCTGCCACCATGCTTCTCCTGCGCTTTATTGTTGTGGTTCTGCATCGAGCCTAAATAGAACCATCTGTTTCGGGAGTCTAAAATGATCGCGATCGTTTTAGGGAAGAGATAGAGAGAACGCTCTAAAAACGTCGTTTGTTGTTAGATTGCGCCGTTTGCTTTTCCCTCCAAATTGCAGCGATGGGTTTATTTTACCCTATTGAGGGATTTTATTTGTGCTAATGCACAGTGTAGAAGGAAAGATAAGCATTCAGGTGCTCTTGGCGAATTGTTGAATCAATTTTGCGTGAATTTTGCTGCAAATGATCGTAATTGTGATCGTTACACAGCAGAGAATAGAAAAGAAACCTGGAAGGGTTGCATTGAGGAGTAATGAATAGAAGCCTTTGCAAATGTCAGGCGTTATTTATTAAAATTGTTCAATTTAGTTTTCCTTCAAGCACAATTGTTGCTTTATTCAAAATTTATTTACGTCATTGAACTAGGCTATTACATGAAAATGCGCTCTCTGTTCGTGAGATGAGGCTAAACATTTAGAGGATATTATTCTCTTGAACATGAAAAACATCCGATTGAACCATAAAAAATCAAGAATTTAACAATATTTGACTAGTGGGCTAAGCTCCGGAAACCCGATTTGCATAGAACTATTGATTATATTCGATTTTTCTTGAGACCCAATCAAAACCTTTTCAATTGAGAGACTAAAAAATAAACCTGTGGCACGACAGTCAATAATTGGCCATGCCTATAGTACCCAGATCTGTTTTTCTGACCGAAAGCCCTGGGTGGCGAAGCATATGTCGGTGTTAGGTGGTCAGTCTAACGCGAAACATTTATTTCCCAAGTATAGTTGGTACTCAGATTATCGACCCACTGGAGGGACGAAAGACTGAATTGATTTTGCCCAGCTCAATAGTCGAACCTCGCAATTGGGTCTTTAGATTGCGAAACACTACCATAAACCACTGAGTTATTTAGATACTGCTCACATTAATAAATTTGTACGTACTTTATACCACTGATGGTATCTTTTTTTTTTCCAACGGCGGTCACTTGGGTACCGAACCTTATGCCACAACAAGGCCAGTAATTGCTACTCATTTTTCGTAACCCTAAATACTGGTACCTGTGCACAATACCTGTGAACCAAGTCACGGAGGCGAGTAGCATTTCTCGTGTCATACCGCCACAAATCCGCTTATAGGGTAGGCCACATTCATACATCATCACAGAAAAAAATGATAGAGAGAACAGAGAAGGAAATTAACATCCATACCCGAACCGAGATTTGAACCCGGGACCCACAGCCCAGGAGTTATGAATACTAACCACTCAGCCATCGGTCGACACTGTTGATATCTAATACAGAAAAACAAGATAAAAAAAAAAGTTGTTGACTAGGCACTTGGCTATTGTTGATATTTACGATGTATTTAGTGTTGATTGTGTTTAAAGAACCCAAATGGCATCACAACCCATGGCGGGTCAAGGGGTAAAGTGCCCATATCTGTTTTGATAGCCGATTGCCCTATAGGGTGAAGTATATGAAGCATAGTGAAGTATGGTTAGGTGGTCAGCTTAACTCGAAACCCCCCAGCATTTTAGCTCCCAAACATACTTGGTACTTAATTTTATCGACATATTGAAGAAATGGAAGGTTGAATCGACTTCTCTCAGCACGAGGATCGAACCTTGCACCGGTATTGTATGTACATGCGTTTTTGATATCAACAATGAAGAATCTTCACTGTAGTTATTTTACATACACCCTATGATGTTAAATAACATTACTGATAAATGTAACTTTATACTCAATGATTTTACTGTCAGTTATTTTGTACAAATTCATTGAGCACGTCCTATAGTAGATTGTGTTTGTAATTTAAAACCCTCAGAAATATTTATACACTCCCTAACTTCTTAACATAAAATAATTCGAAAGTTGTTCGTATTCTTTTAGGAGAAATGGAAGAAATTTTGCTTTGATTTGTATGATTTCAAAAACGGTTTTCGCTCGATATCCATAAAAAAAAATCTAAACTTTGTGCCTGGTTAAAAGTTTCATTCTCATGATCTGGTGGGAATGAGTTAAATTCTTTTCCACCGTGATTAGTATTTGAATACTCGCAACTGTAACCTTATATTCAACTGTTCACGTGTTCCTTACCAGCATGCATCATGAATGCTGGTAATGATTCGAAATATATTTTGAACTGTTAGTTCCAGTTAAATGTGTTGAGTTGGTGGCTGAATAACTGACACCTGGTTCTCATCTCAACAATTCATAAATTCGACTCCCACCTAAGTCATTGATTGACTGCAGCTGATTTTAAAATTGCTTCCGAAATGTGTGTCGAAGTGGTTCGCATGTTAAAATGTGATGCCTGAGAGTCAAATCAAATCTATCGTAAAAGTGTTTCCTTCATTGAAAATCAATTACATCATTCCAAAAAAGAAAAGAAAATAAATAAATAAATAAAATAAAGCTGAAAATGTTATTTTACATTATGTTAAAAATGTATAGTTGTTGCACTAGCACGCTTCTCTGTACCTAGCCCTGATATGGGTTCTACCAGATGTTAAAAATGTAAAATTTAGCACTTTTAAAGCATTTCTTTAGAAAAATTTTATTGTTGTATTTATTCTTCAATATATATAATAGGGAAAATGTATTACATGATCCTAAAAGCCGAATATCGTGTTATAATTTCAAATCAGAAATATAGCTGTTATCTTACCAAACCTTAGGAAAGGCCCTCCAGTTGACTGAAACCATCAACTATCCTGAATATTCTTCATATCATTCTCTGTAGTTGGAATTTGCAGAGTTAGATACCACGTAACAAACTGTAATACCATACTAACGGAGGTTAAGTCATTATCGTTTTTTGGCAGTGCTTCAAAAGAATCAGAAAGTTGGCTATGATTGGTGATTACTGTCAGCAGAATTCTGAAATATATTTGAATACAGCAGTATATGATTCATAACATACTAGAACACTGTCAATTTAGATGTTTTATATACATATATATAAGGTTGGAATAAGTTCGTAGTGTTTTTACCAAACGCTTTTATTTAAACAAAAGACAATAATTATATATTAATAAGTAAATAATTTATATATTCGCCGTTGCTGTTTACAAACTCTTCCCATCTTTAGACCCATTTGTTGATGCCGTTCCGCCAAAAATCTTATGGTCTGGTATCAAAAAAGTTGTTGAGCCAGTTTTTAAGGACCTCTTGGTGCACTGGGAAATGCTCGAAAAGAATGTCACAGTCAACAAGGAACTATACATTGCCTAGCTACACCGCATGAAAAGACCTGATTGACAAGGTCAAACCATACTCCATCACGACAACGCCAGGCCCCATGTTGTACAAGTCGCCAAAGCCAAGAGCTCGAATGGGAGGTCCTTCAACATCCGCCGTATTTACCGGACTTTGCACCGACCGATTGCCATCTTTTCCGCTCCTTGTCAAACCATTTGAAAGGCGTTACCTTCGATAGCAAAGAGGTACTTAAAAACTGGCTCAACAACTTCTTTGATGCCAGACCATAAGATTTTTGGCGAAACGGCATCAACAAATGGTTCCCAACCTGATTCCCCAACCTGATATATATATATATATAATTTCTCGCTTTATAACAGAAATAATAATAATTTAAAAATAATTATTTATGAATCAGACTTATTATTAAATATTATTTTATAACATTTTTTTTTTTGCTTATATGATTGTAAATTCCAAGCAACACATTATACTTTTATTACATATATATATTTATAAAGTTGTACATTCTTTCTCTTCGTACTATTTTAAACACATATCAGGTTACACATCTTTTCATGTTATACTGTAGTAAGGTCATACACGCACAGAAATTTGGACAGGTCGGAAGATCGCTATCATCATCCCCGCCCCCGATAAGAGCCTCTCATTAAATTCACTCCAATCTGCACTATGGTGATTGCCTAAGTGATATGACAATCCAGTATCTTGGCATTATTTAGGCTTTTCTCTGAGATAAGGCATATTCAGTTTTATTAACCTTAAAAATGCATCATTAATTCAGAATACAGAATAGGAAAGCTATTTTATTGGTAAATATTAACGTTCAATTTTGACGAAATTTTGTCTTAGTAATGTTTTAATGGTAGCTAGATCATTTATTTTAGGTAAATATTCTTATGGTATATATATATATATATATTATATATATATATATTATTTATATATATATATATATGTGTGTGTGTGTGTATATATATATATATACATACATATATATATATATTATATATATATATATTATTATATATATATAAATTATATATTATATATATATATATATATATATATATATATATATACTTATATAACATGTAGCAAATTATTAATTACTATATGTTACTTGAATATTACTAAACTCTATTATTTGATTTTATAGTAATTAATTTACAATGATTATTTCTAATAATAACATATCATAATTCTCTAAATTATTAATTGTAATACTTTAAGAATTTTAGCAAACTACTTTTCATGACTCTATAAAAAAAATATTTGTTACAAAACATTTGAAATTGTCTACCATCAACATATTAAATATTAATTACAAAGTGTTACGAACATTAACAAACTATTTCCCAGATGATTTTTTTTAAATAATTTATTAAAATGTAATGAAAAAAGTAAAAAATTGCTTCCCATAAGTCTCGAAATTATTAATCACAATATGTTAATGTTAATAACAGACAGGCATTCATAATTCTGTAAATTATGAGAAAATTTAATACTATTGTTAACACTCAAAGTATATATCATTATTCTAATAATTTATTAAGTACCAAGAGTATTATGAATTGCAAAAAATTACATAAATTTTATAATTATTTAGCACAAAGCATTAAGAATATGACAAAAGTTTTCTTTTATGTCCTAAGTTAAAGTATTAATTACAATGTGTTTATAAATAGTAACAAAATGCGTGTGTATTAGTTAAAGCATTTTGGTGTAAGTCTAGAAACCAAGAGAACTTATTTTGGACAAGTGCACATTATTTTAATAGCACATGCGGAATTAAATTTATTTATTAAACACAAATCTGTTACATGTTATTGACCAAATGATATGGGATTTTATCAGGTGTAATCTATTTGATTTGGAAGTACCGTACGATTTCCAACTCTCCAAGCCATTCGGTTTTCTTCACACCTGTCAATCAAATATTTTCTGAATCTGATATTTCCAGTTTTGGACGCTTTTAAAATGTTTGATACACACAATATGCCGCCCACCCTGTCTTAGTGGTTAGAGTGCATGACTGTGGATAGGAAAGTTTTGGGTTGGATTCCCAGCTCAGGCATGGATGTACTTTCTCTCTCCTGGCTTTGTACTTTCCTTGTATGAATGGGTTGTGAATGGTTATCTAAACTATGAACGGGTTAATATGAATGGGTTCCTGCCTACCCTGAGGAAGTCGGACTCCACATCAAATTACGTTTCAGTTGGTAAAGTGGAGCAGCGCACCCCATGATGTCAGCCTAGATGGCACAAGACAACAACAATACACACGATATAATTGATATGTATATATAGGTAGATAGATATAGATATAGATATATATATTGCCTATTTGTCGACAAAGGTAGGAAATCATTTCAAATCTAGAAAGGGAAGAGCTCCTTCTATATCCGTAATGATTGGTAGCATGGCAGAATTCCTTATATTTTTAGCTATAGTAGTTTTACAAAAAATGATAAAAAATTTTAACGAAATAGTTCTGTTAAAATTTACAGAAGGTTGGAATCATGACAATAACAGTAGATTCTTATTATAACTCAAGTGAAAATATCAGACACACATATATAGTGGTGCAATTGAGCACCGGACTGTACCTAAAGTTTAATGGTTTTGGAATATTCGCCTATCGTCAAGCTCCTCGTCATTTTAAACAACGGTAAGTGGACGAGGTCACGCCTGACAGCTGTTACTCTCCTCTCCACATCTATGCCACACCAGCGGAAGGTCCTTGGAAGTCACCGATTCACATGGACATGTCCCCAAACAATGGAGCACTAGTACTTCATTTAGGGAAGAAGTGGATATCCTCCCCTTCACTGCCCTTGGCAAATGATGTTTCAAATTATTGATCTTAATGGGATGTGTAATTAATCTGAGTCATAATGTAAATACTTTCTTTTAGAATTGCATGACTTAAAATTAA
This sequence comes from Latrodectus elegans, assembly GCA_030067965.1. Classification (NCBI taxonomy): domain Eukaryota; kingdom Metazoa; phylum Arthropoda; class Arachnida; order Araneae; family Theridiidae; genus Latrodectus; species Latrodectus elegans. Next base: position 70,775,763 of record CM057815.1, read on the forward strand.
AATTACTTTAGCATGTGAGCCAAAACAAGAGCTATTTTGTATGACCCATCATTATAATGTAGGAACTTGAAACAGTATTAATCCCCTATTAACAAATCATTTCAGCTCTCGTATCACAAGTAACAGGAAAAATGAACTTATACGAGACACATTAGAGCTTATATGTCCAGATATTTTTAACAAGGTCTTTATATAAAAATCAAAATAAACACTTTTTTATTTATAGAAAGACCTTCAAAATAGACAACCGCACGTAATGGTAATGTAATTTACAAATTTAGTAAATCAGAGATCTTCCGAAGTTGCTAAACTTAGTATTTCTTAATCTGAAATGTTAATAGGTAGCTTGGTTGGAGATATTTTATGAAATTATAAAAATGTTTCTCAGAAAAGTACAAAAATGTATTATTAAAATTAAGAAAATGTAAAAATCAAAAATAAATAAATAGATTCATGTAGACTATTTATTGAATTTATTTGAATAGTCATCTGGTCAGGATCATGAAATTTGAAAAGTTCGACAGGTTTTTCTTGTAGTCAAAATCAATTCATAAAAATATGAATTTATAAACATTGAATGAACTTGTCAAAGGCTTACAGTAATTCACTGGGTTAAAGACCCATAAAAAAATTGGTTCAAAACAGATTTTTCATTTAATCTGTTTCTATGGGACGCTTTTCTTTATCATTCATTAAAACCATATCTACCTTTTATTCACTACCAAAATCAACAAACAAATATTTGATGAAAATTACAACGTCAAAATGTAAAATAATTTCATATAAAATTATACATATTTAACGTAATAAATGTTGAATATAAGAATCGAAATTAGATTAATAAGTTTTATATATACAGTTGTTTGATTCAGTGAAACAAAAAACACGTCGCTTTAACGTTTTATTTGTGATCGATATTAGTCCACAATTGTCGGAAAAACTGGCAAAGAATTGACTGTAGTTCATCGGTCTCAAATTCATCAAAAAATATGGATTCTTTCATCGTGGGGTTACAATTTCATGGTATGAATTTACTCTCGGTCCCTGGCGTTATAATCTCGAGCTCAGATCCTCACACCAAATAACGTGACCGCCTCGTAAAACGGGATTTGGTTGGGGGTGGCAAAAGAGACCGGCATCAAATGACAAAGCGCCGGTACTAAATTGTCGCCCTCTATTTTTTTTTTTTTTTTTTTTTTTTTACACTCCGACACCCTTCACACGGAGAGGGCATGACTTCCACCCCCTCCTCATGGTCTTCATCATCCGCTATTGAGAAAAGCACCCTCGAAACAAACCCCATGTTATTATCCCTCGCTGAGGTCTCCCGGGAAAGATAATCCTAAAGCTCAATTTTTTGCTCTCTCTTCGGTCATAAATCCAGAAAACTTGAGTTTTCCAGAGATGTCTCGCATTTGTCTATCCGCTCCGACCTCCCCCTGTCCAAAACAACTCGACCCCGTCGTAATTTATGATTGGAGTTTTTGACCTAGAGCCGCTTCATTGTCAAATGCGTCATCACCAACTCGAACTGGAATCGTCCTAAAAACCGCATTCTTTACATTTGTGCAGACATCGGGTGTCAAATTTCTTTGGTATTTAGGATTTCAGAAGAAAATATTCTCGCAAAGAATTCCCTGTAACTGTTCCTATATATTTGATTTGCTTTTTTAAAAAAACTAATTTCTGATAAAAATATTACTTGTGACTACTTTTTAATTAAAATGTGTTTATCAAACATCACTAATATTTTTTAAATGTTTTAGGTATTTTAATATTTTAAATATTGTTATTAGTTAAGTTTCTTTCTGTTTAAATTTTTTCTTTGTAGGTAGACATAGTAGAAAATAAAATAATAAATGTATATTTAATATTATACATTTATTATTTTATTTTCTACTATGTCTACCTACAAAGAAAAAATTTATATTATACATGTTTAATATTATACATTATTTAATATTATACATGTTTGCATTTGTCACATCGAATTTAAATATCATTAAAACTGTAAATAATTTACCACGTGCAAATCTCTGACTTTTAAAATTTTACATATTTCTAAAAATAATATAATTTACGTTTCTATAACAGATAATGGGAAATATAATTTCCAGTAGGATTGAATTTATAATTCATTAATTTCAAACTATGTATATACGAGTGTGTGTGTGTGTGTGTGTGTGTGTATGTGTGTGTGTGTGTATGTGTGTGTGTGTGTGTGTGTGTGTGTGTGTGTGTGTGTGTGTATGTGTGTGTGTGTGTATGTGTGTGTGTGTGTATGTGTGTGTATGTGTATGTGTGTGTGTATGTGTGTGTATGTGTATGTGTGTGTGTATGTGTGTGTGTATGTGTGTGTATGTGTGTGTGTGTGTGTGTGTGTGTATGTGTGTGTGTGTGTGTGAAATTTATGATATATTGGAAATCAATGAAACTGTTTCTGTAGGTAGGCAAATTTTGCACACTTTTGAAAGATTTAATTACCAACATTTTTAAGAATTGAACAAGTTGTGGGGCAGGTTTAGATTATTGTGAATAAAACTAACTTCACGTTGTTCCATGAAAACAATTACTATACAAATTAAGTATAATAATCCATTAGATAAATTGTTTATTTTACTTTAAATATTGTGTAATTTTAGCAAGTAGTTAACAAAGAGTCCACATTTTTAGCATATAACTAGTTAAAGGTTCATTTTAATATGCAACTCGTTGTTTTAATTTAGAATTCGTTTCAGTATATAGTTCATTTTAATATACACAGTTCATAGTTTTAGCATCCCATTTCTTGTACATAGTTTACTATATAATTGTTTTAACTTATGGTTCTTTGATTTAGCATATGATCCATTTCCGCAAAGCGAAACTGTATTGTTTTAGTGTTATGGTTCCTTCTCTAAAACATAGTTTAATTGTAACATATAATTCATTTTAGGTGATAGTTCATCTTAAAATGTATCTATAGCAATTTTAGCATGTGGCTAATTTGGAATTCACTTTAACATATACATCATTGCTTGCTGTTTTAGCGAACAGTTCGTTTCAGCGTTAAGTTAGCTTTGACATATAAGTTCGTAGTTTTAGTATACAGGGGAAAAAATTCAGTTGAGTTAACAATCAATTAATCACACACATATTTAATATTATCAATAAATTTAATTATACTTTATTCGTCAGTGATGAATTTATATAATTTTAATAAAAGTTTATATTTGACTCATAAAAAGAAATTACTTGGAGATATTAACCATGATATTTATATTTACTTCTTTACACTCAGTTACTCACATAAATATGAAATGCTTAATCGAATCTAAAAATACTTAACTTGAAAACCATCAAAATTCTAAGGCTTCCAGATCTAGTAAATCTTTTTCGGAATGTTTAACATTCGAATTTTATTATTTATGAATGCTTCCACATGAGGGAAAAAGAAGTTTTTATGACTGTTCACATAATTTATAAAACCACGTAATCCACAGATGGCGCCACAACAAAAATGTGAAATAAAATCTGCTTTGAATAGAAAAGTACTCATAACTTTTATCGTTTGCTTATAAATGTTGTAAAACTAAATAAATAGTCTGTATAAATCTAACAAGAATGGACAAAAAGAAAAATTTGGCTTTTATTCAATAAATATGCCTGTTCTTTCATGTTCAACTATCGGGCCAAGTTTGCTGGATTTTATAAGCCGTAACTTCAAGAGAAAAACGTGTACCTTTTCAAGAAAAATATAATGGGAAAAAATAACGATTGTTATTTTGTATACAAAACACTATATTATCCAACAAAACAAGTTTGCGTGTATAAATAAGCTAAAAATAAATTTAATTTGCAGTGGAATGCTTAAAATTTCAATCCAGTTAAGGAGTTATTAAAAATTGTAGTCGAGAGAGACTGCTTTAATCGGCGTTTTAATGTATTTTTTTATCGATGGCATATAAGGAAAAGAGTAAACACGTTCACTGCAATGAACAAAAATAATACTTTTCTAGAAAATCTTAAAAAAAGTGAAAAATAATTTTCTTAAATCCAACTAGTGCAATTTAGAGAGATAGTTCTTCCATCAGCATGCCTCCTTGTGCAGCCAGGCGGCAATATTCGTAATTGAAATACAAGGACCATGCAGAAGACACCAAACTTGATCTTTTACCACCAGAGTATCATTTCACTTGGAGGACATTGTGACCACCATATACTTAACACGACCTACCTTTAGTGAACATGACAGAACTTCGGTTAAATCGGGATTCAAACTCACTGCTTTCCAATAATGAAAACGTTGTTCTACTCATTTAGATAACCATGTCCTCTAATCGAGAACTGAAGTACACAAGTGAAAAACTCTTAACGAATATATATATATATATATATATATATATATATATATATATATACACTTTGCATTTTTGTTTTCGACGTTAACAAAACTTGGTGTGATTTTATTATTATTTCTTCTTTTTTAGTAGTGTACGAAGAAAACCCATTAATTTCCGCGAAGACAATAAAATGAGATTGATTCGAAAGAGCTTTAACTATTTTGTTAGGTTATCAACTGGATAAAATAAAAAAATTATGTAAAATAAATTTTAACTGAAAGATTGAGTATATTTTAAAAGAAACAAATTTAATTTTGTGTCCAATACTCGGCAAACTTTAGTAAATACAGCATTATCAAGTCTTAGAAATCCCTAATTATTATTTTTTTCTACAAAGCAGTGTTTCCGATATTAATTTTTTTCTCGCATTCTATGCTTTCAACTCAAATTGATAACGATTTCTTTGAAGACACTTGATTGTTTATTTGGGCTACAAATTAAAAAAAAAATGTCTTTAAAAGCTTGTTTTCATGTGTAAAAATCAAAATCAGTGATTGATATCCTTTTCAGATTAGATGCGACAGTAAATAAATTGCGGGGATGAGAGATGTGACAGTGCGAAAAGGTGGATTTTCAACAAGAAGCGCCAGCTGTTATCATTGCTTTAAGATAAAAACATAAAAATAATTCGCCAAAAAAACACAAAATAATAATGAAGATTTTTACATTTGCATTTAACTTTTATTTCCACTTTTTTTTCATTTTCTTGAAAAGCCAAACGATAGTGGGGGGAAAAAAGCAAACGATGAGGGCTGGAAACAAAAATGTCATGGGAATATCTAAACAGCTGCCTTTCTTTGCCCAGAAATTTTTTACGTTTCTTCTATGCTCCTGTAAAACTGCTTTTCAGCTTTTTTTTTTTTTTTTTTTTTTTTTTTTTTCCTTACTTAATCTGGGCCGCCGGTTGCTGTCAAAAGTTAGAAAAAGATCTCAACTCCTGATAGGTAACTATTTTCTTCTTTTTTTATTGTTGAGCTTTTGTTTGCTTTTTTCACATTCTTAATTCATATTTTTTTTCCGTATTTTTTTTACTGGTCTTGGTTTGCTGCTTTTCTTAAGTACCATTAGGAGATTTAGCCGATGACAACTTTTTTTTTTCTTTTCTGATTTCATTTCGGCTCTTTTAACGTTTTCCCTTCTTTGAGTTGGAAGCCAGCTTTATTACACATATAAGTTTCGTTTTCCTTTTATTACTATAAATTTATTTTTTATATGTCGCAGTTTTACTTTATTTCTCAATCATTGCTTTCTCAAGATTTCTTCCTTATAATTTGTCACTGATAACATATTCTCAAATTTTTTTTTTTATTTCCTTATTTCTCCGAATTACTTTTCCTCTTAGAAATACATATTCGAAAATTAGGAAGGTTCCCGATATATTATTTCACGATTTACTTGTAACGTGTTTAAAGACCACCCTCTTCCCTCTTTTCTAGCTATTTAGATTCTAAATGGTTACAGCGACTGTTGAACGTTGATACGCAAATGAGAATCTCTTTCGCTCTTATCAGAAACCAAACGATATCTGAATGCAAACGATAGGGCATACTTATGCAAAAGCAGACGATGAAGTTCTTATCTGAAATCAAACGATTCATAGCTATCTGACGAAATTCTACATTAACTTTTCCGCTAGACTCGCCGAAACGAAAGTCACTTTAAAATATCGCTAAAAAGCTTTAGAATAATAAACGCGCCGATTTGAATTTCTGCAATTTTGCCTCGAAAGCACAATTAAATGGGCACATTATGTTTGGAAGAAACTTTCATTTTCATTGCATCTAATTACATCTTCGATGCAATATTGCATGCATGATTTTATTCGTGTTTCACTAAATCAGATCCTTCAGTGAATATATTTTACAAATGGATATTTTCCAAAAAGAATATTTCTCTATTTCACGATTTACAAATAATATTAAGAACTTATAAACTATTAACTTCATATTTATAATTATTTGAACATTTATAATAAGTTACATAAATATTGTGATTCATATTTGGTAATAATTGTTTTGAATTCTATGAGATTTAATAAATTGCAAACACAACTCAAATAATCATTGCAATGAGGTTGAAGGTGCATGTTTAATAACTATTACAAAAAAATATATATCTTACAAAGAATTTCAAAAAACATTTAAATTTTTGTAGCATTTAATTAATTAATATAAGCGAAAATGTGCTTGTTTTCATTATTTAGTTAGCGTACGTATACAATACGAACGGTAATAATAATGGAAGTTGATAATCTTTTCTACCGTAGTATTCAAGCTTTATAATTTTAATTGTCTTGTTAGTATATTTTAAATTAGAGCAGCACACAAACCTAAAATTTTAAAAATGGGGAGATCGATAAATGCATATTGGGAAAAATATTAAAATGTAAATTTTTTATTTAATCCCCATGGGTTCCCAACTTTTTTATCTCGTAAACCACTTTCAATGTTTTACTATTTTCGGTAGACCCCCTGCTGCTACATTTCTACTGTATTCTCAAAACTCCTAAAAATATCACCCTAAATTGGGGGTGTCAAGAAGTAAAAAAAATAGCACGTTGTCTTGTGTCTTATTTATAAAAATAATATTTGGGGTTATACAAAATTATAAGCATTATTACAAACAAGCAACAATTGACAAAATATCAACAATGAACTCTGAAATGTAAATTAACAATAAAAAATAGTCATACTTTTAATGAGACGGATGTACTTGATGAATTGACAGAGCAAATTATCAATATTTGGCTTCAGTTTTGTAAGAAGTAATCTCAAATCTTCAAGTTCTGTGACATTCAATCTGCACCTTTTCATTGTTAACAAGTTGGTAACGGCACTAAAGCTTCTTTCGACTATATATGACAAGGGAAAAGCTATCACACAAAAATTTTCTCGTAATTTCACACAGCCCAGGATATTTTAGGGGATTTCTGCCTGCAGCCAAAATGCTTGATAGCCTTTTTTTAAATTTCACCTTCACTTCCACGTTGGTGCTGAGCTTAAGTTGCTGCTCTTGTAATACCACATGCGCCTCTTCCGTTTCATGAAATGGGGTTAAGATCCATGGTGGTATTTCCACTGTCAGAATGATCTTCAAATTTGTTTTTGGAGTCAACATGCAGGGTATTTAAATGTTGAGCGTAAGTCTGAATATCTTCATCAAGACATTCTATCTGAGGCAAGTGTGGAAACTGGGAGAATTCGCACCGACTAATATTTTACTTAATTTCAATTACTAATATTTTTATTCATTTCAATTTACCGAGTACACTTGTACTATTATCTATTATTGTTTAGTTCTGTGTTTGAACTGAGTCTCAAATATTTTTGAGTACCTACCTAGTGAATGATGCCACTTACCTACGTTGATAGGTAAATCCAAGCCAAAATTTTTGTTCTTTATTATGAAAACCCGAAAATTTTCCGCGGACCCCCACTTATAACTTGTAAACCCCTGTTTTTTTTTTATGTCTACGTGGACTTCCATGTTGTCTCTAACGGACCCCTGGGGGTCCATTTTGACCTCTTTTGGAACCTATGATTTAGTCCTTGGTCATTTAAATTGTACTTAAAAAAGGTCATTCACATATTACTTTTGTTAAAGTGTAAAAAAGTTGTGCAAAACATTTAAAAGATTTAGAAATCAAAAGGTTAAGAAGCTTCTTTTTACTTAAAAGTCTAAGCTACATTAAAGCAGCTTAACCGAAAAATATCTCTGATAAATTTTATTAATAAATTTAACTACGCCTGCGCACTACTTCTTTAGGCCGAAAAAAAATATGTATTCAATTACCTTTACTATATTAATACATTTAAACTAACACATCTGGCAGAGAGAATAAAAGTAAAAAATATGTGGGACTAAGTAAACGATTATATATTTTTGTCAACTTTAATGTGACAGTGAGTTTTCGATGAAAAAAAATTGTTTGATAAGTTTGTCGCTATTGCTTTCGCTTTAACTCTCAACAGCCGATATAATCTGGAATTACAATTGAAAATAAAATCCGCAACACAGTGAATAACTTCGTCCAAGGTGAAAATCGAACCATCGACCTAGCGAAAGTGAGAACTGAACCATGCGAATTATTTTTAAAAAGGAGAAAACTATTGAATTAAAAACTACACTAACCTTTACGAACTTATCTTCCCTCAAAAGAAAAATTGTATTTGTAGAATTATTATAGAATCGCAATTATCGTAAAAAATTACCATATAAAGTTTAATTATAATATTATCGATTCTAGTTACAGAAATATGAGTTTAGTTTTATTTATTTATTACTTACAATTTATCAGTTATCCATGCTCAGTAAAATAATGTAACCAAGAAGAAAATGTAGGAAATAATTTAAGACTGGGAAAAGATACAAACATTGTAAAATTCTACAAACCATAATTCATTAATTAGCAATATTTTATTTACTATGTATCACCTATTTCCAAACTATAAAATATTTTATGTAATATCAAACGATAATTTATTAAATATTTTATTTCTAAATAGCATTAATTATTTTCAAACGACATCATAATTATTACTCACTGGTGACAACTTAGAAAAAATTGAATGGCAATACCTAATTTTGTTACTCATTATTGATTGATATTTAATTGTTTCTGAAAATTTTTTCTCATAATTGCTTGGCAACATTTGGATTACAGAATGAATGTTCATTGTTTAACGTTTGATTTCATGACATTATTTGATGTGATAAAAACATATGATTAGCTACATTTGAACTTCTTTGTTTTAACAGACGAGAGCTGGAATGAAATGCCGTAAGTCAATTCTTATTCTTTATTTGATAGAAAGTATTGATCATTTATTCATTTTTTACTACACATATTTACATTTATGCAATTCTATATTTACTAGTCCTTGTCTTTTAATGATGACTCGTAATGTAAAACAAAACTCTGATTTTATGCACTTTTCTTTAATATTTTTACTAACACATTTTCTGAAATTTAAATATTACATCTAATTGCTTTTAAATTGTTTTCTCAGATGGATTTATGAATTATCATTAAATAGTAAACTTTTAACTGTATTATGACTACCATGAAATAAATGGTCATTTTTTAGTATAAATAGGCTTCTTAACTTTTCCAAAAAAGTTCCCCCAAGAAATGATAAATTTATTTAAATATTATTTTCAGTCTGATGAATACACGCTCACATAAAACTAGCTTTTAAATAAATTTGAATAATTTATAATGTTAAATTCATGGAATGATCAAGATGAAAATTTTTTTTACTTAATTTGTGATATTTATCTCTAGCACCTTTTCCATACTAGACCACTGTGACCTGGTTGGTCAGGCCTTTGATTCACGTTAACAAAAGGTAGTGAATTTGAATATCAACCCAATCGAAGATCCACTGCATCCGCTAAAAGGGACTGGAGGCACGTTAAATCTGTCGTGGTAGCAATTTCCTCCACGTGAATTGATACCTCTAACAGTGGTAGCTAAGTATTGGAGTCTTTTGCTTGATGCCTGCTTCTAAATTATGAGGACACACTTTCGATATGATGACACTCCCATTAACCTCTATTTGAAATGGACAACTCTCGCTACTATAGCAACCTCCATTACCCAGACTACTTCCCAAAACCTTTTCTGGGGGTAAATAGAGAGTAAATACCTATGAATATTGGAAACAATTATCATAAATATTTCTTGCTGTGCAGTTTAAATTCTCAATGCATCAGAACGTAATATTAATTGATAATAAAAGAATAATCAGACGAATACGTTATCCACTCATCCATCCGCTAAATTTTGTAATTCACAAACGTTTGATTTTTTTTTTATTTCAATAAACTGGATTATTTTAAATCAATGTTGAGATTATATCTTGAAGAATATAAAATAGGACATTTGAAGCAATTAATTCACATGATTATGATTTTCTTTTAAAATTAGGATTATGTCTTCGAATTTTCCTTCAAAGACATACGATAATTTTTTGCATTTTATTATCTAATGTATGGTACATACTAATGTTACATACAATTATCTAATGTATGGTATTTTTATATTTGTTAGTAATTATTATTTTTTTTAAAAATATTTTTACTGATATCAGCTTCGAAAAAAAAAGAAACATTACATTTTTTATTATAACAGTTTATTAAGAATTTAAGCCATACACTATGAATATAATTAGTATTAAAAAACATGGATCTCATACCATAGTGTATGGGAAAAATTAAGCTGTAAGAACAATTTTAAAGTAAAATAGAACAAAATTTTATGTGTAAATTTTAAAAAAAATTATTAACAGACGAGAGAAATTTACTATTTCTTTTTTCTACTTCCCTGGTTTTGAAAAATTTTAATTTTAGCCATCCTTGAAAATTTTTGCCTTAACTATTGCAAAAAGTTTAATTTCAGCGTTTCCTATTTCTTAGTACAAGAAATAGATTCGATTTCCTATACGTTCGCTTTTATCTAGGATTGGACCTGAAACCTTCAGTTTTATTCTTTTTTCCTCCTCTCCGTCCCTCTCTGTAGAGTTAACAAAGGACGACTAGCATTCCAAATCGACGGTATTTACCGGACAAACAGAGTTGAGAGGTCGACAGCGGCATCATTATTCCGTCTTTGTCGCCTGGCGTCTGGAGGTGCACAACCCCTCCTTCTGCAATGCCTGTTGAGGTGTCTTCCCACCACCTGCGCCGATTCTTGAAAAAGGAACCCCCCTTACCACTTTCTTTACTACTCTTTCTCTCTCTCTTCAACTTCTTCCTTTTTTCAAAAGGTACAGGGGGTGGGGTGCGTAAAAAAGGACAGACTTTCTCTCTTTGTTGACGGTTAATCGAATGTCCCCTGCTACTGATACTTGTTTGTGAAGTACTTATACTGTGTTTGGTTAACAACTGCAAGGGAGGACCATATGGTAATCTGGAAGCGCCCAGACTTGTAAAAGGGGGGTAAGAGCTGTATCCTGAGATTATATCTTGTCCTTCTATGGAACGTTTAACATTTTCTTTTTTAATAATTTTCAATAATTTTTGCATAATATATGTATATATATATATATATATATATATATATATATATATATATATATATATATATATATATATATATATATATATATATATATATATATAAAGACAGAGAGAGTTAAGCAAAACTTATTTGTATAAAAATCTAATAAGAAAGTTACAAAGAAAGAAAAAGATAAATCTTCGGATACCATTTTTACACTTCTTTTTAAAGTCCACCCCATATGGTCCCTTTTGCTGTTTATATATATATATATATATATATATATATATATATATATATATATATATATATATATATATATATATATATATATATATATATATATATATATATATATATATATATATAATCCTACTAAAACATCAAAAATGTTTACATTCCTTTTATTAATTTATTAAATTAACTATTTTGTATAAATATAAATAATTGATAGTTATTATATTATGAATTTTAGTGTGTGGCAACATAGCGCAAGATTCTTTAACTAGACGGAATTAAAAATTATTTTCTTTATAATTATTTATTTGAATCTTTTTTTTAAATTCAAATTGACTAAACTTTGAAATGTTGAAATAATAAAGTGAGACAGTTTTGGAACTTATTGTAAGCATTTAATTGCAAAAATTTCTTTGATAAGTATCTTAATTATTAAAAAGGAAATCCAAAATAATTACTTTTAGACTGTAAACTATGTAGTGTTAAAATAATGTAAATATATGGTCACAACCCAAAACACTGCCTATAAAAACTATTTTAATTTGAGGGAGAAGCTGCTCTAAGAACTATTTTTAAGCTATGAAATATGTAGTGCAAAAATAATGTAAGCATTTGATTACTACTTAAAACACTGTTTATAGTAAATATTTTTGATTCGAAGGAGAGGAGGCCTTAAGAGCATTTGCTATAAACTATGTAGTGCAAAAATAATGTAAATATATAATCCCTTTCCAAAACACTTCGTATAGTAATGATTTTATATTCGAAGGAGAGAACTATTTTTAGGATATAAATCATATAGTGCCAAAATAATGTAAAAAAATATATGATTCCTTCCCACAAAATACAATACATTTAGTAACTATTTTTGATTCAAATTTAAGGTAGCTATAAGAGCTATTACTATAAATTGTGTAGTGCAAAAATAATGTAAATTAAATAGCTTTTCCAAAACACTGCGTATAGTAATGATTCTATATTCGAAGGATAAGTTGCTATAGTACTATTTTTAGGCTATAAATTATGTAATGCCAAATTAATATAATAATATGATTACTTCCCAAGACACTACACAGAGTAATTATCTTTGATTCGAAGGAGAAGTGACTTCATAAAATACCCATATAAGATTTTCATATAATGGTATGTCAAAGCCTTTACTATCATTATTTATTATCTGCTAAATTAAATTATCTTTAAGAATTAATTATTTATAAGATAGTTTGATCTGCTTACAAATTTTTTTACAAACAATCATATCTGAATACTCAATTTAATTTTTAACACAAGATTCGCGTTGAGTTAATATCAAACTATGGAGGAAAAAGGAAGTTTCTGAGCGGTAATAATCAACAATTCTAAGAGCTTTCTAACCATAAATGAAAGCTGAGTTATTCTTTCAGAATTTATCACCGCCTCTTATCAGATAGCATTCATTATTCAATCTTTCGCACCAAACCATTTTCTATTCTCCGTTCAATTGCATAGACGTCGGAGTAACTATTACAGACGCTGTCGAAACTATTGCCGCCAAGGATTGAGGAATAATAACAGATTCTGTGTGTTTGGCGGTAAGTTCCCAAGGTTGTTTCCGCACAAGAAGCGGGTATTGGGATTTTCGAAAGAAATGGTGAAATATTAATTCATCAATTGCTTTAAGACAACGTCTCAAGTAATCGTTATCACAGAAATGTTTGAGTGTGGTTCTTTTCTTTAATCTTCCATAAAATAATGGTCTGATAAAATATTCACTGGTTTGGCGATGTTTTGGTAGATATGTTCATTGTTGTACATTTTCCCCAAGAATCTGTATAAAAGTTTGCTACTTTATTACGTCTCCTATTTATTTATTTATTTGCTAAACCATTTATGGTCTTCAAACTAGATAGTTTTTTTATTCTTAAAAATTTATGAATTTGTATTTTATATACATTTAAGAAAAGTTAGAAGCTGATTGCAATTTTTATCCAGAGTAAATCTAAAATTTACACCAATTTGTTGATGTTTCCAGCAAAAAGAAATTATTTGATAATTAAAAATAAATTTTTATTAAAAAGAAAAGTTCTAATCTTATATAGTAAAACTGAACAATATTTCCTTAGTGTAATATAAAGTAATTGTAATATAAAATAAAACAATATTTAAGTAAATTTTTATTAAAAAATATTCAATAGTTTCAATAGTATTCAAAGTCTTCAGATTAAAACTGAACTATATTTTCTTATTATATAATTTTAATATAAAGACAAAAAAAATGCTTTAAACTTCTGAAGGTACTAAATAATAAATTCTATGATTTATACCACCTTTTTTTCTTTTTTAAATAATAGTCTTAGTAGAAATTTTTTAGCAATCTGTGGGATTCAAACCCATGAAATGTTGAATGGAAGATCAGAGTGTTAACCTTTTGGCATCTATCCTGATTCTTAGAAAGAAAAGGTTAACGTAATTTTCATCATTTCTTTTACGAAAGATTTCGAGCTCAATACTTGAACCCACTGTTTGAAGCCTATGTACGTAAATTATTCGGATAAATTAGTGTATAATTAATTATTAGCCTCTGATATAGTGTACAAGAAAAGGAAAATAGAAGCTCATATGGTTATCTCATCTCTTGACAATAATTCAAAATTCCTAAGACCTTGGATTTTCTTTTTACTATATTATATTATTATATTAAATATATCTATGGATACTTTAAACATTCAGAGTGTATAATGTAACTTCACTTAAAATGATGTGGAAGTTCAGACGGGTGCTTGTGACCCTCATCACTTGGCTGTGACTCAATACCAAAACTTGCTTCGTTCTACTCACCGCATCAGCTGAACTTAATTTGTTGCCTTGCAGTTTTGAAAAATGTTCAATAAATAAAATTGACATCATAATTTGTGTCCGATTTTGAGTTTACTGTTGCACATAGGGATATTTGGGTAAACGATTACAATCGAGTACCCTTTGATATTTTTTGACACTAAAGATGTGAACATCAAGATGTCCGCTACTGCTACACAAAAGCTAAACTAAATATCAGGGTAACCAAAAATTATATTTTATCGCCAAAATTTATAGTTAAATTTTTCGCCAAACCAAGGGCTAACCGATGATTCTACTCCAAATCCAAACTTTTGATGATGGTATGGATATATAATTTACATAGAATTCCTCAGCGCAACAATTTCCAATTGGTCGAATATTTCAAGAGAAATACCAAGAAATTCTCATGAATGTATAGGGTTGGGCCTCAATTATTATTCGATACTTATGCAGTTTATTGTGCTTTTATACATTTGAATCTGAATATCTTGCCATACAATCAATCATAAAAATAAACTTTAAAACATTTCAGACTAAATTTCGCGAGATACACTTGAGAATTTCTGAAAAAAGACAAGTTATCATCAAACCCTAATTTATTAGTTAGCTCTAAATTATTGCAAACGAATTAAATCATTATATCTTTATTCAAGATAATTTTTTTTTCAAAAGTCTGATGCCATTATTCAAACAATTCATTAAATTTATCCGTTTACAAAAATTAGTTCTCGAAATTGCAATTATACATTTGTAAGTAAATGTGTTTTAAATGTAAGGATTTTAAAAGAGAGTATAGAATTATTTCTGAACTTTTAAGTGCTATGAGAGATTTGAGGAAAACTAGGTATTTAAATATTTGTGCAAATTTTCCTTCGACATTCATTAAATTTAGTATTCAGAGAAAGAGATATATTTATTTTCGTAAGATCATTGATTTTATTGCTGAAGGGCTAGTATTCATTCTGCATAAAAACACTTAATTGTTTAAACTAACGAAAAACATATCTTTCAAATACTGAAATCGTTTTAATTCATTAGTCACCGTTGCAAATCAATGAAGCTTTTTGCACACAAAAGTAAAAAGAGTTAAATTAGTAAATTTTTTTAACATGAACTGTTTAAAATAACATTTAAAATATTTTTTGATTTGAATATCCACTGTCACTCCAAATAATTTAATGAGATATGCATCTTTGAAATTTTATAGTTATTGAGAAACTGCGGAAACCTCTATTTTCATGTTCAAAATTTTGAAGTTATTACTTTGACCAAAAATCAAGAGGTTGCAAATATTTTATAAATGAGTTTATGGATGTGTCATTCATCCATTGTTCATATTTAAACCCTTGTTTAATCACATATACATAATTATTGTTATTTTAAAAGATTTGGTTGACTTCTATACGATTACACTTCGTAGGGAATGATTACTTCGACCAGATTTCATGATTCTAACTGGATATTGAACAACAACAACTGCCAGAACTGCTGCCTGTGAAGTAACACATCTGGCAAAGGAACAATTAACAATATGATAGTCATTCAATTAATATTTGAATTCATTATTGACTTAGCTGTGATGTGCGTAATGACTTGGATTCATTCAAGCTTTCGATCATAGTTCAAATAGTCCTTGTGTTACAACAATGATCACAGAGCGAAAAATAAGTCTGCCTGATGTAAAAATCTACAATTCCAAAACTGTTAACCTTAAGGTGCATTCCAGGGCTAGCATACATATTTATGCATGCATGTAGAAATCAACCACATGAACTACTAAATTAATGGCATGGCTGATGGTCTTATTTCAATTAAATAATCTCTTATCATAATTTATTGAGTAGGAATTAAATAAATTTCTATATTGAATTAATAAAAGTGTTAAAAAAAAAGTGCATCACACAACATTTATATACAATTACCGAGAGAGAGAACGTGATAACTTAGCAGTCAGTTCACTTTTCAAGTTAAGAATAAAGAATTACATATTAAGTTTAGCAAAAAATTTTAGCCTTATTTCTTAAGAAGTTATTTAATCTTCAAAATCCCATTTAAAATAATTTAAAAAATAAAATTTGTTTGGTGATTACTTTTTGCCAGAACCAAATCAGCTAATAAATGCTATTTTGGGCTCAAAAAGCAACTAAGATCCAAACTTATCAGCAGAAAAACAAAACTGAAAATTTACAATACACTCGTACTACCCATGCTGCTGTATGCAAGCAAAATGTGAACATTAAATGTCGATATACAGTGAACACTGGAAACCTTTGAAAGAAAGGTATTAAGAATTATCTATGGGCCTGTACAGAAACAGGGCTGCTGGCGAACCAGATATAATTTTGAGTTGTAAAGGCTGAATAACCATCTCCTGATTACGCAGTTTATCAGAAGCAACAGGCTAAGATGGCTTGGCCATGTCTAGAGAAGCTGGGTAAACAATCCCACTAGAATATCTACGTTTAAGAACCCCGAAAGATAACGTGCCCGAGGAAGACCACCAACAAGATGGCTAGTTGACGCAGAAAATGATCTCAGAATACTGAAAGTTAGGAACTGGCAAAGTGTCGCTCTGGACAGATTGGGATGGAAAAAGCGTGCTGTAGAGGCAGCTAAGACCTGTAATGGGTTGTTACTCTATTAAAGAAGATTACTTTTTACACTGTAAAAAGAGATTTTAATCAGCTTTTGGTCAAAAAACTGATAACAATGACACCTACAAAACTCTATGAAATTAAGTATAGCATAACAGTGTAAAAAGTATGTTGAAAAATGAAATGATTTTCCAGTTTGTCAACAGTAATATTTAAATTTTAGTGAAGTTATCTAAATGTGTATTATTTAACCTGCGAAATTTAGATAAGAGATGACCTTTTTCTCAAGAGAGCTTTATACATTTTCAGATTTTAGAACTTTTTTAAACTCAAATTGGATTCATTCGGAATAATTTAAAACGGAATTTGCTCTTAATAATATGAGAATAAAAGGTCCATAAATTTGCGTATATTTTTCATATTTTATCAAAATCATGACAAAATTAGTTTAGTGAATTCGTATTTGTATTCTATACGCAAACTATTTCCTAGAAGCCAAAACATTAAAAAAAATGAAGAAAGAACTATAGATTGTTTCTTGTTCAATTACATACTTCCACTTTCTGAATTTGTTATAAAGCTTAAAGTCTTGAAGCATCCGTTATGGTTGCAGTTTCTTCAAAGCCGAAACCAGGCTAAAGTATTTCCTTATAATTTAATCTCTTCTCACAAATTACTCGTTTTCTTTTGCTAACATTCATCCCTAATTGGTATTTTAAGATTACATTTTTTTTCATTTCATTTCATAACACTTAAGGAAGCGGGGAATTGTTGCCGGTCCTGGTGGATGCGTATGATTATTAATGGTACTAGGATATAAAGTCCGTCAAGAAGCAGCGGTCTAATTGTGCTTTGTACGCTCCTTCCGCCGTTGCTGGCATTCCACTCTTCCATTCGAACAAAAGGATGAACTTCAAATCCTATTAGGGTATTAAAATTTTCATTTTTGAGCCAACCGGAAAGGCCGCTCCATCCCCCCTTCCGCTTCGGAGGGAGTATCATGACTTGGAGAGGCTCGATCTCATTTAATTTCGTGAACTAGAGAGCAATAAAAGTGGGATGGTCTCCTGTAATATATTTATTTTCTTATTAGTTGTAGAATAAGAAATAAAGGGAGAAAAAAAAGGAAGCTGTGTAAGTAATGGCAAGATGCTTAACTTTAATCGCCGTATTCTTGAATTATTTCTGATGCTTAAGGTGATTTAAAATTTGTTTAAGACTTCTTTCTTACCTCTTTTCGTTGTAAATTCTGAAGATTTATGGAATTATAAACCCACATTTTACGAGAGAAAGCCATCCGCAACTCGTAAAAGATAATTCTTCATTTAGATTTGTGAGTAAATTTAATTGCTGCGTTTGAAAATGATTGGTTGCTTAAAAGAGAGATAATTGACAGCAACATCATTCAGTAAAATGATGGTATCTTGCGAAAGAGCATAATTTATATTGCTTAGTTCAATATTAATTAATCACTTAAATTAATTGGAATAGTAACTATTGTTTACATTAATAATCCAATATTTAAATGTAGTTAATTCAATTGATTTTCTGTAGTAGAAAATAGTAAAATATATAATTAAACTGTTTTCAAGTTTTCTTAAACTGATATGGATTTAATTCAAAATCCATATCAATTTAAGAAAACTTGATATAAAGAGGGTTATTTTACATTTTTGTAAGTCGCATTAATTTAAAAAGATTAATTAATGTTATTAATGTGTTATAATAATGGATTAGTGCATTGGATAAATTATTTTTATAATGCAGTACTTAATTTCTAATGTTTTAATCGTAATTTTTTCAGTTTAATAATTACAAAATAAAAAAAAGAATGTCTTACACGCCTCTCTCTTTCTCACTTGAACATTTCCTTAATAGATTAATTCGTTTTCCAATTTTAAAAAATGTTTAGATTAGTTTTTTCGATGCAATAGTTCCTTTTTATCATTTAAAAATTCTTGAAATTTCTTAGTTTCTAGTTGTTACGATAGTTAATTTTATTAATTAAATATTATTCAATAATTTATTTATTTTATTTTAAGTTTAATTTTAATAAGAATACATACCTATATGGAAGTCCTTCCAAAACTTGAATAAGAAAAAGTTTTTCAAAGAAAATGGTTTGAGATGGGTTTTGATAGTTCTAACTAATTATCGAACAAAATTATATTAATTATAGTTTCTTAAATATGAGAACTATATTATTAGATTAATTATTTTTATTTTCAATTGATTTTTGAAATACATATTTAAAATGATTATCTTCTACATAAAAACCAAATTCATGACACTTCATTTTTTTAGCTTCAGAAACAAAAGAACAAATTGAGAACAAGCAACCCGTAATGTTAGGCTTACCGCAAATCATATTGGTGACAAATTAAAAGTGAAATTATTAACGTGCAAATCAAACATTCGTTAAACAATGCAATCAGAAGTGCATTTTTAGATTATTTTAAAGTTCTTGTACAATCATTAGTCGCAAAAAAGAATAAAAGTACTCAAGATTGGCTCTTTGAGTGAGCAGTTATGCTCAAAACAAAATTTTAAATTAATTTTTTGTACAGATTACTAAGAGCAAAAGTGTTTTATACGCTTAGAAGAAATTGGTAGACTTTAAAAATTTCCACTTATTTAAAAAAATAATAATGTTGGCGTAAGCAAGTCAATAGTCTTAAGATTCAAAAGTGATTGTTTGCAAATATTGCAATTATTAATTTCGAAGTTTATTAATAATTGAAATTTTTAAAAAGTTAAGGCACATGTTCCGTATAATCCAGGGTCTCAAATTTTGAATTTTTTTGGTGACTATGAAATGTTGCCAAGATGGCATAATTATGACGTAATGCCGTGCAAATATGTTGTAATTGTGACGTAAAGATTATTTAAAGTAATGAAAAAGAGCAATACAACATGGAATTTAAATATCCAGATTGTCAAGCAAATTGTAAAACACACTAAAAAAATTCTTACGAAGTTTTCTTGCAAAAATTTCTGATAAAATGCGAAAATGGAACAAAATGTTCTAAATCTTGTCGCAATGACGTAAAACTAGGATTATGAAAATTAAATTTTCATCATAATTCTTATTGATTTGCATCGGTATGACATAATAAAAACCAGGTTGCCAGTTAAAAAAGAAAATCCGCCAAAAAAGCACCAAACTCAGAACTTGGCATCTTGAATTATATTGCACCTGTGCCAAATTTAAATTCCTTACAAATTTAAACTAACTATAATATAGATGTTTTGTCATGCCTTTTTTCATTTTGCTTTTTTTTTGCTGTTTTATTGTTCATATGTTAATGACTTCAATTAATGGAAAACGGCTTCTCAAATAGTTACTTTGCTCCTCATATAACAAATCGTTTTATTAACAGAATGAACTTCGACAATATTCTCAGACATTTAATGGTGAACTTCGCCTTGTTTGCTGCCGTTCGAAGAATGTGATTTGAAGGCAGGCTGCAAATAAATTGACAAGTTAGATTTACAATGCCGTCTCAATATGATGTGCGAAGTGGATGAAATGTTATCTAACGTCATAGATATTTTAAACCAATGAGAATCGTAATAAATTGGCGTACTCAGGATCTCAAATGTAACAAAAGTAACAAGCATTTTTTTAAACACTAATTAATATAGAAACTACAGTGTAGATCTAATAATTATATTAATATAATTAAAAAAGATTAAAAAAAAATATTTTCTTAAGTTATTTATTATTAGTTCATTATTTTTAATAAGATATAAATATATAAATTCAGCTCACGAAACTTTTTCATTTAATTCATATTTTCTATAAGTTAATTTTATTTAAGTGTAAAATCAACCAATTGTATTTGTTAACTTTAGCTTATGTACGAAATATATTCTTTTCAACATGAAATTCTTCATTTGCAATTCAAATAGTTTTTGATTTTATTGTAGTTCATTAACAAGCAAACGACTTTTATCTTTCTCGTCATTAATTTGCATTTACTGGTTGCAAGTATATTTCTACACATGTGCATTTTACACAACTTGGTTTTATTGAAAAATTTCAGTGTTTTTGGTATTCTGGGTCAGATACCTTGGATTGACATTTAGTTTAATATTTCATAAAAATTTCTGGAGTTTTTTATGATTAATATATTTTTAATATCAAGAGGTTATTAATATATCAAATCTAATAATTTTTTCATTATTCTAAAAGATATTTTTTTACTCTTATTTTTTAAAATGTATTTACTTAGTTCCTATTTATAATCTAATACATGTTTATTAATAACGATATACATTTGCGTATGAACAACCGAATTTTTCCCCAGGTATATACGATATCTATTTCTCTCGCGAACATTTTTCCGAAAACAAATGTATGCGTTTACTGATGTTTTACATGTACGTTTTAGTGAATGTTTCAAATAGAGAATTGAAAATATTCAGCATTGAATTTATATTTAGTATTTTAATTGCAAGTTAATGAAATGAATTCATTAATAATTTCGATGTTTGTAGAAGGATTTAATATGTACTTTCTATAAAGAAACACCAGCTTTGAAGAATATCCTTCATGATCACTAATGGTGACTGTTGCGAGTTAAATAGATTGTAGTCGCAATGTCCTCCAAGTTAAATGATACTTCTGGGGATGGCAGTTTAAGTATTAGGGGCTCTTTTGTCCGTCCCTTGCTTTTAAATGATAAATGTTAATACCCAACTACTTTTATCTAAGCGTTAGATCTCATTTTTGGACTAGGTACAGAAAAGTATGCTGGAGCAACAACAACCGTAAACAATGCATTTTTGCTGATGAGTTTGTTGGACTCTAAGCTGTTCTAATTCAGTACAGACTCACTCAAACAGCTAATCTAAAACTAGTGGCACGACAGCATCTAAGCGGACCAAGGCCTGTAATGCTCCTGTTTTCTTGACCGTTTTGGCTCTACGCACCAAATATGGCACTTAGGTGGTTAGCATATAGCGATGCTTCCAGTTTTCGTTTCTAAATCATGCTTGGTGCTCAGTATTATTGACTCACTGAAGGGATGAAAGGTTGAATCGACCATGACCATCCCGAGGATCGAACATCGGACTTGGGCCATCGAAGAGCGAAGCGCTACCACTAAGCCACATGAACACCGGACTTTCTTAAGGACACAGTGAACTTTTCAGAAATCTTATAATTTTATCCAGACATTTTAATTCGATCACAGTGATGGTATTAATATTCGATAAATTAGCAAAATTAAAAAAAGAAGAAAATCTAGAGCATGAAGACATACATTTATTAAAATACGTAAATTTATACATTTAAAATACGCTTATTATAACACACAATGAACTTAATACTTCCTAAAAATATTCTGTATTATTGATACTATAATATAAGAAAGAAATACAAGTTCCTAAGTCAAAGTAAACTGTATTTTAAAAGTCTTTTGGAACGTTAAACGCAATAATTGCTGCTGTTCCATCAACGTCGAAGAAAAGGACCATAAACCTTTGTCAAACTTCCAAAGGAAAAAATAATTAAAAAAGAACTCTTGATCGTAATCAGAACCGTGATCGTAATAGTCCCTTTTACGACTTCCACGAGGTATTAGTATTTTTTTTTCCAAGTTGAACACTTAAGGTAAACCTAAGGATGGCACTCAACGTTTAGTGTGTCCGCTTTAACCCCAAACTCAGCGACATTTGCCCGACACATTTTTATTTACTTTCGAGATAAACTGACTTAGGGACATTTATACGTTTTTAACTCCGATAAGCGTAGAGTTATTGCCGTCTTTGTCGCAGATTAACAGTCTCGGCCACCAAAAACGGCAACCGTCAATAATGTCTGAGTGGATGTCACATTTACGACAACACCTGCAGAAACAGGTTGCCATCTCATCAGGAACAGATACTTTGAAACGGTGTCGGGTAGTGATAGGTTAGGTTGCTTACCCCTGAATATTTAAAACGAATTTTATCCGGTGAATCTTAGTAATAGCAGCGGTTTTTGGCTTTTTGTAACTGGTGTTCTAAATAGATTTTTAAATGAAAACCTGTAGAAAATTTAAATCAAATTTATCGCCAAATTTTCAAAGCATGCAATCAAAATGAAAGTATGTACAATAAAAGGCTTCTAAAAATGTCAATGAAATAAAGATATGAGCTATTAAATACAAATGAACTGAATAAGAATGAATTTATTTGAAATTAACAATAAATAAAAATAAAAGTAGAGAGAAAGTAAAAAATATATATTAGAAAAAATCATAAGAAACTATTCATATAAATCAGCAATGATTAAAGGTAAAAGACCAGTAAAAAATATGATAGTTGTTATTTTTAAACATATTTGCTACTTTACTTAGCTTAGTACAAATTTTTTGTTTTTCATGATAAATTGTGGTTTCACATATATATCAGCTAATATAAATAAAATGAAGAAGGATTGAATTTTCATTTAGTTACGGCTTTATATTAAATCATTGAAGTAAGGGCTT
Organism: Latrodectus elegans; assembly: GCA_030067965.1. Lineage (NCBI taxonomy): Eukaryota > Metazoa > Arthropoda > Arachnida > Araneae > Theridiidae > Latrodectus > Latrodectus elegans. Next base: position 70,799,269 of record CM057815.1, read on the forward strand.
GTTTTATATGCAATATAATTTGTTTTTGATCTGTGGCATATTGGAAAAGTCGCAAAGAGGCTCGGTTACATTACAGTGAGTTCAAATCAGTATTGATTATGATTTGTCCTAGTTACTTATCCTACATTCAAAATTTCGAAATGAGTCAGCCTGAGGGGTTAGTGAAATTGTGAGCAATACAATGTGTGTGCGAACAAATTGTGTGACAAGCTTAAATTATTGTGAATAAAACAAACTTTTTTTTGCTCCATTCTATCAATTGCTATATAATGTAAGTATAATAATCCATTAGAAAAAATATTGATTTTAATTTAAATGTTGTGGCCGAGAGAGAGAGAGAGAGAGAGACCGAAGGCTGAGTAGTTAGTTCTTCTGACTCCTGAGGGTCCCAGGTTCGAATCCCGGTTCAGGCATGGATGCTACTTTCTTCCTCTGCTCTCTATGTGTTTCTCTGTCCTTTCTTCTGTGATGATGTATGAATCTAGTCAGAAGGACTGGACTTATGCGCCACGCCAGTACAAACCACATCACAAACACAAAATGACTCTGAACTTAACCTCTCAGATGTTGATTAAAGCAAGGACAAATGCAGCACACTTTCTTAATTTTGCAAATTTTTGCTTTCATTTTTCATTTTGTCTGTTACACATCTTACTGTATTTACCCTAGAATTTTCTTTTTCATGTTTTTTCTCCAATAAGTAAGATTCATTACATCTTTTCTAAACTGCGGGTTTCTCAAATTAACAAGACTTGTTAGGTCAATTCTGTATTTTTTGAACTTTTATGAATGATTCACTATATTTGTTATATATAATTATTTCTTCGCCTACTCTATCTTTTTTATTTAATGTTTACCTTTGCCAATTTTCTTTTTCATGGAATTACTGTATCATTTTCCTGTAATGTGTGATAATTTTTTTTTTTTTTTTTTTTTTTTTTTTAAGAATTTTACTTTAATGCAAATTTGTAATCCCAAATTTAAACTTTTAAACTAAAATATATGCAGTGGTTAATAGTATCTCAACCACCTTTTATACTTACCTAATCTCTTCTGTTTTAATTTACATTACTTAAGTCTTCATTTTTTAATTTTCAATTTTCCCTCTCTTCTGATGTACCCAAATGTAATTTGTTCAAACGAAACTCGTTCTTTGACATGTGATACAGCTTTAGTTTTGAAAGTCCAACATTGTATTCATTTTTAGTTCTCAACTAATTAGCCGAGTTCTGGATTTCAGCGGGTGCCTGGCACTTTGTGCGAGGTGCTTATTCCTCTAATTTGAAAAGGGGGTGGAACCTAATAACCGATAGGTACAGACCAGGGCCTCCTAGTCTCGTTGTTGTTGTATGAATGTAACCCCTATAAATGGGTTTGTGGTGGTATATCGCGGGCAACGCTACTCGATTCCGTGACTTGGTTCATAGGTGCCCGTTGTGAACGACAAATGAGTAGCAGTTTCTGGCCTTGCTATGGCATAGGGTTCGTCACCCAAGTGCCCGTCGTTGCGGAAAAAAAATCGAAATGAAACATAGTCGGTGTTTTATGTTACTCAGAAAGTAACATCCCTCAGCAAGCTTCATTTTATACTACACAACCATTCTGAATTCCTAACAAAAATTTGGTGGACATACAAAATGAGAAATTTATTTATTTAGTTTAACATAAAATAATAGAAAAATAAGAGTTTAATTTTGAAATTTATAAAAACTTAACTAAACATTATGTAAGAAAGTGGCCAAAGAATGCGTTGGTGGCTCTTAGAAAAAGGTAAGTCTGGTCTTCAAAAATGATGTGTCGGTAATTCTTTTTTTTTATGGGATTTATCTTCCAATACTACTAAACATTTTCCAAGCAATTATTTGAAAAAATCATTCTTTAGTATAATAATTTTAAAATTCCCCAGTTGAAGTAATAAAAACATAAAATTTTCTTTACATGCATATTACATTATTAAATCACATTTGTCACCAAAATAAAAATTTAAGCTTAGTTGATGAAATGGGAAATTTCCTTCTTGGCATTTGAAATGTGGATCAAAACTGAGCAAGAAAAATCCATTTGAAAACATATCCAATCTCATAATAAAAATACCAAATTAAATTCAAATTAAAAAATATTAAATTTCAAATGAAAATTGACATGGTGTGCCAATTACATTTGGCAAAACTATTGCTTATAAAAAGAAGTACATTTAGTGTGTGAGACTTTTTACCACACATTAGAGATTAACAAAAGGATTTTTGATACAGTTACTTATTCTAAATTCAAATCAGAATTTATGAGGATGAGTTCTCATAAATAGAGGAACTTAAATTTATCTTTTGCATCGTTTGGTGAAGAGGCTTAAAGAAAATTTACCTTTACAAGTTTTTAATGTTGAAAGGAAACAATTTTTGGCGAAGAATTGTTACATTTCCAATTTATGTACAAACATTTCACCTATGAATCCTGTTTGGACCAATCCTATCACCAAGTGTGATAGATTTTTTCAAAAAGAAACTTCAGCCTCGACATAAAGTATGAATAAAAAAAAAGACTTCAGTTTATTTTATTTAAAAATAAATATTGAAATTATTAATTAGTCATTATTTATTTAATCAGAAATATTCCAAACTGTTTTCTTTTCAAATGGATATTCGTTCATCTCAATTTTCAACGTTGTAACACCCTTATTGGATTTAAAGTAAAGTTATATATTGTGTGCTCGTTGACGCATTTTTCAGAAGCCAAACTACAGTCCTTAAGAACATTCAATCGATATCTGTTCTATAGAATGTAAGCCCCAAATGTTGTTCACCATTTTGTATTCTTAAAGCAGATAAGTAACTATTATAAAACTGACCTCTTGTTGAAACAAACACTGATATTTCTTCAAAATAACAATCATGTGTTTTATATATAGTTTACTATTGCTGGTGAAAAATCGTGTAATTTGGTGTCATTTCTTTCCCTGGTTCAGTAGATTCTACACATATATCCGTTTTTCCTTTTGTACTACATATATTTTTGTTTACTTTTAAATAACAAGTATGTTTTTATTTTGGAGCCATTTTTTCGCCAACATCAACTTATTTTTTCTTCAAGAGGATTCTTAATGGTGATTTTTGTAGATCAAATTGTTTTGTTTCCTTCAAGAATTTTTCACTTTGCTTCATATTTTTGCAACATTTTAGTCGAAGAATACAAACATAGCCATGAACTTAAGTAGTTAAGCTCGTAAAAGGATAGTATTTTCTAACCAAACAAATTAATCACAAGTTTTGTTTAGGTTGTATGTTAATGTACAAGTTATTCGTCATGAAAAGGATCCAGTATTAAAGCACGGATAGTCTAAATATACAAATTAATTATCTAATTGCCATTTTCTAAGTTACTTAAAAGCCTCTCCGAAAAATTATTGCACAACTATAATCTTTACACTTCCTGAGTATCTTCATTAAAATTAGAAAAAAACAAAGCAAAAAGTTTCTGAATTTTAATTTAGAAGAAACCGATTTTATTTCTTTCCACGGAAAATTATTAAATAAGTAAATATTATCATGTGGTAATTGACGAATAATATGGCTTGTTCTTCAAAAGATGATCAAAACTGAATTTAATTTTTTTTAAATGGAAAGTTGAGACTTAAAATGTGTTGCAAGTTGTTGCTGTTGTAGTGTGATAAGTGCAAAAAGAAAAAAAAGTAAAGAAAATAAAGGGTAAAAAAAATACAAGTCATATGGGACGAAAGGCATTGAGCACTGCCCTGGCCACATCTTCAGCTTTTTCTGTATAAAGGGTGTCATGGCAGCAGTTGGGGTCGATGTTGAAGAGGGTCGAGGCAACAGAGATGTAATTGAAACGATGTCTCGGATCCAATGGAAATTCTGTGCAGTGGCTGGATTCTGCGAGGATTCTAGGATTGGAGTCCGCATTCTGCTGACAGTAGAGGTGACACCACGGTCAGGATTAAGCTCCAGTAGGCAGAATTTTTTCCGTAGTCTATGTTGTAAGTTTATAGCCTGTTGTAAGTATTATTCGTTTCCATTCTATACCATTCATAACTCAATTCTAAACAAAATTCAGTAGACTAACAGAATCAGGAATTCATTTATTACACGATCCATGATTTCATAGAAAGTAGAGCTTTGAAATTCTAGCTCATCAGAGCAGTTGCTGACGCATGTGTTTTTCACACAATCCTGAAACAAAGTTGCAATGTATAGAATAGCGGTAGTCAATATCACCCACGGAACTGTAAGTTAAGCAAACATTTTAGGTCAAAAAATATTGAGATAAAAAAAATGTGGTCTTGCTTGTTGATTTTGCCTGATGCTGGTAAATCGAATTCATAAAATCTGCGACATATTGTGACGCCTTATAAACAATGCCATGTCTTCCGAAAAAAAAAAAAAAAGGTTTGAAGTGCTGAAAAAGAGGATTGTTTTAGCTTAAAGGCAATAAGCGTCATCATCTGACCAAATGAATGAATTTAATAGTTGATCAGTTCAATTGCTTGGGAGTAACTTAAACACCCTCCATACGGACTTGATCTGTGACTACCTAATTTGAAGAGGAGGTGGAACCTGATAACCGAAAGGTGCAGAGCAGGGCCTCCTCTTCTCGTTGTTGTTGTTGTATTTCTAGAATTTTCTGGACAGTCATCCCCACAATGATGATAAAAATCCCAAAGTGATCAGGTTGCAATGTTTGTAGACTCAGGCTAGGATATTAAACTTCAAAGGAAAGATAATATGTTTCTTAATATTAGTAGAAATTACATCAAAATTTACCTAAAAATCAGGTTATTAGGTAAAATAATTTCTATAAAATTGTACTAGAGAGAGTTTTGATTTTATTTAAAAACGGAAATACCTTTTAAAACATGCCTGGTAAAGATTCTGAATTACCGCAGTTCGATTTATACAGACACACACACACAATTCACGTAATTTTATTTATCAAACATGGTTCTTAGCATAATTATAACTAATTTTACTCGTAAAGTTTCCTTTTATTAAAAATTATTTGTAGGAGTTTGTGAATGGCAACATATTTCCAATATCGTTTATTTACGGTATAGAAGAGAAATCATTCTTAGCTTAATGTAAATAAAAACATATTCCATAAGTATTTTAATATAATAGTATACACATACACACACACACACACACACACACACACATATATATATATATATATATATATATATATATATATACACTGAAACACTGAAAGTTCACATTAAGCATCTTACTTACTGAAACAGATTTACAACAACATTACAAATTCAGTAGTTAAAATTCTAAACACAATTAAGCTATCAAAATAGCAAATATTAAACGTTTTAATAGTTTAATTCGAGCATCAAATTATTTTTTATAACCCATTTAAGTTGAAGCCATTCAGATGAATATTAAAACATTTTAGATGAATTCCAAAATAAAACATCTACAGCGAATTCACTTTATATGATCACCATACTCTTTCTAATAAAGTAGCTCTAGTAATTCATATATTTGAATACACATTATTTGAGAATAAACAAACAATTGAAAGAGTTTGGATATATTGAATAGAACACTGAAAATATATATAATGCATATACAACGAATTGAATTATGGGTATAAGCTCTCACAGCGTAAAAGCTTAACTCGCATTATCAAGAGGATAAAGCTCTGAAATATATCTAAATCATGGCTAATATATATTTACAGCTCACGTTAGTCTTTTCTATCCCATAATGCTCCGCGAAGTTTACTTCAAAGGCCAAGAGTATAGAATGCCGTAAATGGCATGAATAACGGGCATGGTCATATAGTACAATAAATCAAAATTTCATGTCAATCTGGTTCACTTAATTTTTCATTCAATGCTTTGAAATGAATTCATTTAACGATATAAACGAAGGAATTTAATAAAAAGAAAGAATATAAGTCTTTCAATTTTTTAAAAGTTAAGTTAATTATTAAAAGTATTCCATTGAAGTTAAGTTAATTATTAAAGTTGATTATTAAAAGTATTCCATTCTTAAAATGGAAATCGAATGATGCAAATTTAAAGACTGATTTCAGTTGCTTGAAAAATTAAAGACTAATGTATTTGACATCCTTTGTTAATGTTCATAATAATTTTTTTTTATAAAAAAAAAACATCATAACACGCAGGAATCAATCACATGTCTTTTGAAATGAATACTGAGTATATGATATTAGAATAGTATGTGCATTGTATTATTAAGAGTATCTTTTTTCTTTTTTTTGTATTAATGCAAGGGGTCCTGGTTGGGAAAATCCTCGTCCTCCCAAACCCCTGATGACGGTTGGTACTTCGCTCAATTTTCATTCCATTTTCCTTTATTCTATTTCCTTTGAAATTTTAAAATATATATTGAACATTTTTCCATATGTTTACTGTATTTCGTATTTTCAATGCATTATTCTCCATCTAGTATTTGATTATTATTCTCAATTTGGTTTTTGACTAATTTTATAAATATATTATTATTCTCCATTTGGTATTTTCAATGTATTATTTTCCATATAGTATTTGATTATTATTCTCAATTTGGTTTTCACTAATTTTGTAAATATATTATTATTCTCCATTTGGTATTTTCAATGTACTATTCACCATCTAGTATTTGATTATTATTCTCAATTTGGTTTTTGACTAATTTTATAAATATATTATTATTCTCCATTTGGTATTTTTAATGCATTATTCTCCATCTAGTATTTGATTATTATTCTCAATTTAGTTTTTGACTAATTTTATAACTACATTATTATTCTCTACATATTTGGTTTTTGATTAATTTTATAAAATGAACTATTAATTATATTTTAGTAATTCTCTTTTAGCTGCTTTAGCACTGATTGCTAAACATAAGTATTATATCTATATTTGTACTTTTCAATTTTTATACCTATTCTTGTATCTTTCAATTTTCAACTATGATACTTTTAATCTTGCTTTATATATATATATATATATATATATATATATATATATATATATATATATATATATATATATATATATATATATATATATATATATATATTATATATATATATATATATATATATTATATAAGACTTGTAGCTGATTAAAAATTTCTGCGATTGTCACCACATTAAAAAATCTTCTAGCTTATTTGTGTGCCAGAAATCCGACGTAAAACAATAAATCAATAAAAACAACCTCAAAAAGAAAATGCATGTATTTCTTTTGATTTTGATGATAATTATTTTCTTTGTTAAGCTTTGACATGGAAATGAAATATTTTGCATAAGTAAATAGATTTTTATTGGGAAAGTATAACTCATGTCTCATGTAAACTCAACATATCTTCCTCGTTTGTTAATCGAAACAACACACACATACAAGAAATCACTTTGATCACCCTTAGTCTTAGTCAGCGATAAATTTTTTATCAGTTGAGTCCCATGATACCACGTAACGAATTAGCAAACAGCTTAGGACATTATTAAGCCATATGAACACCCGCTGTTGGTTGTCTGAGGAGAAGTCTTTTCGTGGGTAGTAAATTACATATCCACACTTCATAAGCGTGGAAATTCTAAAAACTGCCAAGCACCAAAACCCCGAAAAGTATTCACGTAGAAAAAAAAATGTAGGTGTCCCATCATCTAATAATCGAACGCAGAACGTTTTAATAAGAAAAGTAGTGTGTGTCTCGTCACTAACTTCTCCCAAATATAAATGCAGATGATTTCTTAATCTATCCTATTCTGAAACCAGAAAAATTTTATGATTTTATTCATCGCAAATAACATGTATTCTTAGAATATTTATTATTAAGAGCAAATATATATATATATATATATATATATATATATATATATATATATATATATATATATATATATATATATATATATATATATATATATATATATATATATATATATATATATATATATATATATATATATATATAAGATAGAACATGAAAAATATGAAATTGGAAAAGCTTTAAAATATATGAAACAAATGAAAAGAAGAGAATTTTTGAAACAGAAATTTACAAAACAGAACAGAATTCTAAAACAGAATTTTTGGATTTATTTATCACTATTGATAATTCTACTACATAAATTGATGTCTTCGACAGAACAAATCAATTTAATTTTCATGTTAATAAGTTAATTTCCTGGAACTCAAATATTTCTTTAATATTCCAATTAATTTTATTTTAAAATATGTAGGAAGTAGGGAATCGCTTGTAAGATTGAAGTAATGCGTAGTCTTTATAACTATAGAAAGGCCACCCAAGCATTGAAGTTATTACAAGAATCCTGAAAACACCTACATTTATACTTTTTTCTAAACCACTTTAAATTTTAAATCTAATTATACCTGGCAACACTTCTTTACTCTAATTTTAAAATTACTTTTGGCAACTCTCATACTATTTTCATACATAAATTCCATCTGATTTGCTGACTTTGGCTTTATGTATTTACTTTTTTACTGTATGTATGTATGTATGTTTCATTTATATGAGTATCTCTAATTGCATTTATGTTTCATTTATTGGTATTTCTAATTTTCTGCATTTATATTTATTCAAATTTTTTAACCTAAGTTTATTGAATACGAACACTCTTTGGGGTAATTGCTCGAAGATCTTTAGACATTTATCCTTCGAGCATGTCAGAAAAGAGTGTTCTTTCTTTTTGCATAGCTGGCCATCTCCCTCCTGATGAAGACGTGGCCCCTAAGATTTCTTCTTTTCATTTGTTTCATATGTTTCAATGCTTCTCCAATTTCATATTTTTCATGTTTTATCTTATTTATATTACACTCTTTTTCCAATTTCATATTTTTCATGTTCTATCCTATTTATGTTGGGCAAATCTTTCTTTAGCTGCTTTTGCGCTGGCTGTATTTCTATTATATTTTCTTTATTGCATTTATTATATATATTTAAATTTTTGCTTTATAATTATATATATATATATATATATATATATATATATATATATATATATATATATATATATATATATATATATAATGATATTAATTAATAATTGTTAAATTATCACTTATGGACAATAAATGAAATGCTGGTGGACAGTCAGAAGTTTTTGAATAAATTATTATTTAATCATAAATTATCTTTGGAATTCAAACAGAACAATAATATTATATATAATGAAAAATAATGTTTATCGTTCATTAGTTAATCCTTAAGGGAAAAAAAAATTTCTTATAAAATGTTATGTAAATAAAAATTGATGAAATAATGCTTTGTTATTTCGATATAAAAATATAAATATTTGTACAGTAAATTTCTGAAGTAAAAGATAATGCTATTTTCAAAGTCTCTATTATTTATTCCGTTCGTTATTGTTCCAAAAAAATCAGCTTAATTTTCTCATACAAGTAAGCAGGAAACAACAACTAACCTCTGGAAAAATAACCTTGCGCATGCTCACTGCCGTTCTCACAGTCGTTAAAGTGGCAACCATCATTAAGGCAACTTCTTGCTTATTATTAGTATTTTTTTTGCTCGGGTATTTCATCACAAAAGGAAAAAAAAAATTCTGAAAAGGATACTCTCTCACGTCGCGGTTACGGTTAATTTTTCTCGCTCACGTGCTCGTTAATTTTTTTTCTTCTTGATATATACATATATATTCTTTATTGTCCATGTTCGCTTACAGACTACCGATCATTTTTTACACCCCTCGCCATCTTCTAACTGTGACTGCAACTGTTATTACCCCTTTTTTCTTAGAAGCGTAAATTAATGACCGAAGGGACATCTCACAAATGGAGCTTTCCCACTTTTTCTTTTCTTCCTCTGGCTCAGGATTCTTTTTTGTTTGCTTTCTATTTTTTATTCTAAGGATGCCAACATTCTTGAAGAAAAGGCATGTCCATCTGCCCTTACTTTTTATACTTATTTCTTGCTCTTCTTTCAAGCAAACTTGCAACGAATTCTTAACCTTAATATATGATTTATAATCACTTTGGAAAATGCTGAGTTTTGATAACTTAGAATGCATCACGTTTCAATGAATAATTAAATTACTCTAAATATCACAAAAATTTAATAAAATATCAGTGACAGAAATATTTTAGAAGGTATTATAAACATCACATAGCACCACATGCTAATTTTCTTAAGTAACGAATGATATTTACTCCTCTTATGGGAGGAAACTCAAGAAATTCCCAATAACGCACGTTAATACATGAGCATGCAAAAATTTAAACATTATATCCACTTTATATATTTCAAACGAGGCCTAGATATGAACTTTTTACCTTTAAATCTAAAGAGCTTCGTCTTACTGTTTGAACAAGAGGAGAACTAATTGAAATATTTGATTATTAAATTTACAATTATTTTGAATAAGCAAATCTAACAGAAAAATAAAAATATTTTAATTTTATACTAATTTAATAATGGCACAAGAAATAAATTATATATAATTTTGCTTTATCTGCTCCTGATTTTATATTAGAGTATTAACTAAAATTGTATAAAAATAGGCTTATAAATCATTAAAATTCTTCAAAATAATGAATGCCTGTGATTCGCAGAAATTTATTATAATCTTGTTTATGATTCTTTAAATGTGGCGACTGCTGTGGGCAAAACTTTGAGTCGCCAATTTTACATAGTATTAAATTTTTATCCTGTTGTCTATTTGTTTTCAAATGCAAAAGAAATATATATATATATATAATCTATGAATAATTTTATCCTCAATTCGATTGCGTTTAAAAATTTACTTTTTCATTTTGCATTATTACATTTTATACCATCGCACTGCTGTAAAAAATTTATTTAGTCCTCAAAGATTTATTATAATCAAGTTTATGACTCTTAAAATTTAGCGACTGCTATGGGCAAAACTTTTACTCGCCAATTTCCCACAACATTAAATTTTTATCTTTTTGTCTATTTGATTTCAGATATATAAAATTGTGAATAATTTTATCCTCAATTCGATTGCGTTTATAAATTTGTCCTTTTATTTTGCAGAACTAAATTATAAACCATCGCCACTGCCCTAAAAATTTTACTTACCGAAAAATTTATTATGATGTAATCAAGTTTATGATTCTTAAAATTTTGTGACTGCTTTGAGCAACAATATTAAATTACATAGAGCACAATGTTAAAATTTTATCGTCTTGTCTATTTGTTTTCAAATGTATAAAAAAAATTGTGTGAATAATTTTATCCTCAATTCGATTGCGTTTATCAATTAAAAACTTACTTCAATTAATTATTACAGGTGAATCGCGTCATAAAATATCAGAACATCCATTATAAAACTATAAAATATTTAAAATTCATACATACACATAACATTACTTAAAGCAGTTTGAACTTATAACCTTTAAATCTACAACAGCTTGATTTTCAAATTCCATCTGAACCGTACACTACGCTCGGTATGTAAATATTAAGGAGGAATATATTGATTTTAAATATTTTGATAAATCCATGTACATCAGAGGGTAAGTCTGGAAATTAAATGCGGTTGAGTTGAGTGATCTGACATGAATAATTCATCCTTTTCATTCAGACTGAACAATCTGACTGGTAGAGGAATAGTTACTATGTTTATGTAACGAATTTATATCCAGTTAGAATAGTAAATTGAAGGGAACTTTACAGTTCAATTTTAAAATCTATTTCAGTGAACAATAGTTAATTATAGTTATTAAAAATTCGGCAGAATTTAAGTTTCAATGTATAATTATTGTTATTTTATCCATATATTTGCAAAATTAATATGGTATTATGAAACGAATACCATGTACAATAGTTTATTTTTCAAATCTGTAAATCTACAATATATATATATATAGCTCAAGCTCATAGCTCAAAACAGAAATAGCTCAAACTGTTCAAAATTACAGTGTTAAAGCAGCTTAATAGAACTATCAAAATATAAATAATCAAAATTGTTTAATAATTGAAACAAATGCTAAAAGAAGAAAAATAGACAATACTATTTACATATGGTAAATCCATAGAACATACAACCAACAGACAAAGAAAATTTAAAATATGAAATGTAAAATCTGAATCATTTAAGAATACATACACAAAAAAAGGAAAGTGAAAAAATACACAATAAATCAAATGAAATAAAACGCCAATATGGTCAGCTTCGTCAGGGGTGTTAGCCAACTGTAGTACTACTCTCTAACTTATACTAGGCCAGCATGGCCTTCACTCACCAATTGCTGTCCTGGTTGTTACGTCATTAGTGATGCACACACCTCTTTTGCATGCAATAAAATTTACAAATCTGCAAAGAAAAAGGTACTGCACTTCTATATCATATGATCTAAAAAAACTAAACCTATAGCACTACAGCCCATTTGGGACAAGGCCACCAGGCCAGACTTGTTGTCTTGACCGAGGGGCCTGAATTGCAAAGCATATGTCCCATTCGGTGCTCAGCCTAATACGAAACCCCTAGTGTGTTTAGTTTTCAAGTTGCTCAGTACTCACTTTATAGACACACAGAAGGAAGGAAAGGCTGAGTCCATCTTCCCCAGCACATAAAATTTCACCCTAGTGAAAACCATCTGTTAAAATTTACTTGTTGTAAAATATATGAAAGTATGAAATAGGTTTGTTTTTATCTTTATTACTTTAGCAATTACCATTAAAATCCAAAATTTACTTTGTAGATTACTCTTGATTGCAGGAATTTAAAACAAAAATTAAAAGCCATTTTATAGATATACTGCGCACAAATATATAAAAACAAATGTATTAATCAAATCTATTAGGGAAATCAAATTAATCCATTTACAAATAAGTTCGTGTTATTGAATTCAGATCTTCATTTTTGTGTTATGAGATATTCCCTTCTAAATAACAGTCATTCAATTGGTAATAAAAAATAGCATTTTTTGACAACTCTTCATTACTTTCATTTTTAATATCCCGCTTAAAAATTTCCGAATACCAGGAAAAAAAAAACACTGGAAAATTAATTTCCAAACAATTCCACCCCTGAAAGCAAGATAAAATTGTCGATATAAAAAGGAGCCGCTATCTCCCTCAGTACATTAATCACGGCCTTCCATACAAAACTTAAAAGTAGGCTCAAATCGGAGGGCTGGTGAAAATCGAAACTCCAACCGTGCCCTTTCGGATGAAAAGATCTATTCCTCCCTTTCCCAACAGGAAGATAATTATCCAACAACTTGGCCCTGGACCCCTATATATCTCTCCTCCCCCTCTCTCTTACAGGACCTTATTAGTGGATGTATGATCTCCTGGCAACCCCCTGTCGTCGTCATTGTCTTTGGGCTCCCGATCCCGGATTTGGGATTCATATCGCAATTGAGAGCAGAACAAACGAGGCACCATCTCTCTCCAGTTGGGGAGGGAGTTCAATTTTCTGAGGCCTGTGTTTGTAAATCAGATTATTGATCCGTCTGAAATAGACCCCTGCCGATGGAGTCCAGGCATTCATAGCTCTCTGCCGTAGGAAGGGTTACAAAGTAACTTTCTCGTGTCCAGCAAAGAGCTGATTGTATGGTTCTTTCCGAATTGTCAGTTGGAGATTTAACAGGTTGTTGGTGTACCTTCTTCGAGGGTGCTATCAATGGAAGGCATGGGAAATTGATTCATGACCAGGGAGAAAATACAGTCAAGTCTAAATATCTCGAAAAAAATTTGAAATATTGACTTTTGCAATGTTCTTATTTAGTTTTTTTTTCTTTCTAAACTGTTTGTGTGAAGATGGCCAGAGTGAAAACGCATTAGAATTAGATGTATGTAGAAATAGTTCTCTTAACAGGAATTTAACACTCGCACACCTTATGCACAAGTGAATGACATTTATTAAAAACATTTTTGAAAATTGAAACCAAACAAAATACATAACAACAGTGTCCTTTACCCTGCCCCACACAGAAGCTTTCTGATAAATGCATCTTGTATACATATATTTTACATGGACACGGTTACAGTTAAACTCCCTCTCTCTCTCTCTGTGTCACGACAGCTCATGTGGGCCAAACACACACACACACACACACAAGGCCTACAATGCTCATCTCTGTTTTCGTGACCGAGGCCCTGGGATGCGAAGCATATGTCCAAATTAAGTGGTCAGCCTAGCGTGAGCTCCCCCAGTGTTTAGTTCCCAAGCGTGCTTGGTACTCAGTTTATCGACCCATTGAAGGGATGAAATGCTGAGCTGACCTTGCCCAACCCGAGAACCGAACCTCAAACCTGTGTGATGGGAACGTAAAACGCTACCACTAAGCCCCCGGACTTCTAAATTAAAATCAGTATTTATTATTAAAAAATGCATTTGACCTTTTCACCAATGCGACAGAAGTTTGCTCAATCGCCAACTGAAGCATTATAATCTTTCATAATATTTATCTATAAAATATTATGCTAGTTTATAATTCTCACATTTTAAAATAGTTTTACTCCGTTCTATAAAACAACGACTCCAAGGGAAACTTACTATACTAAACAACAAAATTTGAACTATGTGTTTATCCCCAAATTATATTAATAAAATAGTTGATGTATCACTTACTTTTTATATTAACAAATAGTTGATCAAACCACAAGAACTTGTTTCGAATGTAATGTTAGGAAAATTAGATTTATCGATGGTACATTCAAATTCATTTAGTCTAAGAAATTTTGGAAGAAAATTTAAATTCAAAAAAGAAAATGTAGTCCTTATTGGTTTAAATTTTTCTTATAAAACTTTTATGTACTATTGACTATTATAAATGATAAAAATTTAATTTAAAATCGTATAAATAAAATTATTAGGTTTAAGAAAATGTCTGATAAAAAGTTAACTGTTTGATTTTTTCTACTGAGGTGCTTTCTAAATAATTAAAGTGCTAGTCTTCAGTTAAAAAGTTCATGTGTTCGATTCTGACTTCGGGTGCAAGATGTTCGTGGTGCTTCAGAATCAATGTAAGAAATCATATCTGCTCGAGGTTGATGAAATGAATAATTGAAGAAACAGATGAGGAAACAAGAAGGATTGGTTTTGAGCTTTTAGATGTGAAAATTCAACTTGAGCTTGTCATGCCGTTTGCTTATTTGGTCCTTCAACGATCATTTTTTGCACGCGAGGTCTAATTAGCTTGGAACCTATTGTTTAAAGTAAATTCCAAATTACTACAAACATCTAAACCCAAGTTGTGATTCGAACCCACGAACTGTTAAAGCTAGTCATGTCGTATGCTTTCAGAACAATTCAAATACAATTGTTCCCTATTTAGAGATGATACATTCGCTTAAGAGAGTTTCAGAAATAATACAAAATAATTTAAGATATTAAATATCACAAATATTTTGAATTTTTCAAAAACTAACCTATAAATTTAGAAACATAATTCTTAATTTTTAAAAGAATTATTTTATTGAATTCTATTCAATAAGCAAATAAAACTGGCTAAAAAATATTTTTTCCTATCAAATTAATTGTCAACAAGATGCTACATTCCAAAGTTTTAGCAGGAGATTTAACAAATTGTTGGTATTACGTTTGAATATATTTGCAATAAAATTTAAGAAGAAATGATTCATTGATTTATATATCGTTTTTATATTTATTATTGAGTGATTTAATCAAATTCCCTCAGATCTCAAATATATATGTATACAAAGTTAAGAAAATTAAATCTCACAAATATTTCGATTTTTCTGGAATACTTTTCGCAGTTTAATCTAATGAACATTAAACGCTTAAATCAAAATCTAAAATGATTGCTTCATAGGAATCTAAAAATTAATTTTTAGAAATATAATCTAATAATAAATAATAAACCCACATCCCATAATGATTCAAAGCAATTTTGCAAATTTTTAAAAAAAATTTTATTAAAAAGAAATTAGTGCTGAAACTGAAGTAAACCGAAAAACATTCAAGCACCCACTCAAAAAAAAAAAAAAAAAAAAGACAATGGGCAGAAGGACTATACATTCATGATTCATTGTTTAATATTTTCGGGTATCGAAGCCAAGAACTTCCTCGGCATAGAGAGAGTTCCTTTCGTAAAATCATATTCAGCTTGCTTAATGCTATAAATAAAGTTTTCCTGAACTTAAAACTGTGGATCTAAATAATCTTAAATTTAGTGTTTTATTTCAAAAATTATAAAGCATATAGATTTAAAAGAATAAATCGAAGAAAATTAAATCTGATTAGGTTTGATGTTTGATTTATGGGCCTAAATTTTCATCTACGCCAAGTATTCAGCACCTATAACCTATTTACATAAAACCTATTTTCTTTCCTTATTTTAACAACTATTTTTCTAAAAAAAGGCAATTTCTTATAAAATCATACAAAATAATGCTTTATAAAAACAAAACAAATATTTTGTAATATTTTTGCTTATTCGAAGCTAATGTGATACTGTGATGTTTTTTTCTAAAATTAAACTAGTTAATTGTTAGAAATTTAACGAATAAATATTTTATTGCAATCGAAATTAAATAACATTGTTGAGATTTGTAAGCTTAGCAGTCTAAATCCATCAGTTGAAAAAATTAATATGTTACTTATTGCTTGCGTTTTGTTACCAAGACAATATTTATTGTTCTTTCGTGACCTGTTTCGGCGATTATTATTAAAATTTAATTTCCATTAATATTATATGTCTTTCTTAAAGCATTCAAAAAATTTAACTTCGTAAAATAAAACCACACACACACACAATTAAATTACAATAAAACAAATAAAATAAAACCAATTAAATTACAAGAATTTTAAAATTTAAAAACCTTCTCTGTAGCAGTTGAAAAGAACATCACTTCAATCTTTTTCAAGAATATCGCTTTGGTACTGTAGTTGCCAATAATATCGTTTTATTTGACGAAATTTATTTAATTTTTATTCCAAATTCCGAATAAAAATTATAACTAAAAATTAAAAAATAATATTTTAATTTGTTGCGAAAGTATGATTAAAGTGAATGAACGATCGTTTGTAAAAACGATTTTGATGTAAAACGAAAATTCTAAGGAATTTAAGATTCAATTAATTTTGTTCTAAAACACAACATCTTGCAGTTGGCATTAAATTCATTATCAACTATGAAAGTTAATTGTATTTATTTTCCCGGAAAAGTTTCATCATAAATAAAATTATCGTTTGGTAAAGAAATATACCCGACGTTCTCTCACACACATGGAATGGTTGAGTGAATCGATTTTGGGCCTAAGTGGGGCGTACGAAACAGCATTCTCTGAGATTAACAACAAAGCTGCATAGATTTTTTTTTTTTTTTAGTTCTTGAAAAGTCGGGAAGTTAAAACTCTCTTGGAATTCCAGCCAGATACTGTTCGTCCATTGCTTTAATTAAGGTCCAATGCTCCTTTTGAATTCGGGGGTTGGTATTGAGAAGATTTTTTTTTTTTTTTTTATCCTTTTCGCTTTTTGCATTCGCTTCTAAAACGGCTATTTACACAAACCCGCGCCTTCACCATCATCTGATACACACAAAACTAGAAATCTTTCCCTCTGTGTTAGATCTGCAAACTTTATTATCTTCGCCCTTACTGTGTTTAATTATGGAAATTTCTGCGCTGCACAATTTCCACCGACATTTCCTGTTTTGCATAATATCGACTCCACACCTCACCCCCTTGTTCGATTCCGTAAAAGGTAAACTTCGTTATTTCGTTTTCTTTATTACCGAAAAGTAGTGCGGAAATGACTACTTTTTCGCCAGAACACTTTTTGGAAAGCTGGAATAAGTTTGGTATTGATAAGTTAAACTATGAACTTGTTCTATGGTTTCTCTTTCATGTTTTCCTGGGAGATTTTTTTTTATCCGGTTTCATTTGCTGGGGGAAGAAAACTGGATATCGCTCCGCTAGCCTCATTGATCTTTTTGTTCTATGGAAAGTTTTCGGATCTTGGGTTTTGTTTCGGATTCCTGAGTTTCCCCCTTTTATATCCCCTGGAGAACTAAAGCAAAGTTTTGCCTGGAGTTTCTTTTAATGATAAGTTTCATAATTCGAGTGGAATATTTTTATGTTTAACTTTCTGGTAGATTGCGTGAAGGGTGGATCAGTGAAGAAATATGAAATCGAAAGAATTAGGGAAGAGTTAACACTTTGGTTTATGCTGTAACTTTTACATTTCATTGTATTAGCTAAACAGCTTTAGAGTTTCTTATTTACCATGACTTAGTAACTATTTAGTCAATATTTGTAACTATTTGGAATGATAAGCATTTTGGCCAAAAAAAATTAGTCATTTTTTTCAATATGGTGAATTTTACGCCAATCTTACCAAAGAAAGCAGTTAGATTACAGTATGAGAAATTATTTTTTGCTATCCTGTCAGGATCTGCCTCCATTCAATCCAGAATAGATTAAAATCATTCAGCGTTTATTGTAATGACTGCTTGCTCCAGATTACCCCTTTAACAGAATCTATTGTTTGATATAGATTCCAAACCAATTAAAGTATCCATGCCTCAAGTTGGATGACAAACCCACACGCTATGGAATTAACGCCAAAGTCAGCTATTCAGCAACCAAATCGGCTTAATTTGACTGAGATCTGCGATTAAACTATTATTAAACAATTTACGATTCTGAATCATCATTTGCTTATTTTGTGGCAGTCAAATCAAAGATTACTGAATTGAAATATAAAAAAGTGTCAATATTTCAGCAATAAAATAAACAAATAATTTACAGCTCTATTACAACGATTGTTTTTATGTCACTTACATCTTTCGAAGAGTTTACATAGTGACTTACCGTTATCCGGTGGATGACCACACTTTTTGGAAAGGAATCTGTGGGTTCAAATGCAGATTCTGTTGAATAACTATAAAAGGATTTTATGCTTCGCTGTCTATACAAAACACATATTTTTGAGGTGGATATACTTGTGTTGTTTTGTTTTTTATAATGTGATGATAAGGATAACTATTTCAGAAAATATCTTTTTGAAAAGCAAAAAGTTCTGGATGATAACACTTTCTAAGCAATTGCAAGTTATTCGAGTATTCATTATGAGATGGGAGATGAATTAGATAAATTTTAAGGACATTTGGAACTTCCCCATTTATTACATTTTTTTAAAAAATATTCCACGATGTGTAAACCTCTAATATATAAAAAGAATTTAGAGATTTTCACGTTAATTGAATCTAGTATTACTTTTTGTATTTCTTATTTTTGTCCTAAAGTGGAGTGTAGTAATTTGGAAAATTAGAATTTGATAGTAACATTTAAATAAATTATATCAATAAAGATTATTAAACAACACAATGTTCTGTTATTCGATATTGACTTAGGATATACGGTAAAACAAACGTTTATACATTTGTTGGAAGAGATTATCAGTAGGTTTGTGGTAATTTTAAGAATTAGAGTTTCGTGATAAAATTTAGACCAATTGTATCATTCGCCATACAATTATTTTAATGAACATCAAAAACAAACTATAATATAGATTCGATATTGTGTTAGGAAATATGATAGAGCGAAAATCCATACATTTACTGCACAAGAATATGAATATGTTCGTACTAATTTTTAAAATTAGAATTTGATGCAAAAATTTAGACTAACTGTACCAGTCAAAATACGTTATTAATAAACATCAAAGGCAAATTATATTGACTTTGTGGAAATTTATCGTATTTTATAAGTCGATATGTAGTAACGGTATATTCGAAATTCACTTTGGAAATACAATATAACAAAAGTCCATATATTTACTGAATGAGAATATGATGGGATACGTGAGCCAATTTTCAGTGAATTAGTTCCATTGTAGATCATTAAAAATGGACTAAAAGAACACGTTATTTCAAATTCCTATATAGGAGCACCGGATCATTTGTAGGTGTTATTACCATGGCAATACTGCAAATTCATCAAATGGTAAAACAACGTCGGACATCAAGAAAATGCCATTTGGTCCAGAAAGACCGATTGTGACGAAGGCATACCCCGGGAAAGATCCCAGGTCGATATAATGAAGAAATAAAGGAGCCGAGACTAATGGGCTTTTGCATCCTTTGCTTCGAGTAAAGGAGGGAAGGCGTTGCTCGGAGTAAAGTTGCATTTTCATTGTTATCTGTCTCACTGCGACTGCAACGGACGAATGTATCGATTACGAATTAGTTTTGTCATTTTTCAATGCGAACCGATATATCGGGGGTCCGCGTTTCGCCCTTTTGTCCTTTTACGAGATTTGTTCGGAATCCTTCTTTTATGATACTACATTGGAATAACGCCCGTGAAATCGAAACAATTGCTTTGTTTTTACTTTGATGTTCCAATAAGTTCTAACTCGAATGCATTTGTTTTGTGCGAGATATTTCTTTTTTTTTTATTTTGGTGTTGCAACAAATTTCCGATTCTGAGTTGGGAATTTCACTTTTTCTGTTTAGTGTATTGGGAATGAATTTACTGTACAATTCTTTTTAAAATTTCGGGTGAAATTAATTCGTTAAAATATACTAGAATGCTGGGCAAAATTTAATTTAAATTAAAAATTTAAATCGTTTTTGCTAATTTAATTATAAATTTAGATGTTTTGTCTTACTTTTTTTTCTGTTCTATTGTTAACGTGTTTAATCTTAGAAACTATATCGCTAAAGATTTGAAGTTTTCAAAACTAATTATCTAGAGCAACGGGATATTCTCATTATTTTGAATACTTTAACAAATAGAAAAAAAATCTAATTAAAAAGTATACTTCTTTATTACTGATGAAAATCATAACTGGATTTTTTTATCCTCGCCGACAACTCTCAGGCATTCAATGGCGAACTTCGCCTTGTTTATTGCCCCTCAAACAATGTGATTTGAAGGTAGGCAGACAATTCGTTGACAGGTCGAATTTTCGGCGCCGTCTCAGTACGAAGTTACGTAGTTGAAACATTATCTGTAAACCGATGAGAAATGTAATTAAGTGGCGTAATCATAATCTCAACTGGAAGGAAAGAGGCAATCGGTTTATGAGACCTTTGGTGATCAATAGTCCATTAGTTGTGTGAGTGTATGCACAAGTGAGCTATTTTTTATTTCATCTAAATACATCAACTTTATGTATATAAAGCCAATATTTGGTCTATACTCATATATGGTTCCAAAATCTTGTCCTTGAAGAAATCCCCGGAAAATTGGCTCACTATCATTGGAAGAAAGATATTGAAGATGATTATAGGTGCAGTATATGTTGGTGTTGTTTTACGACATAGATACAATTATTAGTTATACAGGATGTATAAGGTTTAATATATTTAAATACATTAAAATTAATCGTATACAATTTGCTGGACACATCTGTCGTATGAATCTCTGTGACATTCAGAATCTTCACTTCCAGGCCATTTTGAACGAGATGTAGGGGAAGGCTCAGATTAAGATGGACATGTGTTGAGTAAGACTTTGGGGTTCTGGGAGTTGCCAAATTCAGTTCACTTGCGAAGAAGAGAACAGAATGGAAGCAACTTCTGAGGAAGGCCCTGGAGCAGTATGGGCTGTCGTGTCAACAAAAGATCCATATTAATTAATTCAATTCTCAAAAAAGTTGGACTCTACCAGTTAGTGGAAAAAGCCGGTTGGAAGTCTCCGAAGATACAAATCAAAATGTCCTCAAAACTTGACCTAGCAACATTTGAGGTATCACTTCACTTGGAGGATATTGCAACCATGATCGATTTAACAGGTCTAGTAGTCTTTAGTGAACACGACAGATTTTATGTTAACTCGAGATTCAAACTCAATGCTTTCCGATATTGAGTTTGTTTTTCGCTCAACGGTCATTTTTTTGCACACAAGGGCTAATTAGACCGGGACCTGCGACTTAAAGTGGATTCCGAACCACTACAAACATCCATTCCCAAGGTGGGATTCGAACCCACGAACTGTTGAACCGAAGGGAAGAGCGCTAACCATTCGGCTTCCGATATTGAGAAAGACACCCTAAGAAACTAAGCCACGACGATCTCCTTGACTTACTTCAACTTCATACATACTTATCCCTAAATATACATAATTAAAATGAGCTATTGATTTTAAAAATGTATATAAAACATATGTGTGTGAATTTCTTGATCATTTATTACATTAAATGAAAAAAAATACTCTGATATCAAATATTAATAATTAACAAGCTTTTTATAATACAATAAAAACTGATTTCTTAAAAATAATATTATATTCTTTTTGTTAAACTTTACGTTTTTGTGTTTTCGTTTGAAAGAAATAGATTCTGAAGGAAAACTATCAAAATAAATAAACAAAAAGCAAATTTTATGACAAAATGTATTAATTTGTGGTATAGAATTTTGATAAAACTCATATGGATCAAATTAAATTAAATGAAATGATAGAAAACTTTCAAAAAAACAGCTTTAGTTTGACTGTCCAGGAATCTAATATCTCTGATTTATAGTAAAAAACATGCTTCTAAATAACATTGCATCATATTATATGCGATAATTATTCAATAAAAAATATTTCGACTATTAATTTTCAAAATGTGTGTGTGTGTGTGTGTGTGTTTGTGTGTGTGTGTGTTTGTGTGTGTGTGTGTTTGTGTGTGTGTGTGTGTGTGTGTGTGTGTGTGTGAGTGAAGTAATAATTTCATATAAGTATTTTATTTTATAGATTAAATACTTCGTTAAAAAGATATGTGATAAATCAACAAATAGTACTTCTTGTGTTTAATATATAATAATTATATATATTCAATAAAAATAATAATTAAATAATCTTACCATATATTCCCTAATTACCGAATAAATTTTCATTGTTCATACTATTTTTAATGATATTTTTCCAATGGCACAGATTGTAGACAGTTACAACTGTAACAGAGTCTATTAATCTATTGTTTCCTGATACCAAGGAACCGGCCAGACACAGCGACCTCTTAGCCACTGAGACGTTGCTCAGGGTGCACCACAGGGGGTGGTCCACCATCGCACCCTTACACATGCTATAGAGACCCGTTTATAGGGTAGGCATCATTCACACTTCATTCACACACACAAGAAAAATACAAAGACAGGATAGAGAGAGCGAAAGTATATCCATGCCTGAAGCAGGATTCGAACCCAGGACCTCCCTATCCGTAGTCAAGCACGCTGAACACTAGACAAGTAGGCCAGCATTTTTAATAATATAGTATACACATATTTTATTTCTAAGTATTTAATGAAATGACATTGCATATTTTTTATTAATCTGTGTTTGAAAAATTTTATTCCGTATAATACAATAAAACACATATTTAGCCGCATAATATTTTACTGCATTGTCAGCTTAAGAAATTTCATATCATTCTCAAATTTTTTATAAAAATAAATATTATTGGAATTTTCATTTCAAATTAGGCATTATTGAATTGGTACGATGTTTTGAAATATTTTATTTTTAGTTCTTGACCCTAGAATAAAAGTTATTAAAAATAGCTAAATGAATTTTCTTTTACAAAACAAGAGTTATTTTCTTGTTTAAAAAATCAAAGTTATAAATCCACTGTTTTCTTTCGTGGACCAATTCATTATAGCAGAAATAAAAGATTAATTTATTTACATATCATATTAAATTAAATGGTTTCAAATAAATTTACAATAGCTTGTCTTTCTTGAAGAAAAAATTATTTTAATTTATTTTAATCAAAAAGAATCGAATAAAGGTATGTGTAATTTTGGCAACATTCGTTATACTAGTAGACAGTATTGAAAAATGTTTCTTTCATTTAAACAGCTATATCAGAGTCAGACAGACAGATAAAAGCAAATGATCCCCCCCCCCTACTCACACACAGAAATGATTTTCATAATTTTATTTATTCAAACTATCATTTTCATTTCTTATTACGATTTTGTAAGAAGCATTTCTATTAAAGAAAAATATGCATTTTGTATTTAAATGAAATGTACTTCATTCATGCGTCAATTCCTATTCATATTGTTCATTTAATCATAGTAAAGCTGCAAATATGTTTCATATTTTTTTTAATTATGTTTTGAATATATATAGAACTTGTTTTGTACAGCTATATTTTTATATGAGGCACATGCGGTTCTTTAGATGCCTAAATTACAATATATGAAGGCAATGTATTAAGCTTTAATTAAAAATAAATCAATATTTAATAAGCGAAACCATTTCAAGCGTCTAAGATGTTAGTAAGAAAATCCAGAAATCAATATTTAAAAATTAATAAATTAAAATTCCCGATCGGATTGAAATATTTGTAATAACATTTGATTACTTTAATGCCTAAAATATCTAACTGTTTGTTTCTTTTTTTATGCAAATTAAATTTACGTTGTTAAAAATACGTATTGTAAATACGTAATATGACGCATTGAATACATGTTGTAAAAATTACTTTATTTTTTTTTTTTTTCAAATATAATTATTTCTCGTTTTTCTATAAAAACTAATTTTTTAATTATTTTTATTACAATGTCATTCATCAATAAATTTCAGAAAAAATACTTCACTTCTAATGAACTGGAATAAAATTATTAAAAACTATCATTTAATTGCTTTGGAATAAGCGAAAAGTGGTTTAAGCAAAATATCTTATACATGGTTAAAATATATATTTAACCATCTATAAATAAAAAATATATAGAGATGGTTATATCTCTCTATCTATATACATATATATATATGTATTCACATACACACAAAACCTCTTTTATTCACATTTATTTTTTTATGTTCATTTTTTAAATTTCAACAAAAATTCAATTTCAATCACTTAATGGAGAAAAACAACATTGCTATATATATATTTAACTGGGAATTTATTTTTTATTTGACTATTATGAAAAGCACGAATTCTTATTCAAAATATTTTATGATTACCATATTGTACTATTTATTTAAAGAAAGTAAATTTCTGAGAGATACTTTTAAAATCTTTCTTTAAAGTACTTTACTCGAGGGCATACAAATGCAATAAAACATTTATTGCAAAACAGAGCAGTTTTTTTTTTTTTTCCTCTTTTAGGAAAGTGGTTACATTAGTTTTGAAAAATGCATTTTGAGTAAAATGTATTTAAAATTGCATAGAAGATTTCCTTACTTCTGAAAAATTTTCTTTATCTTTATTTATGTATACACGTATTTTTTCTTTTAAGTACAGCTTGTTATTTCTATATATGATGATTCTTCACACAATTGTTTTTTAACAATATTGATTTTTCATAGAAGACTTTAATAACCATAATGAATATTCTAAAACTGTTATATCAGAGGAATATATATATATATATATATATATATATATATATATATATATATATATATATATATATATATATATATATATATATATATATATATATATATACATTGGACTACCATTAACTGTATCAATATGATGGTCTTCGGTTGGTATTAATATCAAGTCTATGGTGTAAAGGAACAAGTAAGCAGCGTTTACCTGCATGCCTACAACAAGGCCTTTGTGTTGTTGTTATTATTTATGAAACTTGAAAAAGCCAAGCGCCCTAACCGACGGCTATGCGAAATTAAGTCAGATGGGTGTGTATTTTTTTTTAACCAGATCACCAAAAAATGATAGTACGTCTTTGCTCAATGGCTCCTTCGATAGATGGCGCCACCAAAGAATCCATTTTTTTTTAATTTTGATTTTTATTTGAAGGGGGATGAAATTTTCTCCAGACCATTACACCTATGGTAATTGCTGAACGACCAACAATAGGATTTACGATTTCACAAAATTAACGAGCGAGTACTCTTTGAGAGTTTTTGGCACCATTGGTAATCGAGCCTAACCCTTCCAGACGGAAGGCCGATTGTCAAACAATAGGCTACCATGGTTCATACAAGGTCGTTGTAAAATATTTGTTCTTTGGTTTTAGATTACTTTCCGGAAAAAACATTTCGTAGATAATGGAGGATACGCCAATGCTGCAAAGAAAGAGATCAGGAAGACACTCGAGCACTCACTTTAATAGATTTATACGCAAATATCAGAAGCGCAATATCCATTATCCATTACTTACATTCGTGTCCTTAAATTAAGAATAATAACTTCAGGTAAAGGAAGAGACAGAAGCAAAACAAATGTGACTTATTTGTAAAGTCTATTTATTAAACAAGAGTTTAAGAGCGAAGAAGGTGCTGTATGTTTGACATTATTAATAAAAACTGCGATTTTTACTCCCTGGAGCAAATTTAAAAAAAAGTAACTATTTACAAAAACCAATATAACATGGTTGGTATGATGGTTAATACTTAGTATGCCCCATAGACGATGCATGCCGTACAACGCCTAGGCATGCTGAGTATCAAATTATCGATATGATCTTGGGGAATATTAAACCACTCATCAAGCATGCTCTCCGAAATTGCGGTAGACATGGGGGAGGGAGTTAACGAGCTGCAATTCGTCAGTCAAGCATGTCCCACACATGCTCGATTAGATTCAAGTCCGGTGAGTATGCTGGCCAGTCCATACGAGTGATATCATCCGATTGAAGGCATTCGTCTGCAATGTTTGCATAGTAAGGACGGGCGTTGTTATCCATAAACAGCAATTCTGCACCCATGGCACCCCGAAAAGAAACGTACATGTTGTTCCAAAATGACATCCCGGTAGATATGGCCTGTCATGGTTACATTCTGAACATGAAGATTAGTTCTGGAACCCAGAATCTTCCTCTTCAAACAAGTAATCCTGCAACGCCCTGACAGTGTTGTCCTCTTGGTGGTAACGGGTACCTGGTCCTCTCCGTATCCGTAAAGTCCAGCGAGAATCAGACTGAAAGATAAATCAGGACTCGTCGGAAAACATCACACAAGACCAATGTCGCGGAGTCCACAGTGCATGCTCTCTACTCCGGGCTAACCACAGGTGACACTGAGTTGCGGTATAAGTGCAACACATCTGACAGGCCTACGAGAATACAGACCAATTTGCCCTAACCGTCGATACACGATCTGCCTTGAAACTGTCGTACTAATAGCTGCAGAGAGCTGACAAGACTGGTCTGATGCTGTGCGCCGTCTGTTTCTTTTGGCAGTAACTGCCAAATACGGATCCCATTCGACGTTGTAACTCCAGGGTGACCTGTGCTGTAACGTCTACTCACATTACCATCATTTTAAAACCGTTGCCAAAGCCTAGCGATGACACTCTGGACGATTTTAAGTTCCTCGGATACTTCCAGCTGGGTACGTCCATATTCCAGGTGGCCGATAATTCTACCTCGTAAAACATCATCCAAATACTTCATTTGTGCCATAACTATGCGATTATTGCACTGAAAGGCTTTTAAAGTACTTGTGAACAATTTTACTTCTCTGCAACCATTCCTTATATACGCCTCTCTTACACTCTCGTCATTGTGACGCATTATCTGCGCCATCTGGTGGTTTCTTGTAATTTACATATTATTCTTCAAGATGCGTGTGCTAATTTTTCATGAGAAATTTTTATTTTAGAGTTCAACTTGTGTGTGATTTTGAGTTATCCTTAATTTATGGGTATGATCGAACCTTAGGCTTCTACTCCTTCACAACTAGTCTCTGGTAAACGCTTGCTGACGTCATTTTTGAAGGTTTCTTTGTTTACCATCATCTATTTATTTTTCATCATCATTTACTTATTTATCATGTTTGTTCCCTTGCCGCACATTATAAGAAAAACCAACAAACCGTGCAGTGAAGAATTAGTGAACAGCTCAGGTATTGAGCACATCACTTAACAGAGATTTATGATGACGATATGCTTGACGGTGGTTGGACATAGGTGGTACCATACATCAGCATATATAACTACTACATTCCTACATCATTCTAGCTTCTACTCATCAACAGCTGACTTCAACCATGTATTTACAGCTGCATACATGTGGAATAGGGACAATATCTGAATTCAATCAAATATTGATACTTAATATTATTTATTATTCTCCAAATTTTATTCTAGATTACAGAAATACATTAAAGAATGATTGCAATGTTTGCTGTTCTTGTTGTTGCAACAGTATGTTTCCCTGTATCTGACCCATCGTAGGGGCTCTGCCACTTAAACAGAAGCAGCCACGTGGGAGGCTTTGCAATTTGATAAGCAGGAACTAAGCAGATGATCTCCCAATAATTAAAGTGTCTACCCTAGAAATACCATTGTGCGTGGAAGACAGTGTGACCATAACATATTTTACGTGTGTTAGTCGCCATTGGTAAATAGAGCGGATCTGCAGTTGAGATGGAGTTTAATTTCACTACTTTCTGATAATGAGAACAAATCTTTAATAAAACATTCGGTCCTATTTTGCACGGTATCCAACGTTATGGAAATCTAAAAAGAATAAATAGAGGTTATGAAACCTGCTATTGATGTGATAAATCACAATGAAGAAAAAATAAAATCTGTTCATAAGTATTTAAAATACATAAATTTTATTTAATGTAACATAAAATATATATATCATATTAAATTTAAACAATTATGAAAATAAAAATGTTCAAATTCCATTTCTAATTTTTATATTATCTATATTTTATTTGCATCTTTTAAAAGTATTTTTTAATATCATAGAATTTTAAATACTCAACTTTGAGTTGAATATTTTTACAAAAAATTTGTTTAAAAGAAACTATTTTAAAAATTTGTAATAAATTTGTTTCCGTTACAATTATTATTACTAAAATTGATCGGGTTTTACGTAGAAATTTTAAATATGGTGGTTATTTTTTTTCATTTATCAATACAAAAAAGAAGAAAAAAAAGTTAGTTATTTTTTGAAAACATAGTTATAAATGTTAAAATGTAAATTTATATATGTTATTTTACTTAAAATAATTTTATTTAAATTATTTAAAAATGACAATCGCTTGCATTCAATAACGATCTACATAAATGCTGCATTAATTTAGACATGAAAATCACCATGCGTAGAAGTATATATATATGAAGTATTTACATTTAATAAAAAAAAAGTAATTAACGTAAATTTGACATCGTCAGAGTGTTTTAATTGACCATTGATAGGTTATTAATCATAAATATCAGCGATAACGATATGATTGAGTTAAATATTTTTTATATTTCGTAAGTTAAGTCACATCATGTGTACTTAGCATTTGACATTGTATACGCTCAGATTCGTTACATGTCAACGAGGGTATCACGCTATCGTCTGCAGATTCGTTTTAGTTGTATCGTCTGCTACGATTTATTAGTTTTTCAAAACTTCAAGTGGCAACCGACTTACAATCCATCATGATCACTATCCTACGGATTGATATCCACATGTGACCTGTGCAATGGTACAGGGCGTACGTGTGGTCCTGCAACCCCCCTTCGGACCACCCCCAGCAGTAGTTGTCATCTGCATTTATTCTGTTCGTAGGTCCTGTTCATGCGATATTAATCACCTTTCACAATTTATGAAAGGACTCGTGTCGATTTGATAAATGAATAAAATAACGATTTTGGCTGACGACAACACTACAACTTTGAGCACTGTGATAAATCGTTTTCTCAATAGAAATGTGACCCATATTTATAAAGCAACCCTAATGTGATTTTTATAAAAAAAATTTTCACGATTTTTGTAAATTTTCATTCATTTATTTCAAAAAGGAGGGACTATTATATATATATATATATATATATATATATATATATATATATATATATATATATATATATATATATATATATATATATATATATATATATAATATTGACTTATTAAGAAGGCACGATTTGAACCCATGCATTATTAAACTGAAAATCATTCAGATACTAACAGAACTATATGCACTTCGTAGCATTATACACAGTAATGGCCAAAATTGTGGACACTTTTTGAAATTTTTATGTTTTTGAACTTTGTATGCTTATAGAAAGCGTTACGTTTTACAAAATTCGAACTTGTATATATCATTTTAAAGAGAATTTATCACTGGACTCAAAACAAAACACCAAATCCACTTATTTGCAATACAAAATAGTTAAACGATAATAGTTATCGATATACATTAGATAGTGATGATAGCAGTGAGTTATCAGTACTTAGTAGAGTACCCTTTATTTTTGATTACAACTTCACATCGACGTTTCATTGAGCTGACAAGAGTTTTAAGCTCTTCTTTCGTTATTACATCATGCCAGGAAACAATTATAGCCTCAATTAGATCCCTTTTATTTGACGGGCTCCTCATTCGGACAAGAGTTTTCAAACGGTGCCACAAATTTTCGATAGAATTGAAGTGAGGACTTTTTTCTGGACATGACAACAATTTAATGCTTTTTGTACGAAATCACTCTTTCGATATTTTGGCCGTGTGGCAAGGAGCAGAATCCTGCTGAAAAATAAACGAAGCATTGTTGGGAAAGAGGTCTCTGATGAAAGGTAGAATTTTTGGATATAGAATAGTGTCAATGTATTTTCTGGTATTCAGTGTCCCATCGATGACATAAAGACGGCCAATACCATCTGATGACATGCATGACCAAATCATAACACTAACTGGGTTCTTCACAATTGCTTGAATGCAGTCAGGATGTAGCACTTCTCTTATTCTACGTCTTACATATTTTCGCCCATCACTATCGAATAACGATAGTTTAATTTCATCACTACTAGTGACTTGTGACCATAGATTATCTGTCCAATTAATGTGTTCCTTTGCCCACTGCAGTCTTTTTTTCGTTGCTGAAAATTAAGATAAGTCTTTTTTCGTGGAATTCTACCGCTCAGTCCAACAGCTGTTAATCTTCTCCTGATTGTTCTTGAACTGACAGAAACACCAGCTTCATTCAGATCACTTCTGATGGCCGCTGATGACATTTTTCTATCTTGGAGACATAGTCTTTTTATTCTTCTGTCATCAATAGATGTGGTGCACCTTTTTCGGCCTTTTCCTTCGTTTTTTTATTGAATTTGTCTCCTTAAATCGTAAACAAAAGTTTCGGACTCCAGGTTTAGTCACTGAACCACCCACATGTCTTGCAAGTTCAGGATAGTATAGACCACTTTCTCGTAACACAATAATATTACATCTCTTTCTAGGTGTCCAATCTACTCTTTTATTTGATGTCATTGCGTCTTGACTAAATATTAAAAATTTCCCCAAAAATTCTTACTTGTATTTGCAGAGTATAAAAAACAGTCCCTCCTTCTACAGAACAAAGTAAAATAATGATTTGTTTCAAGTGTACACATGATGTCAGCTTCTACTGGCAGTTACTAACATTTGATTGGTTCTCAGAACAGGAACAGTGATTGGCCAGGAAAACTAGACATTACAAACCACTTCATAACTGTGTTTTTTATTTATATTAAAGTACATATAACTTTTTTTTCTATTGCAAATAATTGAATTTTGCGAATAAATAAAATAGTTTTGTATTGAATTCAATAATAAATTCTCTTTAAAATGATGTATACAAATATGCATTTTGTGAAACATAACACTCTTTTTATAGTCACACAAAGTTCAAAAACATACAAATTTCCAAAAGTGTCCACAATTTTATTCACCATTGTATACTAAGATTTGTAGAACGATCACCTAAGAAATTCAATTTGATGGCTTTTCTATCCATGTGTACTCTTTATTTACTACGTTCGTTTTCAATTTTACAGTGATTCCATTCATGGCATCAACATAACACTTGAAAAGCTTTCAAACTAACTGGCTCCAATTTTTGAAAAACTGCCGCCATTTGGCACGATTTTAAATGATTATCCTTTTTTCTCAACTACACAATTTATATGTTTTAAACATCATAACCAATGTGGATAAGTGAGAATCGTGTTTCTCAAAATTGGAATTCCAAATTAATAATCATTACATATATGATTATAAAACATGAAAAAATAAGAAAATGCATTCTAAATTTGAAAGAGAAATATTCTGGTTGTTAAAATTGCGTTGTTCTTATCAATCAAAAAGTAGTGAGTTCGATTCCTAACTTTACCAAAATTCTTTCGGGTAAGTGGTAGCTCATACAGACGGCTGTGGCATGTTTGATAGTTCATGATCGTATTGATCTCCAAGTAAAAAGAAACGTCTGAAGACAGCAGATCGAACTTAGGGTGTTTTCTGCATGGTCCTTGTTTCTAAATTACTAAAACACAATCCCCTTAAAATATTTATATTGAATCAATTCGTAAAATTTTTTTTCTTTTATTAGTGTGAGCTATAAGCACTTAGTTAAATATTAAGTTCCAAAATTGGTTGTAATTACCAACCAATTAGGAATCGGAAGTAGTAGTTTATCATAGATTATTCAATTCCTCAATTGAATAGAACAGAAAAAGGAATTATAAAAAAAAAAATAAGAAAAAGGTATCAGTTAAAAATAAATTCAATGATAAATGTTTACAGTACCTGATATTTACATTAATTACTTTCTTTTGATTTCTGTGACTTTATTTTCCGCTGCTTCATCTCAGCTTTGGGCTTCCTTCTTGCGATTGAAACAGTGAACAGTTGAAGATAATATCAGTGCTTAGCAGTTAAACTAAATTATTATTATAGAAGATCGTTTTGACATAGCGTAGTAGATAGCAAACGCTAAAGATGGATGTAAAGCACTTGAACTTAAATTGTACAACCCCTTCTCAAAGGATTTTTCACTAGCAATAAATCGTATTCACTTGTTTCAAGATTCAAAACACCTTGCATTCAGCTCATTAAATATCGCCATGCTTAAATCTGAAATGTAATATCGATTTTCGGTTGAGTATCAATTTAGTTTCGAATTTGGGACCATCCTGTCAAAAGAAATCGGTTCTAATACTGATCTACAATGATAACTAAAGAAAATCAAATGAATATTCGTATAAATATAATTTAAAGGCTTCATCTAAGTAGTAAGAGTGTCATTTTTGTGATCAAAGACTTGAAGAGCCTCATTTTTAAGACTTAAAGAGCGTCATTTTTGTGATCAAAAGTCTTGAAAAGATTAATTTTTGTGATCAAAAGACATGAAAAGTTTCATAATAGTACAAATATAACATGTATGTAAAAATAGATTTTGTCTTTAAGTAAATAATTATTAATTTAACATACTTTCTTTTATATTTCAGGGCAACGTTGTTTTTGAAAAGCGGTGACATTTCCTAAAAGGTAAAATTTTTTATTTAACCAATATATGAATATGGATAGTCTGTAGATAGATAGATATAGATACACATATATTAAAGGATTCACTTCGTACCAAATTTAAATTATATATCTTAAACAGATGATTATAAGGAATATTATTTTACTTAAAAATATATTATCCTGGATAAAAGTCTTTAATAGGAGTAATTTTCTAGGTTTTTAATATCATCCTTTCTTAATTTGGAAACAAGTATAGCGATAACATCCCCATAATGTATTGATATCAGCAAAGACATCCCATTGACACAAATTCTGAAATTTGAAAATCCATTCGCGGATGTTGAAAACATAAAAATGTTAAACTTTTTGCAGGCTTATTTGTCTTTGTGGGTACTAGGGTGTTCTCCCTGCTTCTTTTGTGTAACACGAAAATACATCAATTATAAAAAATACTCCTATTTTTCCATTGGTTATCAATGTTTCCAAACGCTTGACAACAGTCAAATTTTAGACTTCACATTTTGCTATCCTACTATTCAGAGCTCGAATATCTCAGTAGATTCACGCTGTTTCTCGTTAAGATCAGCATCATTGGTCACGGGAAGTGATGGGGGGTGACCACGCCGTACTCTCCCTCACCAGGTTGCTGGATCTCCTTCGATTGGGGATGTGTCCAACATTTATCTGCGATACTCAAAGTCCTTCTGCTAGTGTAGTGTGGGCTCTAGTGGCTCAGTAGTTTCACACCGCTTGACGTTAGATCAGCAAAGTGAGGCATTATTTGCCGCGGCAGTGATTAGGAGGGTGACCACACCGTATAATCTCTCACTGGATTGCTGGAGCTCCGTTGATAGGGAACGTGTCCACGTTAATATGTGACGTCTAAAGTGCTTCCTCTTGTGTAGAGAGGAGAAGGCTAGCTCAGGTGTGACCTCATCATCTGATCGTGGTTCAAAATTACGAGGTACTTCATGATGGACGAGTATTCCAAACCCGTTAGCCTTAATGTACAGTCCGAAACTTTCCTGCACCACTATGTATGTATGGTGGCGTGGCGTGGATGTAAAGAGAAGGGTACCAATCAGGCGTGAGCTTTTCACTTGTTCAAAATGACGAGTCGCCTGGTGATGAACGAGTATTCCAAACCCGTTAGCCTTAATGTACAGTCCGAAACTTTCCTGCACCACTATGTATGTATGGTGGCGTGGCGTGGATGTAAAGAGAAGGGTGCCAATCAGGCGTGACCTTTTCACTTGTTCAAAATGACGAGTCGCTTGGTGATGGACGAGTATTCCAAACCCGTTAGCCTTAATGTACAGTCCGAAACTTTCCTGCACCACTATGTATGTATGGTGGCGTGAGTAGTAAGCGCGGGGATATACGAGGCAGAAGGAGGAAACAACTCAACAATGGGGGAGGGGGAAAAGGGGGTGAATTTCTCGTGTAAGACTACGAGGGTATTTTGAGGGGGCGTGTCACTTGACTTATACGAGGCAGAAGGAGGAAACAACTCAACAATAGGGGTTCCGGAGGGGGTAGCAAATTTGTGACGTCATAGGCCATCGTGTTCAAACATGCAATGTTTTGTGACGTCATTTCAAGATGGCGTCTTTCTAATACTGTTTATGTAGTTTCGATATCGTTATGTTCGTGGCGCCATCTGTGAGCTGAAAGAATAAATTATTTTTTCGACATAGATTTTTTTAATATTTTTTTATTTTATGTAAAATTCTAATTTTTTCAATATATATATATATATATATATATATATATATATTAACGCTAGTTTCGTTATCAATATGTTCATGGCGCCATCTATAAACTAAATAAGGAATTATATATTTATTTACTTTCTTTTAATTTTATTTTGAAATTGTCAAGCTTGGGATTAGAACCTACTACCTCCAAAAAGAATTCGTGGGGTATTGATTTGCGTACCTTAACGAATACCCCACGAATTCCTGTTAGAACGAGTGAATCTTAAGGAGACATCCTTTTCAGACATAAATAAAATAAATATCTAGTTTTCTAGTCGGGGAAAATATTCACTGATGTAGTGTGACGTCATAATATGAAAGTAAACATGTTTCAGTGTGATGAACCATGTTCAATCAAGGAAGAACCCTGTTTACTGCAATATGCTTGCGCTTGGCGGATGAATACAATGTCTGAACCAATCAAAGTGCTTCATTGCAGTTGATTTGGAAAATAATTCTAGTTCCTGTCTAAGTGTTTCATTTCGGCTGTTCTACAAGCTTTCGAAAGGTTCGATTTTTTGAACGGGATTTCAAGTTGTACTCCTTGGATTTTTTTTTTACAAACATCATGTCTTCCCCAAACAACAAACGTGCTTTAAATGAATCAGCAGATGCGGTAAGTGATAGTTTTAATTGCATGTATTTATAATCAAATTTTAACTGTTTTTGTGAATCTTACTATGAAGCATATTTAATAATCAAAATTTTATTTATTTTGTAGATGATTATCAATGCTTCTGACATAGGTGTAGATAAAAGCTACAAAAAAGTCAAGAGAGAAGAATCTAAAGTAAGTTTTGAATTTATTTTAAGCGAATTATTATCATTATTTTACAGTTACGCAGTGTTCATTTTTTTTTGAGATGTGGTTTTATACTGATGAGTTATTTAAATTTTTTATTTGCTTTTCTAGGCTTCAGGAGTATTTTATGAAAATGAGATTCCAGATGATGTATTTCCTGTAGGAGACTCCGTTTTTGTGTTTCCCAGTACTTTCCATGGAGTTGTCTCAGTACACATTAGAAAGTATCAGAAATATGGAATGAAATATTATCCAACTTCAGAAGGAATTACTCTTCGACCATGGTGGATTGAACAAATTATGGATAGAGAAACTGTGCCTCAAAATGAGAACCATTTACGAAGCAGTGTTTTCCTTCCTGAATCAGAAATTCAGATTACAAGTAAGGACTTTAAAGTGTTTACATTCACTCGTGTGAAACAAGGATGGAACTCAAAATCCCTTACAATTTCTGCAGAACAATATAATAATATGCTGCGAAATTATAACAGTATTGCGAATGCTGTTCTAAATCACATGTTCCGCACAGTGAATTTTTTAGATGCTTATTGTAATGTTTTTGACGGCATTATTGAAGAAACTTTGCCAAGTTCCTTTGATGTCAGCCTCGGAACCCAACATTTGTTAGAAACCCTTGAAAATGCAGTGCGTGACATTTTTAAGCAGAAAGGTTTAAAAGAACCATGTATTTTGGCTGAAGAACTATGGGCTAACCGTGTAGAAACTTTTAATTCGCATGCATTTTCTTTAGAAATTTTAGAAATTGCTGATTCTTTTATCACAGTCTCAGAGAAAATGAACCTTTTTTAGCTCTGAAACCTGCTATGTATGTGACAGTTGATTTCCTGAAAAATTTACGTCTAGACAGCATTATTCGAAATGTAAGAAATGCCTTGTGTCCAGAAGATGCATTCGAATATTTCGAAAATAATGAATGAATAAATTAATTATATAAAAATATGTAATATAATTGAATATTTAATTTTTTGTATGCAAATTTATTTTGAAAATATACTGAATAAAATATCATTGCTTAGAATTTAAATTTGTGTGTGCTTTTATCATTTTCTTTTAGATAACATGAAAATGTATTAAATTATATAATTATAATGTTTTTTTTTTTTAAAAAGAGAAACACATTTTGAAAGTAAATGTCTCATGTAAACAGAGTTTTTAAATATGAGTATAAATACAAGTACATTCAACATTTAATATTCATTCTTGATTGTTAACACAAATGTAATGGACGCTGCTTTGGCTCGGTTGTATAAAGATCCTGAAATTCCAGGGAGTTTTGGAGGCATTAATAGTTTACATAGAGCTTTAAAGGGAAGAGTAAAAACAAAACGTATCAAAGAATGGTTACAAACAAAGGATTCCTATACTCTACATAAACCTTTGAGACATAAATTTCAAAGAAATAAAGTTATTGTTGGAGGTTTAAACGAACAGTTTCAAGTGGATTTAGCTGATTTGCAATCTCTCGCAAATTTTAATGATGGTTATAAGTATTTACTCACTTGCATAGATATTTTATCCAAATATGCTTGGGCCATTCCTTTAAAAGATAAAACAGGTCGAAGTGTGAAACGAGCCTTGGAAGTGATATTTAGGGAAAAAACTCCTGAAATTTTGCAATCTGATGATGGAGTCGAGTTCAGAAATAAAGTGGTTCAAAAATATTTAAAAGACAGAAACATACATTTCTTTTCAACTCATAACCAAACAAAAGCGAGCGTAATAGAGCGGTTTAATCGAACACTGAAAACCAAAATGTGGAAATATTTCACAGAAATGAATACAAAAAGATATATTGACGTAATAGATAAATTAATACAAAGTTATAATAATACATGGCATCGCAGTATAAAAAATGGAACCTATTGCAGTAAATCATGATAATGAAACCCAAGTATGGCAAACATTGTATGGTAATCAGAAAGAATATAGTACGCGAACTGTTTTAAAAGTTGGAGATACAGTTCGCATAAATAAAGAAAAATTGCGCTTTGAAAAGGGATACGAGCAAAATTGGACATGAGAAATTTTTACAGTTCATAAAATCATAGCAAGAAATCCTTTGGTTTATAAATTAAAAGATTTATCAGGTGAAATTATTGAAGGCACATTTTATTCCCAGGAGCTACAAAAAGTAACCGATTCGGGTTTTTATCCGTAGAAAAGTGATAAGGAAAAGGAAAAGGCAAGGTTCAACCGAATACTTTGTAAAATTCTTAGGTTATCCTGAAAAATTCAATGCTTGGGTGAAACATATTAGAATGGTATAAATAGACAGTGCTATGTTCTAAACAGTCATTTTAAATCATGTCATTTTATGTGACACTACCCTCTGATAGCTCCTTGAAATATTTCCCTAATAATAAAATTTCTAATTTTATAACACAGTTGCCAACTCCTATAAATCTAAATGGAGAATGGGAAGTAGGCTTATCGGAAATTATTTATCCTCATTCATGGTTCAATGTAAATGATAACAGAAATTCGTTTATATTTGGTATACCAACTGGAAATATTACTCGAAATGTACAGAAAACTATACCACCTGGAAGTTACGAGAGCATTACTGATATTTTAAAAGCAATGAATGATATTTTATTACATGACAAAGTATATTTAGGTTTTAATAAGTCAACAAAGAGAGTAAAAATAACTGTGAAAGATGGATTCTCCATCACTTTCAATGATGGTTT
Source organism: Latrodectus elegans (assembly GCA_030067965.1). Lineage (NCBI taxonomy): Eukaryota > Metazoa > Arthropoda > Arachnida > Araneae > Theridiidae > Latrodectus > Latrodectus elegans. The sequence goes on from CM057815.1 coordinate 70,837,628, forward strand.
GAAGCAACTTCTAGGATTTGGTAGTGAAAAAATCATGGGAACTGTACATAGCCCATTTGTGGCAGATCCTCACGCTGCATTTCCATTCTTTTATGTTTATACAGATATTGTAACACCACAAATCGTTGGTGATGTACAAGCGCCACTTTTGCGGATTGTCAGAGTAGAAGGAAAAAGACGGAGATATAATTAGTCGTCATTTTGACAGACCTCAATACTTACCACTGATTCGTCATTCATTTCAAACTATCAATGTTGAGCTTAGATTAAATTCAGGAGATTTTGTACCATTTGAACGAGGAAAAGTTATTATCGTATTACATTTTCGAATGAGGCAAATACTATAAATAGTCTTAAACGACAAATTATGAATCATTTGATTATTATCCATCAAGATGAGTATACCATATGTTTGCTGCACGAAACAATTCGAAGAGCATTATGCTGGACAGACAGGTTCTGGTTTACCACATTATCGAGGTATTTCTTTCCAAAAGGATATGGTCTCGGGGAATATTTCGCCGATTATTTAGAGCTGCTTTCCCTTTTTTTATTAAAAAGTGGAAAAACAATTGGTAAGGAAGCTCTTCTCACTGGATCTCGTGTTGCGTCTGATGTTTTATCTGGTCAAGATTTCAAAGAAGCTGTAAAAGCAAGAGCCAAAGAGAGTGGGAGAAACTTAGCCCAAAAAGCTCTCGATAAAGTACAGTCCATGGTGGGCAGAGGAAAGTATAAAAGAAAACGTAAGAAGCAAAAGCGAATCATTTCATCCAAAATTCGGAAAGTGACAGGACGTGATATTTTCGACTCGTGATGGCATTTCTTTTAAAAGACTCACCAGAATGTGTGAAATCAGAACTTGAACTTTTTCATTTACCCAGTACTCAAACTGTTATTCAGAGTGGACAATGGGTGGAATTTCATCCATTGTCTAATGTTTTGATGGAGGTCCCGTCGAATTTTATGTTAGTGGCTCAGGTGAAGAATATTTAGATCTCAGCCAAACTCAACTTTATGTTAAAGCAAAAATAATTAAAAAAATAATTTACCCATTGGAAAAAGATGACAACATAGGACCTGTGAACTTGTTTCTGCATTCTCTGTTTTCACAAGTAGATGTTACATTAAATGATCGCATTGTATCTGATTCTAATAACACATACCCTTATCGAGCCTATGTTGAAACATTACTAAATCACGGATATGAGAGTAAAACGTCCCAGCTTACCGCTGAATTGTTTTACAAGGACTCAGATGATGGATTCAACAAAAGAGCAGCTTTTTAAAGACAGTGCTACCGTGGATATGATTGGTGGTATTCACAGCGATATATTTCATCAAGAAAGACTTTTATTGAATTTAGTGGACTTAAAAAGTAAAACTTATTCGAAGCAACCCAGAATTTTATTTGATAGGAAGTGAAGGATTTAAAGTAGTTTTGGAACATATTTCTCTATTTATACGAAAAGTTCGTGTAAGTCCTGGAGTCATATTAGGTCATGCTAAAGCTTTACAATCAAAATGGCAAAATACCCCATCAGTCGAGTATTAAATAAAGTATACTCTGTTCCAAAAGGAAACATGTCTTTTGTTCAAGATAATATATTTACAGGACAGATGCCTAAAAGAATTATTATAGGATGCATTGATAATGAAGCCTTTCATGGGTCTTTGAAGAAATCTCCGTACGATTTTCAACATTTTAACCTGAATTTCATTGGAATATACATAGATGGCCAGCCCATGCCTCATAATCCTCTACAACCAGATTTTGAAAAAAATAACTTTATACGAGCCTATCAAAGTCTCTTCTTAGGTACAGAAAAACTAGGACAAGACCGAGGATTATTTATATCAAGAGACGAATATAAGATGGGTAACACTTTATACGCATTTGATTTATCTCCCGATTTGTGTGACGGAGAACATCTAAATCTTATCAAACATAGTAATTTACGTTTGGAGGTAAAATTTAGCAAGGCATTACAACAAACTATAAGTATTATTGTTTTTGCTGAATTTGAAAATTTGATAGAAATTAATAAATCCAGAAATATTTCGTTTGACTTTGGAAATTAAAAGCAATGAATAATCATCAAATATTTAATGCCCTATCCCGTGATAACATTACAGCACCGATATTTCAAGGAGTATTTCCATCAGATTTCATTCCATTCTTTTCTGAAAGATCAGCTGCTATTGTAAATCAAGACGACTCGTCTCAACCAGGATCTCATTGGATAGCTCTGTTTGTAGATGAAGATAAGAACTTGGAATTTTTTGATTCATATGGGCAGTCACCTTATTTTTATGGAAAAATTTTTACGGATTATGTATCTCAATATTTAAATGTTTCATGGAATTCTGTTACATTCCAAAGTGTTACTTCTAATGTATGTGGAGCATATTGTATTTACTTTATATTCAAACGTTGTCAAGGAATTTCTATGCATTCCATTGTACAAAAATTATCTGTAAATAAAAGCAATGATTTTCAAATGTTTCAGTTTGTCAAGAAAAAGTATGCTATAAAAATGATTTTTAAAAAGTAAAATAAAAATTATTGAAATAAAAAAAATGTGTTATATGTATTCATTTTAATATATTCACGCCTTAATATAAATAACTTCCAGATATTTTTTTTTCTTTTTTACTTTTTAAATTTTAACAAAATTAATTATTAAACAGAAAACTCTAATTCTGTTACTAATAAAAAAAATTAACTATTATTAGTTTGAAATAACTTCTGGATGAAAATAAAAAAACATAGGTAAAACACAATAAATTTCAAAGTGAAAATAAATATTTATATTTAGCATCAATATAACTTTTCTCCATAGCTTTTTACAGATAATAAAAAGCCTCTCAAGAAGATAATTTTGTCATTCATTATGGAGATTTTAAAGATGAAACATCCTTTTACTATGATAGTAGCTGGACCTACGGGTAGTGGGAAAACACATTTTGTAAAGAAATTAATCGAACATAGAATGATTCAACCTTTTCCAAAAACTTTACTTTGGTGTTACGGAGCATATCAAAAACTTTACGAAGAAATGGTAGGCATAGAGTTTTATGAAGGTATAGCTCCTAATTTAAATCAGTATTCCAATGCTTTGATTGTCATCGACGATCTCATGAGTGAATTGGGAAATGATTCCAAACTGACAAAATTATTCACAAAAGGCTCTCATCACAGAAATGTTAGTGTCATTTTTCTTGTGCAAAACGTTTTTCATAAAGGAAAAGAAATGAGAGAAATTTCTTTAAATTCACATTATCTGGTATTATTTAAAAACCCTAGAGACCGGTCCCAAGTTTCTCACCTGGGACGACAGCTGTATCCAACAAAAACCAAATTTTTCAGGAAAGTTACGAGGATGCTACATCAAAACCTTTCAGCTATTTACTTGTTGATTTGAAAACTGATACTGACGATTCTCTGCGAATGCGTACAGGAATGTTTCCAGGGGATAAATTCTGGATTTATCAACCACGATGATATTTTTAGCCTTCACTGATCTATAAATAGAAAAGTCTGTGTTGATTCTTTTCATAATTTCTCAAGATGCCAGTATGTGCAGAGCAAACGCTAGAGCTCTTGAAAATAATTTCTAAAAGTAAAAGCGCAAAGCCTATTTTGAAAAAGTGTTCAAATACTGTTATTAAAACATTGTGTGAGTGCGCAATTAACGTATTAAAGGGTAACATACCACTGACAAAGAATAAAAAAAATCGCTTATCTTCTTACAAGCAAAGTTTAAGAAAACTTTCAGACAGAAAAATTCCTCTTTACAAAAAAAGGCAATTGTTAGTTCAACGTGGTGACGGATTTCTCTCAATATTATTACCTGCTGCTATTTCAGTTATTAGCAGTCTCATTCATGGAGCACAGTAAAAATTTATGTTAGTGCCCGAAGATCGTTATCAGGCTCTTGATTATCTATCAGATCTTGATAAACAAATGAAACACATTCTTCAACAAAAACATTTATCTGAAAGTGAGAAAGCAACATTATATTTACAAATCTTGCAAAAATACACAAATATTTCAGTAGAAAAATCGTTACCAACAGAAAGTAAACAAGTTGTTCCAGAAGAGTTTCCATTAGAAGAGCCCCTGCAAAAGAATCATCTGTGACAGAATTAGAATCTGTAATAAAAAGAAAGAAATGATATTGAAGAAAAAGCCATTACTGTGGCCCTGATGCGTTATAAGAAAACTGTAAAAGAAGTCTTTCAATTTCTCAAGCAACAAAATTCCTTAACATGGACTCCTGAAGGAAAAATCATTTATAAAAACACAATTATTCCTGGCAGTAACATCGTTACTCTTATTAATGATTTTTAAGAAATAAGAAAAAGGCTCTATAGGAAGAAGTATTTTTTTAAATGTTTTAAAAGAATCAAATTTTCCTGAGCATTTGGATGTAAATAAAAAATTGTATAAAAGTTATCATAAACTTGTAAAACCTGTTATGTATGCTCGCAAAAACTCATGGATTAAACTTTGAACAATAAAATATTTATCAAATCATCATTATTGTTTCTATTTATTTGATATAATTATTCTTTCATTTTAGAAAAAAAAATTTTTTTTTTTAATGTAATATCTCAGAGTATGAAGTTATTCCTCTAAACAACAGAATAAACTTTCCCTTCTCATCATTGATATACAAATGCGTGCGCACACACACACACACACACACACACACATGTAATAAATAAATGAAAAAAATACTTGCAAAATATATAAAAAAAAATTCCATTTTAAAAACCATATGGAAGTGTAGACAAATCTTTTTGAATAATTCTTTTATCATACACTACACGATAAAGTTTTTTCTCAGGCTTACTTAAGACTTTCCTCTTCTTGGGTTCTCGAGTTATTTTATGAGGATTTAAGATTGTTAAACTAGTTTCAGTATCCATGTCGCATACGAGACTTTTCACTGAATCAAAATTTATTATTTTTCTGTTTGCAAAATTTAGAGTAAATCACTTACTTTGCAACAGGTATTACCTTTAGCTGTTTCATAGGCATAGTTCTTTGGTCCTCCTGTGAAATAACACAATAATAATAAAAGATTAGAGCTAAAACATCAATAATATTTGAATGAATGAATGAAATTTATATTATAAACTAACCGGAAACAAACTTAGTGATAATATCACCGTCTAGTTCATCTGTAAATTCACCCAAAAATTCCCAAGTGGAGGATCGTTTATGCCGTCGCTAGAATATACGATAGAATCAGTATCGTGGTACAATACTGCTCGACCCAATTTATCCATTTCGGAATATAATTTAAGACGAGCCCAAGCAGTTGTGAAAGCAGCCAAGAATATATTTGTGGAGGTATCTTGACTTAAGAATGCCTTTTTTGTGTCCCAAACAATTGCCGCAACTTCGGGTGTAGGAAAATATACATCCTTGATCTGAAATGACAGTTGAAATTTAAAGAATGATAAACACATATAATCACAATATTTATTAATGCTTTTATGTGTTGCAATAAAAATACATACATTTTTAGTAGAGTCACAAAACATTTTATTGAACTCCGATACTGAATTCACATAACTCATTTGAGTTTTATTAGTATTCATACCCCAACTGTAAAAAAAAAAAAAAATCATAAATTTATATATAAAAAAACATTTTACAAAATAGTAAAAAAAAAAAAAAATCACACACACACACACACAAAATTTATAAAAACACTCTACAAAAAATAATTAATTAAGAAAAACAACAATAAATTCGTCTTACCGTCCCCAGAAACTATTAAGTGCTAATTTAGCTACTTGTCTTCGTCCAGGATTTTTAAGAATTACATGTGAGTCAAGCTTCACACATTCTTTTTCCTCATATTCTAATATATATTTTCTTCGCTCATCTGTCGTAGTGCAATTGACTGGCCAACCACTACTTTCCTGTTTTATTTTTAAAAATAAATCAATGTACGAACGGAATAATAAATTTGAAGTTTTCTCAAAATGATACACTTCAAATATCTGAAATTTCAAAGAAATCAGTAAGATAAAGGTATACATTAAATGCATATTTTTTGAAATAATGCGAGAAATATAAAATGAAAATAATTACATTTAAAATACAATATCCTTTTCTTACAGCCATCTTGACCTCCTCCGTTACCCACGTTCCAATTATAGCACGCTCTTCATCTGTATGATGGCACGGACTTTGCTGTTTTCCCTCGACACATTTGCGACAAAGAGGAAACATGAGTTTATTTTGACAACGATATGGCAGTACAGGGATGTATAGTTGTCTTGGGGGCAAAATTTTACATTTCACGAAACCAAAGTAATCATCTAGGATCAGTAAAATCTTTTGTAATAATTTTAGGGTGGCCAACTGGATATTTACAATACTTGTTTACCTAAAAGAAAAATACATCACATTTAGAGTTTTAAAATAAAATTATTTAATAAAATAAGCTTTTATTTTACTTTCTTGAAAACTGTATATTCTAAAAAATATTTACCCATGGATAAAGAGATGTAAAATCGACATATTTGGCATTCCCTTCATAATATAATGTAAGAGCATTGGTTCGACCTCCGAAAAAAGCATCGCGAGGATTTAAGCGGTCTTGAAGTTCGTGAGATAATAAAAAGTTGTGGAGTTGTATGTTTTCTTTCTTCATTTCCATGAAATCATGTTCCCACATCTCAACCACTTCGTAGCCTTCAGCCAATAACTTACTCGTAGTATCAGTTGTTGTTTTGTACAATTTTCTCATAGTTTTGCCATTTAGGGGGTTGACAGCATCACAATCAAAACATTTAAGACAACCATGAAAAAGACATCCCTAGGATAAATAAATTTTAAATTATTTGTTTCATTAAAAAAAAAAAAAGTGCAAAGTTGTATCTAAAAAAATCTTACATGGTATTGGTAGACAGTGTTTGAGGAGTAACAAAATCCATCCACTGAAATTCCTCCCAATAGAATTTCACCTTTTCCATTAAGTGCATGCATGATTTCTATTCCAGATGACGAAGCGACAAAATCTAACCACCGGATACAATCTGCACTGTAGTTGGTACGATTAATGTATCCATGAATTGGCACCATGGCAATTATGTCTGGCTGTATATGTTTGCTTCTATAGACAGCCATGCATGCAGAAGCAATAGTTACATAACTAAAAGAAAACAAACATTTAACGAATTTTCAAACATAACTGATGTGTAGAAAAAAAAAAAGTTGTATACTTACCAAAAGGGATCTGTACCAGATATATCAATGAATTCCTCTCTAAATTTCAAACAGCATCTTCGCAAAATATCTACGTCAGATCTAAGAGAAAAAAAAATTATGTAGCAAATATAAATGCATTAAATTTTGGATGCAATTCTAAATTTTTACAAATACATTTTCTTTAATAAATATAAAATGAATTTATCTTTATTAAAATTTTATTGATAAATTACTTACCTACAGTAACTCAATAATTCTTTCTGAAAATCAAACTCGTCATTTTTATGCTGTTCATACCATTCTAAAAAGTCTGCTCTAGCAGCATTTGCCATAGTGTCGGGAGAATAAAAGTGTTTGTCTGGTAGAACACCGAAATATGATTGATTTTCTCTTGTATTAAAAATAATGAGGAAAATATCCCTTTAAGTTCTGTTATACCAAAAGACGCAGGAAGTTTGCTTAGAGCCATTGGTAAGAAATTGAAGGAGTCGATTATTCTTAGATTCAAAGAAGTATGACATATAGTCATTACTTTTGAACCATTTGGAATTACACTAGGAGTCGCGCCCTGTTCCAAAATCCAGGCCATAATAAATTGACCATCAAATCTATAAAAATAATAAAAAATAATAAATCAATGTGCGTAATAATCGAATGATATATTCTTTAAAATTGATATTACATGTTTTAAAAGATAAATAAAAGCTTACTCCTCTCATATTGTGAGCTATAGCCGTAAAATTTTTGTGTTGCCTGGAAAACAGCCAAGTGCAAAAGTCATGAAGTGCTGTATAGCCTTTAAAAACCTTCTCAGTTCCATTACTGTATTGAGCAACTGCTAAATTTACGATATGCTCACCAGAAGATTGATCAGTCTCAAAATCAAAGAAAATAAGATGTTCAACAGGGTGCTTGGGAGGAATAGAACGTAAGTAACAAAGATGTTCGTCCGGTCTCACAAATGTTTCGCAACATGGACATTTGACAGTTCCACATTGATGATTTTCAAGAGGTCAGTCCCTTTCGTCGAATTACTTTATTGCATTCTTGACATTGGTAAACCTTCAAAGCACAGAAAATCATTATATTAAAATTCAAACTTTTTATTTTGTGTTATATAAAAATCTACAAAAATGAAAATTCATATAAATAAAGAAAAACATTTTACTATATAAAACATACCCGATCACAAATGGATTTTTTCTCTTTGCCGTTTAATATTTTATGTATAGAATAACATTCTTCTGATTGGCACAAACGATCACATTCCTGACATCTAACAGGTAGTCCTGGGGAGCAGTCATTTCTGAAGCATATAAAACATTTACTAGAACATAAATGATTCTCAATGTGATCGTAAGGCTTATCACATGATTCACAATAAAAATCACTAGCATAAAAGCCTTTCAGTGATTTAATCACATCGTAGTGACCATTGTTCAACCATAAATTTATTCTCAGTGGTCTATTTTCTCCTTATAAGACACCTATAAAAATATCAATAAAATCTTCAGAATATTTGACTGTGAAAAAAATTTTTGTTTATGGAAAAAGCATCAATAAGAGTCTTCTAAATATATATCAAGAAATGTAACTTAGAAATACACATGTAAACCATTTTCGGATAATAAGAAGCTTTATAATCAAATCATTCTCTGAAATGTGCAAACTTATGGATTGGTATAATTGCAATCATTAATCACAGATTCGCAAGAAGTAAAATAAATTACTTTATTTATTAATAAAGATTGGAAATTTAACTTATAGTTTACTATTGATTACACTTATTACAAAATAGTGACTTACCTTATTTAAATTCTCTGTTGAAAAGACAACAATCTGAACATTTAAATGATTCTCAAATTTTGCTATCTCAGAATATGTACATGGGCCCAGACGTACACCTGCTGCTTCATGGAGTTGTCGAGCTTTATTCAAAAGTGTAGGGCGACGACGATCTCGCAAAGTATTTATCATACTTTGATTATTGTTCAAATGCGCCAAAGCAAGTACAATAGCTTTGGCACAGCAAAGTCCTTCTTCATCAGAAGGTATGCTTATAATAGACTTTTATTTAACCGATCAAATTCATAATTTATAACTTTTAGCACGACCTGCTCCTGTGTCTCTTTTGATTGTGACGACATCCACGATAAAGCCGGCATCCAGAGATATTTCATCTTTTTGACTGCAATACCTTTAGTATTACAGCCATCAATTTTTCTAAAGTTATTGATGACGCCATCATTAATGAAGTCGATATCGGCTTGTCTAAATCATCCGCTTGAATGCAAAATCTCACCAAGTCAGTAGGATTGAGGCCTTGTGTGACTTGTTCAATCAGTATGCGGAATAATTCCCTGACTGAGTCTACAGCAGCAATTATTGGTGTTTCCTGCAAATATGAAGGTAATCTCTCAGGATCGACTTGAGCACGAAAAGTGATTTCCTCAGCCCTATATTTTAAATTACGTCGACGAGCTTTTTCTACAATAATAATGGCATTTTCCAACTGAAAAAAAAATGATAAATAATAATAAATTTTAAATAATAAAAATAACAAATATAGAAACAATTAATAATTTTATATTGCACACCATCCGTGATTCATTTTGAACATCAGTAGCGTCAGCCCTGGATGTATTAGCTTGAGCCTAAAATAGATTATTGTATAAAAAATGTATTGATGAATATTATACACGACGTCAAGTATTATCTAGAAATGAATAACTGATTATTCAATTTACTAACCCTGAATCCAAATCCTAGCTGGTAATCAGAAGGTAACCTTTGAAAAAATTGAGAGGCCTCAATAAAGTCTTGAGACAATTCTCCAATAATCTGTTGATTAAAAATAATACATATATGTTTCAATATAATTAAAATTAAAATAAGATTAATATATATATATATATAAATACATAAATTCATACATCGTCATCAGAATCATTCATTGGGTAATCAGGATCTTCAAAAAGCACCTATTGTTAAAGAGAAATATTTGCAATAAATAGTATCTAAAACAAAATGTATAAATAAATGTTAAATTAATTAAAATAAATATAATGATATACTTACCCTATTTGAGGATTCACTTGATTGTTGATTATTGCGAGATGAAGACATAATGTATATACTGATAAACCAAACTTTAAACTTGTGCGAAAGAAAGGTAACTTTTTAAAAGTTAGCGAGAGCGTAGAAATAAAATACTCTGTACAGCTCAATAATACTTGAACAAGGATTATTTGCGAATTCATATCACAGAAGCATTTTCATTGGCTTAAGAGCTGTATTCCTCCGCACAACGTAAGCATATTGGAGTACACAGGCTCTAAACCATGATAAAACATACCCCAACATGCATGAGTATGCCGAAAGTCACACCTGCGCAAAAATTCTCCCCCTAAGTTGTCAGGTGGGTTGTATTGTTTTTTTTCTAGGGGACAACGGTCTCAAAACATAATGCATCCACTTACTAAGTCCTGGTGGCTCAATGACAAAGGTGTACGCTTACCATCCAGATGACTGGGGTTCTATTCCCAGCTACGACAGATAAAAAAATTTGTAATTTTTCGAAAATAAATAAATAATTTATTCTTTCCGCTCACAGATGGCGCCACGAACATAACGATATCGAAACTACATAAACAGTATTAGAAAGACGCCATCTTGAAATGACGTCACAAAACATTGCATGTTTGAACACGATGGCCTATGACGTCACAAATTTGCTACCCCCTCCGGAACCCCTATTGTTGAGTTGTTTCCTCCTTCTGCCTCGTATAAGTCAAGTGACACGCCCCCTCAAAATACCCTCGTAGTCTTACACGAGAAATTCACCCCCTTTTCCCCCTCCCCCATTGTTGAGTTGTTTCCTCCTTCTGCCTCGTATATCCCCGCGCTTACTACTGGCGTGGCGTGGATGTAAAGAGAAGGGTGCCAATCAGGCGTGACCTTTTCACTTGTTCAAAATGACGAGTCGCTTGGTGATGAATGAGTATTCCAAACCCGTTAGCCTTAATGTACAGAGTCCGAAACTTTCCTGCACCACTATGTATGTATGGTGGCGTGGCGTGGATGTAAAGAGAAGGGTGCCAATCAGGCGTGACCTTTTCACTTGTTCAAAATGACGAGTCGCTTGGTGATGAATGAGTATTCCAAACCCGTTAGCCTTAATGTACAGAGTCCGAAACTTTCCTGCACCACTATGTATGTATGGTGGCGTGGCGTGGATGTAAAGAGAAGGGTGCCAATCAGGCGTGACCTTTTCACTTGTTCAAAATGACGAGTCGCTTGGTGATGAATGAGTATTCCAAACCCGTTAGCCTTAATGTACAGAGTCCGAAACTTTCCTGCACCACTATGTATGTATGGTGGCGTGGCGTGGATGTAAAGAGAAGGGTGCCAATCAGGCGTGACCTTTTCACTTGTTCAAAATGACGAGTCGCTTGGTGATGAATGAGTATTCCAAACCCGTTAGCCTTAATGTACAGTCCGAAACTTTCCTGCACCACTATGTATGTATGGTGGCGTGGCGTGGATGTAAAGAGAAGGGTGCCAATCAGGCGTGACCTTTTCACTTGTTCAAAATGACGAGTCGCTTGGTGATGAATGAGTATTCCAAACCCGTTAGCCTTAATGTACAGAGTCCGAAACTTTCCTGCACCACTATGTATGTATGGTGGCGTGGCGTGGATGTAAAGAGAAGGGTGCCAATCAGGCGTGACCTTTTCACTTGTTCAAAATCACGAGTCGCTTGGTGATGAATGAGTATTCCAAACCCGTTAACCTTAAGGTACAGTCAGGGACACGCCTGCACCGCTATATATATATGTCCTAGTACTAAACTTGTTGGAAAACAATCTTTTCAGTAAGCAGGAGCCAGCCCTTACATTTCGTTTTATTGGATTGCGAATTTATTTTAATTTAACAGTAGCGAGAAATTTTGTTTGCATATTTGCTCTACTTGATAGCGGTTTCGTGAAGACTTTTTATGGATGTTTAAGCGTCTTAAAAAGTTATCCTGTTATAAGGTAATCTGTTTTGATAATTTTCAGAGCAATATATATCCGAAGCCATTTCTTATAATATTCTAATAACCATGAGCGTATTGTAGTTATTATTTTACTTCTTCCCATTCTTTAACTTTGAGCGTTACAAAACTCCCCGATGAAATGTGATATTATAATTCTTACTTTCAAAATCAATGGTAATCACATCCAGCTGTATTACGTGGTTTGGGGAATAGTTGATATCCCAAGGTGCAGACCTAATATATAACTATTTTCTACCTGATATCGTATGAAAGCCTTTGACGATTTTATATCGGATCAACAGAAACCATTTATCATTATTTAATGATTAAAGTGAGATTTTCTTTGTTTGGTTAATGACTTATTGAATTACTGGCAAGAGAACATTATATAAGGATTCTGAAGTAGCATTAGGTCTAGAGTATTTGTTGGTCCTTCAATTTCGCTCTGGTCTTTACAGCAAGCAGGACATCATAACCTATTGAGCAACCACAAACTCAGAGTGCATATGTCAATGTGTACAGGTTTATCGTCAACCGGGTATCAAATGATGTCCCTTGACATTTTTATATTTAATTTATGGTAAAAGAACATGAAAAAAATTATGAAGTAGCATTAGGTATATAGTATTTATTGGTCCTTAAATTTCGATATGATCAAAACAACGAGCTATACCTTATATTTTATTGAGCAACCAAGAAGCTTAGGTGCGTCTATGTCTATAAGGCTATCCTTAAGCTGGTGCCGAATGAAATTCTTTGATATTTTAATATTTAATCACAAAGATGACAATCCTCATTCAGGGATATTTAAATAATATTTTAATTTGTCGTTTAATGGCTTAACGAATTGATGTCAGAGGAATAGGAAATTCAAATTCTAAAGTAGTATTAGGTCTATAGTATTTATTCATCCATCGATTTTGCTGTTGTTTAAATAACATTTTCTAGGTCTACATACTCAATTATTAATTATATTGTTACTAATGTTATCAATGGCTATTTGATCATCTGATTATATATAAACTGACTTTTAAGGAAAACAATGCATAGCTTAAAATTTGAAATGTCTTAATAAAAGTGAAGTGTTTATGAAAGGAATGCATACTTTACATTTCTTAACACATTTAAAAAATGTAACTATATTTGCTTTACATTATCTTTACTTAAAATTACTTCATATAATATTTTGTGATATAAGTAACAAAAGGACATGAACGTAAATAAGTAAAAAAGTATTTATTAAGTATTTTGAATTTCGTAAATTTCAATTACTTAAAATTAAAATAAGCAAAAAATGGTTGCATTATTTATGATATTTTATTTACTCATGGAGTTAATTTCATGGATTAAAATTTTTTTTCTTAATAATTAATAAAAATATAATTTAAATTACCTAAATATGTTAAATTGTATTGCATACTTAGATTTTACTTAAGATATCATTAAACTTAAATAATGAAAAAGCATTATGTACGATAATTGTGTTAAGCAACGAAAAGAAATGAATTTTTTTTACATGTATTACATAATTAAATCTAATAAATTAAAACATATTAAGCACTTTTTTTTCTTCTTTGCAAGTAGTTAAAATTTTAATTTACTTAATATGGTTTTAAAATTTATATTTTCTACTCATTAACAGCAGAAACTTTAAGCATATCATCTTTATTATATTTTAAATAATAAACTAAATTTGTTAAAACTCTATCATTAATTTGAATATTTATGTTTTTGCCCCGGTTATTACATTTAACTAAAAAATAAAAATTAATATAATAACGCAAGCACTTATACAAAAAATAGTTAATTTTCTATTCTCAATTTGTTACATTACCAATTCATGGTGTACTTAAGCAACTTCAGAGTTTAATTAAACAAGTAATTAGATAATTATAACCTGTTTCACGTGTATCACATAATCCACGTTTTAAAATTCTCCTATTTGCTATTTGTAAACACGAATTAGAATTTCTAAAATAAACATACTCTCTTTCCTCCTTAAGATGTTTAGCCTGGAGGGAAAAATAAGGAATTTCAAAAAATCTATCTCCCCCTTTCAAGTTGTTGTTATTATGCGCCCAAATTGTGCAGTCCATTTTTATTGTTCGAAAGATTTCAAAGGGGGGGGGAGCGTTGTTCTGCTCTGTGGAATGAAGAGAAAGAAAGTTTTCTCATCTTAGTCACGTCTCGACCCTTCAGGAATATTAGATGAAACGCAAACACGTTGTAATTTTACGTCTTCATTACCGTAAATGGAATTCCTGGGGGAAGTTTACGGTTACGGATATAAGAGTAAATAGAGCCCTCAATTCCTTCACCACTTTCTGTAAAAAATTTCTAAAGAAATTAAAAGGGGGAAAAAATAACAGCTTTTCTCTCATGGCAAAGTGAAGATGATACAATCAAAGAGGAAGTAAACTTTTTCTAATTAGTACCTCTCATGGGAGTATCTGTAAAAAGATAAATTATTCACTATTACTTCCTGTTTTCTCATTATCTGGAAACAGAAAATAAAATCAAACGCTAGCAAAAACGCTTCAGACCACAGCGACAAACCAGATCACTCGAAACGCGCTGCGTTACTAAACGCTCGTGAAATACTCGTAAAAGCAATTAACGGCGCTATAAAAGGCGTCAACTATTTTCAATATGGCGCAGCGTCTCGACAAAAGTTCTTTAAAGCCACTTTTCAAAGCGTTTTTTTCCGCTAGAGAAAAATTATTTTTATTTCGACGTTTAAAAATGGCCGCTCAGCGATTATCAGAACGTGTTCAGTTGCCAAAAGGAAGAACTTATCCGAAAGAGTTTAATACTCACGTGACTAATATTCTCGTTCCCAGTTTGATGGGTGAAAGAAGCTTATTTATTTGATGATAGTTTTAGAATAAAAAACATCTTTTAAAAAATAAGAAATTAGTTTTACCAGGTTTCAAGTTTTAAGCTGTTATAGGTACAATAAATATAATTCGGTATTTTAATTTGTTAGGAGCCTAAACATTTTTATTAAGAACGCAAACGATATATTTGACGTTTTTAAGAATTTTGTGCAGAACTAGCAGATATATTAATAAATTGGTAATGAAAGAATTTTTAATCTCTCAGGGATAGATATAAAAAACAATTCATCGATAAAGTGGCTTTTGTATTAAAAAAAATTGTTATTAACATGTGCTTTGTTTTAATGAAGAAAACTAATATTAATTTGAGATATTTACTAGTCTGTAAAGATTTATGAAAATAAAATTAACATATTCAAATACTTGGGTGTAAACACAGAAGAATATTTGAAATAAAATTGTATATATAAGTTACAACAATTTATTATACATAAAAAATTATATTAAATTTTTTAAATATTTCGTTGTTTTGAAAAGCTACGATTGAAAATTTCAATATTATTAACTTAATATTTTTTGGAGATTTTTCGAAAATTACGAAAAAATACTAATACAAAATTCTAGGGTTATTTCCACCTTCTAATACGAATTTCTTTTATTTCTGGCTTTAAGATTACTTTTATTTATGAGAGTGTTAATCGCAGCAGCGCCTACAGTTTTAAGTGAATTTTCAATCACTGAAAACATTCTTACTGGACCAGGGAATCGTACTCAGAAGCTGTTCAACTGAACGCAATAATGGCCTCTAGTTATGCACCAACTTCAACCCTGAAATATGTAATACATAACTGATTTAGCTATTATAAATACTATGCATTTGCGTTTTGAAAAATTTAACGAAAATACAATGAATTTTTAGTTTCAGTAATATAAGTATTAAAATTAAAAGAAATTAAAATTTGATATGAAATTTGATATTGATATTAAAATGATAGAGATAACCATATGAAATATTAAAATGTAAATATTCGTTGAAAAATATCATTTTCAGTCATTCAGTGTCAACCACTGAATTCAAAACTTCTTTCGAATGCAAAATGTCTCTTATCTCTTAATAACAAAAGTGTGTTATGCATTAAGTTATCCAAACAGAGCTCATTATCTATATCCTTACCGTTTTTAAATCGAAACTTTCTTTTGAACTCATAAAATATCATAAATGATTTATAAGCAATATATTTTTTTTCGCAAACAATTTTTATGATAGTTATTATATCATAAAATAAGAATTTGAATGAAATGCAATTTTTTGTGGTTCTTTTTTGGAAACAAACGTAAAAAAATCATTTTAAGTTTTATCAAAGTATAATATTAACCAATGACGGCCAACTTGTCTAGTGGTCAGAGTGCCTGATTGCGGATAGGAAGGTCCTGGGTTCGAATCCCGGTTCAGGCATGGATGTACTCTCTCTCTATTCTTTTTCCTTTCTTTGTGTGTGTGAATGAAGTATGAATGATGCCTACGCTATAAACGGGTCTCTATGGTATGTGTGAGGGTGCGATGGTGGCCCACCCCCTGTGGTGCACCCGGAGCAACGCCTCGGTGGCTAAGAGGTCGCTTTTTCTGGCCGGTTACTTGTGTATCAGGGAACAATAGATTAATAGACTCTGTTACACTTGTAACTGTCTACAATCTGCCACTGGAAAAAAAGGAATATTAATGGAGTGACTTTGGCTGTTTGTCACCAAAATGTTTAATTTTATGAATATAATTTAGTGCAAAGAAACATTTTGCCAACTAAGATCAAACAACAGCATAATGTGAAAATTTTAGTTGCCAATATTCTTCCAGATAGGCGGATGCAAGCAGATCGTAAAATGAAAAAAATATAAAAGCTTTTTGTTTCTTAAAACTTTCTAAGGGCAACATAATAATATTTCACTCGTTTTTTTCCCCCTATTCTGTGTTAGAAAGAACTTTTGAAAGATTACCACGAAGAAAAGGTAGTGAAATTCAGGCATAAAAAAAACCTTTTTTGTGGTTATATAACCACTGAAAAACCGCACATTATGGTCGACACCTTGATACGACGCACCCATACATTCTTTACACATTGCAAGATTTTGTGGTTAAACTGGAATTTATTTTTTCTTTTTGACAAAAGTTTTAGTGTTTGCATATAATTTCTTGAATCCAGTCACTATTTTAGTAGCAAAAGAAAATTATCCGTCTTCGTCTTAATCTTATTATTAAAGTTTCGCTGTTTAATATTCAATTTCGGTGTATAATTGGGCATCCTTTGATTTGGCGATTAAATTTAATCTCTGGTACCCCAGGTATTTTTTTTTTTTTTTCCTGTAGCCGCAGCGCGGGCATTTTGTTAATCACGTCTTAGTCACAAAAAGGTCGCCAAAATTCAAGGGATACTCGATTGTAAACTTATACCTTCATTTAAATATACAATGGAGTATTTTTGAATAAACGCATAAAAAAAAACTATTGATTTTTAAGAAAAGCGTCTGCGTATGCGGACCAAAAATTTGGCAATTTTAATTTCACAGTAGTATAATTGTAACAGTCTTTTAGTATTTTTTTTTTTTTTTTGGTCAAGAAATTTTTTACATACAATGATGAAGAATAATTATATTGAGTATCAATGCTGGTGTAATATATATTATTTTAAATAAATGGCTTAGTGTGTGTGTGTGCAGACTCAAAATTGAAAAATATACTTGTGACATAAACATTAATCATTTATTAACTAAATAACGACAATAAATCTAATTTAAAGCTTTTCAGTTAACTAAAACAAGCAAAAAATCGCCATGCATGGCGCTAATATCACCAACTATGTATACCAAAATCCAAAGTCAATCAAAGCCTATTTAAACCTAAAATGAAATAAAAGTTTTACTATTAAATATGCATTTATTCGTGTAACTTTTTAACTAAGGATTGCTAGCAAATATTTCTCATCCATATAAAGGAAAACTTTTAAATCCAGTTACTTTTATTAAAATAGGTATTTAAAATATTATCTGGTATGCTTTACACTTTGTTTAAAGCGGCTGGTTTTTTCCTAAATTTCTTAAAAATAAGATAAATTTTTGAACAAATTATTTAATTTTGAGCAAATGTAGCAATATAATAGAGTAAGAAATGCAAAAATTATTTAGGCCATTTTGCTTTCAAGCCAAATTACAATTCTCAGAAAATTTTTTTACAAAGAGTTTAATTTTCAACATTTTTTTAAAAGATTCGCATTTATATAAATGATCTGATCTATGTCAAAGAATAAAAAAAATGTTGAGAATATAATATATTTTTCTGGATTTATGTGATTCTGTACTGATCAATTCAATGAGATTTTCTTATATTTATAAAGATATTTTTCAAAATCCAAATTACATGCTATACAATATATTACAGAACTAAAAATTAATTCACCATACGCTTAAGTAATATGTAATTTATCTTTGTAAATCATCATCAATAAATTAAAAATTTTCGTTTGTACATTGTAAATCTGCAAAATTAATAT
Source organism: Latrodectus elegans (assembly GCA_030067965.1). Lineage (NCBI taxonomy): Eukaryota > Metazoa > Arthropoda > Arachnida > Araneae > Theridiidae > Latrodectus > Latrodectus elegans. Next base: position 70,856,276 of record CM057815.1, read on the forward strand.
TGAAAATTATTGTTTCACGTATAGTTAAAAAAAGTTAATTTTAATTTTTATTGTTTTTAGCAAACTTATTGTTTTAAATAAATTTGAAACGTGACTTTCTAATATAATTCAAGGATTTGTGTTGAGTAAGTTAAAACATTTTTTGGATTCCAAAGAGGTAGGGTTTACCCCTTTATTTAAAATGTCCACCATTAAGGTTCACTATTATTTAAAATGTTTATATATATATATATATATATATATATATATATATATATATATATATATATATATATATATATATATATATATATATATATATATATATATATATATATACACCTAGCGCTGCATATGAACTCGGACATTACCTCAATGTTAACTGATTTAGAAAATACTGCCCATCATCAAGCGTCTCTGTAATTTTGAACTAGGTGAAGAGGTCACACCTAATATATATATATATATATATATATATATATATATATATATATATATATATATATATATATATATATATATATAATATATATATATATATATATATATATATATATATATATATATATATATATATATATATATATATATATATATATATATATATATATATATATACCTATAGCGCTGCATATGAACTCCGGACATTACCTTAATGTTAACTGATTTAGGAAATACTGGCCCATCACCAAGCGTCTCGTAATTTTGAACTAGGTGAAGAGGTCACACCTAAGCGGGCACCTTCCTCCTCTCATCCACGACACAACAACGGAAGGACTTTGGACATCACAGATAAACGTGGACACGTTTACAAACCATGGAGCTCCAGCAACTCAATGAGGAGAAAAGGTGGTCACCCTGCCAATGTGGTATCAGCAAGCGCCAAATGACGCTTCAATTTCCTGATCTTAAGGAGAAACTGCATGAAGGCACTGAGTCACTGTAGCACTCCATGTATGTATATATATTTAAACACATAATAAAATTAGAAAAACTAATGAAAAAAGAGCTAAATTATGCGCATCAACAAAGAAAAATAAGTAATCGAACAAAATGAACAAGAAACATATGCAAATTAACAGAACTTTTAACAAAAGTCTTTGGGGGTATTTTAAATTGTAACGTGGCAATTTATATAAGTTGCTACAAAATAGCTTTCTCTTATCGATATTTACTTATTTATTGATACATTTACAGACAATGAAAAATATTGATATTCGTTAATTGGACTTATCTCCTATTGGTTAACAGGACTTAACAAACAGGAAGAATCAGTTTTTCGTAGCTTGGCACCTACTCAAAAAATTTGGTCATGCTCTCTTCATGTTTGAAGACATCAGAATATATAAATACATTAAAATTGATTCTTACTTTGATACATTCAAAAAAAAAGGTACACTCTTTTAAGACTGAACTTGTTGTTAATTCTGCAGAGTTAAAAAATATCGAAAAAAAGACATTCATTGATACCTTTTTATTGCTATCAGAATAGTTCTAGAGTTGGTGTTAAGTTGCAGCATACTAAAAATTAATTTATTATTTATAAATAAAAAATCGCGGTAATCAGGTATGCTGTCAAAGAAAGATTTTAATGTATTGGCATGAATTTGTTTTTGTATGCACAGGAGCTATAAAAATCAATTTTTGGAAGTTACTTTTGAAAAAATTTATTTCTTCAATATTCAAAAAAGATTATAGACGAAAATTGTTTTCCTAAAAACTGGAAATGTAGGAAAGGAAAAGTTTAGAACTAAATTTATCATTTGAAAGGCACTATTTACTTTTCAAAAATACAAGAAAGGAAATCTCTTTCTTGGAATAGTTGTTTTCAAAATTAACTTTAGATTTTATGTTAATATTTTGATATGACTGCCCCTGATGGAGCAAAAAATATACACTCTAATCTATTGTTTGAAATTTAACACCATATAATTGTTCTTAAGACAATTCCTCCTTCATTTTTGTCCATCTCAGTCCATTCCTGTTATCTTGTTCCTAACAATTTTTCTAGTCTCCAGAGGCTTATGATTGAAAATTTTGAATTTCAATGATAAGGAGTCTATTCTGCACATGTAAACCGCAAATTTCATATGACTTATTTTAATGAATTTGATGATATCCTTAAATAATTTGTACAGTTCAAAATTATGTCGACGTCTTTCCGACTTCATTTTCATTTACAGTACCAGATTTTTCTCAGAACTTTTCATTCAGAAATAGCTAGTGTTTCTGCTTGTGGTTTAGTATGCGTCCAAATCCAGATTCATAGGAGAACACAGATCTGAATATTACTTTTTACAATTAGATTTTAATGTTTCTCCTGACTAATTTAGATTTGAAAATTTTACGTAAAACGTGAAGGCATTGATTAGTTGACAAAAATGTTTCTTTTTATCTCAACGTCTACATATCCAGCAAAAAACGTTTTGTGATAAAGCTAAATGCAGAATTCATTTTTAAGAATTCATGACCATAATTTATGCAGAATTTAAAGTAGAGTGCCTAAGATTACAATTGAAAAAGCAATTGAATTTGATATTAAATATATTTTTTTCGAGAACAGAATTCCATTATGAAATTTGAGAATACATTTTAAGGAGTCGAATTTAACAAAGCTCTATTCCTAAAGGAATTAATTCATTAATACTCTATAGGAATTTTTAATTTTTTTAAGAAATTCGAAATGGTTAAGTTTAGTTGAATACGTGTGGATAAGTGCGAATTTAAATAGACGTAAAATCCTACCTCATATCATTAATTAAATATATTCACCGCCGGCCAACTTGTCTAGGGGTCAGCGTGCCTGACTACGGATAGGGAGGTCCTGGGTACGAATCCCGGTTCAGGCATGGATGTAATCTCTCTTTCTTTATCCTGTTTTTGCCCTTTCCTTGTGTGTGAATGGTTGCCTACCCTATGAACGGGTCCCTATGGCATGTGTGTGTACTGAAGAAGTCGGACTCCTTGAAAAGGTTCAGTTGGAAAAGTGGAGCAGCGCACACCAATTTGCCAGCCTAGCTGGCAAATGAGAACAACAACAAATTTATTTACCCAAAATATGAACGACTGAAATTTGGTATTCTTATTTTTAAGGTATAAAAATATTGATATTTCCAACCTAGGCCAGGAAAAATTCTATAGAATTTTTTAGTCTGATATTATATAGTAAACTGATCTAAATATCTTGTTCAGTTACTTGATAAGAGGACAACATATACCATTAGAGAACCGATACGATATCATTGTAGGTAATCGATACTTCCATGCTTCCGCGGGGAGAGGAACTTGACCCCCATAAAAACCCATGGGAAATCCAAAGGCGAAATGAGCTGCAGCCGTTTCCCGCCAAAGTATAAGGTACATCTTGCAACACTCTCCAGTACAATAGAGGCAATCACCCCCCTACCTTACAATATCCACTAGGTCTATTATGAACCGTTCTTTATGACCGTGGAATCAAGATGACATAACTGCAACCGCGTCAGTGAGAAAACAGGGAGTGGGCAACCTTCTAGGTGTGGTATTAAGTAGCTTCTCACAAGTAACTATTTATTTAATACTTTTTTCCTTCACACTGTTCCGGTCTGCCTCTCGAGTCAAAGAAAGTCAATTGTCCGATGGGGTCGTTAATGGCTTTTCGATGATCATCATGTTTTTGAAGAGGTACTCGTGAGTATCTGTTCTTACGAGGAGACCTTGTAATTTTACGTGTTACCTGCCCACCTGCATCCCACTCTTTTTCTGACATGTTTTAGGTTGTATTATTTCATAAGATTAGAGAGTTGTGTTATAAAGATATTTCATGTGTAATCACGACAAGCAATTAACTCAAAGATTATAGTATCTCAGAGCATATTTCAGGCTTACAGAGCGTATACCTACAGTTAGAAAAAGAAATCAGAATGCTATTTTTATTAAAATAATTTAAATTGCTATAAAATTATTATTTGCTTTTAATGGGAAAATATTTATCTGAGTTTTTTAATGCGATATGTTAAGAATGAGTATTTGTACTCGATTAAGTTTATTGTTTAAATCACGGCTTTGTTTGTCTTTGGACCCAATTCTTCGAAGAAATTCAAATGATTTAATCCAATTTTTTTCTAACGAAAATGAATATTTCTTTGCACCGAAATTAGTCTAGAATGTTAGCTATTCGAGGGTCACTTTGAAAGTTTTGAGATACAACTAGATTTTTAAAGTTATACTTACAAATTTTAGATGTGTTCAAAGTTGTCTACTCCAGTATCAATGTACTTTTCTAGACAAATTTTCCACAGATTAAATGCCTCAAGCCATTCATTTCTTGGAATAGATAAAAAAAAATGCATTTATAGTCACATCAATCTCTTCTTCTGAATGAAAACGACGTCCACGTAAGATTTTTAGATTAAAGAATAACGAAAAATCGCACATAGCTAGATCAGGTGAATACGGTGGATGTTCAATCACTTTAATTTGTTTTTGTTTAAGAAATTCATCTGTTAATCCGGCTGTATGTGAAGATGCATTGTCATTGTGAAGCATTAGTCCCCTAACATTCAGTTCTTGTAGAACTTATGGAAGACATTTAGTGGTATACCAGTTTTCTGTTACTGACTTCTGTCCTTCCAACTTGATGGCTTTGACCAATCCCGTACTTCTGAAGAAAACGGCATACATCACTTTTTTCAGTGCGCGTTGTTTTTTCACCGTTGTCGGCGTGGGTTCATCTTCAAAGAACCATACTTTGCTTTCTTGACGCGTTGGAACGTTGAAAAACGGTATGTACATTTCATCACCTGTTACAATTTTAGAAATGATGCGGTGTCCACCATCATTAAGCAATTTAAGAGTTTCTTTACTGATTCTGACATGCTCCTCTTTTTGTTGCTCAGTTATATTATGAGGAACACAACGGCAAACTATTTTTTTCATATGTAATTCTTCATGAATGATTTTTTGTATGGCTGCGAGTCCAATGTTAAGTTCCTTCTGCATCATTTGATAGGTACAGCGATTATCATCCATTAATATTTTTCGTATGGCAGACACATCATCCGGGATTACTGCCGACGGCGACCTTCCGGTGAGTTCTTCATCCTGAAGAAAATTGCGACCTCTTCTAAATTCTCTAAACCATCTGAATACAGTAGCACGAACTAGAGATTCATTACCAAATGCTAATTGCAACCGTTGAAGTCATTCTTCTTGATTTAATCCTGCTTTAAAATCGTAGAAAATCATAGCGCGAAAATGTTCTCGCGTCAACTCCATTTTCTCTTCTGTTTAAAATTTATTCTACGCTAAACAAGTTGAAGTAAGTCAGTAAAAAATCGTCATCTGTGTTAAAATACTTTGTATTTTAAAATTAAACCGTTATTTTTATTTTGTAAATTTTCGTCTGCGCGTATCTGAAAAATTTCAGAGTAACCCTCGTATATGTCTAATATTCTGAGCAAAATATACTTGTATATTATGTCAAATATGTACAAAATGCACAAATGTATATTACACGTAGAATGTAATTATAATCGCGTATTGTATCATTAATATCTGTAGATGGTTGGTTGGTTGGGTTTTATGGCGCAAGGTCCAAAAATGGACATACTGCACCAAGAGTGTAAGATTTTTGTAGTTTTATTTAAATTTATTTGTTTATTTTTTATTTATTTTTTTCTCCAAAATCCAAACTACATTAAAAATTTAAAAAACAAAAATTTGCGTTTATATTATTTTAAAATGTAATTATAAAACATAAAGTAGAGATTCAAATGTATATATAATTTCAATAATTTAAAATACAAATTAAATAAAATGTATAAAACCTATGGCTCCCAAAAAAGCGAATAGGATTTTATGGGGTGGATCCCCTATTAAATCAATCATAGTTAAAATAACAGTATTAAAATCGTGTAAACGTTGTTGGTTAAAATCAGAACATGAAATTAAAATATGATAAACAGTAAAAGGTTCATCACACTCTGCACACCATGGATTTACTTTTTTTAAAAACAAATGTCTGTGTGTGAAACTTGTGTGTCCGATACAAAGGTGGGTTAACTAATATCTGTAACAAAATATATTTGTGTGTTATGTCAAATATGCACAAATATCTATTGCACATAGAATGTAATTATAATTGCTTATTGTATCACTAATATCTGTAGCAAAATATATTTGTGTATTATGTCAAATATATAAATAATACACAAATATGTCTTGTCACAGTTTTGAATTCCAGTAATAAATAAAGTAAAGCGTGTTTCAAAGTTTACTGGGAAGTTTTGTTAGGGACAATACTGATTAGTATTCTTATCTGATTGGCAATACTGATTGTTAGGGGCAATACTGATTGGTATTCTTATTAAATCCTTCCAGATAAAATATTATAAGTTAATATTTTATCTGGAACGATTTCGTTGTTAATCAGTATCCATGCTTTATCGGTGGAAATTTGGACAAAATTCGCGTAACAACACTGACAGATGATCAAGCAAAAGATAAAAATGCACTTTCTTGGAATCCCGGGACTTACACAAGAATTCTGTAGAATTTACCCTTGATCAAAATTGCACAGTTTTGCCAATATGCTAAATGATGACATTTCTATCCATTTTGAAGTCCATAAAGAATTCAATAATATCTGTAAGCTGCTATTTTATATAACAATCACAACAATTTTTCTACTTTGAAGAGTTTTTATAGTGGGCTGAATTTGCTTGTTACAAGCACAAGCAAGGAATAAAGCACGCAGTGATCTAGTTTGCAAGGGTGTCATTCTCATTATCAGAAGTTAGTTAGCTCAAATTCTGGTTTAACTGAAGATCTTTCAAGTTCACTAAAGGCGACTGGAGTAAGTTAATATGCCCTGGTTGCAATGTGATCCAAATGAAGTAATATCTCCAAGGTTGTCAGGCCAAGTATTAGGGAGACCTCTACTTGGTACCTACTTATAAATTTCGAAGACTCCCCTCCCGATTGCTTCCCTCTTATTAGTACCTCTTTGGACAAGGTACAGGTAAGCTTGCTGGTGTAACAGTAAGAAATAAACAAGGAAGACCCTTAAATCTTTCAAGCATCTAACTATACAAATCCAGATGCTGATGAAAAGCCTTATTTACCCCCTACCTTTGAACACCAGTTGTAATTGTATCAATGATCTTTTATCCCAAACAGTGTTTTCTTATCATCAAATTACAGAACTTTCGAAATGTGAATCGTATAGACTGACAGTTAATGCTCTTAGTAAGTCATTTGAATGTATTTATTTCCATTTATAGTAAACTGCTTTCATATATCGCAAAATGATAAGCTCAAATAGACACAAAAAGCTCAAAAATATACCAATCCTACATTGTTCTGAAATAGACGGAATCAAATCCAGAACCTTCCATTCCATAGAACACAATCAGATCACTTGATCATGACTACCTATGAAATTTATCGTAAATATTAACATTCTTGACCTTACATGATATTTTTATCAAATAAAGAACTTCATTATTACGTCATTAAAAATTTAATTTCTGAAAAGCTTCTAAATTCTAAAACTCTATGAGACATTAAGTAACAACATTATTTATATTATTTATATTGTTAGCAATTGTTATAATCAATGCAAAACAACTCTTTGATTTGAGGTGATAATTTCACATTAATGAGCAAAATTTATATGAGTCTAGAATTCTCAGCAGCATGTGAAAATGGCGCATTGTAAAACCCAACATTTATAAACATTGTTAAATTCATCGCCTTTTCTTGAAAAACTAAATATCTTCATTTTTCCCAACCGAAAATTTTCCCTCTCTCCTTCCAAGAAATCTGAACTAATTCAAATGAAATTAAGCTCAATACGAGTGGCCTAAATAGAAAGACACGCCTAATGGATAAACTATGAAAAATTCAATACTTATTTTTTTTAAGTAAAAGCTTCTAAATGAAATGAATTGCGAGAAAAAGAGTGAATTTGTAGCAAAAGCAGTGTGTTCTCTCAACTCCACTCTGCAGGGAGTGGTGCAGAAATGAAGCTAATACCTGTAATGGGGAGGAATTAATGGAAGCAATTCCGATTCCTGCGTTATCTTCACGCCTCAACTGCCAACAGTAGGTACAAATGACCAAATAACTAATTCTAAACCACGTGACGTTTCTAAATGCGACCATTGTGTTGCCATTCCACGCTGGAAACATTCGTAAAGATAAAAATAATGTTTTGAGGAAGTATTCTTTTCATTTGCTACTAGCATATTTCTTCTTTCCTTTCGTTGATTTCAGTTTTTTTTTTTCCTTTTTTCACGAAACTCTTGGGGATTTTTTCCCTTACTAGCATTTTATCATTTTCTTTGGCTTTTATTTTTTGTTTGGGTTTGATATGAGAGTAAGTGCTGAAAAGGCAATTTTTTTTATTCTTCTGTAAATGGAAATAGTTTTCCAGTGCTCCACATCAACAATGATGTTCTTTCGATTAACAGTTATTTTTTAAGAAGAAAGTGATTTCATTTCGCTAAGTCATTTGCAAAGTTTTCCATTGTAAAGAATATTTTGGAGTATTCTGCCTCTGTTGTTTAATTGGAATATCATGTTAAATTTTTACTTCAGTTTGCAATAACCATTGCTTGAAAACATATGACAAGTTTTGTGATTTTTCTCCTTAAACCAAAGAAATAAGCAAATTTATTTATGAAATATTTCTCACAAATTAATTTTTAATGTAATGGCAATTACTTTTAACAATCGGGGTACTAATTTTCCCCAGAAAACTCTTGAATTAAAAAAAATTATTTAATTTCCTGTATGCATTGTATTAGGTGCTCATGGAATTTCAGTCTATTCTTTGGACACGATTAAATTTCATAAAATTTTCCTATACTTGAAAAATTAATATTTAAATGTATAATAAATTTATATTAATATTTAATTGCTTTAAGCGATAAAGATATTTGTTTTTCATGGTGTAAGGAAGAAAAGGATTGATTGCACACAAACATTGTATTATGTAAACAATTGGAGATATACTACGATACAAGTAGAAATTTAAATTACACTTGCTTCGGAAATGATTCCAAAATGGAAGTTTACATAAAAGAACAAAAATGAGAAATTAGCGCTATATTGTTAAAGCTCAGTAAATTCAATTTTGTAAAATACTACAAACACTTTATTCTTACAAATCATCAATACTAAATTAAAAGCAAACAACACTAATCAGGTAAATCATAATTCTGATGCATCCGTAGCACTTAGATTGTATTCCTTTAAACCCCAATTTCAGCATTAAGCAAACTTCTTCAAATTTAATAATTCAAGATTTATCTAGTGAATAAATAAACATGGTGAAACTCAAAATATTTGTGACAAAATCCAATCCAATCTGCACATTTTTAAATACAATTTAGTAAAAAAGTTGTCTTATATTTCAATAATGATTCGCTTAATTTTAGATGAGACTTCATTTATGAAGTAAACTTAACAGATGAATTGTCTTATGTCAGTGAAAGCAGTGCAAATAGTGATCTCTGTTGACCCGACAGATGACATTTTGATGACACTGAAGCACTTTATACATGTAAAGCACTTACAGAGACGGAATGTGTACATTAAGCAGTGCAGCAGTGTGTTGGTTGCATAGAAATAAATCATAACAATTCAAGCAATCTTTAACATCTGCTTATCGTTGATTGGTAAGCATGTTAATGACGGTGTTTGGCTACAATTGTTTAGCCATTCTAATAATTTATTTAAAAAATAAATAGGAATGACGTTTGTGATTGGGGAAATATTTAAATAATCAAACTAAGCGACTGGTTCACTCATAAAACCCATTTGTTATTTATTACATCCAAAGTAATTTGCGATAAAATTCGCTAGCTTCATTTCAAAAACATACCAGTTACAAATAATTAGGTTATAGAGAGGATATATGACATAAATTATTTTGTAATATTTTCTTAACAAAGTTGTTCCATTTAAGTCCGACATTTTAGTTAAATGGGAAAAAATGAAAGTGACTCTTAAGTTCAGAAAAAATATTTTATTTTCGATAACATCCATAAAGAGACGGAATCCATGTACGTTCTAAGCGTTTTAAGCGGTAAAATAATTAAATTAAATATACCCTTGTTGGATTGCAAGAGATATACATTTTTGATTTTGATTTCATTATCACTCATATATATATATATATATATATATATATATATATATATATATATATATATATATATATATATATATATATATATATATATATATATATATATATATATATATATATATATATATATATATATATATATGTAGCTCAAGTTGCAAAAAAAATTAAGTATATGGAAACAGGAATTGCTATGCAAGAAGATATAGGTTAGAAATGAAACTGTAGCTTATGCACTTATAATATTTTTTCCTGTTATAAATACATAGGAAATAAATGTATTCTTTTCCTATATTTTCTACTTAAATGTATTCTTTTTATAATAACTACATTCCTTTTATAATAATATATATATATATATATATATATATATATATATATATATATATATATATATATATATATATATATATATATATATATATATAAGTTGTGGTTCTGAGTATGAAAACGCAACACCTTTTATAGTAACAAAATTAACACCCCTAGTGAGTTAAATGAAATTAAAAAATTTTAAGGGTTTTCCTTTATTTTGTTTGCATTTTCTTGTAAAATTTACCTCGTAAGCTATAATTTATATTTTATGCTGAATAATCAATTGCTCTTAAATATAAGGAAATAGTTTTACTCGCTCCTGCGGTTAATAATAAAACTAAAAAGGCAAGAAATATTCTTGATTTGATTTTTATCTTATAAGTTTGTTTGAGACTCAAAAGTCATTTTAGGCTATCCAAGCGTACACATTGAACAGTACAAATATCTCAGTCAGAATAAAAGAAACACTACAAATAGCTCATGCAGAACAAAAGAAACACTACAAATAGCTCAGTCAGAATAAAAGAAACACTACAAACATCTCATTCAGAATAAAAGAAACACTACGAATATCTCAGTCAGAATAAAAGAAACACTACAAATAGCTCAATCAGTATAAAAGAAACACTACGAATATCTCAGTCAGAATAAAAGAAACACTACAAATATCTCAGAATAAAAGAAACACTACAAATATCTAACTCCATAGTTAGAACTGAACACACAAAACCGAAAGCCAAGTCGCTAAAAATTAGACTGTCAGCTATGTTTTGCTTAACTTGAAGATTAAAAAGATGTTCTTTGCTCTGCTTAACAAAACATTTTGGACAATATACCCTTATTTTGGCTACTTGGTTTTATGGTTACCAACAATTAAAAACTAAATTAATCTGAACAATGAATTATAAAAACTCTTTATAACCATTCATCGTATTTTTTCATAACTAATTTGCAGCGTAATATTTGCCACCTACCCTGTCTAGTAGTCAGAATGCCTGACTGCGGGTAGAGAGGTTCTGGGTTCAAATCCCGATTCTGGCATGGATGTACTTTCTCTGTCTCACCTGACTTTGTCCTTTCTTTATATGAAAGGGTTGTGAATGGTTGCTTATTCTATAAACGGCTACCTATTGTATGTGTGTACTGAGGAAGTCGGACTCCAAACAAAAATCTGGTTCAATTGAAAAAGTGGAGCTGCGCACCCGATGATGCCAGCCTAGCTGGAACATGGAGTGCGGAGCTCCTCGATAACATCCTTGATCCTTGACCATAAGAACAACATAATATTTCCGCATACTTGAATGAACAGCAATAATAAGAATCAATGTTCTCATCGCAGAAGACAGTAGGTTCGATACCCGATTCCGCCAATTATCAGGTGTGTTTAGTGACCTGATTTATTATGCTTAGAGGCTTTAATTGGCAGTAATAAACCCATGGATGAGTACGCAAAAAGCAGAATCTGTGTGGCTAAGTCATGGAGTGGCGTGTAGAGAAAGGTACAATTTCTGGAGTTTACTTCGTCATTTAGCAATAGTTTACAAAGCGGTTAGGTGTTTTAGTGGGTTTTTTTTAAATAGACCCCTGGAAACTTATTGTGGAAAAACAAACAATATGTATGGGTTATTTTTCTGAATCAATGTTTTTAACAGAGAGAACAAAAGTAACTGTAGTTTCTAATAACCAGTTTTTGTATTAAAAAATTAATTTGATGATTGTTAAAGAAAAATAAAAGAATAAATATCACTATAAAGTCAGTCGCCAAAATACCATCCATTTGTCGTCGAAGAAAAGTTTTTCATTTCACATTGACTTGACTTTAAAAAAATTAAAGTTACAAATATTTCAAAAGAGGTAGTGGCATACTTAATGGATTTTGTCGCCACTGGAATCAATTTTTAAGTCATGAGATGTTCAGAGGAATTCAAAAACGTCTTCTTCAGTTGTTTAAATTGTTTTTAGGAAAAATTTGAAGGATTTAGGTGTGAAGAATATTGTGGCTCAGTAATCTATTGAAATGATTTCAGAAGAATGGCTATGAAAGTCTATTCAATAAGTGATCTGCTCTTCTATCTGCTCGTATTAGTCAAAAATATGCAGTGTCCTAAGCATTATCAACAGATTCATAATTTCAAACCGCGGTAAAATGACGTCATCGAAACCTAGGCATGAATTCACTTCTCAAATTTTTGAGTCGTATTGGCGTGAGGATATTGGAATTAACTACGTACACAGGCCTGCTCTCAATATGATAAAAAAAACATCGTATTCATATCCTATTAACCAATTTTGAACACAATAAAACTAAAAAATACAATATGTATTGAAAGGAAATAACATTTTACTTCTGAATATTCTGCATTAATACCTTTCTTCTTAAAGAAATAATGATCTGGCAAACACAAAATCTCAGTAATTTTTCTTATCAAATAAATTTAATGTAAAAATACTTAAAAAGTTTTAGTAAAAAAAACCCTAAATAAATAAAAAAAATTCGATTAAATCTTCCAAACTCATTAATTACAACGTCATTGTGAGCAACTACCACGAATTGTGCTCCTACGATAAAAGGATAATCCCTAAAAAAATCCCCATGACTGATTCATGCTTAAAACAGAAAAATGGCATGACGGGAAGGATAAAAACTCAGTCTAAAAACTCGCCGCCGTAAACTGCGGTCCTTTTCATCTGATCGCCGAGTTTGAAAATATTCCCTACTATCTGTGGCTCCCAAAGGTGCTTTATCTTAGCCGGTGCCAGATCAACAGATTACAAGCATTAACAACGTCAACAATATAAACCGTCAAATTGTTTCTTTTCTTCTTTTTTCCCCCCTTCTCGATGGTGTTTTTATCAATAAGGCGAAGTTAAGATCTGGATACCGTCCAAATCGGTTGTCCCTCCCAGCTACTGCAGAAAAGAAAGAAAAAAACTCATAATTTTTAAAGGAAAGGAGAAATTTTTTTCTGTCTCACTCGAGCCAAATATGCCACAAGTGGGTGCTAAAATAAGTCGGATTCGAAGAGGTTGGCGCGTCGTAAACATGGAATGACATTTTTGACAAGGATATTTCCATGCGAAAATATCGCCAACGAAGTATTTTTATATTGTGTCATAAAGTTGACGAATCCTTTGTTCACGTTTGCTTTGTAAGATCACGTAATTATGATTTTAAAAGCTGTCAAAAGTACCTTATTGGTGAAGTTTCAGACGACAACGAGTAATAAATGATGAACTTATTTTAATAAGAAGAATTTCTTGTAGATACAAGGATAAGAAAACTATTTATAGCTCCGATTTCAGTAGCTCCCTATTAACTGTAATTAGAGTTTATATATGTCTTTAAATTAAAGATAATCCAGAAGCATTCGGAAATCGAATGCGTAAGGAAAAATGTCATTTGTAGAAATATCACATATTGGGTCAAGCATTAAGTGAAAATTACTGGACGGAGCCTGATATAGGCGTACGTTACAGTGACGAGAATGTGAAAATGGATGTATAGAAGCATCTGTGATAAAGAAGGATGTGTGTTTACAACCATCCGTAAGGACACTCTTAGCCTCGACCGTATAGGGATGACACAGAGGACGCATGTGGATGATGTTTTACATGGTAGAATATGGACCGCCTGGAATGCTGGCGTATGCAGATGACAGTAGACGAGAAACTTAGAATCGCCTCTAGATTGTGGCATTAATTCCAAAATGATATAAATGTCAATAGACGTTACAGTATTAATCACCCTTGAATGACGACCGGCATTTGCCAGTAATTCCCAAAAGAAACAGCGGGACTTTCACATCAGCTATTGTCAGCCATTGGTACGACTTTTTCAAGGCAAATAGTGTACAAACGTATAAGACAGTATGGCTTATATGCTTGCTGGCCTGTCAGACGTGTTCTTCTCACGGCAACTCACTATGTTCAGTTGTTTAACTTGCAGTTGAGGACACGCAACGTTGAATTTGTGAGTGTTATGTTTTCTGATTTATGGAGAAGGCCAGACACCTTCGTGCAACCAAGACAACATCATTGACTACCATCATGGTGCTGGAGTCCTACAAGGATGCTGGAGTGGTAATTTGGGAAGGCCTTATACTGGTCTCCAGAACAGATCTGCACATCAAAATCTGATCCATGACATGCCAAATTTATCAGAATACCATTCTGGGACAACATGTTCATTAGTTTAGAATGTGGTGGGCGTTAAATTTGTATTTATGAATGACAACGAGCATCCTCATCTTTCGGACATCATCAAAAACTACCATAAATCGGAGGATATTATCTGTATGGAATATGTGTGTGTGTGACCAGCATTCTCACGGGACTTGAATCCAATAGAATATGTGTGGGATATGTTTGGCTAATAAAACACAGCCCTTCAACTTCTTCCAACGTCTGTACTGGACGCTCGGAGAGCATTACTTGCTATGTGGAGTTATCTGTCCCAAGTGCAGCTCGATAATATGATCCTCAGAATGCCACGAAAAGCGTAACCTTAATATTACTTTAAGGCGTTTCCCAATGAAATAAATGCTACACTGACAATACATTATTTTCAAAATATTTTTATTTTCAGTGCATTATTTTTATACCTCAAATTTTCTATCCACTATAAATTTCATTGAAATCTATTCTTTAAATACTTTTGAAGCTAGTAAAAGAAATCGGATGTCAGGTAAAAAAAAATTTGGTTCTCGAGTTACAAGTCTCCAAATTTTGTACTTTTTAAAGAAGTTTCATCTTGTTGGACTTTGAATTTTCCGTGTTGAAAAATCCAACGAAATGTGAATGTTTGGAGCTTATAATGCGCATCTTATATATATTGAATTTTTTTTTGTTAAAATCTATTCTGTAAATATTTCTGAGTATAAGAAAAAAATATCCTGTTCTCAAATTATAGGCTTCCAAACATGGCATTTTTCACTGAAACTTGATCTCGCAAGAATTTTTTCGCTCTCAAAAGTCGAACGGTATTCGAACGTTTAGAACTCAATACTTAATACACACCCAATACATAGGTCCATAAAGAGAGAACTATTCTAATGCCTTTAAGAACATCGTGTAACGCTATACAAAATGGTACTGAAACCATAAAATTGGGCAGGAGAGAAATAGGAAAAAGGTAATTTGCTTAGAGGAATCCCCCTAACATTATATGTATGTATGTATGTACGTATATATATATATATATATATATATATATATATATATATATATACATAATTTCTGAACGTTTATTGGTTGATAAGAACACAAATTCATTTCATAATGAATCAGAGCCTTTAAAATTATACATATCTATTGCATAGTATTAATACTATTCTCAAGGCATTGAATGTACTTGAAAGATGAACTGGAAAGGAAGATTGTGATAAAGAAAGGCAAAATTTCTTAATTCTTGTGGGAAGAACGCGTTATTTTAACATTGCTCTCTCCGATGAAATACGTTAAACTATGATAGAACACGTTGCACTACGATGTAATACGTTACACTATGATAGAACATGTTGCACCACGATGGAACACGTTACACAACAATAGAACAAGCTGAAAAATACTTTACACTATGATAGAACGCGTTGCACTAGGATAAAACACGTAGCGCTACAATAAAAGACGTTACACTAGGATAAAACCTGTTGTACTACAATAAAAGACGTTACACTAGGATAAAACACGTAGCGCTACAATAAAAGACGTTACACTAGGATAAAACCTGTTTTACTACAATAAAACACGTTACACTAAGATAAAACACGTAGCGCTACAATAAAAGACGTTACACTAGGATAAAACCTGTTGTACTACAATAAAACACGTTACACTAGGATAAAACACGTAGCGCTACAATAAAAGACGTTAAACTAGGATAAAACCTGTTGTACTACAATAAAACACGTTACACTAGGATAAAACACGTAGCGCTACAATAAAAGACGTTACACTAGGATAAAATCTGTTGTACTACAATAAAACATGTTACACTAGGATAAAACACGTAGCGCTACAATAAAAGACGTTACACTAGGATAAAACCTGTTGTACTACAATAAAACACGTTACACTTGGATAAAACAGAGAACACACGTTACACTTAGAACTTGCAGAATACGCTACGCTACAATACTATTAATTCATAAATTCAAATGTTTGTAGGAGTGTTAGAAGTGTTAGCGCTGCTGTTGGAGTTTCTCAACTTATGCGCCAGTAAGTAGAACACGTTATAAAATACGTTATACTACGACAGATAATGTTGCTCTATGGTAAAACTCTTTTTAAGATTTTACTTATAGATTACATTATTATAGTGTAATGAAGAAGGGAACCATTTGAAATCTTGATTTCTTCACTTTTCAGGTGTTCATAAATATGAGTGGGTTTCCCGTGTTAAGACGCTATGATTGGCAAGACTTGATAAAAATGTATCTCATCACTTAGCTTTCTTAAAATCAGTACACCTACTCGTGCAGCAATACTCAAGTACTTTTGACGTCATTAAGTATAATCACTTACTCCTTATAAAGTATGAAGCCCTTTTACTGTATGTCTCTCTTAAGAATAACCAAGTAGTCTGGTTAGTGATGGTTGCTATAGTAACCAGATTAGAGCATTTCAAATGAGAGGTTAAAGGTTCTTATCAATTAACTGTATTTGGTTCCTCATTATTTTTAAGGCATTCAGTAAGGAAAACTTGGTGCCTTTCTTCTGAATCCGTCATCGAAAGTCGAACGTTCTCTTGTTTCTTAAGACATAGACAAATTGGTAGGCATTATTCTCATGGTAGACAAACAACATATTACACTATGCTCCAGTAATACTAATATCATACATACTACCTACTGAAGAGAGAATTATTGTATTCGTGGTGAATCACTTTACAGATTTTTGTTCACAAAAATAGCTTTCTTCTTGTTCATTGCTGAGCTGTAATTTTTTTTGCACAGTGATTAATTTGCCGACACTTTTGTCTTAAAAAAAGATTATGGCCGCAACATGCTCGAGATACAGTTAATATGCACAATTCGATGAATTGGTATTAAGCACGATAATAACTCGGCGCAGTTTGGAGTTCAGTAAAAAGTGTATATCGTGAAAAGTACTTTATTTTAATTATTTGCCCATAAATTCGTGAGTTCGAGTCTCTCTTTAAACATGGATGTTTGTAGTGGTTTATATTCCTCTATAGATGGTATCCTTATCAATTAAGCGTTTGTAATTTGGGGAATTAGTGAACGTAAGAAAATCCACACTAATTTGTATAATGTTGCAACAACTTACAGTACTTTAATTTAAAATATATGAATAATTACTAGGATTTTTTAGCTCCTTATAAAGTATGAAGCCATTTTACTATGTCTTTCTTAAGAATAGCCAAGTAGTCTGGTTATTGATGGTTGCTATAGTAACCAAATCAGAGCATTTCAAATGATAGTAACCATGTTAAAAAATAATGCTATTGATTTAATCATCACTGAATCAGTAACAAAATTTGCAACCAGAAGTAATAAATTAAAAATATTATTAAAATAAATTAGTTAGTATACTATGAATAATATTTCTTAAAAGCAAATCTATATTTCGGATTATTTTCGTGTTTAATGCAAGTTGATAAATATCTTTGTAAAAAAATATCTGGTGATTCATTTATTTAAATGTAACAATATTTACTAAACATATATTTTTTTTCTTTAGAAACTAAAATATATTTTTCTTTATACGAAATTTTTCTGTGTTATAGATTTTTTTCTTTTTTTTAAAACTAATATTCCGTTTTTAGTACAGTTATTGTACAGTACAGCTTTTTCTAAAAAAAATTATTAAAGTAATTTTCATAATTTTCGCTTACATTTACCGATATCTGATACAGATTAAATGACACACCTAATATAATATTTCTTATAATATGTTAGAGGGATATACTCATTTTTAAAATGTCTCTATAAAGGAGCGTAGTTTGAGAGAATCGGCTTTATTTATTATTTCATTATTCCAATAGCTGGAACTGCATTGTTTCAGATTGATAGCAAATGTATGGCATAATTACTTCTTCTTTTCCATAATCTATTTTTGCATACATTTATTCGTACATTATTAGAGTTAATTTCATTTTCTTATATTAGTAATACTCTTGCATGAATCCTTAAACTGCTATAATTGCATCAAAAACTTCTAGGTACTTATTTAACAATATCCACGCTTCCAAAAAAAAGTGCTTAATTAATGACGAAAAATAAAAGAAATCGGTGGAGGAAAGAAAAAAAAATGGACAGTGATAGGGTATCGTTAAGCCTAACGATATACAGCACAAACGATATAATCAAAATAAAATGAAATTACTGAATGTCACTGTTACCCGTAACTTTTATTTTATTTGTTTTTATTCCTCGTTAATTCAGGGGGAGAGAGAAATTAATACAAATAGTTACGGCATTTTCGCTCGAGTGGTTAGATTATTTGCTATTCCGTAATTTGCTGCAAAATAGAAAAAGAGGAGGCTAAATGTATATCAAAAATAAAACAAGGCTAGCGAATTAAAAGGAAAGAGGTAGCATTTTTTTGCTCTCTTGATAAAATAAAGACAATGTTCTAAGAAAAGAACTGAACACTAAAAAAAAAAAAATAAGAATATTCGATTAAAGCCAAAATAGTATGGTAACGCTTAGTTTCAATTACAAATGAACACAACATGGCTTAATCTGATTCCATTGGAATTAATAAGACTGTTGCCAGATGTTTTTGTTTTATTTTATTCTTTCGAATAACTACCTGGATTAGGCAGGCTATTCTATTTCTTACAATATTTCTAAAAAAAAAAAAAAAAAAATCTTAAAATCTTAAAAACACCATCAGCTTAATTATTTTGAAGTATAATTAAGTCTTAATAAAAGGCATTTTTCTTACTTTTTTTTATGAAATTAAAGAATTTATTTCTTTGAAGTTTTTCTACATAGGTACCGATTAAAAAAATTGTATGCCGAAAATTAAAGTTTCGGCTACATGTTCAAAGTTTTTCAAGATGGGAATACATTTAAGCAACTTTCATGAAAATATAATAAATTTTAGGGATATAATTTAAAAAAGCATAAAAATAATTATTGAAGTCAAATGATATTATGGTTGTTCAAGCGAAATTGAATTAATATATTTTTCTTAAATATTGTAAGAACTAATCTTTCTCATAATAATCATTTTTCATTTCTTAACAGTATAATAATAATAATGATTTTAATTAGTAAACTAAAACAGCTTTTGATTAAGATAAAAATAAGAATTCATGTCAATTCTTAACTAAAGAATGCTTGGTAAATGATAATAAGCAATTTAAAAATTATTTTTCATGTTATTGGCATTATTTAACTATAAAAGTGTTAATACATCCAAGAATTTTTTTTTTATTTCCTCAATCATTTTCCTCAAACGTTTTATTTCAAATACATAAAAATACTGCAACAGCATTAGTATAATCAGTTAGATTATAATTACTTTTATTTTAGACATGAAATGAAATTTAAAAGTTAAATTTTGAAGTAGAAATCTATATTTTTTATGTAATTTTATTATTATTATAATATATATAAAACAATCATTGACAATCATATTTAAATAATTATATTTAAGAAAACATTATTTGGCAACATAATGTTCAACCAAATACAGTATTATTATTTAAAATATCGGTTTTTACTATGTTCTTTCTGAGGACTTGTAATTTTAAATAATGAAATAAAGCCATAAGCCTACAGGTGTTAAATCCATTATTTTATATCACAACTATATATATTTTTATTATTAAATCCTTAAATGGAAATATTTTATTTTAAGTATAACACTATATAATTGTTTATCATTTTACAGTAGAATTTCAAATCAATTTATTCGAGATATGATATTTTGCATTAATAATATTTCTTTATTTTCCTTTTCGTAAACGATATTACAGCAACGGTCATATTCGGCAGGCGGCACTATACTTGTTTCCATACAAGATTAACTCAAAATAATGCCAAAATAGCTTCAGTTTTACTGAGCATTATTTTTCCACCAATATAATTAAACAAATTACTAAAAACTGAATGAATCAAAAAAGTGAGGAATGAATTACAATGAAAATCTAGTTAAACCCAAAATGATTTTATTTTGTTGTCTATAAAAAATTCTATTCTTAGTGGGCAAAAATGCCTGAACAAGCTTAAATGTATCATAAATAATTCCACTATCCTTTTAGTCATTTTCGTTGTTACAACTAACACCAAAAATACATTTCTGAAAAAGGAAAAAAGAGAAAAACTTCATGTTCCAGACGATAAAAATGACAAAGAACAATTGTTCTGTTTCCAAAGCAAGCTGAGTTTTGTTTTATTCAATGTTCTGGTATTATTTGTTGAATGGCGTAATTTCGGGACCTAAAACCAGCACTATTTTCTCTAAACTGAATTTATGGTAGCGTTTTTAAATTATTTATAGATATATTCAGCATGTAATGCTGTAACATTTTTGTCAAGAGTTGAAATTATTACTTGCCGATTGCATAAAATATTCTATTTTACTCTTCGTCCAATATAATTTGAAAGAATGTGTTTCAAATAATAGAACAATAGATTTTATTCTATTTTTATCCAGTTTAAAGTTCACAGAAGGAAGGATTTTAAAATTCGATCAAATAGAGTTTAAATAAAAAGCGAAAAAACTGATATATATATATATGAAGTATGAAAATTACTTATAATTTAAGGGCAATAAAATTACTCTCAATAGAGGGAAAGAAATAGCAATTTGCTTAAAGCAATTTTTTTGAGAGTTTCGTATTTCAACTGTTTATTGTTATTTTTAATAAATAAAATATTGAGAATCAAGTTTCAGTTATTGTTATTTCGTTTAACATTAAAGAAAGGAAAAATGGAAATGAAATGAATAAGAAGAAATTGGAAAATTTACACAATAAGCACAATAAATTATACACAATAAGCACTAATTGCAGTTTTTTTTCTCAAAATTATAACACAAATATACCACACTGGGCTAAAATTCTGTAATTATTTGAAACCATTATGAGAATATAATTGGCTGGTGAAAGTTATCTTTAATTTTATTATGAAATTATTTTTTAAAAATGAGACGTGTTAAATTTTAACAAAAGTAATCAATCCGATATCCTCTATCATAGTGGATTCTGAATCAGAACAAACACCCCTTCAAGTAGAATTCAAAATTATGAAATGTTAACTAGTCAGTATGACCATCTAATTACTTATTTGGGATACTGTAATTAAAGGGTTTTGTTGAATAAAACTTAAATTTACTTCGAAATTTAGATACACAGGTATAAGTTATGCCACATTGCTAAACAGCAAAAATATTACATACAATTAAGGATGATATAGATTTTGAAATTATGAAAACAATTAATAATTTATGGAAAAATGGTTAACGTAATTGACAAAACTCCATAATTCCATTGAATTTTTTAAAAAAAAGGGAAAAAAAAGATTTTATGTTCAAATCATATCCCCCAAAAACATAATTTTTGTAGCATGGAAATGAAAGAATTATCAAACAATTATGCACAAAAAGATTTTAAAGATAATTAAAGGGATAATATATTATCTCATTCAAATCAAAGGATTTTATGTTTGAGTTTATTATAATGAAATAAAATACGAAATTTTTTTAAGAAAAACAATTTTGATTAAATAGCAAAGTAAGCAATTTAAAAAAAAAATTCAAAACAACAAATTGTGAATTCAATATATTCAAAAGTTGTCTTGTTAATGAGTTCATGGGTTCAAGTCTCGTCTTGGGTATGGTGATATTCACTTTAAATTTTAGGCTCCTGTGTTATTCTGATAAATAAAAATTATTATAGAGTGTCTATAAATTAAGCCAAATCAATATAATGTCTAGCCAAATGCGTTTCTCTGAATGGGCAATTATGATTTTTTTAGTTAATTCACATACAACTATTCCGTAGAAAGCGTAATGCATCCTATTACGACTTCAATATCACACTTCCCTGATTGACAGTCAAATGGTTAGCACGCACTCTTTCATTTCAGAAAATGTTTGAAATTAATTGAAAACTATTTAAAATTAATGCTAAAAATACGTACCTGGTAGGTATAATAAAATGCTTCAATCAAATTTTTGAAAACACTGAATGAATACAACTTTTTACATTTAACGGTGGTACATTGCCAGTAGGCAAAGCGATGAAATCACTGAACGTAGCTAACCGTTTTTGAGTAACCTAGTCGACAAGTGAGCTGGCACCGGCTTTTCCCATAAGCACTGCTTCAGATTTTGTATATTGGATCCTATGAAGTAAAACCTAAAAAAAAACCTTTTGATAATATGAAAATGAATAGATGCCCTTTATAATAATTTACATACAATTTGGGATGAATTATATCAAATTTTCTGAATTTCCTTCTATTATGAGTAATAAATGACACCTGTTGCGAGTTACAAATGCTATGTTCTTCCATTTGTTGATTTATGTATTATGAGACAATAAAATTCGGAATGAAATAATTAATTATTAATAACTATAATTTTTTCCCCACATAAATGTGTAATATTTTTCAATTATTGCTCCAATGCAGCAGGTATAGAGACATTACAATTTCAATAAATCAGGAAAAAATAAAACTGTCTCGACTAAAAGTAATCACACGATATGTAGGAAGACTTTATACATAAAAGATAGAGAAAAAAAAAACAATAAGAAGGCAAAAGAAAAAAATAGAAGGAAAAAAAAAAACATTTTAATGTGCCCTCTATAAAGCTCTCACAAATATTTCATTGTTTCTTTTTGTCCACTTGAGTGGTGTCGGGTCAGCATACTCAGACGGGAAAGAGCATCCTTTCCGAGTCGAAACCCCCACAAAAGAAAAATAGGAGGTAATAAACCCGGGAAAAAGAAGATTTGAGACAATCAACAAAAAGCATTCCACCAGCAGAGGCTAAATGCCTATTGTGGCCTCTAATAATCACACAGGAACGTGCTCATCAGGGCTCCCATTGTGTTAAAAGCCCGCCTTTAATTTTTATTTTCTTTGAGTGGCAGCAGCCCCAACCGTAGGCGTGTTCCTTCATGCCACCGTTGCCAATAAATGGCGCATTAATGGAGATGACCCCAATTTCTTTCTTTTCTTCTTTTAAAAAAGCAAACGATATTTTATTTATTTTTTTTTATTCTCCTTTCGTCTGCCTATCATAATTTTAACTTCTAACCGCCAGGTGTTAAATATTTGTTATTTCACAAAAAGTTGCTTGTTGTCTGCATTTTATCGTCATTATCAAGTGTGATGCATTTATGCGATATTTTTTTAAATCGCAAAATCATTGAATTTTTTATGGTTTGATGGAAGATAAGAAAAATTCCGTTTTGTTTGTCATGCTAATTTTACTTTGAAAAAAGGCTGCAGGATGAGCAAGGTCTTTTTCTCTAATGGGGCAGGTGCAAACAAAATTATCTTTACTTTGAAGCTAAAGTGGGAGTGCTCGTGCCACAAGTTCAGATATCCATTTTTTTGTTAGAGAGACAGCTGACTTTGTGTACAGTTCATTCTTCCAAAATTAAAAACCAATGGATGAAACTATGTTTTTCATAAATATAAATACATTGTGAAGAAGCTGATAAAGTATTCATATATTTATGGATTTATTACCGTTAACATTTTCTTTCTTTTCAATAGCCGACCACTTAGGAAATAATAAATTGTTCAATCTTTAAAGGATTTTCTGCTTGATGATGGCTTATCCATAGGGGTACCCATTGGGAACGCCATCCTCAATTAGAAACAGTATGGGACTTCGTAAATTTGAATTGGAGACCAAACAGAAGGCAAACAAGACACAGCCTGACACCCCAAAAAGTACCAATTCACATGAGAGGTAATGTGATACGTCTTATTTCAAGTGCCCCAATCATTGCGAATATGATGGCTCTTTTCGATACCAAATGATTGTTGATTTGAGCTACCATTAAATGACAAAATCCATGCTCAAACTGACAGCATCCTTTTTACATTACTTTACATGGGTCAATCATCAATCCCTAAGAACATCAAGGAAAATTCATGTAAACCAATCACAATGTAATTGTTTTTTTGTCATAAATTTATTACAATAAAAATATACTCACCTTGCAATGATATCGTTTAACTATTTAACATTTATTCGATTAAAACAATTTTCAGTCACATGCAATAATTTTTTTTTATCCTCTTCCCCCAACGTGAAAAGTCGTCTAATAAGAAGGAGTAAAATTCGTGGAAGTGTTCATCCTATGAAGATTGGAATAGGGCCGTGGTAGCCTAGTGGTTAGGATCTTGGCCTTCCGTAAGAAAGGGCGGGGATCGATTCCGAATGCTGCCAAAGACCCACCCAGTACATGGATATACGTGCTCGTTAAATATGAGGAATCAAAAGTCCTGTGGTCGCTAGTTGAGCAGTTACCATGGGTCCAATGGTCTGGAGAAAATCTTTTCCCCCTTCAGAAGAATGCCAAAATCATGGGAGGAATTGATGTGGTGGAGCCATCTATCGGAAGATTTGAAAAGCAAAGTCGTACTTTTACCTTCGCGGTGATCTGATTTAAACGAAAGACTCCTCCTACTGAATTAAATTTGCATAGCTCAGGCATAGCGAGCTTGGCTTATCCAAGTGTTATGAGTAACAACTACTGATTAAGCTCATTTGTTTCATTGTTTTCTTTTTAAGCTGCCTATTTTCACCGCCGAACAGAATTACCTGGAAATTATGAACTATGGTTGAGTGATGATTTTGATACTTTTAGCTGTAACAAATTTATTTTTCAAATATCATGATTCCAAGAGACATTACAATAGTAAATATAAGAAGTAGAGTTCACTTCAACAAGAAAGAGGCTCAAGAAACGAATACGACTTATTTAACCATTTAGATGTCGCAATTTTTGGATTTCACTTAATTACCACCTCAGAGCTCCACTAAGACCTAGATTATTCTTCGGAGCAAAAGGTCACAAGTTCGATCCTGATCACTGTTAAGCAATGGCAGATGAATATTGCATTTATGTATTTTGCTAGCACATACTTTTAAAAGTTCGTCTGTTTCGACACTTAACAACAACCTGACACCTGTGAAATGTTATAGAGAAAATCACATAGTTACATAACGGTTACAAAAAAGAATCTTACAAAAACATGTACATATTAAATAACTTTTTAACGAAATCTAATTGCCGTCATCTAAATATGATTAAAAATATTTTTTTCCAATTTTAACCGATTCGATATATTCATTCTGAAAACACTATTTTTCCCTGTAAGATTTAAAAATAGGATTTTCAGAACGAGCAAATTGCATTCATTTGATTGATTAGAACGTCACTATTTAGATTTATGGTTATAACAATTTTTAGTGATGAAGTTATTAAATATAAATTAAATTACAAGATGAATGAAAAATTAAACTCCATATTATAAACATAACTCAGATGTTTGCTTCTCATAATTGCAACCTGAAAGTTTTTGGGAAACAGCCACCATTTTATTCATAACTGATATTGCAAGAAAATGGTACGAAAATATAAATAGTTTGTTAGATCGGGATGGTTTATTTCCTTTTACTATTTCATTCAAGAGTTGATAATTTATCTAAGCTTTTGAGAATTTAATTTAGCAATTAAGAGTTGATAATTTAATTAAGCTTTATTCTCTCATCTTAATTCTAAATTGTAATCTTTCATTAACTATTCTGATACTGTAGTGGATTGCCTAATAAATGAAAGATACCCTGAATATAGCCATCACGCACTGAATTGTGGGAGAATTTGTTAAGATTCTACAAAGAAAAAAATTTAGAAAACTCTCACTCATGTGCAAATAAAAAAGACCTATAATCCTTTGTTCTCTCTCTCTCTCTAAAATAATTTTATCAGAGACTCTATTTAAAGTAAATCCAATTCATTACAAAAACTCACTAGTGAAGTTAGAATCGGACCCACGAATTTATAAATTTAAAAAAAGCCCGAAACGCTCACTAGGCTGCTTATTCATTTATACAAGCTCCGTTAAGACTATATAAAACAGAATTAAGAATTGACAAATAGGTTATCGATATTTTTTACCAGTGATTAGAAATGATTTTTTTATTTTAATTCCTATAAAAATTGAAATGAAAATCAGTGAGATTTAAAATCTGACTTCGGTAGCAGAAGTTTCGGGATTCTTCTTATCTACATATCAAAATTACTTTTAAACTTCTGGGTGGTTTAAAGCGGTTCGACATTATATACTCTCCTGATTCCAATCTTAATTTCACTGTTCAAGTCAAACGATAAAATATTGTTAAAGCCTTAAAATGCTGTAAAGAAAAATAAAGACAAGCGTGTTAGCCCTGAAGTTAAAATTCTAAAGGAGTATAACGATGCCTGGTGGCCACACAGGGGTGGAAGGGGGCTGGTAAACCTAGGGGGTCAGTATTTATGACCATCTTCGTTGCTTTAAGAACTTAACGGTCATGAATATTTACTTTGGGTTAAAAGGCAAGCAACCGTAAATAAGCCTGCTGTAATAATAATTTATGCTGTCGCTTACAGGTACGGATTCGAAGCGTCGGCCAATGAATAATCGACATGCCTCAATGCGTTTCATTAAAAACAAAAAACCTCAGAAGGGGCAGGACGAAAAAAGAAAGTCAGTCATTGGTCATTTCGCTCACACTTTGGGAAAAGAAGAACGAAAAAATATATCCTCCCTTATCTTTTGTTTTCGAAAAACCATTAATTAATATCGTCGTGTCCCCGTAACCGCAAAAGCTTGGAACAAAGAAACTTACACCTGCACCGCGTGATGGGGTAATCGTTTGGATGTGAACATCGACAGAAATGAAGTAATAATGATCGGAGGAGAAATTGATATCGCTTGGTGATATCTACTGGATTTCTTATTCGTTTTTTACATACTTTTTTTATTTATTTTTTCTTGAGGAATAATATCATTAATATAAAAGATAAAGAAAAAGAAGGTATCTTTCTAAGGTAAGGAAGAAAAGTTATGGTATCCTAGTTTAAAAGAGAATTTGTTTTTCGACTATATTAAATAAACAGCAACTTTGCACACATTTTATCCCATTTTTGTTTCTCTATTCGATATACTACATAAAAGAATAGACTGTAAATTATATAAACTTTCTTGATAAAACTTTTTGAATAGTCTTGAAAAAATTTCAATGATAACTATTTTTCATTTTCTTTGTTCTTAATTACATGTCTTATGCATACATAATTCTTAGATCTGAAAAGAAATCTGATGCAGTTTTGAATTTATCTGCTTATAATCGATCTTTTGTATATGAAGTTAATATAAAAGCTTCATATATACATAATAATATAAACTAATAATACACCAAGTGCACACACATCTGACTTTTAGCATGCATGTCCATCCTTACTTGATGTAAAACTTTAATAAATTGTACATGATCTTTATAAAGAGTTATTCTTTAATTGCTAGGAAAAAATATTAACTTCAAATTCTCGGTGATATTTTACACAAATTTCGTTTATTTCATTAATGTTTTCTATTTTGATTAATATCTCGCACTCAACGGCTAATTTGTCCTGGCTAATAGACGCTTATTGTTGAAAGCAGATTTTGAACCATGCTTGAGGAAGTAATTAAATTTGCGAGAAGCTTTACTTAAAACTAGTGTGCTGACCATTCCGTAAACAATTCGACAGAAGACCTTAATATTGTTGTTGTACCTGCATGCTTTCCGGTACCTCTTACCCTGAATTAAGTAAACCAGTTGGACGAGAGAAACCGGTTGGGAGTCTTCTTAATTTAAAATAAAGAACAAGCAGAAAACCACCGAATGTTTGACAAGTCACTCCTAGGGATATCATTTCACTTGGAAGACATTGCGACCACATCTTATTTAAAGTCCCACAGTGAACTTTAGTGAACACAGCGGATCATCGTTTAAGCCTTGATTTGAGTTCACTACCTCCGGTAATGATCACGGCCCACCTTAAGAATTTTGAAAAACATGAGTAAAATACATATATCTAAACAAATATTACATAATTCCAAAAACTGTTAAATTTAAGATCTTAAAAAGTGAGTATTATGTGAAACCTACTGTAAGAATTTTAAAATATTGTAAGATATACGAAAATATTTGTCTGAAAAATTATGCATTTTTCATTTGATTGTTTATTTGTTATTAACTTTCCTTATCTGATTTTAAAATAATAAATATTATGGTAAAAATTGTAATTATTACAAATATTAAATATATACTGATATGATAGACCTTTAATCGGAAATATATATTTATCATCTTTCGAACCAAGAAAGAATCGAATAATATAATTTGTTGCAGTTCCGCAACTTACATCAAAAGACAACAGCAGCACATCTCGAGTAGCTCAGGAAATGAAGTCAATCCATCACCAGATGGAGCTAGATCAATATGACAGATAATGGATGCCGCAACAATTGACACACGTATTTATTTCCCACTCGAACTATAATAAGCAGCGTTGGAGCTGAAAGTGGAATACATGCGTCGTTAATTTCCTTTGATTTGAACTGGATCGAAGATTCAAAGTTGGTGCCATTGAATCATAATTAAAAGACATCCCAGTAAGCATTAACTGAAATGTGTAATTTAAATTTATTTTGAACAGATCGTTGAATCTTTTTTGATTCTTTAATTTGTAGATAATTTCGGAGTCATATAGATTTGGTATGATTATATTGTATTTTTTGGGAGGGAGCACAGATTCCGTGTAAGCCAGGATGCCAAATTCTGATTTAGGTGACTTTTTGGTGGATTTTATAAGTATCTGGAAACCTGGGTTTAATTACGTCATAGATATGGGAATCTATAAAAATTTTGCAGAAAATTATATTTTGGCGACCCTATTATGTACATCATCCTGCACGTAACAATACGTCATCTTGGCAACATTTCTTCATCGCCAAGAAATTCAGAATTGAGAATCCTGGATTATACATCATCTGTGCCCTTTTTTTAACTTTAGCAATATTTAAATTCAGTAACAAAAATGTCTCCAAAAAAAGCCTCTGTCTCGGAGGGAAAAGGTATAGTTCTTACAATCGCATTTAAAAATGGAAAGATCTTGATTGTATTGTTAATATTCATCTCCATCTCTATCCGCAGGAGTCTATCATTGAATAAATTCTATTCCTCATAGTCCGGAACCCTTTTTTTGCTGGAGTTGATTTTTCATTGGCAGTTATTAATATAATATACATAAAATTCAATTTCGATAGTATATAAAACTGTCTGATATACCTTGTTTGTTTGGGCTCCGTTTTCACTATCGAAAGATAGTGAGTTTGAATACCGATTTAACCGAAAATCCACCGTGTTCGCATGAATGTGGCTGGAGATTATTAAGTAGGTTGTGATCACAATGTCCTCCAAGTGAAATAATATATATGGGATTGGCATTTCAAGTATTGGGGATAGTACATCTTTGTCCCTACTTCTAAATTACGATGACTCACTCCCAGATGCTTCCACCTAACTGGAAGATCCCAATTCTGGGCTATGTACAGGGAAGTATGCTGGTGTTTATTCTCATATGAGCATCTATGTACATAAGCAGATGTCAATTTTTTTATTATTTCATGAAAATTGAATTTAATATACATATACATACATCTCTTTATGTTTTTGCACCAGTAAAAGTACACTTCCGCTGTGGCACTGAAATAAGGAAAGAAATGCTTCACACCCACACACACAACAAGCGTCTTCTTCGTTATGTGAAAATAAATAATCTTGCAAAACGATTGCTTATGGACAGTCTTTGAAGTCTACAAAAAAGTGCAACTGGAAAGTTAGAGCTATTGAAACAAAAATCTTCATATTTATCCTTCACATTATGTGAATTTATACATGAATTCAAATTTTATCAATTAAGCATTTTCAGAGATCATTATTTCCGATTCGTACCCAAAATAATTTAAGCTATCCAATATAATTGAAGCACGTAGAATGAGATGCTATCATTTTTTTAAAAACCTCCTGTGAATTTGTACGTGATATAACAACTTTCTGGTTAAGAATTTTCAGTGATTATGTGTATTTTCAAGTGTTAACAATACAATTCAATTAAAAGACGCTCAAGAGGACAGCGTCACCTTCAATATTTCATTTGTATTTTCTTTTTATTAGATTTAACTCTAAATGGAGACCGAGGGCTTAGTGGTAGCGTTTCGCTCTCCAAAACCACAAGTCTGAGGTTTGATCCTCGGAATGGGTAGGTTGATTCAAACTTTCATCTCTTCAGTCTGTTAATAAAACATAGTACCGAGTATGCTTGGGAACTAAATACTAGGGGTAAGGCTGACCACCTAACCGGGACCTATAGTTCGCACACTAGAGCCTTAGGTCAAGTAAAAAGGTATAACCTTTGCCGCCATGTTGGTTGTTGTGCCATAGAATTTAGATTTTTAATTCTAAACAAATAAAAAAATCCCTGTTTTGAAGTTTTGTATTGTGCTATCCAGTGCCTGAGTGGTTAATGTTCCTGACTTGAAGGGCACAAAAGCTGGGATTGAATCCAACTTCAGAAATGGGTGTTAGTTTTTCTTTGTATTTCTTTGTCCTTTCTTCTGAGATGATGTATGAATATGGCCCACCCTATAAATGGTTTTGTAATTGTATCGCAAAGGTAATATTTCTCATCCCCATGATTTGATTCACAGGTGCCCACTGGGTAACTACAAATGAGTAGCAGTTTCCAGCCTTGTTGTGGCGAAGGGCACAAAAGCTAATTTATTACAAAAAAAGTTTTCAATTGAAATGGAATTCCTAACTGATCAGAGAGTGAGTGAGGAAAGAGGAAATTACATTTGTTGCGCTTATTATATATCTCTAATTTGTCCTTTTTTTTTTCAATTTCCTTCTCAATTTGCAAGCGAAGACTGGAGGGATTTTATTAAATTTCACTTGTGCGCAAATTAAAACAATGTCGAAAAAAATGTACTCGCACTTGAAGGAAATTAAAACGAAACTAATTCGTTTTTTTTTCTTTCTCCTCTACAAAGAAAAAAAAAAGAGAAATGGCATGTTTATTAATTTTTTAAACTATACCGGAGCCAGGACGAATGGCACACGCAATTGGGAGTAGACGAGTTCACTAACGTAATTAAAAAATATATTATTAACAGGACACAAAACACTTTATTTTCTCCGTCTTTCTTAATGAAAAAATTTAATTAGGACGGAGTCCTCACTAAGTTCTGTTTTAAGGAATTTGTTTTTCTTTGTGTATTTATACTTTTCAATTTAGTTCTTTTAAAAGAAGTGAACAAATCTAAACGGGTTTTTTTTAAGTGTTAGCCACTTGGCGGACGTTTTAATAAAGTTAATTTCCATCGCCAAGGGACATAACAAAGAAGTGGAGTAATTACAAATAAAATTACTTATAATAATGTGTGCCTCACTGTAACTGTAACGGTCTACGCGAAAGGCTTTGTTATTAGTTTTAATTTAAATAAATTTATTCTCCATCAATTTAGAAATTTTTAATAGAGTTTTGAATTTTGCCTCAAGAATAATTAATTATTTCTGACTAAAAGGTGAACAATATTGACAGATCACTTTCACAAAATTGTAAAATTTTATTTTCATTAGTTATCAGATTTAATTTTAATTTAATTGAATGGATATACCAAGTAAGATCATATGTGTAAAAATCAAAAAGGTATCTAAAATTTTGGGTGTACGCTTCTTGTTTATAGTAATGAGATTATCTCTATAAGTCTTATATTTTATACTTTAATTTGAAATAGAATAAAATAATTAAATATTATTCAATTAGTTAATAATTTTTCCTAATAGGAAAATTTTTATAATATTTTCAAAAGAATTTCTATCGTTGTATTATTCTTACAACGAATTTTGAGTGCATACATATTATTTTTTATCGAATTGTAATGTTTTATTAAATTAATAATCAGTAGAACTTTAAAAATTGCATAAATTAATTTTATAATTTTTAAGGAAATTTTAATCTTCTCCAACTATTGTATTTGAAAAATAATTAGTTTAACATACAAAAAATAGATAAGTTAATTACTTTATATGAATTAAATTATCTTTTATAATTTATTTAAAAATTTAATGAGTAATAATTATAAGTAAACAAATTATCTGCAAAGTTGAGAATTTCTTTTCAAAATATTTTTAAATTAAAGATAATTACTAAGTAAATGATTATAAACTTACACAAAATTAATTCCCTTAAAAATATCCTTAAAAAATTAGAAAAGATGATGATACTAATTTCATAAATTGAGATTATAATATTTTTCGGTACTTTTTTTAAAGAAATAAATTTAATAACATTAAATTTGTGGAAAGTGTTTAAAAAAACTCGTTTGAATTTAAAACATGACTACAAGCAAATTTGTGAAAATATATCTTAATAGTTTTACCCACGTCATTTTACACTAATACATATAATTTCATTGTTTAAAATCAGGCAATTCTGCATAAAACATTAAATCTCAGAATTTTAAACAAGTTTTAATAGTAAACAATACTTTTTTTAAATAAAGTTTTTTTTAGAAATAAAACAAATGAAGAGTGCTTTGTCACTAAAATTATTTTAAAAAATAATACTTAAAATCTTTTATTTTTTCAATTATGTGACGGAAATAAAGATTTTCTGCGCCAAAAGTATCACCATAAAACTTTTGCGCCAATAGTTAAAAAAGTAACCATAACCATATGAGTAACTTTGTTGTTAAGCATTATTAAAATGATTCCCAGAAAAATGCATTTAAAGACTTAAAATAAAAAATAACCATAATAATAAAGTTGTTGCAAATATCGCCAAGTTAACGCCAAATCGTTTCTTATTGTTCTTCCCTCAGAGCATTTTTATAAATAATATAAACAGAAATTAAAAAATATTACTAAAAAGTTTGTAGCACAATTTATATGCAAAAACTGCTAAAATCATAAAGGTTAAATTCATTATTTTATCTAGAACAATAATTATTTTAGAAACGTTATACAAATAATAAGATTACATTACCTAATGGAAATATGCTGCTATATTTTATCTCTCTCAAGCGATCAATTTTCATGCTTATATATATATATATATATATATATATATATATATATATATATATATATATATATATATATGCATGCATATATCTATAAAAGAATTCGTCCAAAATTCTTTATATCGATATAGCTATTTCCTTACACGAAAAATATTTTCAACCTAACTTATTATTTTATTTTATCTAACGAATTCCAAATTTTACTAAAAGAAATCATTTTTAAACAAATTTTGTTATAAATCAATCAATCAACAATAGCCCTACAATCCTGTGTGGGTCCTGGCCTTCTCAATGAGCTTATTCCATCTTGGCCTGTACTCAGCAGCACTTTTCCAAATAGATGTTCCAATAGTGTTAAAGTCCCTATCAAGACAATTAATCCATCTGATTTTGGGCCTACCTCTGGAACGCTTTCCCATTGGCCTTGCAAGAAAGATTTTTTTAAGGGTGCGTTCACTTGGCATACGAATAACATGACCAGCCCATCTCATCCTTTGTATTTTAATGTATTTGACAACATCAATGTCCTTAAAACTTTTGTATAATTCATGGTTATACCTTCTACGCCATTCCCCATCTGTCTCCACTCCACCAGAGATGCTTCTCAAAATTTTCCTTTCAAAAATAGCCAAACGGCATTCATGTTTCTGTGTCATGGCCCAAGTCTCTGAAGCATAAGTTAAAATGGGTCTAATGATACCTTTATATAGTAAAATTTTTGTCCTGTGTTTGATATATTTGGAGGTAAGATATTTTTTTAAACCATAAGATGCACGATTTGCTGCAATTACCCTTTTGTTTATTTCGTGTCCCAAATCAACAAAGTTATTTAGTTCAAATCCAAGGTAGGTAAAACTGTTCACAGCTTCAAAATCCTAAGAGCCCATGGTGAATACAGTTTTGTTATAAATACAATTCAGTAAAAGAAGACTTTATTAAATCTTGACTATGATAAAAAAAATATTAATTTTTTTATCATAGTATTAATTTTTTACTATATTATTAATACATCAATGTATTATTATTATTTTTTTTGCATGAAAAAATTTACTTAGTTAATGAATGTAATTAATAAAAGGATTTTTCTGGGAACTGAATGTGAAAATTTCTCATATGATATGAAAAAAAAAAATTATTGAAAGAAAATTACATAAATACATTTAGAATGAATTTCATTTTTTATACTCATTTTTTTTTCCTTTTTCAATGGAATAGGAAAAAAAGACTTGAAAAGAACAAACACCCCGTTTTATTTTATTTTCGAAATTCAACAATCACTCCATTGTCAACGGAGGATTTCTATGGAAATGCATGCAATAAAAAAATTATCCACAGAATGCGTCCTCTCAGAGTTAATTAGGTAAGCTGCCGCACAAAAACGAGGGATTCAAGATTTTGAAGCACGGCTTTGGGAAAATCGTGAAGCGGTGGTAATGAGCAAAAATTACTTTCTGAAGAAGTTGAATGAGAAAGCAACATTCATCAAGGCTTCTTATTCTTGGAAACAAATGTCATAAAAATAATAAATAGATCTAGCGATTTTTAATAGAAATTTTTCCTTTATTTTGCACTATTTAAATAATTTCACGAGGAAAGAATTTATAGTTTTTATATAATTAAGAAATTTATTTTGGAGACAAAAACCATAATTCATTAATTCATTTTTAAATGTCTAATTATTCCATAAAATGATTAATATTAATAAAAATATACATACATACATACATATAGATAGAGACAGATAAATAGGTAGATCTTCTTACCCCTCTATCTATCGCTTTATAGTTAGGTAGATAGATAAAATTGGTATTAATTGAATATATGGTATATGCTAATGGAAATATATATATATATATATATATATATATATATATATATATATATATATATATATGTATATATATATATATATGTATATATATATATATATATATATATATATATATATATATATATGTGTATGTATATATATATATATATATATATGTATGTATGTATGTATGTATATATATATATATATATATATATAAATATATATATATATATATATATATATATATATATATATATATATATATATATATATATATATATATATATTTATATGTATATATATATATATGTATGTATGTATATATATATATATATATATATATACTAAAAAAAAGGTACTTATAATTCTGGCTTCCTTCATGAAAAGTAACAAGATATCACTTATAAATAAGTCACACATATTTAATGTTACCAAATTTAAATTTTGAGCGTTTCTATCGTTACAAAGGTAAATTTCTTATAGTTTTTATATATAAATAACTACATTCAACATTATTTTATTCTACTGTTATTCATTTAATAGAATAGAAATTGCTTAATCTAGGACCTGCAGTGGGAAAATGTGTTTCGCTCTAATAAAGGGGCACATATATTCTTCGGCTGAGTCAACTTCAGGTAGCAGGTTCTATAGTTGACGCAGCTAAAGAAATTCATGATGAAAGGGTTTGTGATGTCAAAAGTTAGAAGGCTTCAATTGTCCTCATATCGACTTAATATGGAAATTTGAATAAGAACTCATTTATTCAAGTATATGCTTATTTTCCTAATCATCATTTAAAGTTAGTGATTTTAGGTCAAAAAGTTACTAACGGTGAATTTGGCATAAGGCTTTACCATTCAATAGCAAATATTGATGTAAAATGATAAACACAATTGAAAGGATTAAGTACTCAAATCAGCTGAATGTCGACACAAACGAAATCATGAATTTTTTGTCACGTGGAAATGACTGGCCAAACAATTAAAAAAATGAAAGTTGCTTTACGTTGTACAACATATTCCTGTCGACGTAAATTTTTCAGTAATATGAGGTATTATTTTAATATTGAATGGTAGTAAGTCAGTAAAACTCTCAAGCACCCACATTGACGGAGGAAAGAAGTGTAACCAACACGAGCTTCCAGATTTTGAATGGCTTTCTGTATCAAGCCCAGAATTATTAAGGATTCTGGCTTAATAATGTCCCACGTAAGAAGATGCCTCTTCTTAACCTGATTTTCTTATCACGTTAAGAACAGTTATTATGACTTTCTCCTTGGAAGAAGCCATAATTACTCTTTTTATCGATAGCCTTGAAACCACATTATGAACCACCTGATGTCCAAAATCTGTAAAATGGCTTTTAAGAACACACTATTAACTATTATCATCAATAAAAACTAATAAAGATAGTGGGTCACACATATTCACGCATCTCAAAGTTGAAAATCTCCCAGGCACCCACCCGGAAGAATAACTCTATAGAAAAAGACACCACCAATTTGTCGTTGTTCGTTAGTAGCTGATATCGAAATATTTGATTCGAAATAATTCTGCCATACCTTTAATTAAATTATATATATTTATTTCAAATATGCAAAAATTGAAATTTTTGATCATGAAGAGGCTCGCAATTTGATCGCGTATCAATATTGTCTCCGGATGCTTTTAGCCATAAAGTGGTTGTTTCGTTCGGTACAGCTTAGATCCTGACTACGCCATTTTATTACGATTCTCAGTGGTTTAAAATATCCATTACGACAGATAATGTTTCAGATATGTAACACATCGTATTGAGATGGAGTTGTAAATTCAATTTATGGATGAATTTGGAGCCTGCTTTCAAATCACATTCTTCGAAAGGCAGCAAACAATGCGAAGTTCATCATTGAATATTTGAGAATATTATCGAAGTTCATTTTGTTAATAAAACGATTGATTGTATACTAGGAGAGCCCACACCCTTGGTGGGAATGATTTTGATTGGCGATAAGTTCGTGGCTTGCGTCAATCTTCGTAACCTTATTTCGATACACTAGATATAGTAAACCTTACTATTTCTGGAATTTCGTTCACTCTTTGTTCTTTTTTTCAGTTTGTCGCCAAGGGTATGGGCTCTTCTATGATTATACCAAATGATTTCTTAAATAAGGGTCGAAGAATCGGTTTGAGAAGCCGTTTACCATCGGTTCAAACCATTAACACAGGAACAATAGAACCGTAGAAAAAGCAAAATGAAAAAGACGACGCAAGACACGCTCTGTATGGTTAATATTTATATTCTAGAATTTTGCATCCTGGATTATAAGGCACAGGTGCCGTATAATCTAGGATGCCAAATTTTGAGATTATTGTTATTTTGGTGGATTTTCTTATGTATCTGGTAATCTCATTTTCATTACGTTATACATATGAAGACCTATAAGAATTATGCAGAAAATTCTATTTTGGTAACCCTAGTATTTACGTCATCGGGCAGGTCACGATACGTCATCTTGGCAACATTTCTTCATCGCCAAAAAAATTCAGAATTTGGAATCGTGGATTATATGGCACCCGTGCCGTTTAATTCGGCAAGGACGATATAAATTTTTAAAAATTTCATTAATTGATAAAATTTTAGAAGTAATAATTCCAATATTTGTATATATATAAACAATCTCTTTTGAATCATATAAGACTATTTATTGTCTTGCTTACGCTAACATTAACATTTTCCTTTCAGTTAATATTGCTGAAATAATAAAAAAACACATTTGTAAAACATGGGCCCAAAAATTTGCTGAATTTTTATCAATGTTATGTTCAGATTTTATTATACTTTAAAATTACGATTCCCTGACAGATAGTTCATTCTCATATTATTGAATCAAGTATTATCAAATTCCTACACGCAAACTATTGCGAATTCATTCACAATGTTATAGTTCATTTAAAAAAATTAATAACCTTATCTTTGTGTTTATTATTTTTCTATGCTAATTTGATATTTGTTTAATATAAATACAGTTCCTTAATATTTATCATTATCAAAAACATTAATTTTTTTTAAATTTTTATTACAGTCTGTTGCTTATGACTGACCTTGAATTACGACTAATTTATATATTACATAACGTATTCTCTGAATTTCCTCCAAAACTTCACATTAGCTCAATAAAAGTTAGTTTTCTATTAAGCTATTTTTAATCTAACTACGTATTCTAAGTTCGGAGAGCTTTAGCTAAGGCAGTATTGAACCCGTAATCTTAAAAATCTCGTCAAGATGCTGTTACCTCTCTAGATTACTGCCCTGTTATAAGAAAGTGGATAGATTTAATTTTATGTAGTTATAATTCATCAATTTATATGCTCTTTTGATAATTCTATTTTCCAAAAAATATAATTTAAATTTTATTTTTCACGTTTATTCAAAAATTATTTACAAATGCCGAACATTAGCGCCTAAGCCATTTGTTCACGGGCCCTCCGATACTTTTCAACAATGCCCTCATACTGAGAAAGAACCACCAAATTATTTAAATGTTCAAAAGTTATTGGTTGACCAGAATCACACAAAACACAGGCCGGGGAATCCACTACTCCAACCCTATAGAGATGGTCCAGCAAACAGTCATGTCAAGTTATCCCTCTAAAAAGGGCCACCGCAGTCTTTCTTGGAAAAACGTGAACAGCTCTTTCCTCCCACAAAATCTTCCATCTCTTATGCGTCGCACGTTGAACCATATCTTGTTTAAGAGTCTTCTTGAGAGTCAGGTTAACAAACAATTTAGTTGAATGAAATGAAAGAGGGCAATTCATGCGTTGATCTTATCAAGGATTCCTTTTCAGCCAGTGAATCAGCCTTTTCATTGCCCAAAATACAAAATGGGCAAGGATCCACTGGAAAGAAATTCTGTGTGCCAGAGCCTTAAGCAAAGGTCCACATTCTCAAATTCTTTGGGAACTATTTTGATTATTCAAAAGAGTTTGAATAAAGAATCTTAGAATCTGACAAAACGACCGCTCATTTAAAAAAAGTGACTGCGAATCGATAGCTGTTGGATGGCCACTGTAATAGCTTCAATTTCAATATCAAAGGCTGAGAAACGAGGACATTGGTGAATAAAAACTGAAAAGCTGACAATGGATACCTGCTCCTGCACCATGTGTTCTTTCTAGCATAGAACCATCAGTGAAAACATGCAACCACTCATTTTCAGGATAGCGAACCTCAATAGTCTCTATTGCGAAAGATCTTAGTTGTATATCACTCATTTCTTTTTTAACAACTTTTTGAATAAGATCAAGATTTATATTCAAATTCAGATAATCTATAGGACAAGTAGGAGGAAGTAAAATTAAATAGTCTCTGCTCAAATTTAAAGCATTTTATTCAAAAATATAATCGTAGAAAAAAAAGAAAAACAAAATAATTTTTTTAGAAAAAAAAAGGGAACAAATTATACATTTAATTATACAAAGAAAACCTCTGTGGCATTATTTAAATGTTCTGTAAAGATTCTTATGATGAAGAATGAATCGTGTTTTGAAAAAGTTACCATTTCATTAAATATTAAGCTAAAACACATTCTCCTTATCGCAATGTTATTTACTCAAATGCTTCGCCTCTTCAGCCCATTTCAGAAAAACTAGATAAGTTAGCGAATTACAATACATTATATAACTTATCAGTTTTGTAATTCTCAAATCATTTCCCTTGTAGTGAATTTATTTGAGAAATACAGCGTTGATAAGCGTTAAGTCTGGTCAGTAAAGATAGCACTTGTCACGTATCAAGCTCGTAATCTTGTAAAAAAGTTCCGAGTTTGATACTCGATATAACTGATAATCATCAGGCTGAAAGGACCTGTGTATTAAGCAAGGGAAATATGAATGCGCAGTTGAAACCCCTAAAGACCGCAAATACGTAGTTGAAGAAGTTGTCGGCTCGGGTATCAATCCCTTCATTTGACAGAAATCAAAACTGATTACTACTTCGGTCAAAACAGGTGATCACCTGAAAATGCAGCTCAGCAACCTAACCTTATCAATTATATAATACGTATACTTAAGACATGAAATAAAAAAATTCTTGAATAAAAGAAAAGGTTTTATGTTATAAATCATATTTTTCCGAGAAATAAAATTACACTTTTCTTGAACTATATATATATATATATATATATATATATATACATACATATAATTTTTCTTCTAATTAAGTTAACTGACTTTTGTCGATTTGTTCTCTGCATATGCAATTTCTGCGAAGAAATAGGGATAAAAGTGTGGCTAGCAGTGTGTTATTTTAAAAATTTATCAAGTGATGTTGTCCGTAGAGAAGTGGACAACCTCCCTTAGACTCTATCATAGAGAAATGTTCTTAAGCCCTTTCAGTTACATTCTCCGGTGGTATTAGGTATCGAACTTTTCACCTTCTGAATGAGAAAAAAATTGTTCTTTCTTTTTCTGATCAAGCTGATCTACATAGTTGTCATTTCTTTTATTTTTCACAAATCAATAACAACCATAATATCTTAATTCACCAATTTCAGAAAGAAAGTTTGAATTACAACCAAAATTAATCGTTATTAAGTCATTAAATAGCTGAATAAATCGAATATTATTCATAATTCCTTATAGTTATTTTTAAAAAGAGGTAGCATTTACAATATAAACCTATACACCTATTCTCTTTAGGGAGGATACATGGAACGGGTGACAAATGACCAATGTCCGAGTTTTTCACCCTTGATTAACGGAAAAGGTGACCGGCCAGTCTCCATTCTTGACAAGGCGGTCAAATGGGGAGGGGACCACTACGAAGCTGCAAGTGACCGATGGCCAGAATGTTGTTGAGTTAGCTGGTGCATGTAGGTGATGCGCACGGTTTAACTTTGGTGGAACTGTCGCGGTGCATTGGTCAGCGGCTGAAATTCCTCTGGATGATCGCAGTCCGGCTCTCCTCCCCTTCCTTCTGAATAATGGAACGCTGTGAGCTGCTGGTGGTCAATTTACAACGAAATCTGAGATTCGGGTGGTAAGCAGAAGATTATCAGAGCGTGGAGAACACGATATTAGAAGCCCCATTTGTAGAGGAGCGTGGAGTAACAACCATTCGATTATCTTAAGAGCGATAGAAATAATTAAAGTGAGGTTGTCGCCTGAAGAAGCAGAGCGATTTAAGAGGCATTAACTTACTTCCGCACAAATTAGCCTACAGAGGGGGCGCTGTTAATCGCAACTGTACAATTGTTTTGACAACATTGTTTCCTGTTACGTGGTTTATATTGAAGAACCCTAATGATGCTCAATGAATAATTTTAAAGTATGTTTTCCATTTCATTCATGACTATACATTTTGATATTTGAATAAAAAGTGTAATTTTTTAACAAATATTTTTATGAAGGAATCGAGAAATATATATATTAAGCTGTAATTCATGGTTGGATTTCAGTTTGAGTCTACTGAGTCACAGATAATCACGTAAATGAGAATTATATACCTAGATCTTTTACAATCCAAGCCTCTTCATTGGCGTAATATGGAGTTTCGAAAAAAAAGAGCGCCAACACGCATATCCCCCTCATCAACTCCTTCATTAGACACCGATATAAATAAGCCCCAGGCTGAATCTTAAGTTTAATGGTTTCAGGATAATCACTTATCATCAAGCGCCTGATAATTTTGAACCATGGTAAGGTGATGACGTCACACCTGATCTTGCATATTCTTCTCCACTTAAACACCACACCAGCGAATGAACATTGGACGTCACAGATAAACATCGACACGACCCCAACTGACACTGCTCTAGCATTCATTATTTGGCATTCATCATCGTTTGAGATACTGTCACTAGTACAGTATCAATTTGTCTTGGTGCTTGTATCTATAAAGAATACCAAAATCAAATGCTTAATAAAATGTGGATTATAACGGGATTATAAAGAGTGTGGATTAATTGTTGGTAATCCGTTGGTAATTCATCAATTATCAATTAAGTTTTCTGCAAAATAAAGATATGTCATAATAATCCACACACACACACACACATATATATATATATATATATATATATATATATATATATATATATATATATATATATATATATATATATATATATATATATATATATATATATATATATATATACATATATATGTATATATATATATGTATATATGTATATATATATATATATGTATATATATATATATGTATATATATGTATTAATATATATATATGTATATATGTATATATATATGTATATAAATATATGTATATATATATATGTATATATATATGTATATATATATATGTATATATATATATGTATATATGTATATATATATGTATATATATATATATATATATATATATATATATATATGTATATATATATATATGTATATATATATATATATATATATATATATATATATATATATATATATATATATATATATATATATATATATATATATATATATATATATATATATATATATGTTAGTTACCGTGAAAGACCGAAGTCAGAGAACGTCGACATTTACCGGTGATTGTCAACAAACACCAAATACGTCGGTGAAAGATAGAATATTTCATTACATTATTGTACATTCGGACCCTCAGCGGTGTATGTCGACAATCACTGATATGCTCTGGCGGAGGTTGAAAAGTGAGGAACCGACTAAGAGGCAACTGGCTGTTTCTCGCCAAATCTTTTGTGCTTGTGGAGTCAGACAACTTTGTCAGTCTTGAGCATATGCAAGATTCGATGGTAAAAGCAAAGTTTTCTTAAACTTTTCTGATTTCCTGATTTATGCAGAATGGATACTGCAGTGAATCGTGAGCTTTTTTCTTTTTTTTTTTTTTTTTGAGAAGTTAAATGTATTAATTACTGGTAAACGAGAAGGCAATTGCTTTTATTTTTCTCGAGAGAAGTACTCTAAAATACTTTCTGAAATGGTTTCTGATAAAACTAAGTGCAACACACCTTTGGATTACAGACGATCAAAACGTTTTGACAATTTAAAAATTAATGAAGCGAAGTTAATTTTAACCATTAAAACCTGGAGAAGGGAATATACAGTATTATGTTATCAATGAGGAATTGTTCAGTATATTATATAAAACTCACACCAGGACAGACCATGAAAGAAAAGTACGTATGCTTAAAGAGTTGCAAAATAAATGCAAAAATATTACATATGAAGTTTTGTAATGTTGCATTTAAATCTATGCAAACAGTGTCAAATGAAACACAGTGCACCTAAGACAGATATTGTGAAACCAATGATCAGTTCTGAGTTAAACTCAAGCTGTCATGTTGATCTGATTGATCTGCAGTCAAACTCAGATGGTGTATGTAAGTTCATAATGGTGTATCAAGATCACATTTAACTAAGTTTGTCCAGCTACGATCTTTGAAAACAAAGAGGGTTGAAGAAGTAGCGTATCACGTTCTTCCAATATTTTCAACATTTGGTGTTCCAGCAATATTGCAATCAGGTAATGGAAGAGAATTCAGTAATCAAGTCATATCCGAAATATGCGCTATGTGGAATGATGTTAAGATAGTTCATGGAAAGCCTCTTCACAGTCAAACACACGTTTCTGTTGAAAGGGCCATTCAGGATACACAAAATATGCTAATTGTATGGAGGAACGATAGCAATACAAATAAATGGTCAGAAGGTTTACCCTTTGTTCAATTTGACAAGAACCCTACATACCTCGATGGAATACGCCAAATCCTTGTGAAGCCATGTTTGGCATTAAAGCAAAAAGCATCGTCATTTTTGCCTAGCAAACAAATCGTAAGTATCGAAATTGAGGAACAACTTGAAGAAATCGCCTATACTTTTGAAACCGAAGAACAGCTTGAAGAAACTGGTGTTACTTCTAAAAAAAATTGAGCAGTGGTCAAACCGAAAACCAAATTCCAAAAAAATATATTGAAAAGGACCTGCAATCTACCATGTCTACACATCAAGCTCTGAATGAAAAACACGAGTTAATTTCTATAAAAACAGCGGCTGCGAAAGAGAATCTTCTACTGCAAACAACAAAAATGTTGCAAATCTCACAAAATCAATTTCCTCCTGCTGAAGTTGGTGATACGGTATGAAAACAAGTCCCGGATATCGATCTTGGTCGTACAGATAAC
The DNA here is from genome assembly GCA_030067965.1 of Latrodectus elegans. NCBI lineage: Eukaryota > Metazoa > Arthropoda > Arachnida > Araneae > Theridiidae > Latrodectus > Latrodectus elegans. The sequence continues at coordinate 70,900,787 of CM057815.1, forward strand.
CGAAATATGTTAGCGGTTGTTGTTAGAATAGAAGACTCCGACTTCTATAAACTTGTGAATGAAAATGGTACCCTCAATCAGCTTTACACACGAACACCTGCTGAAGTTGGTGATACGGTATGTGCTGTACACCTGCTGAAGTTGGTGATACAGTATGAAAACAAGTCCCGGATGTCGATCTTGGTCGTACAGATAACCGAAATATGTTAGCGGTTGTTGTTAGAATAGAAGACTCCGACTTCTATAAACTTGTGAATGAAAATGGTACCCTCAATCAGCTTTACACACGTAACCAGTTCGAAATTTGTAAAGAAAAGCTCCTTTCCATAGCTAAGATTTCTTTTCAAGAAATTTCGCTGAGAGAAGCAGCTGCAATTAATTCGAGAAGCAGTGAGCAAGTCTATACACGCTGTCATTGCAAAAGGAAGTGTTCCACAAATAAATGCAGCTGTAAAAGCAAGGGCCTTTTGTGCAATTCAAAAGTCATAATAGTTTAAATTGTTGCAATAAATAAGATTTGATTCACATAATTTAGTAAGTTTCTTATTACTATTATTTTTTTTCTCGTTTTGAAAGTACTGTGTTTTTTAAGTTTTTAGTCATTCCTCTCAGAAAGAGAGGCGAAAAATTTATCGCAACTGAATTACGGCGACAAAAATGTAAATCACGGACATGTTCAACATTCACCAATAGAGCATGGTGAATGGCAACATTCACCATTAGACCATGGTGAATGTCGACATTCACCGGTGAAAGTCAGAAATAAGGGTATTCAGCAAATATTTCGGACATACACCAAGCGACTGTGTGAATGTCGACAATCTCCATATTTCGGCGTTTAACCGTAACACACACACACGCATATATATATATATATATATATATATATATATATAAAGCAAAAAAATATAAATATGTATAAAGTAATAAATAAATATAATGAAAAAAATACAATATCAAATACAAATCTAGCCAGCGCAAAAGCAGCTAAAGAAAGATTTGCCAATATAAAAAAGATAAAACATGAAAAATATGAAATTGGAAAAACACTATACGAAACAAATGAAAAGAAGAAGGCATAGGGACCACGTCTACATCAGGCGAAAGATGGCCAGCTATGCAAACAGAAAGAACACTCTTTTCTGACATCCTCGAAGGACAAATGTCTAAAGATCCTTGAGCAATTCCCCCAAAGAATGTTCCTATTAAAAGAACTTAGGTAAAACATTTGAATAAATATAAATGCAGAAAATTAGAATTACCAATAAATGAAACACACACATAAATGCAGAAAATTAGAGATACTCACATAAATGAAACATACATACAGTAAAAAAAAAATAATAAATAAATACAGAAAGCCAAAATCAGCAAATTTGATTGAATTCGTATATTTTAGTGTTATATATATACATACATATATATATATATATATATATATATATATATATATATATATATATATATATGTATGTATGTATATATATATTGTTAAAGTGAATAATTTGTGTCAAATCAAACATGTAGCCATTTCATTAAAAAAGTAAAATGTTTATCATTGAAAATAATAAACTGTGATAATATAAATTTCAGAAATTTCTAACAACTATTGACGATATTTTTTTACAAATTTTTATTATTTGTGAAATTCGCTTCTTATTTATTGGATATTACGTATTTAATCAAAATCAAATTTGACTACAAATTTTTATTTATTTATTTTTTTTTAGAAAATGTATTTAAAAAGAATTGGTATATTTCACAATATTTTAAGATTTGTGTCCTAACTTTTGAAAATATGATTGTTGCACCGTTAGCAGAAGTAAAATAATTTGTGGAATGGTTTTTGGGGACTGATAAGGCAAGAGATACAGATGCAAACTTGTTTACAATATTCTCTTTTTGAATTCCACCTGCCATAGATCGTTCTTAAATCTTCTGAATTTAAACACAATTTCAACGTAGTAGATCTGGAAATTTCTGAAGATGCAAGCTGCGTTCGCGACGTTTGTCGCATAGCAGCCTTGGGACATTTTTTTTTACAAACCACGTGATTTACTTTTGTCAGAATTCTCCCGCCAGCAGCAGGGTTCCCTCTCAACTCAGCGGTACACTCATCTTGATTTAGAGCTACTGTCTTCTGGGAAAAAAAACATCACTTCTGTTGAGATGGCATGTTTGTACCTTCCTCCACGTGAAAGCAAAAATTCAGAAACAATAACAACCTTATAAAAATTGCTGAGATGTTTTGTCTGAGTGGCAACAGCCATATTTCAAAATGATTTTGTGATCCGTGGAATGTTTTTTTTAAATAATGCCACAAGAGCATTCATTGTTAAGTTCCTAAGAACTTGCCAACGTTATTACATGCTGAACTTTATTGAATTGTTTTCTTCTCTCAAATATGTTTCCTGCAAATTATATTTGTGTTTAGTTTGACATAAAAAATGATTAATTATAACATAATTATACATTTATTGAAAATTATTTGTAAAATGAATAAATAAAGATAGTAATTATAGCTATTATTTATATACTGTGTCGTAAAAGTAGACAATAATAAAAGTTCTGATGGAAATATATCAAATTATGCTGTATAACTTCGATACATTGATTTATGATAAGTTTGGCAGCAATTTCATTCAACAGCAAAAAGAGGACGTTATCCATTTCTTGTTTATAATCCTTAAACAAATTTTGGCAAGATGTTTATGACCTTTATCAGAATCGAATCTATAATTTTTATAAAACGATTATCTTTACAAAACCGGAGATAGATAGATATATTTGGAAAAAAGAATTGTTTTGGTGTTCTAAAATTAGTGCCTTCGATATCATGTATCGTTGAAGAAGTTCATGCTAAGAAGACTTATGCAAATTTTAAAAAATATCGCTTCATTTATCTCTATAGTATCATATGCACTTTTATACAGCGGAAGGCACAATTTTGATACTTAATCTTGGTACAAAACTATTCAGTGACACAGACAATCTTTTGTATTAAAAATCACCACTAGATTCTTAACTGTATTTTGTATCTTTAAGGAAACAGAAACACAAAGCCCAAGGGTTAGATTAATTTATTGATACATTTCTAGATTCTGTTCATGTTCGTGAAGATAAAAATCGGGATAATCAACTTTTAATTTTGAATCATTTACAAGTGATCAGACTCACGCCTAAGACTGGTATCGAACCTTCAGACGCGAAAGCTACTCTTCACCAAAAGGTTATCCTGATATTTAGACTAAAAACCAAGCCTATAATCTAACAATTAAAACAAATTCGTTTTGCATACCACAGACATGAAAAGATAATAACGAATACGGTATCCGGATCAGGTGAAAAAGATTTTACATTACAAGGAACGCCTATAAGCTAATTGGCGTGATTAAGAAATCTAAATAGGAGAGAGCCTGCTCATTTGTCAACTTCGTCCCTAGATAGTGTCTTAAATTGAAGTGGTGACTGGTTATATTTAGCGATAAGGCGCAATAAGGAACTAGAAACTCAGTGAAGTAATATGATAGTAACTGGAATCGATATGTTAATTAAATAACATGGTTGACATCTGAGTCAGAACTTTTTTTTCCAAATTTTTATTACATAAAATTGATACAACATCATGCTGTGAAACCTAATTCAAATTTTTAGGGAAAAATTCACAATATTTCTATTTTGGGATCACTTCGGTTGCAATATAATCCTTCAATATCTTTTCTCTTATATTGCATTATCCATAAACCCAGCTTTTTCAAAAATTACGCATTATTTACATAAATCCATCTGCTCCTAAAAACTTTTATGTATAAGTACATGGGTTACAAAAATTATTATGATTTTTTTTTCTAATATAATTCGAGATGTTTGAACAAATTAATCCAAAATACGAAGAGCGGAACACCACTCGGTTGCATTATATCATCAAGTTTCCTAGGCAATCAAAACATAGTTCCAGGGCAAATACAATAACATATTTAAAGAGGGTTAAGAATGGAATTGAAATCAAATTACAGAGAGCGAATGGATTCTTGGAAAACGTCTTTTAGATGATAGAGCAACAAGAAAATTTTCTAGTCGAGAAATGTAATGCTCTTTCTAATGACATTAAACGCTACAAAATAAGAAACGAAAGAGCTTCTTACTTTTCAGATAATGCACTCCAAATGAAAAGATAGAAGCCCAAAGTGATTTTATTTTTATTTTCTGTAGACATAAGAAAAATGGAGCGAACAAAACAATTCTTGTAATTTTCTTTTCGGTTGAGTTTAGTTTTCTAAAGGGCAAATAAAATTATCGGATATATATATATATATATATATATATATATATATATATATATATATATATATATATATATATATATATATATATTGAGTGCATGTTTTACTGTAAAAGGCTGTAGAAAATCTACAAAGAATTTAAATTAATAACTTTAAATGAAGTTTTTTAAATTTCGCTTGTATGGTTGTAAATTGAAGAGTAGAATGTTTTGCAAGCTCTTACAATAACTCTAAGAAATTTAATAAAATTTAAACTATCGATTTTTTTTTATATAATGTGCACTCGTTAAAAAATCGAGTGGTTTTTCACCACTCGATGAGCGATGGATATTTTAAACTCCAAAAAGATTCAAAATGAATCCTTTTGTACTTAACTGGGTAGAGAAGTTCTCTTTCAATCACTCCATTCTCGATTCAAGGCAATTTTCACTCTTTTTTTGACGTGTTTATGGCACAAAGCAAATGTGATGTGCTCTGATTGGATTAAACCGTCACGTGGCTTTATGCTTTCGGTTTAGTTTCGTTAAAAATGGAGGAAATAAAAGCTTCATTTTGTAAAAGCGATGCATTTGAATTGAAGTATATATATAATCGGACAAGAAGGAGAGCAGAAACATTACGGTAAGTCTTTATTTCTGATATCAATTGAATGATTAAATCAATTCTTCATATTTGTGATTTTTCACCATGATATAAGCTTTTGTTTTCGAAAATGTGAATGAATGAATTCTATTGAGTTCATATTAATGTAATATTTATAATATTTGAAATTACTGATTAATTGATTATGTTTAATAATATATAAATGTGTTTGGAAATTTTATTTTTTATTTCAAATACCTTTTTTTTTCACCAAAATTTATATTTATTATGAATTTAATGGTAATATATAATGAATGCAGTTTGAATTCTTTTACTTTCGAAACTGCGTGAATATGATTATTAATTTTCTAGTTGATTTAAATATCCAATGTATATTATAGAAATATTATTTAATATATTTTATTGTACTGAATTGAAAGTGCGATTAATATCAAATACAACATTTTACCAATGAATAAGAATAATATTTATCATAAATAAAATTCGAAAGTTTTTTATTTAAATGTTAATACAATATAAAGCAAATATTAATCATCAGAATATTACTTAACAGTATGTAACGTATTTATTAAAATTTCACTGACAATATGTATTTTATTTATTAAAATCTCATCAACAATTTTTGATTTGATTGTTACTAAGTGAAAGCATTCGTTGATAAAACGAAAACAAAATTGTTTGTATCAAAATGTACTATTAATGTGTATATATTAGAATTTCCAACTAAAAATTTTATTAATGGAAATATAATTTATATTCGTATTTTATGATTGTCATTGTTCTCAGCGAAGAAAAAAATAAAAAAACAAAATCAGCGAAATCAAATCTGAAACATGGAGTTCTTTTAAAAATGATGAAATGTAATCTACGGAAGAAATGGCTTATCTGGTATATTCTGTATAATATGTAATCAAAATAAGTTTTATGGAGACTGAGAAAATGTTAACTATTGTTATTGCAACAAGTATTAATTTCATTTTGCTAGTAAAATTTATTTAAAAGTTTGAAGTAATATTCTATGTTTAATGTAAGAATGTGGTAACTTAATTAAATGACATGAAAACTCTAATCAATATTTTCAATTAAAATTTCTTATTAAGGTTTTTGATTTTTAAAGTTGGTTTTAAAATAATGAAAGGTAATTATTCATTAAATTATTATTACTTGGTAATTAGCTATAGAAATTTGAATAATGTTTTTAAATCTATTTTGAATTAAAGTTTTGTTTGTTTTTACTGCTAGAAATGAATTCTAATTAACTTTATAATGAATTTATAATTTACAATTTACTTGTTTAAAAAAACAAGTATCCAGTATTCATAAATCATTTGATCATAAATAGTTTTTACATGTATAATATTATTGAGTAAACACATATGTGTATATGTATGTATTTTTCCTTCCAGATAAAATATTTACAATTTGAAAAGCCTTATGAATTTCCTCGAGAAAAAATATTTGAACTTGTGAAGAAAAAGTTTAATATAAAATAGCATTTTGTGATGAAAAATAGACCATCTATTGTTCTATTCTGTATCAGAATTTATTTCTCTAAGTATCCAAAATAGGCTGCTTTCAATGACACATTGGTAGTATAAAACCTATATATTTTTTCCTTATTTGAAAATGAATTTTAAAATATTCATGAAAATACTAAACTTTCATATCAACATTATTTTCTAACAATGCCACAATGATTTAAGCAAATCAAAAAGAAAAAAAAAAAAGAAAGAAAGAAAAATTACAACCCCTAACATTATTTGTATATCTGGATTTTTAATGGTAGAACATGAAACATGCTGTGCATGCATTTCCAAGTTTTTTTTATTGTATGTGAATAAGATGTTTTATATTATTTCAATGTCAAAACATTTAGTTGAAATTTTACAGAGAAAGTATTTTCTTCTATAAAAATGGAAGAAAAATGTCATTGTTTAATGATTGCATGATCCAAAAAGTAAGTAATTAAAATCTATATTTTACAAAATATACAGTATTGCTTATGCATTTTATTATATTGTAGTTTTCTATCTTGTATTTTTAAAAATCATTTTACTTGTAATGTATTTGAATATTAGTATATGTGATACAAAAGCATAATTTCAAGATTTTTTGTTGTAATTTGTAAAAAAAAAAAAAAAATTATTCATTTATATAGTTTCACCTGTTTTTCAGTTCTATTTGATTGATTCAAAAATGCTTTAACTTTAAAAATAAATGTATGTATGTATTTTTATTTAAGGTTTAACAATCCATTTTATAAATTATGATGGGGGCTATATCTATTTCATAACAAAGAAAAAATCCAAAATTATTTCGTATTTGTTTCATTGTGTATTAGTAATTTATCACATTCTTATAAAACTTTTTAAAAACTACTAAATAATCATCAAGTTACGAACTTCAGTTACTAAGCTTTAATTAATTAATGAGAATACCTTTTTTTTAATGAATTACACTTGCATTAAATTACAATAAAATGTTCTATTATAATTTAATATAAATGATTATTCTCTTTATTATAGATAGATTTGGAATATGGTATTTACTATCCAGAAGCTGACTGTTTTCTTAGTAAATATCCTGCATTCTATGGTCCTAGAATATTATCATATATTCAAAAACTTGTCCTGTAATATGGAATAAATATGTAAGAATTCAAGATGATAGTATTTTTTAGGCAGCGAATAATTTTATTACAGAATATTATTACTTAGATATCTGATTCCTTGCAGCTTTATTTTTTTTAATAAATAATGCTTTATATTTTTCAAATATTATTCATATGAAATTTTGTTATTGAAGTTTATATAGACATTAAAGAGAGAATACAAATATTATAGAAATTTTAATTATGTTTTTTTTTCCGAATTAGGTGAAGAGGTCTTTAGAAGAACAACGCTCAAAATTTTGCTGTGGTCATGAGCAAGACCTGAATATGAAATATTTTTATCTGTGGATTCATTGATGTCGGATATGCAAGATCAATACATTCTTACTGTAATCGATCAAGATCTTAATTTTGCAAAATACATGTATTAAAATGCCTATTATGTTTTTTATTCTTATTTTGTTTTATTAAACTGTAAATTTAAAAAAATTAAGCTCCAATATTATTAATTTGACGTCATAAACTTAAGAATTTCTGTATACATATTTTTATTTAATTTTTTTATGTATTAAAAATTTAATAAATGTTTTCTGTGTAATCTTGCATTTTATTTTAATTTCATTCATAGTTTCTGTAATATCTAAATATTTATATATATATATAATCTGTAAATATGTTTTTAACCTCCTGTAACTCCAAAAATGCATGTTATTAATATTCAAAAATAAATATTTACTTGTAGAAAATATTTGTGTTTTTTAAATTGTGTATAATTTGTTATATTAATAATGTTTATAAAAGTTAATTTTGTACTTAATGGGCCCATGGTAAACTAAACTGAAAAATAAGTAGTGTGATTATTTTTTCTTGAGAATGTTAAACTAAATAGATATAAATAATGTAATAAATGACTAAACAATTTGCTTGATAATGTATGTAATTTAAAAACCACTTTAATTATCCAAATCAATTAAAATGCCATATTCAATTGTACTGTTAAATTATTGAATTAAGAAATCATATCTTTATATATTGTAATTGTAAAAAAATTCAAAACCTAATTTCTGCACTAAATTTTCAATATAAAAAAATCAGCTATACTTTTCTAAAAGATTGAAATTCACTCTTTTTCTACCTAATTTAACCCTTTAAACGATTTGTCGTTCCTCCTCTTAAAAGGAGTGGTTTACCCGCATCTTTCAAAAGAGTGAATTTCTATCGAAAAGATTGGTTGAGTTTTGTGACTAACAAAGAGTGAAATCCACTTGATTTTTTTAGGAGTGTGTTATGAAAATTTATTCAACTAGCAATTTTTTTAATAAAAATTATTTTTTGCTGTGAATCAAGAAATAAAATTCCCTTGAGTCTTGCCTATTCTTTTCAGCAAAAAAACATATAATAATTAATTGAAATTATTAATTTTAATCTATTTATTCTAAAAATATATTAGAAATAATGTATTCCTAAATCTAGTCTTAAAACCTAACTGATTTTTTACTTGTAATGGTGAACTAAGCAGATATATATTGGATTTTCTATTCAGTTATAATATATTTAATTATATAAAATGTATTTTTATCCACATTTTACTCCTTTAAAAATTATAAAATATTCCTATATGCATATATAAATAAGAAATAATACGTAAAATTTTTACATTAATTTACTTTCAAACTAAAAACAGATATTCTATAATGAATCAATAAGCCCGACCGATGGCTGAGTGGTTAGTGCTCCTGACTCCTGAGCTGTGGGTCCCATGTTTGAATCCCGGGTCCGCCATAGATGTTTTACTTTCTCTGTTCTCCCTGTGTTTCTCTGTCCTTTCTTCTGTGATGATGTATGAATGTGGCCCACCCTATAAACGGGTTTGTGGGGGTATGGCGCAGGCAACGCTACTTACTTCTGTGGCTTGGTTCACTGGTGCCCGCTGGGTAACTACAAAAGTTTCTGGCCTTATTGTGGCAGAGGGTTCGTCACATAAGTGCCTGCCATTGGGAAAAAAATAATGAATCAATAACTTATCATAAATCTAACTAAAGGAACGTAAATAAGAAAACTATTTCTATTGAGATACGATTACAGAGTGAAAATAAATGTATAAGTAAAATCCTTATTCTGTTTTCCTCGAAAAATTTTATTCAGATTTGAGTGGGAAATAGCTGCACGCGAAATACAGTAAAATTAATATCAAATTGTCCTTTTTTTCTTCTTCTAACTTAAATTAATTCTGGCTAATTTAAAGTAAAAATTATAAATTTCCCTTCGAAATTTTGACTGTAAAGGTTGACACTGTGTAAAAGACAGGCTAACGCCCGAAAGCTGTTCTAGCATCAACAGCGTAAATTTTCATCCAGTAGAAATTTACACGGAAAAAAAGGTCATAAACATTTGTCACAACAAAATCCCTTTTAGCAGGATGACGATTAATTAAATCAGATATTGAGGTATATGCTGCCGACCTTCAGTGAACACGACACCTGTAATAACAAAAATTGGATATTTTAGTTGCTGTAAATATGAATATTTCAAAATTTCTCAGGTATATTAGCTCACAGACACAAAAATATATTTCAAGTCTAAAGACAATTTTGAAATATATTTGCAAGTCCCAAAAGATATTTAACAATTGGAATACACGTCTGTCAAAGGCCAACAAATAACATCGATGTTTTACTCTTTCAACAATCGAGCGAGTTAATTTTCAGGCTTTAGGGCCTATAGGCAGTGCTCTGGTTCACTAAAGTGAATAAATATCCTTATAATACAAATCTACTATAAAGTTTTCTTTAAAAAATTAACGAAGTGTTACCCATAATGACTTTCTATAGTATACACTTACATAGCGGTACAGGTGCGCCCCGGATTATACCATAAGGTTGACAAGCTTGGAATACTCGCTCATAATCACGGACAAGTGACGAAGTCACATCTGAGCTGGCACCCTCTTCTCTACATCCACGCAACACGAGTGGAAGGACTTTGGAATTTTACGCTTACACCAGCAAGCTTCCCTGCACCCAGCTCAAAAGAGCTACAACAGAGTGATGGTAGACTGGAGACAAAAACGGAGCCGCTACAGGGGGACCGCAATTTTGTGACCCCGAGCTCTTTAACACTGCCACCCAATGGACAATTTTATTTAGGCAAACAAAACATTACAAATAATTAAGGAAAACCAACAAGTACATACAAAAATTTTTGGAGTTATAAAACAATATTATACTAAGTAAAAATAAAAAAACCTGAAGAAAAAAAATGGTTGGTGAATGATATGAAAATTTACAAATGGTGTTTGTTTTACAAACTATAAGTGAGAAATAAGGGATCAATAAGAAAATTTGTGCAAGATATGTAGAAGAGCTTTACAAGGCAGAGTTTTAAGTAAGGTGGTGTGTCTAAGGATAGATATAACACAGGGTTGGAGGAGTAGTTACCAGCTAGTGTTGCCATGGGACCAAGTAGAAAGGCCTTCCTAAGTAATTAGAAAATCCACAAGTTGGTTCAGCTTTCTCCTGGAAATTTTGTTGAGGATTGCTTTCTTCCAGATCACTATCCATCTGGTGGCTGGACATGACAGGTGCCAAGAAGCAGTTAATAGGTAAACCACGATGTAATGGAGAGGAGGCCCAATATCTCTACAAGTGCTATTGGATGAGAATGCCAGATTCACATTCAGTGGAAGTACGTAGAAAAAGGACCATGGCATGACATAAATAGAATTTCATTTCTTGTGCAGTTTAATGGCTTCATTGAGACAGAGGGTTTCATCTCATGAATAAGGCACCCAGGACTTTGGACGTCATGCATTAAGGTGGATAAGTCCCCAACCAACGGCGCTCCAACAGCCTACTGAGGAAGAATGTGGTCACCCTCCTAATAACTGCCGACGGGTAAATTTTGCCTCACTTTGACCACTGACGAGCTTTCTAATGCAACCAAAATTTAGTAAATTAAATACACACTACTACTTTTAAGTGAAACCATAGGGCCTTATATGTTAGGATTGATATTCTCATTATCGAAAGGTAGTAAGTACCTGTCTCAACTGAAGATACCTCGTAAAAGCGGCTGGGTCACATTAAAACTGTGCTTGATCGCAATTTCCTTCCAGTGAAATGATATCTCTGGGGTTTTTTGGCCAAGTATTGGAGGTCTTCTTCTTAGTCCCAACTTCATAATCACAAAGACTCCACTCGGGTGCTTCTATTTGAGTAATAGAGCCCTAGGTACAGGGAAGCATGCTGGTGCAACAACAACTTTAAAGTATTCATTTAAGAATTCATTTAAAATAGTATTAATTTAATATCACGCGTCATTATCTTATTTCTGATTTACAATACTTATTCCAACTGAATTGTTTGATGACGTTAATTACATCCACAGAATAACTGTACATTTTTTAATTAAATTTTTCGGATTTCCCACATTTCACTTTTTATTAAGAAGGATTTATTTAACTGTTATTGTATTACAAGTGGACGTTTTAAAAACTTATGCTAAGTATCCTTACTATAGTTGAATTTTCAAACCAAAATGAAATAGAATTACTTAATCGAATTGTGTCAATGAAAAGAACTAAACCTATTTTTAATTATTATAAGCAAACTTAAGACGCATTTATAGAAATATATCATTCCTTTTCAATAGTTTTCATAAGCCCCAATTTTAACAATAAAAAAAAAAATAATATATTGCTTTAACAATATCAATTAGTTTGGCAAAAATAAATTATAGATTATTAGTATTGTACTATTGTCAAGTTAAAATTTATCTAGAGCTATAAAATTTTATATATATATATATATATATATATATATATATATATATATATATATATATATATATATATATATATATATATATATATATATATATATATATATATATATATATATATATATATAATGGTTTCTTAGTGATTTAGTAAGTATGACGAAAGTTTTCCAAAATTTTAGAAATAAGAAAAATTTATTTCTAAAAGATATAAAATTGTTTGAAAACATAGGGAAAAAATAAAATAATAATTTCGAAACAGGAAAAATCCTATAGAGGGCTTAAGGGATTTGTTCTAACTCCAAGCATATATTTCTTATTTTAATAACTAACTGGAATTTGTGAGTATCGTTAGGAGCCACACCTTTAAATTACCGCTCACAGAAACATAAAATTCAACACTGCTTCGTCATCATTAAGTTTTATTCATATTAGAGCCAAACTTTTCTTTAAAAAAAAAAAAAAAAAAAATTGGCTAAGTGTTATATATGTTTCGGCAGGAAAAGAACAATCAGCTTCTCTAAGCGAGAAAATCTTATTAATGATATATCGGTGTCTGTATAAGGAACTGAATCTTTTTCTATTTATTTATTTACTTTTTTTTGAAATCCCCCTTTATTTCTGGGTTCCAAATTCTATGACTACCAATGAGAAAAAACGCTATTGGAATTTTATTGCTGTCATCTATTTCTAAGAAACGATGGTATGAGGGTTCACTTATTCTATTTTCATTACAAATGGTATAGTTGGAGGGGGGACAAACTCATTTTTATTAGAGATCATTATTCCAACCCCCTCCCCTCCAATTCCTTCCCAAGATGCAACATAATAATCCAATTTTGCTGCAAAAATAGAAAGAATTTTTTTTTTCCCTCGAATTTCATTACCTTTCTCAAAGCTTGTTTTGAATTTATTCGTTGTAAAAGCACATTGCATTTTATATATTTTTTTCTTTTGCGCTTTTTTTTTTTATTTGAGATTTTAGAGTGGAAAAAAATCGACTTAGACTTTAAAACTCTTTTGTCTTTCGCCATTTGGGATTTTTATAATAATTGTTTTTGTTTTGTTCTTGAAATTGTGAAAAATGACAAGCGGTTTGTTTGATAGCCTGAGATGGAATGGAAAACGTGCGTTGCCATAGCAACAATAGCTCAGGGAGAAGTGGTATATTTTTCTTTTTATTGTTTAATTTAAATTTACCATTTCTGTTGAATATATGCAATTTTATACAAACTTGAATAGTGTTTTTCTTCGATATAATTGTTCTTAAAATAGTTTGATATTAATTTCACTTGATAGAGTTATCTATAACAATAGAGAATAATAAAAGATAAGTTGCTCGAGACTGTATGAATTATTTATGTTAAAAGATATACATATCACGCTCATGATTTAAAATTTAAGTTTTAAAATAAATTCAAAAATTTTTCATTCAATATAACTAGGTTAAAAATATTGCAGACGAAAATTATTAAATAAACCTTTGAATAAATATTTTAACTTACTACGAGGGTCACTCTGAAATTTTTGAGATACAACTGGGTTTTTAAAGTTATACTTACTAAATTTTAGGTGTGTTCAAAGTAATCTCTTCCAGCATCAATGCACTTTTGTAGACGAATTTTCTACAGATTAAATGCCTCAAGCCATTCATTTCTTGGAATAGATGAAAAAATGCATTTATAGCCGCATCAATCTTCTCTTCTGACTGAAAACGACGTCCACATAAGTTCTTTTTTAGATTAAAGAAGAATAACCAAAAGTCGCACATAGCTAGATCAGGTGAATACGGTGGATGTTCAATCACTTTAATTTGTTTTTGTTTATACTAAAGTAATTCTTTAGAATTACTTTAGTATAAACAGTAAATTAATATAATTACTTTAGTAATTCTACTTATTTACATTACGTTGTGGATAGTTAAGAGATTTCTATATATTGTAAGAAATCTGCAAGCTATTTGGAATAATTTTTTGGATACTAAGCCATAATTTTTTCACTTGTTGAGATCAGAAGTATGGGAAAAAAGCAGTGTAAAACTACTCTTGTTTGAAATTAACCAGAATCGAACCAGATGCCTTCAATATCCTAACATTTGTCTTTAGGTCATAGTTATTCACAGGGAATGATTATTGCAGTTATAAACTTTAAAGAAGCTTTCAAATAAAATATATTTTTTTTTTATTATTCCTGAGAGTGAATATAATTTCTATGATTAATAATTGTGCTGATTATTTATCGATACATTTTATGTAAGATAAGGACAAATTACTGTGATTAATGTAATATTTATTATTCCCATTAAAAGACTAGGAATTTTCTTTCTAATTGTGCATGTTTTATTAATTATTACTTTTTATGATCCTTATTAAAATAAACTTATGATACACATTTTATTTTAGTAATTTTTATTTTAAAATTTATTTGAATAAATAATTTATATAAAATATCTTAACTGTAATAGTATTAATTGTTATGAAAATATTTGATAATAAAATTTAATGTTTTACAAGTATTGGATTATTTTTATGGATAATTTTTAAATAATTCATTATGGTTAGAATATAAACAAACATATGTTCAATTCTGAATTTAAAAAAAAAAACAAAGAAATTGTTCGCAAGATAATACATATCAAATCAACTTTTTCAGACATAATCACAAAAATAATATTTGTAAGCGTATTATTTAGCATTTGATTATAAATAAAAGTATTTTATTAAATGCAAAATTTTTTTAATAGGATGTATATAATTCTTATAAATTATCATTTTTTTGTGTTTCAATATTTATTATTTTAACTTTATTTTTTTAAACTTTTATTTTAAACATGTGAATATTTTTAATAAGTTCTCTGTGGAATATTTCTTTAAATACTATAAAATTAAATAAAATCTTTTAAAATTTCTATTTAAAAATTTTAATATTTTTTATTTGATTTGATTATAATTAAAAAAATTTTCTTTAAACATTCTACGTTCTTATTGAAATGTTTGATTATAAAAGTAAATGTCTTACAATTAATGAAATTTACATTTTTTATAATCATTATCAGTACAATATGCGTTGAATACTGAAATTTAAAAGCACTGTGATTTATACACTGACACTGAGGAAACACTACTGCAAAACTTTATTCATACGTAATCACAATAAATAATGTTTATATATTTAATTTTACAAAAATTTTAAGTTATTAATGATAGAGTTTGCCAGAAATGGAATAATCAAAAAGGACACATTATTGCAATAATGTTTCCTTTTTGATTATTTTATACGATTAAGATATAAGCTAATCTAAACAACAATTGATGATACTGAAAATCGTAAAATTTTAAGGAATTCTATACCAGCTTCATTATTAGAATAAATAATTGAAATATGTGCAAATTTTATTAATAGTCTTCATAATAAATTCCTATTATTCAATAATTATGCAGCTGTACATAGCTATATCAGAGGCCCATTATCTTCAATTTAATATTAAAAATCATCAATTTGAAATACGAATTGTTTGCTCAAATCTCAAATTACATAATATATTATTTTTATGATATTAAGCCAAAACGTTTTCAATATTAATAATGTGTAAATATATAACTCTTCAAATACTCAATAGACCTTAGAAGAATTACACAGAAAAAAATAAACTAATAAGTTAAAGTATTCTCTTAAGAAAGAAATATATTGAGAAAAAAATAGGCAGTTTTTCCAGACAGAATAAAATAATAGAAATAATATAAATTAAAATAATAAAAATTAAAAAAATTTATAATAATAAAAAATTAATAAATATAAATTTTGTCAGCAATAGATTTCTAGGAATATAGTCAGAAAAAGTAATAAATACTAAAAAATTCATTTTTTGTGAAGATTTAGAGATTAACCATATTAAGCAGTAATTAAGCTCTTTAAAATGCTATGAATATACTGAAAAAACAATTTAAAATTTGTGTTTCTTCTAATTAAGTACATAAAAGTCAAGTCAGAAACCGAGATACAAACATGAAATTTTTAAAGTGTACAAAACATTCACTGTTACTTAGTAGGACAGCACCTTTCAGAGCAAAAGGTCATGGGTTCGATCTCAGTCACTATTAAACAACAGGGGATGGATGAGGTATTTCTGTCTTTTAAATGTGTAATTGCCAAGGTGAATGTTTGAAAATTTGCGAGGTTTTTTTCTCCCTCTATTACACATATTTGGACACTATAAAAATTCTTTCCGGAAGATAACTTACATGGTGGCTATTAAAAACCGTAAGATAAATTTAGCCTTAAATAGCATTATTAAATAGTCAAAGATATACTTGTGCAACTGATATAAAAGAGAGAATACAAATATTGGGGTTAATTTCATAATTAAATTGAATATTTTGACTCAGTTACAGAAATGCACAAATAAGCACGTGGGTTAAAACATAGAAACTATATTAAAAATAGAATACAAAAACAAACACCTAGAGAACACACTTCTTTTTCAATCAAAACCCACTCCACTCTACTGTATTTCTAATGTTGGCCGATAGAGGCGCTGCTTACATATTCGTTACACTTGTTATATACATAATCCAAAGGATTCAAGCAAACTTTATCATTATAATTATCAGGAATAGAATGAACTAAGAACGAAATGAATTATATTTTTTAGAATTTGATCCTTTAAGAATATTTATATCTTTTTCATTCAAATCTTGTAACTATTGAGTCATTTACTTAATTGCACATCCTATAGGCAGAGAAACAAATAAACGTTCACTTAGTAGTAAATGTCCTTAATATATTGCTGGCTTATTAAACTATCGTGTCACTTTGCCCCCACGAGAATTAATTGGATGGTAACTGCATTTGAACAAGGTTTCGAATCATGTGTAAATTATACTGAGGTGGGAATCGAACTTGTGAGCAGTTGAACTGAAGGGTATAACACTTATTCTCAAATTTCTAATATATATATACATACATATATAGATATATATATATATATATATATATATATATATATATATATATATATATATATATATATATATATACTTACAATTCATTGCAACAACATTTCCCCCTACATTTATTTACAATAATGTTTTAAAATTCAAGACTTAAGTAATTATTATACATACGCAAATAAATTTCTTAAAAACATTACTGAAAATTAAAAAAAAAAGGATATCACACAATGTCATTAAATTAAGAAATAAAACAAAAAAGTAATTTCTCTAATTGCTATAAAATCAAATGTTTTTAATCTTTTTTTTATTTAGAATTAACGCTAACGAGAAGATTCTTGTTTCTTTTCCCTAATTAACTTTTAACTGTGAGTTCTAATTTAGTCATGGTAAGTCGGAGTAATGAAACCACGAAGGCTGAACTCTCTAAATTTATTATATTCTAACTTTTTATTTTTCTGATTGAAGGAAATTTCATTTTACATACTAAATATATTGTTGGGAATTGAAATATTCTCAAGTCTTTTTATTGGAAAATGATATATTAATGCAAATTCATATATTTTACTCTTCTATTCAAAATTTATCTGCAGACATTGATGAAAAGCTAGCTTATAATATAATATTTATTTTTAATCTCAAATAGAAATTTACGTTGACTGTTTCTTTAATCATTTATTGTAAATGGGTTGCATATATTACTTTCGCTTAAGAATTTCAGATGGTTATTCGCTTTATGATCACAATTTTTATCACATACGACAGAGAATTAAAACAGATCCTAACTAATGTACGTTTGTTTTGTATCTAAAGTACAATCAACAATAATTTGAGATTCCCAATTTAATGTGTTATTTTGTATGGCTTATCTAGTCTCAAACCTATCTGTTTGTTAAATCAGAGACTTGGTCTAATCTCTTAATATCGATTCTCCTTTTACTTATCGATGTTTACAAAAATAGTACAAAGTAAGACTTTAATTCTCTCAGTCAAACGAGTGTCGTTTTATGCGAAACAATAACATAAAGTGATAACACAAATTTCAATTCAAATCAAATCTATCCAAAAAATCATCTGTATTATAAAAAGAACAAATTAATAATTTTGTAAAGAAGAAATTGTGTGTGTATATCTGTAATTTCACTATTTCAAATTAAAAATCTTTATTATACTTGTATTATAATTCCATAACTAAAAGAAAATCATTCGTTATATGTGTTAGACATATAATTAAAGCAGAGAGTGACTATTCAAATCTGTACTTGAAAAATATAATAAGTAGACCAATAAGCAGCCTCACAAATAAGCAGACCTAACTTAAATAATAGAATGGTGGAAATAATCTTTCAAGTTTACATTCAAAATCATCTTAAGTGTAAAGATGATAGATTATACACATTTCCACAGGCAAAAGAATATAATTAATTAAAGAAAGGAATCATAAGACACACTATAACAAACCAAACCAAATGTATTCTAAAAATAAAGTTCTTTACATAAATACCAAATTAAATTTAAATCGTTGGTGAAGAAAATGTGTAATCTTATTTATTATTAGTTACATATTATTATTATTATTAAAATCATTAGTATAATATTAATTACCAAATATATTATTGTTATTAATTAGTTAGAGAATTGGTGTTAATCTCAAAATCTTAACTAGATAATTTGTACTTCTTTGAGGGGAACCACATTAATTTTGCCCATTGAAAATAAAGTGAATTTACAGAGAAAAACGAAAATTTATCTAAAAATAACATACTTGTTAAGTAGGGAAAACTAATTTAATGATAGATTATACACATTTCCACATGTAAAAGAATATAATTAATTAAATAAAGGAATTATAAGACACACTATGGCAAACCAAACCAAATGCATTCTAAAAATAAGGTTCTTTACATAAATGCCAAATCAAATTTAAATCATTAATGAAGGAAATATAATCTTATTTTTATTATTAGTTATATATTATTATTATTAATTATTAGTATTATATTATTAATTGTGTGTGTGTGTGTGTGTGTGTGTGCCTTATGTATTTTATGTATTACTGTTATTCATTATTTAGAATTGGAGTTGAACTCAAAATCTTAACTAGATAATTTTTTACTTCTTTAAGGGAAACCACACATTATTGCTTCCATTGAAAATAAACTGAATGAGTGACAAACAAATAAGATATTTGTTAAATAGAGTAACGAAATTTAATTAATTGGTAAAAAGGATATTTTTTTAACAAATTCAAAATATTTTGTCCGAAAAGTTAACAAGATATTGTGAATTAATAACATGGAATATTTTAATTAACTCTAACGTATGGAAAGTAAACATAAACAAATCAAATTTCAATTCAAACCAAATGTACCATAAAAATAGTTTCGCATTGTAAAAAAAAATATATTTAAATGATAGCTAAAGTGAAAAACTTTTTTCTTATTTCAAGTTCGAAACTTTAACAAGACCGATCACAGCTTAACAAGGAGTGCTAAGAATCCGACAGTTTAGACAGAAATTAGTCACTTGGAAAGCTACGAGTGGAGGGCAAGGGTATCCCTTTCATTTGCACCATTTTCCGTTTTTCCAGCTATTCATGTTCTCCTGGGTGATGACGTCACAGCCGGGGGATAATCTTCCTTCCAACCAGCACCGAGGGAAAGATGAATCTGTCACCATTTATACAGTGGGTGCGGGAGATACTGAGCCAGGCAACGTTTGCGTGTGTACTGTAATTACTGGCTGTTACTGAGTGATACATATTGAATGAAGAGGGGCCCATAAGTAATCAACTGTCTTCTCGGCACAAACAGTCCCTGATTTCGCTGTTGTCCAAGGGCTTTGGTGTGCACTGGTGCCAGATTTACTCCTGATGACAAGAGTTCCCTGTAATTAACGAGTGGAAGACCCATTCATTAAGCTGTATTGACTGCTTCGTTCTTTTTCTTCCTCTATCGTTCTTTCTTTGTAATCATGTATTCTATCATAGATGAATATTGCAGGAGAAAAAAGAGAGGTGATGTTTACTTATTCATTTCATATTGCTGAATGGTTATTGATTATTTACATATATTACTTCGCTGCTTTTATAGGATTTATATTCGGTTCTTCCATCATTTAATGAATTGCATTTGGTTCCTTTATTATTGAATGTATTATGTGTGTGTGGGATTCCTAAGTAAATATTTGAATCATGTAAATATATATTTTCGTTCATGTAATAGAATGTTAAAGATTTGATGTACATCATTGCGCACATAATTAAATAGAGCTTGATTAATATTGGATATAATTCTTTACTAAGACGCTTTGTATTTTATTTTAATATACACGTGTTCCTAACATTATAAAATACCAGAAATATAAGCAACGTCTATTGTGATTCATGATGGAGTAGACATTGATACTGTGGAAAGAATAAACTTGCTGCGAAACTGTTGCGAGAGATTTTAGTACCAACAATACATTGTCTTTTGTGGACGTTTGATAAATAACAAATGAAGGATCATGGTGGCCCAGTAATAAGACACTGCTCTTCTGTTTGAAGGGTCCCGTGTTCGATCCCAAGCACTGTTAAGCAATTGATTCTTTGTTTTCGACCGCCATTTATTTGCATGTCAAACAGAATGAGTGCTTGAGAATTTTTTGGAAGGCAGCCCATAACACGAATTACAAATAGCATAATAAAGGTCACCAGGACGGAGAAAATCAGAATAATTCTCAAGAATTCTATGCAAAACAGGTGCATGCAAAAATATAGGAACATGAAATATAATTTTTTAAATTCTAGTTAAAATTGGGCCTTTGACTTCCCCTAGTTCTACTGCTATAATGCATGAGTTTATGTTAAAATAGATTTTTGATTATTCGAATACCTTTAAACAGAGATAAATTTCACTTACTCTCAATATGAAGCTGATGGTAATGCTACGGAGATAAAACTGAGAATATCTTAATGTGATTACTGCGAAATCTTCGAAATATTTTATTTACACTGAATAAATAGGTCGTCGCTTGGTCGCCATTATCTAACATCTACACAGTTTTGATTTTACTCATCCTCCTAGAAAGGACTCAATATGATAAAAGAGTTTCTTATGACCGTATATATTTATAACTAAAATGTTCTAAATATATTAATTTAATTCTGAATATTTCGTCGTAAAAATACTTTTATCACGTTATTCTATGTATTGTACTTGTAACACATTTTTTGCCGCTCAACTTGTCTAGTAGTCAGTGTGCCTGACTGCGGATAGGAAGATCCTGGGTTCGAATCCTTGTTCGGGCAAAGATGTACTTTCTTTCTCTATCTATCTTATCTTTGTACTTTCCTTATATGAATAAGTTGTGAATGCTTGCCTACCCTATAAACGGGTAGACATGGCATGTGTGTACTGAGGAAGTCGGACTCCACACCTAAATGTGGTTCAGTTGGAAAAGTGGAACAGCGCATGCCAGCTTAGTTGGCACAAGACAACAACATGAGGAAGCCGGACTTTACACCTAAATATGGTTCAGTTCTAGGCTGGCATTATGGAGCAGCGCACCCCATAATGCCAGCCCAGTTGGCGCTAGACAACATAACTGGTATACGGCAATAACAAAACCACATTTTTTGAACATTAATCAACTTAACATAATAAAAAATATTTGTTTAAAGTGCCTGTATGAAATAAATATCTATATTAATCAACGAGCTTAACGTGTTGCTTTATATAAATCCACTTTTTTTTCATTACCAGCAAAACTGAATATTACATACAGCAAATATGATTGCATAAGAAAAACTGTTTACTCGTGTATTTAATGTCAAATTTATTATTATACTGCTAAAATTTGCCTAAATCTGGTGTACTGTCAAATCATTATTAGCTATTATTAATTTTAGATTGAAATTAGCATAATATAAAATTATAATAATTAAATATAATCTTATGAGAACAATTGATATTATATAAATTTTGTAAATAATAAAATAAAAAGCTCTGTGAATTAAGAGTTGCTCTAATATTTTTAGAGAAGTCCGTTACCTAAAGGGGTTAAATTCCTCTTGAAGGAAAAATTAAATTTTATACTGTGTTTTATATGTTATTAATATATGCCTTAACACGGCAAACTTTAAAATTTTAATATTTTATTCTTATGATATTAAGCCGAGAACGATAAGCAATCATGAATCTACTTTCCCTCTGAACACCAAAGTCAAGCATAAGTACTACTAGTTGGGACTTGGGGCACAGATGCTGTATAATCCATGATACCAAATTTTGAGTTTGGTGATTTTTTGGCGGATTTTCTTATTTTTATCTGACAACCTTGTTTTTATTACGCCATATGGAAGCAGACCTATAAGAGTTATGGAGAAAAATTATATTTCGGCAAACCTAGTATTTACGTCATAGCGAGACATCACAATAGATCATCTTGGCAGCATTTCTTCTTCCAGAATTTGCCAACCTGGATTATACGGTATGTGTGGTACTGTGACGGACCTATTAGTTGTGAGGTTGGTTTCTATTGGTCTCATTTGATCTTGTTTAGCATAATGAAAGATTACTATGCCACAATGTCCCATACATATTAGACATCCACAAAGCTTGATGATGTGCTTCAGAAGAGATGACATTTCAGACATCGACCTCTTCATTTCATCATTGATTAGTCATAATTTTACGGGTTTTAATAATAATGGGTTTGATTTTCCTGCTCTACAATAATTTTTCCACGTACAAAGACTGATTTGACCTAAGCACATTGTCTAAAATCTAATGTAACGAATTTAGGCATTGAACAACAACTGTTGAAATGAAATCAATTATATTAATTTTTAGTTGATAGCAGATTATTCAGTTACAGCTCGGTTTGAGATTTGAGGAATTTAGTCTCTTAATGATTTAGTTATCCGGCTTTTTTTCGCCCAGGGATGCATTTAACTTAACGAATACACTTATAGGTCATAACAAAACACCTAACAGCTTAAAACTATAGTAGAGTGTGTAAACTTGGACTTCTTAGCGGACTTTTGTAAGATAAAAATATTTAAACATCGAACTCAGAAAATAAATCTCAAGCACTCAGCTCGGGAAATCAGATTGTAGGAAACAGAAACTGGATGCATACATCAAATTCGTTATTCATCATTGTTAGGAACAGAATCTAGAAAAGTCTATTCCATCATTTTGTTTCCTAATAAGATGTATTGAACCCACATCAGCAAGTGCTTATATTTCTATGCATATATATTTATTGATTTATGCTTTGTGAGCAGTTTTATTACATTTGATACACACCACAAATTATGCTGTAAACTGCTTCAAAACATTCATTAATACTCCAAAACATTCCTTCCTATATTTGGTTACTAAAGATCCGGAAAAACACAGCATGAAGTGTCACCATCTTAGAATAACGAAAACAAGGAACGAACGAAGCTATGCCAACACTAATCTTTATCAGCCACCATTTCTTTTGGCGAGTTGTTTTTTAATTGAGTTTTTTCACTTAAAATGGAAGAAAGAGTGTCTCAACGCGAGTGTGACAGAAACAAGCAGGAAACGATGGAGCGATGACGGGTCAGGCCGATGTCAAATGGGCTCCTTGTGTGACGGGTGGCAGGAAGGGGTAGAAATATAGCTCGTCAAAGACTTGGAATTAATTATTCCGTCATTAAATGCAAGGGTTATCGCACCCGTTAGAAATGCGAAGACATATGATATGTGCTGGGAAAACATTTCATTTTTTCTTACTCATTAATTAATGTACCCATTTTT
The DNA here is from genome assembly GCA_030067965.1 of Latrodectus elegans. Lineage (NCBI taxonomy): Eukaryota > Metazoa > Arthropoda > Arachnida > Araneae > Theridiidae > Latrodectus > Latrodectus elegans. The sequence goes on from CM057815.1 coordinate 70,924,782, forward strand.
TCGCACAGTTCTGTTGATAAGCTTTGGGCACCATGAGAAATATAGCTCTAGATAAGCAAAAAATGGTTACCATTGTCAGTACTGTGTATTTTACTGCTGCCTCGAGTTTTGGCGTGAATTACGATTTCGACATTAGTAATAATTCTTGATATGGTTTTTTTAATTGCTTTCATTGCAGCCTCATGACAAGGCTTACATTTGAGTTTCTGGTTACAATTGTTGATACTATTCCTTTATATTGGATCCATAGTCTTTCCATGAATTACAGTTGTAATCTAATTACAATGGTTAGAACTATTCTTTAATAAAGTGCTATTCCATTAAAGTGATCTCATAGTCTTTCCATGAATTACAGTTGTAATCTAATTACAATGGTTGGAACTATTCTTTAATAAAGTGTTATTCCATTAAAGTGATCCCATAGTCTTTCCATGAATTACAGTTGTAATCTAATTACAATGGTTGGAACTATTCTTTAATAAAGTGCTATTCCATTAAGGTGATCCCATAGTCTTTACAGGCATTACAGTTGTAATCTAATTACAATGGTTGGAACTATTCTTTAATAAAGTGCTATTCCATTAAGGTGATCCCATAGTCTTTACAGGCATTACAGTTGTAATCTAATTACAATGGTTGGAACTATTCTTTAATAAAGTGCTATTCCATTAAGGTGATCCCATAGTCTTTACAGGCATTACAGTTGTAATCTAATTACAATGGTTGGAACTATTCTTTAATAAAGTGCTATTCCATTAAGGTGATCCCATAGTCTTTATAGGTATTACAGTTGTAATCTAATTACAAGGGTTGGAACTATTCTTTAATAATGTACTATTCCTCTATGGTGGCCCAATAATCTTAGCAGGAATTACAGTTGCAATCTAATTTACATATTGGAACTATTCTTTTATTGCGTATTAATCCTTTATAGCTGGCACATAATCCTTGCAGGAATTGCAGTTGTAATCTAATTACAATGGTTGGAATTATTCTTTAATAAAGTGCTATTCCATTAAGGTGATCCCATAGTCTTTACAGGCATTACAGTTGTAATCTAATTACAATGGTTGGAACTATTCTTTAATAAAAAATACTTTGTTCCATCTATCGCGTCATAGTCATTTATCAGGAATTACAGTTGCAATCTAATTACAATTGTTGGAACTATCCTTCAAAAAATTATAATTCCATTAAGGTGATCCCATAGTCTTTACATGTATTACAATTGTAATCTAATTACAATGGTTGGAATTATTCTCTAATAGTGAACTATTCCTCTATGGTGGCCCCATAATCTTTGCAGGAATTACAGTTGTAATCTAATTTACATATTAAAACTATTCTTTTATTGCGTATTATTCCTTTATAGCTGACCCATAATCCTTGCAGGAATTACAGTTGCAATTAAATTACAATGGTTGGAACTATTCTTCAATGAATTATTATTCCATTAAGGTGATCCCGTAGTCTTTGCAGGAATTACATTTATAATCTAATTACAATGGTTGGAACTATTCTTTAATAAAATACTATTCCTCCATCGCGTCCCCATAACATTATCAGGAATTACAGTGCAATCTAATTACAATGATTGTAACCATCTTTTATAGGTACTATTCATTTTATGGCGGTCCCATGGTCTTTGTGGGAATTACAGTTGCAATCTAATTTCAATATTAGAATTATTCTTTTATTGCGTTTTATTCCTTTATAGCGGAACCATAATCCTTGAAGGAATTACAGTTGCAATTTAATGACAATGGTTGGAACTATTCTTTTATTGCGCACTATTCCTTTATAACGGACCCATATTCTTTGCAGGAATTACAGTTGCAATATAATTACAATGATCAGAACTATTCTCTTATAGCGATCAGTAATCGTTGGAACAATTACAACCTATTACAAAACCTACATTTGTCAGCACAGTATTTATATAGTAGTCTTGGCATAAATTATAAGGTTTAGCACATGTTGCAACAGTCAATGCTGCTTTCCTATAATGAGTCATGTTTGGAATGTTGTTGGTTCGATACCTCCCACAGCTGCAGAAAATCATGTGTTTGCTTGTTGAAAGATTCAAAAAGTACTATGTTCATTCACTGTTGTGGCATGGCGTAGAGACGTATATTTGTTCAGTTGTTATCACATAGTCTCGTTTCAAACTTACGAAGAAGTTAGGCATGTTTGATTTTTGTTGGGAGAATAATTGTTAACATTCAAATAACCTAACCAAACCCAATTTTTTTTCAAATATAACACAATTTATGAATTGTAGATGAATGTAAATGTGTTGCAAATATCAAAATAACCTAACTAAAACTTAAATTTTATTCACATTCAATTTTTATATTTCAAATGCATTCCTAGAATACTTAACAATTTTTGTTCGATAAAAAATATACAGAGACAAATCTTTACATAAAAGAAATAAAACGTATAAAATAGTTTTATTCTAGAGATAAATGCATTTATAAATACTCACAAACAATTCGTATATTTACAAAATGCATTATTAGATTATTTATTGTATACAAAGTTATTGATTATATCTTTTATATATTATCTAATGTCCTTATATATATTTTTACTCGTGAAAAATAATGTACGAAACTTCAAGTAAATTTATGAACATGAATTGGTCTTCAAATATGTATCTCCAGGGGAATAGGACGTTCACATGGGACGAGCAATGAAAGATATTAGATTTGAAGATTAATGTGCATCAGAGGCAATTACGTAATCCCGTACAATTTCCCATTTATAAACTCTTGCTCTAAGATTGCTGCTACGCATCTGGCATCGAAAAATTTTTATTTGCTGTCTTTGTTTAAACATTAAGGTGTATTTGAAAAGAAAAAATTAATTACGTAGTTAAAAACCATATATATATATATATATATATATTATACATATATATACATATATATATATATATATATATTATACATATATATACATATATATATATATGTATATATATATATGTATATATATATATATATATATATTTATATATATATATATATATATATATACATATATATAATATATATATATATATATATATATTTATATATATACGAATATGTATAGCATTTCGATTTATCTGTCATTTTATCACCATAGTTTAGATCCGAAAATTTATTCAGCTGGAATCTATAGAAACAACTTTGCCCGCAACGAGGATCGACTTCACGAACTCTTGAACTGAATATTAAACATTCAGCTGCTTTGCATATCGGTTTTTCCTTTTTCAACGCGCGTTTTGAATATGTTCGCTACAGCAACCATTGTATATTGTATAATATTTTGGTGACTGATCATGTGGCTGCACATAATCATGTGACTGCACATAAACAAAAGTTTAAGGAAAAACATATGCATCCGTTTTTGAATCGGGCAAAGTTCCGAAACATTGTGCGTCACGCCATAAGCAATTATACAGTGAATTTAAGTCAGGCTTGATTATGATTTAAGTTAGCATCTTATCTTGTATTTAAACATTTTGAAATGAAACATAGCTTAGTTATTAAGCCAGTTACAGAACTAGTTGTTTGATATAAATGGCAAATAATTGCGTGTAGTCCTTTACATTTTAAAACAAGACAAAATTTCTAAAGGAAAATAGAATAGAGAATTTATTAAAATGTTGTCTCCAATGCTTGGCTACTAAGATTTTCATCTTTCAATATTACAAGGTTCAGAAGTGATCGTCCCTTTACACAGAAGGGCCCCCAGTGAGTATACGATCATGGACCTGAAAGTGAGCCCCCGAAATTTAAAATCAAGGACGAAACAGATTACCCCCATACTTGGAAGGCCGTCATCAATTACGTTATTTCAAATGGTGGACATGGCAACAACAACACATTTTACGTGCCCCAGTCGCGTTTAGTAAACACGACGGAAATTCGGTTGTGTCGGAGTTCAAACTCCCAACCTTTCGATAATGAGATCCACACCCTAACCAACCAGTTCACCTTGGCCGTTAGGTTCTATTAAAATAATATTAATTTACTTCTGTTCACACTTGGTATAAAAAAAACCAGCAACATATTTTTTTTTACACTTGTAAATCTTAAGTAATAAAAGAAATTCAATCGAAAAAGAAATTTCTTTATCCCAACAACTAAGCTAGGAGGTACGTTATCATAGTTATGGGTTATATATATATATATATTCGTGAGGAAAAAATCAGGAAAGAATGAAAAAATATTATGTTCTTCAGTTACGTTTTCGATGAAAAAATAGTGAAGAAAATACCATTCTTTTATCAAACAATTACACATAGTCTTATCTTCACCTTCCTCTCACCAAAGGGTTAAAGGAAAGAATTGCCCTGTCAAATACTGTTCGGCAAGTAGTCATCAAGGGATTGGTCAGTTATTTTTTCTTGACCAATGAACAAAAAAAAGATTAATATGAAAAAGGAGAAAAAAATATTAACCTCACAAAAAAGCTAGTTTAGTTTAAAAAAAATAAAAATAATAAAAAAACAGAAAATAAAAAATAAAACGTGGAGTATCGAACCCACACCCACCTCTATCATCTTCTCTTCGAATCCGTGAAGTTTTTATAAAGTTTAAGCCTTTCAACAAATGAAGTGTTTTGTTCTGTTTTTTTTTATTTGTAATTTTTTTTCTCCTCTTTAAAGCTTTTATTTTTTTATTTTCATCGAAATTGAATCAAGGCTTTCTCTTCCGCTGAGTTACGGTCGCAGTGAAACAGATTAGATCAGAAGCCATATCTTTCCCACCCCTGCTGCCCTTAACACACGTGGGGAAAAAGAAAACGAGAATTGAAAACTTTTCTAGATTGTTTGGGAGACTTTGTTAGAGTTTGAGATACAGAGTCTCTTTCTATTATTATTAATATTATTATTGAATTGAATTCAATTTTACTTTTTTTTTCGTTTCAGACTTCAACTCTGCTCATATTTTCTTCAAGGGGAAACGCTCCTGTTTTTCTTGCGATAAATAAATCATTACGTTTATTTACGCTGCTCTTTTTTATTATTTGTTTTGAAATTGAAAAGGGGAAAATGAAAGTCACTTTATGAAGTCAATTATTCTTTTAGTTTGCCCATTTTAAGTGGTTGATTTAATAAAAAAAAATGGTTATTTCATCACCATTTTACTAGTACTGTTTCAAATACATCTTCGCAATACTAATTCTTTCACAAAATAATAAATTATCAATTTTCAATGAGACTGATTAAAGTATTTATTTAATACAAAATAATTTGTTTTTTTAATCATCTGTTTTAAATGAGACAAATAAAGTATTTGTCTATCATTTTATAACTTAAAATGCTACTAATTGTAAATGGCATCAGATTCGAACCCTCCATAAAAAAATCAAGATCTTGTTATCAAGAATAATAAAAGTATCACCCTGATACACAAATATTAGGAGAATAATACAGGATTAATCAAATATAATATATACACTGGTAGGGTGTGGTAGTTTAGTGGTTAGGGTATCGTCCTTCCATCCGGAAGAGCAGAGTTCGATTCCCAATGCCGCCGAAGACCCATCGAGTACATGCGATATATGTGCTCGTTAAATCTGTGGAATCAAAAGTCCTGTGGTCGATCGTTGAGCAGTTACCATGGGTGCAATGGTTTGGAGAGAATTTCCACCCTCTTCAGATCAATATCAAAATTGAGGAAGTGGATTTTCTGATCGATCCCTCTATAGGAGGAATTAAAAAAGAGCAAAGACATACTTTCACCTTTGTGCTGCTCTGATTAAAACAAAAGACGCTCCCCATTTGCTTAAATTCGCATTGCCAAAGCACAGCGAGCTTAACTTATCGAAGTGTCTCATAAGTAACAACAACATATCCACTGGTAGTTGCAATTTATCTCATTCCGGTCATCCGTTCTACAGTTCGTAAGACCGATTCCCATATCTGGCTTGGAGGTTTTAAATGGTATTGAATCTACTTCAAATATTGTATGTTCTTCTTAAATATGACTCGTGCTCAACTAGTGATCAGTCAGCAATAAGTCAAAAATAAAAGCGGAAATAAAAAAAGAAGTTATATCATTGCAGCCTTTTTATTTCCATTGTTATAGTGTTAATGTTTTGGCCAACAGATAGTCTTTTCTGGTTTCATGCTTATTCTTTCAGATGGATTCAGTATTACAAAGCAACGTTTTCCGGCTATTTTCATTTAAAATTATAATTACTAGTGCATTATTACACTGCAATATGAAGCAAATAGACAAATAATGATGTATTTGGGCTCATTTTTTGCTAGTGGTAGAAAGCATACATAATGATGCAGTTGTGCCAAGAATTGTACCTTAAATTTCACGGGTTTGGAATACTCGCCCATCACCAAATGCTTCGTCATTTTGAACCACAGTCAGGTAACAAGGTCATTTTTGAGCTGACTCCCTGTTCTACACATACACGCCATTCCAGCTGAAGAACTTAGGAAGCCCCAGATCAATATGGGCATATCCCCAACTCATGAACTTCCAGCAGCCTAGTGAGAGAAATTGTGGTCACCTTCCCTATCACACCCCGTGGCAAATGATGTTTCACTTTGCTGATCTTAACGCTAAGCGACGAGCTGGCAGCCGAATGGTTAGCCCTCTTGCCTTCGGTTCAACAGTTCGTGAGTTCGAATCCCACCTTGAGCATGGATGTTTGTAGTGGTTCGGAATCTACTTTAAACCGTAGGTCCCGGTCTAATTAGCCCTCGTGAGCAAAAAATGACCGTTGAGCGACAAACAAACCTTAACGCTAAGCGTTATGAAGCTACTGAACCACCGAGGAGCCTTCTGATTGGTGAAAACCAGGAAATTCAGGGTGTCGAAAAAGATGACCTGGAACAATTTAAAAAGAAAGGCAAACGAGCAAACCGCAGTTTGGCCAGTTATAAAACAATATTATTAAAAAATACATCATTAAAACTAAATAATAAACTAAAGAGGGCTCACTGCCCACTAATAATAGTTCCACATTCTTCGGAGTGGAAGGTCTGGAGTTGGAATCCAGCAGTTACTGACCAACAATGTGTGTTTGTGAGTGTGTTGTGCTTCTATGTTGGTATATCGGAGTTGTTCATAGTTTTTTCTCATGGAATTCATTTTTGTTTCCTGTTTTTCTAATGCCAACAATTTAATGTTGAATTATCAAGTCTAATAGCCGGTCAGCAAACATTGACCAGTTCACTTCTACAAAGAGTAATTAGAATTAACAAACAAGCAGTAATGCGTCAAATAGCAGAAACGTTCAATATCTGGCGCCTGTATGGAATGGTCACTCTTAACAGATAAATAATCGAACATTCACATATTTTTTTCTTTTGCTTGCTATGTAAATTCAATCCAACAGGATAAGAGGATATATTTGTAACCCTTTCACACATTCAAGCAAACTATATATTAGATTTTTGTCTCAACGAAACATTGAAAAATTTGCTCATACAGTTTCCAAGAAAATATATAAAATTCAAATTAACTTGTTTTAATTTTATTCCCGGAAACATTTTAAGAACTTAAAAAAACGATGTTTTTTTTTTTGTAAATATCTATAAAAATAGTGGAATCATATTTGTTTAAGTGTGACATTAGTTTTATAACACATTTTTCCAGAAATCTAACTTTGGCATCTGTAAAAACAAATTCATTATAAGTATTTTATTATACTAAAAAAATTTTAAATGTTTATTATACATTATTATTTTCATGTTTTTTACATTTTTATTGATTTCTAGAAATGTTATATGATGTTTTGTCCCTGAAAATATTTAATATTCCAGCAATGTGATGTTAATAAACATTATCACACTTTAATTTGAAAGAAATATTCTATCTACCCCCTAGTTATATTCCTTTTCGAAAATAAAATAAAATAAAGTCCTAAACTTGTCGCCTCGAGGTAAATTTCATTATCTACTTTAAACGTAGAACTTCTTGATAAAAAAAGGTGTCCCTAAATTTGTTACTACAAACTTTAGAAAAGTATCTCCAACTCACAAGATTGCTGAATAGAAAGTAAAAAATAAATAAATAAAAATAGAAATTCAGTGCAATAAATATACATAATAAAAAAATACTGCCTGTTCCCTACCTGTTTCCCCACAATGGAACACAAAAATAAAGGCGCCCGATTTTCTGCGGTGGTATTGGAGAAAGGAAAAGGAGAATAATAAAACTGTAACCGCAGCAAGTTTTGGGACCACTGGAAGATGGGCGGATGGACAGGCGCGTAAAAAAAGTAAAGAAAAAAAAAAGAATGTATAGATTTCAGAAGGAAGCTGAGGACAGCCTGCCAGTGATTAATGGTTGAACGCAGTCCCGGATGTAGTTCGGGCAGCCCGCCGATATAACCTTGTGATTTTTTTTTTTTTTCGTTACTGCTTAATCTTGATACCTTATCGAACTGCGCCTGGATCTTGAAGTTTTTTGGCCTTCCCGAGGAAAATTGTGTAAGGGGGGAAAAGTAGCCTAAAGGGGTGAGGTGGTGAGCAGAGAAGATGACCAGTACTCTTTAAAACACTATAACATATTGCCAATATTTATTCGCTGCTTTCCTAAAATATATGGGTTTTTATGGTCATTTTCGAATATTGAATGTCTATTTTAAGTGACTTCGAATTTTGCCTTTTTGGAAAGGAATATGGACAGTGAATATGTCTCTGCTCGCGGGTAAAACTTGTCGCTAAAATTCTTTCTAAATATTGGTGCGCTACGTATATCATACAAATTATATTTGATAAATTGAAGTATTCTATTGAGTACTTGTGTATTATGGGGATTATTATTCATCGTCATTGTTAAATAAATTCTTTTTTTTTTTTTTTTTTTTTTTTTTTTTTTTATTTATTATTATTTCAACACATCGCTTCAGTAACTAAAAATATTTCAAGTCTACTCTTTTAGGAATAGAGTTTTTGGCGATGAATTTTTTTACCGCCAAAATTCCCTTTGAGTTTTAGCTCTCACATATTTCACAAGCCTTTGGAAAAGAATAGAGGTAATCAAGTTATTTCTACTGCGTGAAAAGCATGTCACCAAAATTCATTCGAAACTTTAAATCTTTCCGAATATCATAAGACTCACATTCAAATGGGAAGAAGTATTCTGTAGAGTAATTCTGTACTTTGGTTATTATCACTCACCGAGATCATATTTTTTTTCAGCCCTGCACATCTTTTGAGTAACTAAAAATATTTCAAGTCACGCCTTTTAGAAATTGAGTTTTGCGGTGAATTCTTTTTCTGTCTTCGTTCACATAAAATATATCGCCAAAATTCATTTATATAATTTTAGCACTCATATATTACATAATCAGATACTCTAAACTGTAATATTCTAAAATGCTTTATTGCGTTTTGGCGATCTACGTTAATCTACTTTAAAAAAAGACTTTTTTAAATTATTTCTTGAAACACTTGAATAATTAAAACTGTTTTGAATAATGAATTTCACGTAAATGAATCATGGTGACGGTATTTTTTTTCTCAAACAATTATATATATCAACAAGGTATGTTTGAATTTTGGCACTCCATTGAAAAATTGCATAAACTTATAATGGATATTTATATATTTATCATATATTTATGAAATTAGTTTATTAATTAAAAAATTATATATTGTAATGCTTAAATATTTCTTTTAAATACAAATAACATTTTGCAATTCCCAAATAATAAATAAAATGCTTATGATGGCAAATATTTTCAGAAATTATATTATAGAAAAAAAATTTAATTTTCAGATGACTATTTTGTCTGGATCTAGTAAAATTTGCTAGTAATTGAAATTTATACTTTCATTTAAATTCATATAACAAACATTTCATAAACCATATCGCAAAATCCTATAACTAATACTTTATATGACCTTGAAAGCTGATAAAAAAATGAAACTCTTATGACAAAAGTTCGCAGGTTCGATCCTGTAGATAATTACTATCTCACTATCACAACTTGTTAATGTTAATCAATCTCAACCTACTGTTTTTTCGATGGTATGTTATTAATGGTTGAATAAAAATTAATATCAATAAAACCCAATTCAATGGATATCAAAGAAAATTTGAAAATAATCCATATATTTTTATGTAAATATAAACTAACATTTGGAATTATTAATAATTTTTTTAATAAATTATAAGATTATAAATACCTTCAACTTTTTTCAAATGTAAATTAACAATTACACGTTCTTGATATTTAAGCAAAATGTTTCCCTTAATATAAAGTTATCTAGGAATATATCTGACTGTTGACAGAAAATGTATGATTATACACACTTTACATTATTTAATCAATTAAATTTCAAAATGCAGAACATTCTACACACAAAACATAAATAAAAGAAAATCCAAACTTCTAAGTCTACATTTAATTACTCACACACAATTAGTTTTATAAAAAATATAAAATTTAAGCTAATAAAAAATTCAACAATAAACTTTTTTCCCTCGAAATTCACATAAATACATTCTCACTGTTTTTATCACAGCTAATTTTCCACTTGTGGCAATTTATGATCATCCGTGCTATCAACAACAAAACGTCTGGAATTTGTACCACATTGGGCTTTAAAGGAAAAAAAAATATATAAAAACAAAATAAAATGGAACTTTAATGTCAGAGTGGAAAGATATTTTCCAAAATGCGAATAACCAGGTCCCTTATAACCGTTAAAAACAACTTCGCAATTTATTTCGGTCAGCGTGAGGCTTTATTTTTAAATCGTCTGCCTGGTCTTAAATCTAATTCCGGCGTAAATCACTTCAACTTCTACTTCGTGGTGGGCTCCGATCAAGGGAGGGGGAAAAATAAAAGAAAAAAAGAAATCCTCGCGCGTAATTCATCCACAAGCGATCAGCTTCTTGTAATATTAAGTCCTAATTTACGAGATAAACTCCGCTGACAGCCTTTTTCCTCGAGAAAGCCCAAGGCCATTCACAATGGTTTAAGCCCTTATGGGTTGTAGTTGAAGAGTTATTGGTCCTTTTATTCTAAACAAAGAAGGTGTCTGCTGCATGTTGGAAAGACCTGATCTATTCACGGTTCCATCAAAGGACGATGCTTAACTTATTTTTGACTTTTTGCAACTCAGGGAATTATAGCAGAGTATTAAATACCCCTTAATTACCATTATACCAGGTTCTTTTGTGGAATATATCGTAAGAAATCATGTTCTTTTGTTGAGATTGTTGTTGTATTTTTAGTGATATTATTGATGGAAGAAAAAAATTATTCCAGGTTTTTATTTATTTTGATTTTAAAAATATTCGTTTCATTGAGTGTGTAATTTTTTGCTTATTTATTCCTGTCCCTAGACTGTACTAAACGCATACCATTTTTAACAAGGACCAAGTGAAGAAATTGACATCCAAGGTTAAACCCTTAAATCTATAAACTTATATCATAGCAATGTAGGAACATAAAAACCGGCAAAACTTAAAATGCATTGGACCTCTCATAACTATAGTTTGGAAATAAATAAATGTTAATTGAAAATAATACACACTCTCCAACATAAAACCATAAATTATGTTATTAAATCTAGTAAATTATTAAACACCCTTCCTGGTGAAGACCTCGTAGAGAACTGTAATATAACATTCATATTTCAACTGTGACTCGAATGGAACACAAGATCTTTCAGTTCGAGGAGTGTTATCCTACTGTTATCCACTAGGTCATTGTAAATCATGATTTTAGGTCTTTTTCAACTATGTTTTTTATATATAATTTTGAGTTATGTCTAAAATGGTATAATGAGAATACTAGTAACCTTAAGATACTGTTCGGGGCTCGCCTGCACCGTTATGGGAAAACTATGTACAAGTACCTGCTGTGTACAAACTAATGCAATATACTAACACCGTGAACCTTAGATAGATTTATTATTCCAAATAGGACTTATTATAGATAAGTTCTGTTTAGGACTAGATATCTAGAAAAACATAGTATACTCGAGGAAAATTTAATATAGATTTTACATTTCTATACTCCTCATAAATGTTTTTCCAAATGCCCGCAAGTTTAATCAAAAATAAATAACAAAAGTTGTAGAACGCGAGGAAATTTGTTGAGTGAGATTACTTCTGTTCTCGAATCTTTCATCTTTCAAATACCAATATATGTATACATAAATGTTAAAAAATTTCACTGTTGAGCAAGACGATTGTGCATTTGTTCAAATCAACTTTCTTGTTAAATATATAAACAACTGAAGCGATAATCAAATCAAATTTGAACAAGTGGCATATTTGTGTTTCAAAAGCTAAGTTTTCCGAAAAAAAAAAAAACCGATGTCTACTTTTTTTCTCATGTGCTTCAATTTTAATTCACTCAAAAATTCGTTTTTTTTTTAACAAGAAAAATGTTGTTTAAGTTAGGCTTAATGTATTTTTGTTAGCATAGTAAAAAGAGACTAGGAAATTTTATTTTCATAATTTAGCTCGGTAAAAAATATACTTCATGGAAAATTCCTAATGAGAGGAAAAACTTCCATTACATTAAAGTAATTGCAAGAAATTCCACTTTTTCTTTATGATAATGACTAATTGATTACATTATTAAATAAGCAATGCTGTATCTGCAGCTGAATCTAATAAGGGCTTACGAGAAAAACTGAATTTACTAACTGATAACAAAGTCCTCGTTTATTTTGGCTAACGAACCCTAAAATATAAATAAAACTAATCATTTGTAAAGCTAATATATGCAATAGCTCATAATTAAAGAAAATACACTTGGATAAATGAAAAATTAATCTTTTGAAGTTAATGGGAAAAAAATTCTAAAAGCACACTCGCAAAATCAGTTGTGCGTAACCGCAGTCTTTTGTTAAAAGTTTTTCAACACTATCTACTTGATTTTTAACCCTTCACCACCAGTTTAACAATAACAAATATTCCATTTTATTTGCATTGTTTGGCGACTTTTCGAATTTAATTGGCTGCCACATGGCAGCCAATGTCATATCTTAGGAAATGGAGAAAACGATGGCTCACCACTTTTGTCTTCGCATCGTTTTCCTCTCCAACGAAGAAGGCCATTAATTTCTTTTAATGTTTTTTTGTGACAAAGCAGTATTATCTTTTCTAAACCGCAGTGAGTTCTAGGGTAGAGTCGGAACATTTCTTTGAGTTTAAAAATATAAATCTGTTTATTTTTTGTATTTTTATGAAGATTGATATTTTTTGGAACAGAATATCGAAACCAAATGGCGAAATTTATCAAATTAATTCTAAGGAATTGTGGTTATCTCAGGGACTATTTTGAATACTTCGTAATTTAATTTCATATAACTACTAAAAAAAACCAAATAGGTGTGTCTAATACTTCAAAAATTTACTTTTTATTTAAATCCAATGATATATGAGATATTTTAACGATGCATAAAATGAAAACTTAATTCAAAAACAAATTTTAGGCGGGTAAGTTAAAATTATGCATATGTTCACAAATAGGCTTAATATACAAGTTAAATGAATATTAAATTCTTGATACTCAAAAAATACAATAAAAACATTTCTATAACAACGTGTAAAATCTGAACAAAAAATCAAAATTTTTACTTTTACCAAACAAAATAATTGAAAAAAACTGTAGGTCACGTAAAACATTCAATTTCCGGATCTCTCTTTGCTTAAAAACGTCTTCATTATAGTGATATAAATATTAGAAATTAAATACGATAAATATTTTAATCCATCACACACATCTTTTTTCTGTACAATGTATTTATTAGGAAATTCAATACACGGGTTTTTGAATCAGTGTAACTGACGATAAATTCTGTGACATTTTTTACCTGTTTTACAAAATACAGTAGTATAAGTTTTGATTCATAAACAATAACGTTTGATATAAATATTTCTCTGAAAAAATTTAATTTTTAAACATTTAAATGATGCAATTTTGTTTAGAATATACTGAAATTAAGTATTGGAATAGAGTTTTTGAATAATCTTAATTTGCAACAATGGGTAAAAACAATAACAATGGAATTGTTTAAGTATAATAATATGATGATTAAAATTATAGTCATACAATATTAATTTTTCTCAGTATAAGCCATTGAAAAACAATTCATTAATTTTGGTTCCCATATTAATTACTCATCTTCATATGACAATTAACATACAAAATTTTAATTTAATTCGTTTTTTATATTATCTGTAAATTAATACCATGTAATTCGTACATATTGATATATTTAAATATTAATCGAGTTTTGAGTAGTTTTGAATAAATTAATTTGCAAAAAAGGGTTAAGTAAATTAAAATTGTTTAAAATTAATTTACAAAAATTCATTAATTTCCCCTTGCATAATAGTTGGATACAGAGTTAAAATAATATGCTAGTATATCATTTTGAATATAATTAATTTGAAAAAAGGACTATGTAAATTAATATTATTTAAAATTAATTTACAAAAATTTCATTAATTTCTCCTTGCATAATATTTGGATACAGAGTCGAAATAATTGCTAGTATATCGTTTTAATAATTTTTTTAATGTAAATTATCTTACAGTGCCTGTCAGTTCTTTCATATTAATATTTTTAGAGATTATTTTGGATGAGAAATTTTTGAACAACGTTAATTGTCAACATATATTGTTGGCAATATATAGCAAACAATTTATTAATTTCTCTCCCCATATAATTGCACGCTCTTCTATAACAATTATTTTATAAACAAGTTCTATTAATTTGTTCTTTATATGGATTTCCTAATGGCTCGATTTACAGTTCTTACATAAAAATAGAGTTAAAATGTGAGGTTTTACATTAAAATATAGTTAAAATTGTTTGAATATTTGAATAATAATGAAAAATAGTAAAAAAAACTGAATTTATTACAATATTAATTTGTATTCTCATATAAAGCAATTGTCATGTTTCAAATCTTTTCCTTTCTTTATTTAAACTTGGTGTCTTTGTGTAAATCCGTATATTATTAATGAATGATAACCATCCAAAATTCTTATACATTTAGTTGACACATAAAAAGAAATACATCTATTATAATTTTCGATTAATCAAAATCTTTAATTTTAAGTGTATAGATTAAAACGAGTAAAAAAAATCAAACGCATGAAAAATATACTATCGATATTAGAAACATTTTTTCTAAAACTTAATTCTTTATTAAACATAAATAATATCAACTTTTTTATAAATAAGATAATCTTTTATTAAATAATATATAGATAACCCCCTGCCCAAAAAACTTCAGATATCTCCAAAAAACCAAATACAGATCATATAAGGCATTCGTATAAATGTTATCTGAAAAATAGGAAGGTTTTTTGTAATCAAAATCCTCATTTAACATTTTTTTTATTACATTTTCTACTGGAACTCGTACTCGTAGCATCAACCCTGGATTCTTCTGGTCAACACCCTATCTAAACAGTTGTTTTCAAAAGGAGTGTTTCATTATATGATGGAAAAATAGTTTTCAAAAGTAAGAAGCATAATTCATCTTTAAAAGCGGAAGAGGATTATTTATTGCTTCACTCTAGTTTGTTTTATATTTTTCCCAACTAACTTTTGATTTATGAAGAAACAATATCTGCCAACAGGACCACTGTCCAAAAATATGCTGGTGAAAAAGAACTCTTTGGATATTCAGATATTTATTCTTTTTTATAAATAGTATTGATGTTTATTTTAAAATTCTTCTCTAAGTTAATGAGACTTGCGTAAAATTAAAATGCTGCCTTCTGAAGAATTGAAGAATAGAAGTTCCTTTTTATCTGTATGTTCTAAATGATTTTCAGCTTACCGAAGAGAGTGGTTACACACACTCATATATATGTATACAAACGAGAATTTAAAATTCAAATTGTTTACTTCTTTTATATGTACTGCAAATGCAACACATTTACAAAGTCTAAAGTATTATAAGTCTAAAGTATCTAAAGTCTATTATTTAATTATTCAGTTCTTAGTAACTTTGCTAATTATATCAAAAAGATATTAAAATAGAGAAATGATTTAATATATATGTGTCTAAAATATGCTCATTTTCATTAATAAAACACAACTACATCAATAAAATGATCAGATTACGAAAAATATACTTAAACTTTCATATCATTGTTGTACATATCATTATTGTCATGCATTACATCATACCATACACTTTAATGTCTCTTTGATATAGCCATTATATATAGGGTGTCCCAAAACGACCGCTTGAACACTTCTTCGTTAGGTGAACATAAAAACTGCCCAAAGAAGCGTTCCTGTATGATCATTAGTTAACTAGAAAAATACGGAAAACAAAGAATGGTGCAAGCAGGTGTAAGAAAAAAACACATTATTGGACATATCAACAAAAGTATTTGCATATCTTTCGAGGCGATAATTCTTAAAACGTTCGCCGCGCATATCGCGTCATGCATGCACGCGCGTCATGGAATGACGTTAAGCCACTGTTGGACTGGTATTTAAAAAGCTGCATCTTGCAGCTACCGGTAGTCCTCGTATGGTGGCCAGGTATTAAGTTCGTGACTACTGCGACATGTGCTCGATGTACAGCCGATGTAATGGAAATGTCATTAATTCCAGCATGATGGGGCTCCGACGCATTTCTGTGCTCCTGTACGTCGCTGGCAGGATATGGAATACCCGGCTGCTGGATCGGACCGGCTTCTATGTCCGCCAGATCTCACGCCGTTTAATTTTTTCCTATGAGGCCATCTCAAAGAACTGGTCAAAGATCAAGTAGTGGCAACACCAATATACTTAGATGCTAGTCTGCACGCTGCTTATACTTCGATGAACCCCGCGATGCTGCAACGTGTGATGACAGCCATTCCACGGGGTGCTCAATCCTGCCTCGACATGAGAGATGGACTTTTTGTACATCTGCTTTAAATTGCGAATATACTGCTGATGATATGTTCAATAAAAAGTTTTATCTTGCACCGGAAGTGACGCCATTCTTTGTTTTTCGTATTTTTCTTGTAAACTATTGATCGCACAGGAACGCTTCTTTGGGCAGTTTTTAGGTACTCCCAACGAGGAATCTAGCTGTGCAGAGTTTATGCGGTCGTTTTGGGACACCCTGTATAAGCAATTATTAGTTCTAAAATATGCACAGCACATTTTCAATTTTGAATTATGCGTGTATATATATATATATACATACGTACATATATATATATATATATACGTACATATATATATATATATATGTGCATCATTTCAATTCAAATATGATAACAAATTTGTTACCGTGCTACCGCAAACAAAATATTATTGAGTGTTTTAAAAAATATGAAGATTTGGGGTTTATAAAAAATGCTACTACTTTAAAAAATGCTTAAGCTTCACTTAAGGTCAAATAAAAAGTTGCTTTGCAGTGTTAAAAAAAGTCCGAGAAAAGAATATCCATTTGAAAAGAAATTGAATGGACGGTTCTAATATTACTGTATTGTCTGCATTCAAATTTATTTTTAATCGATACAAATCGATAACAACTATCATAGAAATTTATTCTTTTCAGATTATTTAATTTAGATAACTTTTCTGTAGTTGTTGCTTATTTTTTTTAAATAAGCTGGATCACATTTTTTTAATCGTGTTTGCGTTTTACATTTTTTTTTAAATGAGCGTGAAGAACCAATATATGAAACCAATTTTGTGTCAACTGGGCGATATTTGCGCCAACTTTCCTCGCCAAAGAGATTTTATACAACTTATATACACATTTTTCTATTCAATAATTTGTAACATGTTGGAGAAGCATTCTGCAGTTGAGTGAAAAAGATATATTAGAGGCAGACGATTAAAGAAACATTTTATTTAGCAAATAATTAAAATTGCCTAACTGCAGCTTAGTTGAGAAACTCATCGTAAACTCATCTTTGAATAGATTTTATACCAAGAATACGACGTTGTTAAAAGTATAGAAAGGGTATTAAGAATTCACAGGCACTTAAGGACAAAATTGAATTCAGTGTATTGGTAAAAAATTAAATATTCATATATATTTAATTTTTTACCAATACACTGAATATTATTAAAAAAGTTATTCTCATTTTTTAATTATTCCTTGTGTTTGCATTTATAGTGAGTGTCCATACTGTAATGATTTTTGTAACGTGTATGGGAGTGTTTCTGACAAAAAAGATTTTAACAGCTCGATTTATATGCATTTCTACTATTAAATCCTGTTTATTTTCAAACTAATAATTTCGGGTGGAATCAAAAGATTCATTGTTTATAAGTTTTCGAATTTGTAATTAAGGTGTTGTTAGAACTTTCCGAAACAAGAATGTAACCACTCCCTTGCTTTTATTCAAAAAGCAATTATTCAATAATGATGTTTTCAGAAATATCATTGAAAGCGTTTCTAGTGTGAAATAATGTTTACCCTGTACTTAGAATGTCATTCATTATTCCACAGCTGGCTATTAATTTCAATAATTTTGTTTTTTAAATTGTTATTCTCAAAAATAATGATAAAAACAAAACTGTAATAGGTTGGGCAAATTTAATACTAATTAACATTCCGATCAACATATTATGGAAAAAATTTCTTCTATTTTCATAACATAAAAATTTCATATTATACTTAGATACACTTATCCATCAGTTTTCCAATGTTGTTAAGAATAAATGCATTTAAAAATTAATAATACATTTTCTTTTAATGATGAAAATAAAATCAAACAATATCATGCATTATTCTACGTTTATAATAATTTTTGGTAATTTAGTTAGAGAGAGAGAAAATATTAGATTTTCCTAATGAATTTTTAATAATAAATTTTCTATATATATATATATATACAATATTTTGGTCTTATATTTTATAATATTTTGTACGAACATTTTAAATTTTGATACATTTTAAAACGGAATTAGCTTTTTTCACTGAATTTCATTATGTTGCTATCAAAAACCATTATTGTGAAATAATGAATATAAATTCAAAATGTTATATTATTTTACATAATTTGCATATTTTATATTCTTACGTATAAAATAAAAGGATGAAAAGAGTCGTGGATCTGTTTCCCATGTCTTCTAATTCAAAATGTCATAATTTGCATCTGGAAAACAAAACGAGCGTTTTGATATTTCAAAATTAATTAGAATTCTTTTGTTCCCGTATTCCTGGATATAATAATTTCGGAATTCATTTCTACGCCAAAATTTTAAGCCTCTTCTTGAATTTTTAATTTCTGTGGAGAAGATTAAGAAGGCTTGCTCATCCCTAAAGTTGATCAAAATATGTTGAGTAATCACAAGGTTTTTAATTACTCCTGTGATGATATTTAAGTTGAAATCTAAATTCACTGCAGTGAAACATTATTTTGATAAGGGAATTATTATCAGAAATGTGTATTTTTGAGGAAACTAGATGAATTATGTAACAAAATGTAATACATTTGAAATATTGCATTTTAAGAATTTCAAGCAGTTGTCTTTAATGTTAGATTGAAATGAAACAATTTGAAAGAAATATAAAATTAGGTTTTTATTAACTCTTACTATTACTTTGTTCTATCCTCTAAAGTTTTAAGTAAATTTTATATTCATCACAATGTATTAAATTGTGGTTGAGTTATGTGCATTTATTTTGAATTATAACTTCAGTAACAGAAGACACACTTTTTTTTTATAAAATAAAATTTCATTTTTCGTTCTTTTTGAATTTTAATACCATAATTGTGCTTAATGTTTTGTAATTTTTTTCTCCTTGCATATAAAAGCTTCCCAATTTAAGATAAGTTCATTTTAAATTTCAGTTTATTTCTAGAGCAGCTTTTGCATTGTTAATTTTAATTATGAAGAAGAGTTTACAAAATTCATTTTTCCCACAAGATTTATTTCCAATTCTTAAAGATCGAAAAAAAGTGCAATTATTTTAACAATTTATGCACTTTTCAATTGTGTAGTAATTAGGTTCACTGACTGTTGGTCAAAAGTTTATGGAAAGTTTGCATGTTCTAATCAAGATATTTGTGTATAAGTATGACATAACCCAGGAAGAGATTTCTCGCCAAATCTAGCTTTCTTTGTTTTGATTATAGGGTTGCCAATTTAAACTTTTCGTTGCTTTTAGATTTTTTTCCCGGTGTGTTTTTTATTTTCCTGTTTACATATATGGTTTTTTAAGTGTCAACAGCGTTTGAATTTTATTCTCAGTGTTTCAATTGGGTGGACTTTGGGAAATTTCTCTTTCCAAAGATATGCGTTCAGCTTGGCAATGAAAGAAGTCGCCAATTGGGCTGATATATGTACTAGTTTCACCCTTTGATTTTGAATTGAACCTATTGATTAAATTACAGCTTTCTGTTACCATGCATTTCTTTGTGAGTAGCTTTGAGTTTCCTGGTTTCAAAATATAGGACACATGAATACAACTCTTTATTTATGAACATTTCTACTGTAATACTAAAACACAATGGAGTTTTGAAAAAAAATATTACAATAGATTCTGTTTTTCTAAGCATTCATCTCATATTACTTTTCCAGATGCTCATTTCATCGGTAATACACCTCAGCATTCATGCTTCTCAAAGGAGAAAACCACGTAAATCCTGAAACACTTACCAAACTAATGCTCCTGCAATGAGCGGAAATGCAACATTCCTATCCTTTTGTTCAATCTGAGCTGCCATCTGTCATAAGACATTCCAGTTTGAAGAGCTGGACTCTAGCTACTAATTATGGCAAATCCTAATTAATCTTACTTAAAGAAACTTCCTTTTTTTTTATTTATTAACCAATTGTTTTTTGCTATCATAATGGAGATAATTTTAATAAACTCTTATTTTTAGAAAATATTATTAAGAAATCAAAATGTTTAAAATGCAACTATTTATCAGAAACGAATATTTGTCGAAAATTTTGCGAAGATCACATCGCACAAGTTTGTAAAAGTATACAAAAGTAAATTTATTGTGTAGACATAGATCATCATTTTTAATAAAATTGAAATATTTTTAAATAATAATTTTGAATTATTGCTTTTAAAATTATTATTTTTTGTAATTATTAATTTATTTTGAAATAGATAAGATTTTTTTTTTTTTTACTAAATTCCCCATTCACATTTAATAATAGTTCGTTATCTGCTCATATTTTAATGTCCAATTTCAAAATAATAAAATCAAGGGGTATTACAGAACGTTTGTTTGTCGCTCAACGGTCATTTTTTTGCACTCGATGGCTAATTAAACCGGGACCTATGACTCAAAATGAATTCTGAACCAACAGCCATGCCCAAAGCGGGATTCGAACCCACGAACTGTTGAACCGAAGGCAAAATCACTAACAATTCGGCTACCAGCTCGTATTATAGAACATCATACAAATGGTGAAAGACAACAATTCTAAAAATTAATCATTGTACCATTTTCTTACCTGACAAACTCGTCGCCAAATTTATTCATTACTTACTGATTATATTGTTTTAAACTTTTATTTATTTATTTTCAAAAAGTCGCATCAATAATTGATATACGAGGATACTTCAACCTTTATAGGTTGAAGAAAAATTGTGTTTCCATCTTATTATCTCAAGATTGTCATTGGAGTATTTTTAACATTCTTATGAAATGCAATGCTTGGAAATTTATGATTTTCTAAAATACATTGGCGCTTTCTTGTTATTGCCATTTTGAAAACAACGCCTTTATTTCCACATGATTTTAACACTTTCATTTACAAGGGTTGTTTCAATTCTAAGAAAGAGTGACATTCTCGTTATAAAATATTTTTGAAAATTTCCGTTTTAAACATAAAAATGTAAAATTCTATTTAAAAAAAAAATTTTTAAAAATGAAAACAAAAGAAAAAATAAAGTAAAAAATAAAAAAATGAAAGAAGAAAAGAACAAATGAAAAAGCAATTCATTTCATTATTTAAAAATTTTGTATTCATTGTAAACCCTCAACAATTCATTACACTGTTTTAGATAATGTATTGTTTAAAATTGAATATATATATATATATATATATATATATATATATATATATATATATATATATATATGTATGTATGTATGTATGTATGTATATATATATATATATATATATATATATATATATATATATATATATATACATATATATATATATACATATATATATACATATATATATATATATATATATATATATATATATAAATATATATATATATATACATATATATATAGACATATATATATATACATATATATATATACATATATATATATACATATATATATACATACATATATATATATACATATATATATATACATATATATATACATACATATATATACATATATATATACATATATATATACATATATATATATACATATATATATATATACATATATATATATATATATACATATATATATACATATATATATATATATATATATATATATATATATATATAACGTAATGTATTATTATTATTAAAGATTTCATTCAATAATTAATCAATTGAATTATATTAATTATTAAAATCATAATAATGTTTTATGCAAAACTAATCGACATAGAAATCCCAAATACGTAATTAAAAAATTTCCCCTGACGATATTTAACTTAGCTTAGATTTCTTCCCCATTCAACTCTGCTAAGCCTAGACAACAACAATTTAACGCCTGCAAGTATTTTGAAAGACACTAGATAACTGTTTGGACGCTTGTGAAAGGCGAGATAACTACGCGTACCAACATCTTCAAAGAGACAAAAAGGAACAAGAAAAAATGGTTCTCTTTGTACTTAAGCCTGTCGTTCTAGCAATGAAACAACACCTAAACACAAACGATTCCAACAATTGGTTCTGCAACTCAAAGGAAAGGACCATTTATTTCCAACTCCCAAGTCTAATTGTTTGGGTCGCGGTTTTATATGTTTGAATGAATCCAACCAATGTACCACAAGAGTGCTTCGTTCATCATACACCCTATCGTAAGTAGAAAAAGAAAAGAAAATCTATTGCCTCTCTTTAGATGTTTGCCGCTTCAAAGCCTTTGGGATTTTCGTAGTCAAAAAGAGTTTAAAAAAGTCATACCGCTCTTCAAGAGTGGGTTTCATGCGAAATTTCAAAGATATTAAATCTTAGTTTTTTGCTTAAAGTGTTTTTGTTTTCTTTTAGATGTTATGAGAAGGTAAAATCTTTTAATATTTAATTAATTTATAATTTTAGAGATAATAAATTATTATATAATAATAAAGCATAAAACTATAGGCACATGAAATTTTACGTAAAATGTACAACTTAAAAATTTATTCTAACTAAACGTCACCACTGTCATTTCTTGCTATCATTCCTAACTCTTCCTAAAATAGTTGGCAACAATTTTAATGATATTATTTCCATTCTATTTGTGGTGATTGAGATTATACTGGCGATATTTTGTTAAATGATGTGATATTAAAATTTTGTTTTCTTTGTGTAGAATTGCTTATGTTTTGTTATTCTCTAAATAGGGATAATAATGTTTGGAAATGATGTAATATTATAACATTCAATTCCAGTTTACAATAATTTTAATGAACTTTGATACTTTCAAATAAAATGAAAGAAAATTATGAATGGATATACTAATCGCAAGTTCTTAAAGTTTTTTTTTTTTAAAAAAAGTAATGGTAAAATAGTATATTTTAATAAGTTACGTCCCAAGACTAAGCAACATTTTTTTAAGCTTATGTTTTTTATCTTTTTACATAATTTTATTCGAATTGTCTGAAAACACTGATATTATTCAAAGGATGTTATCAAGTATATATAACATACATAGCTATAATCTCAAACAATTTAACAGGTGTCATATTTTAAAGAAGAGTAATAATACTTTCAATTACACAACAAAAGAAGAATTGAAAATGTTATTCAGTAAAATTGGTGTAAATAATAAGTCAAAGATAATATGCGATATTATCATTTTCCATCTTATTTTGGCGTTACGGGAAATCCAATTTGCTTGGGACTATAACCATTATCCAAGCTTTCTTCAAGGTTGAATTGGCGACATTTTGAAATAAAACTAGCGATGTGCTTACATGCTGTAATAAAACAAGAGTGAGATTTTATGTAGCTATTTATCTTAATCGTCATGATATCTTTTTGACAATAAAGCAGAATTTTGGAGGCAGGAAATCTTATTTGTGATAGTTATTGTTGCAAGTTGATCTTTACCTTTTTACATTTATTTTTTGCACATGAAAGTTGACAATAATCACTGAACATAATATTTTTATTCTTATTATTAGAGCTGCAAATGAAGTGTTTGTAAGGGTGTGGTGGTATCTTTTAAAAACATCCCTTTGGCAGTAAATGAAAATTTGAGCCCTGTTCACAGATTCTGAACTTAACACCAGATTTTAAGAAATGTTTACACTATGTAAGAAAAGATGATCCCCTAAAATTATCCTTGATTATATTAAGGATCATAAGAGGATGTTCTATTTTGAAGAGAGCTTCTTTTGCGAACAGCTTTTTTCCAGCAAAAACAATTTTATAAATAGAAACATCAACAACTAATTTCAATTATTTATATATTTTAAACATTAATTCCTTCACAATATTTCTCATTCAAAAAGTTTTAGATTCTACATAATTTATATTAGTATTAAATCGCAAATTTTAAATATGCATGGGGTCAATTTTTCTTTTATTTTGAATAAGTTGTCCTTATAATTTTCTTCTTTTCAATAATTTTTTTTTCCATTCAGAAAGTAAAAAAAATGTGGCGTAATCTTGGCAACCAACTAGTCGTACTTCAAAGTGCTCTTGGCATGATCAAGTTCATAAGCACCTCCACCCTCCATATAAAATAACGCTCGTAAAAATAAATGCAGCTTTAATGTTAAACAGAAGACTTTAAAGGGCAGGTCGTTATTCTCTTCCTTTTTTTTATTTTTATTTATTTTTTTCCCCAACCTTGTCTCCGTCTAACTTGAGTTTGATCCTCTAAGGAACCCAAGATGAACTACAGACTGCTATAGTTAGAATTGTTCTCAAAATATGCAACTTCATTGGAAAAGTCAATTAATTCGCAGAATTCAAACAATAGTTCTGTACAAAATAAAGTCAGTAGTTTCTCTTAAATTCAATAAAAAGAAAGACTAACCAAATAATCTTCAGACAATATTTCACCATACACTAAGAAAAATAAAATCATGTGTTTCAATTGTATGACGTATTTTACATGAAATCAAATTCAGATTAAAAAAAGAATTAAATTATAATCTTCAAACGCAAGTTTATGTAAAAATTCATCAGAAAATATCATATTTTTAATTTTGCAATGACATTTCTTTTTAAGATAGTCAGAAGCAAATAAAATTATAGTTTTCGGAAGGAATATGTATTAATTTATATAAAGTGTAAATTTTTCAAGAATTCACACACACACATTTCATTCCCTTAAAGCAATGTCAATATCAAACTCTAATTTTTAAACGACTGTATGAATGCATTTATAAAAAATATGGTGAATCAAAATTCAATTTCCAAGCGAATTTCTAAGATTAAACATAATAGAAAAAAATCATAATTTTCAGATGATAGCTACATGTGTTTGCACATATCATAAAACCAAAAAAAAAAAAAAAAAAAAATTCTTTCTAGATTGTTATAAATATTGATTCTTTCGGAGAAACAAAAGAAATTTGTTTCGAGTTTTCTATAGAATCAGCCCTTTTAATTTCATTTGAAATATAACATATCTTTCAAAACATGGCGCAATTATGCATTAATTTATTAACGAAATAATGAAGTCTCAACTTGAAGAGATTACTATACACGACTGTGACAAAATTCATTCCATTAATGTCTGATACACCTGTATAATTACATCAAGAAAATTAATTAGATTTTTAACATGATACTAATTATATAAATTAATCAGGAAGATTGAGTTTTTTGCATGAAAAATTCAATTCTGTTTTCATCGCGTAGAGTTTGTAAATTAAAATGCCACACTCAAAGCTTAATGCAATATTTTTAAAGAAATTCATACAAATAAATTTTATAAGATTGAGCTGTAATTAGTTTTTTGCAACAATTAAGCCTCCGAAAAAAAAAGAGGAAATATTGGAAATTATTATAAACCGAAAATATTTTACTATTATTAAATTAACTGATATAATGCTTCAGTTTTAAAGACGGTTGAAAACCTTTTAAATAAAACTTTTTTAATATTATAAACAGGTTTTCCACAAGTAGAAGAGAAATTATTCTCTTCAACTCGAGAAATCCTCGGTTCGATCCTGACCCAGGGGAAAGGAAAGACTATTGCTACGTTTCTCTTTTCTGTATGTGAAGGTAGGTGCTCGCTGATTTTCTTGGTTTTTCTATTTATAAACCATCAATTGGTCCATTCATGACATTAACAAGGAAAATTAACATTAGTATTAGTACATACAACAAATATTTTTAATATTTTATTTAATAATAAAAATAAATAATTAACAGGATGGACATATCGATATATTTTATTAAATATGTTTCTGTTTACCCATTTTTGGCAAACTAACCATCTATCACCTATTGTCGACTCTTCACAAATGACGAAGTCGACACCTAAGTCAGCATCATCTTTTCCAAACTTCAAGAATAAAATTCTTGCTGAACATTAATAATAAGCGTACGTAATACTCTAGTATGAATTAATTATCAAATCCTTAATTTAAAAATATAATAACATTTTCCTTCAAACTGTTACATCTTTAGAAATCTTTTAAACGAAAATACTTGTAAATAATAATATTTAAATTAATGATACACAAATAATTGATAATTATGTAGCTAATTAAAACAATATTGTTAATAAAATGATTATAACTTTAATTTTTAGATTCAATCACAATAATTTAACGCCGAAAAGTGTTTTCCCTTATTGGTTGCTCACTAATTACTTTTTCCTGTACTTCTTCTCGTGATTCATAATTACTACTAGATGACTTTTAAAAGTAATCTTCGTTTCTCAAACGATATTTTAATCAACAACGCGTCTCTAATTTTTGAGTAACTTTTCCTTTAAGTTTCGAAGTTCCATCAAATCTGGAATTAATTAAATAGGCCGAATATGCAGACGGATGAAAACTGGGCTTCGACGTCCGGCCTCTTTTAATTTAATTTATAAAACTGAAAGAGGAAGGGAATGCTTAACTATTTTACGAACGAAGAAAATTTTCTTAGATTCTAACCCTCTACCCTCCTCATGCAGACGATTTGTATTAACCCGCTTCAGAGATTTTAAAATCCTTTATCGAAATTAAAGTGATGGCAACGGATTCTAATTTGCTGTAAAGTAGCATTTGCAATAAGCCTTGTTTAGTAAACTATATAATAATTAATATTTTTAATTTAATTTTTATTAAATTTGATAACGTGAGTGGTGCATTTTTGATTTTACCTCCTTATACTCTGATAATAAGGAATTTGTACTGCTACAGATTCCTCATTATCAGAGCATAACGGGGTAAAACATGCAGAGTGGTAGGTAGGTAGGTTATGGCGGGCACTTTTGGAGCTTTATGCTGAGATGCTTGTAGCTCTCATTGAAGAAGGTGTTTGGAGAGGATTAATGCAATCAAACAACTAACCTTATTTAAGTAAAGTCAGTTGAGTTTGGTGATCACTAACAAAGACATCTTGATATGTGAAGAAAAAATTCAAATTTACAAATTCTGTTAGAAAATAGTTCAAAGTGGATTTTGAATTGTAACTTTCTTTTTTCATTAAAATTGGAATCTGTTGGACAGGCGTAGAAAATCACAGCATGCAAGAATTTTAATTTTCGGATTTGTAGACAGTTTAAATATCCAAGAGAATGATAATGCTCCTATTCCTAATTTTTTCCGTAGTTGATTCCTCAGTTGTTCGTATAAAGGACAATCTAAGAGAATATGATCTATGGTTTCAGGTTCACCGCACTGACAGCGGTCTGTATGCCAGAGATTAAACCTAAATAGAATCGAATTAGTAGGAAAAGATCTTGTTCTTGCTCTGGTCAGCCATACGTCTTCTAGTCGCGATTTTGTTAACAGCCTATGATTTTTGCGAATAGATGCGAGATGAGTGAATGCTTCAGCATATTTGCTATTTTTGCATTGATTGAGACTTTCTTTAAAGTAATGTTCCTTGACGTGTTGTTTCAAATCTTCTGGAGAAATAGATCGAATAGCATAATTGCTCACAGGTGCTGCTTTCGCCAATGAGTCTGCAATTTCATTACCTGCAATCCCTGAATGTCCGGCAACCCAAACTAACTGTATTGATAAGCACTTTTGAGTAGATTGAATCATTTGGAATCGAAGCAGTTGAATAATAGTTGGTGATGTCCTGGAACAATCTGAAAGAGCAGAGATGCAAGAAAGTGAGTCTGTGAAAATGACATATTTTTTGGGTTCAGTGCAAATTTTAGAGACTGCAATAAGCAGTGCCATGGCTTCTGCCGAGAAGATGGAGCTTATGGGACTAATTTTCCCTGTTATTGATAAACTAGTTGTAAAATTGACTATTGCAATGCCCACAGTTGATCCCTGCTTGGAAGCATCTGTAAAAATCATCGTATCTGTCTGCCATGATGACTCGCAAACTTGGTGGAATAGCTTACAAATTATATTTTTCGGCAATGATTTAGTCTGAAAAGGGAGACTCGAGGAGCAAATGGAGATTTTATTTGACATTTCTGGCCAGCCAATTGGGACTTTTAATATGCACGAGGTATTTATTCCTGGTTGGTCGAACCACAATTTGGCTTTAATGGCCAGAGGATGATTACGATTGACTCGATTGTAAGTTAGCTTTTCCCAAGCTGAAGCACAGGGGGATAATGATGACTTACTTAAATTTCGAATGTAAAAGTTTAAGGAGAGCATTTCATGTCTAGAGTGAAGAGAAATTTCTCCTGTTTCTTGTAAAACTATCGGTATGGGGGGGTCCACTTAGGAAGACCAGTGGCAATTCTTAGGGCAGTGTGATATACAGTTTCAAGGATTTTACGGTCTGTTGTGCATGCTGAAGTAAATATATGACAGCCATAATCCAGACTAGAGACAATAAAGGACTTCACGATTTGAAGAAGATGAGCGGTACGAGCACTCCATCTATTACCTGCGATACCTTTTAAAGCATTCAACTTTTTTGATATAGCTTTTCTCTTTTCCTGAAAATGATGACGGAAAGATAAATTGTGTGAAAAATGTAATCCCAAAATTCGAATATTTTTACTCCAGGAAATAGGGTGATTGTTGATGAACAAGTTGAAATTAGGTTGTTGTCGTTTTGAAGAAAAGTTAACCATAGAGCATTTTTGTGGGTCTATCAATAACTTCCATTCTTGACACCAATTTTGTAATATGCCAAGTGCAGATGTTAGTTTCTGCTGAAGTTTTCCCAAGTTAACAGATTCATATAGTAGAAATATATCATCAGCGTACATGAAGCATTTGATGTCACGGGGAAGGATATCGTAGAGGTCTGCCATAAACACTGAGAACAAGAAAGGTGATAACACGCTCCCCTGTGGAACTCCCCTATATGAGGTGGCTGATGAAGATAGCTTATTTCTCCACTTTACTTGAAAATGGCGAGCTGTAATGAAATGTTGAATCCACAAAGCAGCTTTTCCTTTTATGTTTGCTTGAAGTAATTTATAAATTAGGCCGTCTGGCCAAACTGAACCATAGGCCTGGGAAATATCCACTGCAACCAAAATAACAAATTTCTTAGAGGATCTGGCAGAGATTATGTGATGATGAATGATGGATAAAATACTGTCACAACCTCGATGTGGCAGAAATCCGTGGTGATTAAAATGAAAGAAATATATGGTTGATATATGGTCAATAAATCTCTTCAAAATCATTCTTTCCATTAATTTACACATGACACTAGTCAGAGATATAAGACGGTACGATGCCACAAGATTGGCCATCTTTCCTTGTTTTAAGATTGGAATAACAATGGAGGATTTCCATATTTCTGGTACAATACCTGTAAGCCACGATTTATTTATCAGGAAGAGGAGGTATTCTAGGTTGGTACTAGTGATGCCTTTTAATACTTTTGCAGATATCTTATCTGGACCAACAGATGAGTTTTTGCATCTTGCCAAAGCTTCTTGCAGTTCAGATGCAGTAAAGGGTTTATTGTAAGAAAAATTCTCACTTGTACTTAAATCCAGTGGAATAACCTCTAAAATTGGTGAACGAGTGTAGAAGTCTGTAAACATATTAGCTTGATGAGTAGGATCTGTCACTGGAGAATTATTATGTAATAGGATCATATTTGAAGTTAGAGATACTGTAACTCTCTTTTGAAGATTTTTTAATAAGTTAAAAATATTTTTTGATGTTCCAGCTGAAATTATTATTTCGTCCCAATATTTTTGAGAGAGAGATACGAGTAGTCGATGTAGTTCGGCTGCAGTTCTTTTATATGCCATCCAAACGTACTTATCACATGTGCGTTTAGCTTTACGCCAAAGACGTCTTTTTTGGCCAAGGAGATAACCACACCTAGAAGACCAGCATGGGGGATAAGGTTTACGTGGCATTTTCTGCCATCTTCGAAATTTGTGAAGTTTATTTATGCAGAGATGATTGAATTGTTCAATAGAGTGAAGGTTAGAAATTTCATGATCAGTATTGATGGAAGTAAAGAATTCTGACCACAGGATACGTGATCTGTTCGGTATGTGGTGATCAATATCTCCAATAGCTATGCTAGTTTTAGATGGTGAATGATCACTTCCAAAACAATCTGGGTGAACTTCAATATGACTAAGGTGATAAATGTCTGGTGATACAAAGGAGAAATCAATGAGTGAAGGTTTATGATGTGGGCCGTAATGTGTTGGAATTTCAGAGTTCAGGAGGCAGCAATTCTCTTCCTGAATCCATTCAAGAAAATCATTTGCCCTTGATGAAGTGGAACAGCTTCCTAATGATGTATGTCTAATATTGAAATCTCCTATGATGATATAAGGAGGCCGAATTCCTTGAATTATGCTATGAAGCCACTCTGAAGAAAATTTGCCAGGAGGAATGTACACATTAATGATTGTTATTGTAGTCGTTGCCACTGTTATCTTGACTGCTAAGATTTCTCTGCCATCATCTGAGTGACGGATAGGAGAAAATTGCCTTGTTGGAATGTCTTTATTTACTGCTAGGAGAAGGCCACCACCTCGGCTATCTTCTTTATCCTGACGAAAGATTATTTTGTTAAATAAAGATATCGTGTTAACTTTTTTTAACCAAGTTTCTTGTATTGCAATAACATCTGCAGAATTAAAATAATGAAGTTTCATGTATGGGTGCTTATTGAAAACACTTCGAGAATTCCACGAAATTAATGAGAACATGAAAAGGTTACAATTATTATGATTATAATTTGACTTCTAAGGACTGATGCGCCCAGTATAGAAGTTGCGTCCCATCTGTTAGGAAATTTTATTGCTTCCCTTTCTGAATTTTATATTTTCAATTATTTCTGACTGTTCTTCAGAAGAGTTACCAAAATTAAATACACTATTCACAGGTAAAATTGGATTGAGATGAATGTCACTGTTACTAGAGTTTGATGATTGTTTTGGAATCGACTACTTTTCCGAGTTTTCCTTCTAGCAGGGGATGATGAGAGACTTCTAGTTTCAAAATTTTGCTTACAGTTTCTTCAAATTTTTGGAAAATAGTATTAAGAGATGGCTTCTTGTTGGGTTTGAATAGCTAAGATTTTTTGTCTACTGACTCTTCAAATTTCGTAAGAATTGGAGATGACTATATCATTTATTTTAGCTTGAGTAATTTCTGATGGTTGATTAGACTTTTACAATAGTAGCAAAATTGGTTTTAGAGCTTCTAAATTGTCTTCTTGCTTCAATAAAAGATGGATGGTTTATTGCCTTAAATTTTAAAAACCGAGTTTCTTCTTCACGAGATGAACATGAAGGATCATCTGAAGTGTGAGGTCCTTTGCAGTTTGCACAATATGGGACTTTAGTTGAACAAGGATCACTATTGTGATGTGTGCCACAGAATCTGCATAAAGCTGATTGTACTTTGCATTTTTTTGTTGCATGTGTAAATTTTAAACAAATTCCACATTGAAGAACTTTATCCACAAAAATCTTTACATTTACAATAGATAAAAACACTTTAATTTGAGATGGGATTTTATGTCCGTAGACTCTTACCAAGATAGTTTCTGAAAGCTCTGAAGATCCCTTTTTATTAAAACGTCGTATTTGAGATACAATAAGGCCGTTATTTTCAATTTCTAATGATAGATTTTCTAGACTTTCGTCCAATGATATGAACGGAATAATAAATTTCGTAGTGTATTG
This sequence comes from Latrodectus elegans, assembly GCA_030067965.1. Taxonomy (NCBI): domain Eukaryota; kingdom Metazoa; phylum Arthropoda; class Arachnida; order Araneae; family Theridiidae; genus Latrodectus; species Latrodectus elegans. Next base: position 70,957,121 of record CM057815.1, read on the forward strand.
TTCAATTTGTATTTGGGGAATCACAGGGACATTTAATACTGTTTCGATTTTACAAATTTCGGTTGCAGTTTTGTAATCATTTGTAGTGATAATTAGTTTTCCATTTCTGGTACGTCTGACTTCTTCAATTCCATTGTTGTTGGAAATAGCATTTAATAGTTCAAATTTTAATTGTGAAGGCTTCTTAGGAACCGAAGCATATCCTGCTGTAGGACACAAAAATATTGTGAAATTTGAAATTCCAGCTTCAGAAGCTATTGGTATAGTTTGAAGTACATTATCATCATAGTCTAATATAGAGCTCGATGCATGTTTTGGTATGCGATATTCACACTCAATAATTGGTATATCGTATAGCATGTCTGTCATTTTGAATATAACATTTTGTACGTACTTGAGGAAATAAATTAATAGAACCACTTGAGCTTGAAACTATATAATAAACTAATCAATAAATTAATTTATAGGAATCCCCAAATTCCTACAAACTTAAATAAATGAAAATAAATTGCTTGAGTACTTCTCAAAGATAATAAAGTTCCAAGTAGATTGTACGTCTGTAAGAATCTGCAACTTTTCCAAAACTCAGCTTATTGCAGTATACGTCAAAACCCTGCAAATGAAAGTGCAGAGTGTTAGTGGACAAGATTTCTGCTACCTACTTCTGCCAGTTTAAGCCGTTTTTTGATTTGTAAGTTTTATAGGGACGAGGGCAGTGTCTGAGCTGGCATTCTCTTCTCCGAATTTCTCCATCACACCAATGGATAAGATATTAAGCCCTTCGAATATTTTAAGCAAGATGAAATTCACTCTTCAACTGTATCAGATATTAAACTTGTTATCTTACAAACAAGGAAATGAAGCTGAATTTACATTTAATTTTAATCTTGTTTCACCCCCAACAGCTAATTTCTGTCATCATTATTCAGCCCTATAAGCTCGTCATTTTGAATTACAATTGAGTGATGAGATCAATGAAAGAGTTAGCCTGGTCCTGCCTAAAATTCCATTTTCCTACAAAAAGAAAGATACACAATTGTAGAAAATTCTACTTCCTACAGGAAGAAAGATACATTTGTATAGAAAATTCAATGTGCATTGGTTTATTCAGCATGATGATCTTTTACGTGCACAAGTATCGAACCCATTAACTTCGAACATTTTTGGCGTTAATGTGGCCGTTCTATGTTGATAATACATGCAATTAAGACATTGTTGTTTATTTGCTTAGAACATAGTTTGCTTAGCTGCATTGCATTTTTTTATTTTAGATTGTTTCAAGTTATTTGCGTAGTTCCTTGATTTGGGATGATTCAGTATTAAAAATAAATAAAATAAACAAACACTTGAATTATTACTTTGGATTTGGTATAGAATCCAGTGCCCTTTGGTTTGGTGAAAATTTTGGCGGTTCGGATAGATAGAAATAAAAGAAGGTATAAATGTGTACATCAATAAAAACCAATAAACATTAAGTAAGCATACAGAATGTATATTCCATACTCTAAGAACTGAAATACCATCTTCCATTTCTAAACTTTCCTATACATCATTTTGATGTAATTTTATTTTAAAATGATTATTTACATTCCTTTTTTTTCAATGCGTTTTGGAACTTGGGATAAAATATAAGTAAGTACAAGTTCGTATTCCATGTTTTGCCTCTGCAAGCGATTCCAACACTGGACGTTTGCGATGGGAAAAAAAAATTTAAATTGAAAAATTTGGGAAGCAGACCATCTGTTACATTCCCTGACTTCTCTTTTTCTTCTTTTCAAATGGACTTGCTCGCATTTTTCATATCTTGAATCACTAAACTAAAAAAATAAAATGAAATAAAAAAATGGCCCCTGCAAGATTGAATTCAATCCCGGCTTTCACAACAAAACCACTGGGAGTTTATTAAAAATAAAAAGAGCCTCAAAATGCGTACCACTTTGCATAAGACCCTATCCTCGCTGGAACCGCGAGAATTAAGGCTTACTTTGGATTAGGAAAATGGAAGAAGTCGAGAAGCTATTGTGAGATTTCTGTCTTAATTCCTGCATGGCTCACCCCTACCATTCTCTCCATCCCTTATTAAGTTAAAAAAAAAAGTAAAAAGAATTTCACCCTGTCCGGCTGAGTACAAAGTTTTGCACCTTTTCTTCTCTCAAGAAGGGGGAAAACGAAAGGGAAAATCTTTTGCAGCGGCGATATTTCCCTAAATGCCCAGAGAAAAAGAGAAAAGCGCATTCAGTATAAATCCAGTTTCATTTCGGCTTTATTCTTCCGGACACACCCCCTCACTCCTCTCCCTTTATTTCATTGCATGCATATGTGTTTGGTGCGCATACATATTTTGAAAAGAGAGAATTATTTCTTTTTTGACGAATGGCAACGGGTCTCGGGAAGGGGATGCACAAAGAGGAAAATGTTTTATATAAATACTTTGAAATCCTTGCCATGTGTCCCAGAAAAGGGAAACATCACAGGGATTTTTTTATTATTTTTTTTCTTGTAGTGCTTCGTACAAATTTGTTTTCGATTTTCCTTTGTGGTGATATAACTTAAGAATATCGTTTGGAGTTATATGCTGTGACACTGGAATAAAAAAAAAAAAAGTCTCAGATAAAGTGTTTTTAAGCGGATATTTTCCTCAAACGATATTATAACGAAATCCTGGTTCCTCATCTCTCTCCAGGTGAATACTTTCACATTGTAGAGCCATCGGTGAATTAATTTTAGTTTAACTTTCCCTTAAATAGCTTTAACAATTTAAAATATTTTACTTTAAAAAATCCAAGCATCCGTTAACGTTTTCAACTGAAGAGAAATATTTTGTGGAATTATTTTCTATTTTTTCTAAATCATAATCAATTTAGAGACTGAAATATAACGCTTTAGTAGAAATTTCATTTTGGCGACATTTTTATCGCCTATGAATTTCCTATCATGAATCACCATTTTTATCGTCTATGAATTAATGAAATTTCTCAGCCAGTATCGTAAGGTAAAAGCCTAATTTAGCAATACATTACATGATTACATATATGTACAAAACTTTACATTATAACTCTTACATATTATTTAAAATATTTCTTTTGTTTATATATTCTGATTAAACCAATGTTTCTGAAACGAGTTGCGTATTTATGAATAAAAGATCAGTGATTAGGAATTAATACTTTCGTTAAATAATATATATATATATATATATATATATATATATAGATAGATAGATAGATAGATAGATAGATAGATAGATATAGATATATATTATGTGTGTGTGTAATAATTTTGAACACACACAAAAGACGAAGTTGACATCTGACATAGCATGCTTTTCTGCACTTCAACCACTAAAACCCTTGGAGGAAAATTTAAACCTTCGTGACTTTTTAATTGCTTAATCCTTACCACACTAAATTACGTCTTCAGCAGCGTCTGATATCATATGTGCTATGATCCAGTGGCTCTGTAGTACTTGCATTCACGGGCATACATACATAACTGCACAGGCGAGCCTCGGAATGTACCTTTAGATTAAGGGGTTTGAAATACTCATCCATCAGCAAGTCTCACGTAATTTTGAACCACGGTCAGGTGAAGAGGTTACACCTGAGCTGGCAACTTCCTCTCCACACCCACTTCACACTAGCGGAAGGATTTCGTAAGTCACATATCAACGTGGTCGCCCTTCCAATCACTGCCGGCAGCAAATGATGCTTCTCATTTTCTGAGCTTACCAGGAAGCAGTGTGAAGCTACAGACACACTGCAGCTCATTTGCCGTGGATTTTGAGGGTAACCAATTTCTCCCTCAATGAGTTGTTGGAGTTCCATGAATTGGGAACGTGTCCACATCAAATTTACGACAACCAAAGTCCTGCCGTTGGTGTAGCATGGATGTGGAGAAGAAGGTGACAGCTCAGGTGGAACCTCGTTATCTTATCATGACCATGAGATGCATGGCGATAGGATAGTATTCCAAACCAGTTGACTTTTAAGTACAGACTGGGGCTCGTCTGTACAGGTATTTATATATGTATCGAACATGCTATCTTTTGGTCAAAAGAAAAAATTGTGTCTGCAACAGATATCATGGCCTACAAATTAATTCTATGTGTTCGAAGAAAAATAGTTTCAGTTTTTGATTTAAATATACTGGAATATATTCTACTTGCATGAGTATATGGCCCAGTACTGGGATCTTCTGCTTGGTCCCTGCTTCTAAATGACGAAAACTTCCACCCAGTTGCTTCTATCTAACTAGTTGTTGTTGCATCAATATGCTTCCCTGTATCTAACCCTGATTTGGGCTCTACTATTTTGATGGAACCGAGTGGAGTCTTCCTAATTTTGAAGCAAGGGCGAATCAGAAGACCCCCAATAATTGGCCTGCCACCTCCATAGGTATCATTTCACTTGAAGAACATTGTGACCACGCGTAGTTTTAACGTACCCTAGCCGCTATTAGTGAACTCGACGGTTCTTTGTTTAAGCCGGGATTTAAACTCCCTAATTTCTGATAATGAGAATGACACCCTAACAAACTAGGCTGCCGTGGCCTCTCTATCTAACTAATAGACGCCACCTCAGGGTTAGGTACTGGAAAGCATGCTGCTGCAATAACAATTTACCTGAATATGACTAAAAAGATTTTAGTGATGTGGTTAAAGATATGTTGCATAGGCTTTTGATATTCAGAAATATAACACCATGAGAGGAGAAATATAACATCACGGGTCTTCTAAATCCAGAAATAATAATATTTCAGCTATATAAATTTGTAAATTATGTAAGTAATTTCATCTTAATGAATTTCTTTAATCTTCTTACTTTAGACCCCTACTTAGACAAACACTTACCAAACTGCATTTTCACACTTATTAACACATTTTTAAGTAGGGCAAAATATGTACCTTGAGTGCCATTGTTGCACAGGTGACATGGCTTCCTCCGCTCGTGTTTTGGCGTGTTTAAATTTTAGCATTGACGAGGTCCTGAAGAACCTCACTTTTTTTTTAGACATTTTGGGATATTTTTGTATTTATGAGGATAGTTTAGATCGTTGTTAGATAATCCCTAGGTTAACAACAACAAAAATTTTGGTTCATAGTTTTTGAACGTAACAGCTAACTGTAACTGAATGCGTAAGAGAATTTTTGAATCAATATCAACTAAAGATTATTATCACCGGAAATTTCCCACTTCTCTCTCATTCTGTTTCCACATAACGCTAACGGAGGACATGAATTTAATGTCCATTAATAATTACGAAAAATTCTTATACTAGCCCACAAATATTTCAGTTTCAGACTTTGGGTGGTAAAGATTGAAATCCCTCGTTCGGTTATTGTGACTTTTATTTTCAAAATACGTTCATGATCTTCCCCTTTTGTGAGGTTATCACGTGTTAATGGTATGCAGGGGATGGTGATCGGAAGGGAATAGCCTAAGTTCTCTCGATAAGGGATGCTCCATAGCTTGTTCATCGAATATGGTCATGTTGAGAAGGTTGGTGCACTTTAAAAGCTACTTGTAATGTGTATTGTAATGTAATGTATTTCCATTAAAATGACTAAGCGTGGCGTGTACCAGCGTAAGTTTCAACCTTCTCCCTTGATGTATTTCAGAATTTTAAAGTGGCAGGCTATGTTTAGTTGCTTTAATTAGCAGAAACTACCATTTGCGAATGTATCATAATAATCTAACATGATATGGACGCAAAAATCTCCAAGTATAATTACAGAGGATTGACTCACTGTAACTCAGATGATTGTTGCTATTGTACCAGCATACTTCAGCGTACTTACTACGGTGTTGGGCTCAACCAGTAAGTGTAAGCAGCCGGGTGGCTGTCTTCGTAATTTAGAATCGAGGATCTAGAAGAAAACCTCTTAAAATATGACCTGCTATCCCCATAGGTACCATTTCACTCGGAGGATATTGCGACAACGATCTATTTATCGAGATTCAGCCACTTTTAATTGTGACTCAAGTAGTGGACAGAGATTCTTCAGAGCGAAAACTCTTAATTTAGATTCAGCCATTGGTGAAGAAAGAGCGATGGTGCTTTTGCCGTCTGTCTACATAAACAACTACTGTTGGGATGACTGCTAAGGAGTTTTCCGGATTTGGGATTCTAAATGAGATCCACTATCCACAAAAAAAATGCAACCAGAAAGCAAAGGATATATGTATATATTTCTATTGACTTTAAGAGATTGAGATAGCCCCAGAATTAGACAATGCAGTCGCTTGAAAAATGCATGGCCAGTAACTGATTATTTTAATCGGTAAACGCCAGTAAAATGAATGACCGAACCATTCACTGCAGTGGTCGTTTTAAGCTCTAACTTTAAAAAAAAAAATAACGGTGGAAATAAAAGTAATCAAATCTGAAAACGGTGCAAATATTTATTTAAAATGCCGTTGTTACTTGCTATGACTCCATCTTATAATCAAAATATAATGTGTTTAATTCCTATTGAACGAAGATCATAGAGATGAGCTGGAACGTTTTGTAGAAATCTTTAAGCAACCTCAATTTTATGCAGGTTGGTTGAAAAAAACTTTTTTTTTTTTTAAGTTTTAAAATTACTACATTTTATTTATCTAATGGACATAAAAATTTCGAATATTCGATCACCCTTAAGAATGGATTTTGATGACATTTTTGAATTTGACTCATACAAGTGATATCCCAAAATATGTATTGAAATAGAAACCGATTACACCACACATATTGTGGGCTTGAACCCCCACCCCCTCTGTCCAAAACATTTGTATACATTAAGTATCAACCACAAATGTATAACTTCAAAGTAAAACTCAAAATTATTTTTTTCAAACTGAGGAAACAGATTAAATAAAAAAAATATGATATAATAAAGTAAATATAGTAAAAAGGCTAACTAAATATTATGTGTATATGTTCAGCTTGAGGTCAAATAAAGTTAAAATTTATTGACTGTATCACATTTTCATTTAAAATTGTAATCTTTTTTATAGAATAGTTTGATTGGATAACTATAAAATTATTTTAGTTTGAACTAGAGAAAATTATAAATATATAACAATTTTATCTATTAGAACTCGAATTTTATTTTGTGAAAACATAAATAAATTTTAGCATATGGTTATTAGCGAAGTCAAATTTAAATATATTTAAAAAAATTTTTTTTCAGAACAAGTTTCTTGTTTCTAAAGATAATTTTTTTTTTTAAATATATTTACATTTTTACAATACACTTTGATTATTGAGTGCAATCTTATTGACTGTACCTAGCATTTATACATAATGTACCTGAAATTACTAAAAAAATATGGAGATGATCCCTTAAGGTAGTGAGAAAAACAGGGGAAATAAAGCTGGGTGGAGAACATGGACAAGCTTAAGATATTCACTCTCAAAACTACAACAAGCGGATGCTTCATTCAATTTCCAAAAAATAAACAAACAAAACGCGGAAACGAGTAAAATGAAAAAAAAAAAAAATACAGACGAATATATATCAGAGAATGAACGCAAAGGAGGTTAAGAAAAAATGAAGAAAAGCAGAGAGAAAGCAAAACTTGGACGAAGAGGGACGAAAAGTGAAGATAAGAAGAAAAAAAAAAAAAGAAGGAACAAGCTTGAGCTTCTCTTCTTCGAATATATATTGCATAATAGCCACTTCAAACGATTCCCTTCCCTTTCCAAAGATTTTCTGCAAAAATGGATAACACACCTCTCCACCCCACTCCATGACACCCCCACCCCAGGATCCTTTTATTTCTTTTGTTACATGAATTCTTCTCAATTTTTGGTAACAGTCGCGCTTTGGGTAGAACATAACAGGTATATTCTGAAATTTCCCCCTGTGGACCACCCCTTCTCGTTTTTGAAGTAATAGAACTAGTCCTTCATCCTGTCCGTTTTTGCTCATTTTATTTGTCTTTTCGGATGAATTTTAAAGGACTAAGAAACGTACGCGGTATTACACGAGCCTCTTTCCCTTTTTCAGGGAAAATTTTTTAAGTAAACTTTCTGGAATAGGGATTTCGTTAACTTAATCAAATGAAGGGTATTTTCTTGTGTTTACTTTTCCTTCAAAAAAACTTTGTATTTCTCTTTTCCATCGTTTTCTCTCAAAATAGGGAGAAAAATCTGATGTTTGTGAATAGTTTAGATATGGTTTTATGTATAAAGTGAGAAAATTTTTACCGGGAAACGAATAAAAGTTTTCCTTTATTATTCCTCGAATTTGAAAGGGAATAATTGTTCGCTTTGAGACTTCCTCGGGATTATTTTCTGCGTTAGATTAAATTATTTTATATGACTGCTGACTTTCATTTCAGTTTCAAAAGGGAAATAATTCCCTACCATTTTTAATATAAAGTTTTATTTATTTGCAGAGTAGTTTTCTTTGTTTATTTGTATTTCAATGTGTTTATTTTAAATTAGAAAAGACTTTTCAGAAAAACGGGAAAAGGAAATTTTCATCTGGAGATATATATATTGGGTATTTTATTTAGGTTGAAAATCGGATTCCATAATCATATTAAATGGCTTCAAATCATAACATTTGTTTTGTAAGAGTGGAGAATCCAATTCAAATATATATATATATATATATATATATATATATATATATATATATATATATATATATGTGTATATATATATATATATATATATATATATATATATATATATATATATATATATATATATATATATATATATATATATATATATATATATATATATATATATGTGTGTGTGTGTGTGTGTGTGTGTGTATGTGTATAATATATATTTACAGTAAGAAACTTGATTTAATTTATGTAAATTACATTACAAACTTTTGAATTTTCAATAGCTTAGTAATGTATGTATATATATATAATTATATACATTACTAAGCATAAGAGAGAGAGAGGGAAATTTTTTATAAATATTATTACATAGAAGGTATTTTTATTATAATATAAATTTTGAAAATAAAATTATTTTTTAAAAATTATAAAAAATGCATACTTTTATATTTTTATAATATTTATTAATTCATATTAATCATTAAAAGGAAATAACGTTATATAAGTAACGTAAATATAAAACCCAGCAGAAGAAAAATTCAGTCTAGTTGGCTAAAACAGCACTTTTCTGTTTGAAAGTCTACAGTTTGGTGCTTAGTCCAGTAGAAGAATATTTTGTTCAGATTTAATTTTGTCCATTCAAATTAAACACACACACACACACACACATAGAGAGAGAGAGAGAGAGAGGACGTTATGCTTCTTTTTTATACAGTGTAAATCTCGCTTTATCTCCCAGAATATGATCCACATGGTGCCAGTATAGTGTTCATTTCCTTTCATATTTCAACGATTAAATCAACCGCTGCTCTACAACTTTGTAACTGACATTTTCTCCACATTTAGTTTTACTTTCAATGTAAAATTCTCTAACTTCAATATATCGTTCGATACTTAAATCTTCAGAGATAAATCCTTATTAGTTATACTAAGGATAGAGCATTTCGAATTTACATCATATCAATTTCTCTGACATACCATGTATTTTAAAGACAACTTTATTAGCAGTTTTAAAAACAGGTTTAATTAGGTGGTGATGACTTTTGCTGAAGAAAACGCGTTTCAGTTATGCACTTAAGATACTGGGTTAAATATTTGACCGAACAGATGACCATCGTGATAAGTGGGTGTATGCACATTAAATATTTGTCAGCTGTAACACCTTTTCATTGATATGATGAGAAGAAGAGAATATTGCTTTGGGTTTCGATTCAAATTTATGGGTTTGTTAGCATTTTTACTCGATAGAAATTAAAGCTCAATATTCATTAACATAATACAGTAAATTAAAAGCAAATAAAGAAATTATGAAATCTTTTTGGTTGTGTTAGTCTGGTTGAAAAAAGCATTATTTGCACAAACATAAAGTGTGGGTTTAATACGTGACCCTAAAGTGGCAAATGACATGGTAAATATTTAAAAGAATGTAAGGAGAATCCTGGTGGCTTAGTGGTAGTGCTTCGTGCATCCAATGCACAGGTTCGATTCTCAGGCTGGGAGAGGGCGACTCCACATTTTATTCCCTCAGTTGGTTTATAAACCAAGTATGCTTGGAAACTAAACACTGGTGGTTTCACATTAGGTTGACCACCTAACCAGAACATATGCTTTGCATCCAAAGGCCTTCTTCTGAAATATAAATATGACTGGTTTGGTTTGTTTGTCGCTCAACGGTCATTTTTTGCACGCGAGGGCTAATTAGACCCGGCCCTACGGTTTAAAGTGGACTCCGAACCACTACAAACATCCATACCCAAGGTGGGATTTGAACCTAAAAACTGTCGAACCGAAATCAAGAGGATATAGGCGCAACAGGCCTTGGTCTACATTTGGGTTGTTAGGCCACAAGTTTAGTTTTATATTTAATACTCTCTATTCTAAGATTCCAATGCCTATTGGCTGTTGAAGCGTGGAATAGAGAAGGTAGTGCTAGATTCGGTGTCAACCTCCTCATTTGATTGTATAATTTAACTATATTATATTTGATTCGTAATTACGAGATTTTTTTTTTTTTTTTTTTTTTTTCATTTAACCACTTCTGTTGATTTGCTTGTTTGTTGGTCAAATTCATCTAGAAGCTAATATGATCATGACCTACTCTATAGAATTGATTCTGAACCAGTACAAACATCCCTGCTTGAGTCGGGACTCAAACCCACAACCTGTTGAACCGAAGACATGCGTGCTAATCACTCTGCGGCCAACTCGGTGTGCGTCTGTTAAAAGAAATGTGTAGCTGATCTCTTAACTGCAATAATTTAAATATAATATTTACTGAAATAGAAAAAATTAACTTTCTTAAAAGTGGATGTTATATTTATGAGCATTCAAAATTCTTTATTTTTTTGTTTTTTTTTTCTTGATACTTTTTGGGAGTACTGACTTTTGTTTCTTAAAAGCTTTATTCTCGAAAAGTTAATCTGTTTTGAGATCAGTGGAAAGATTCGGCTATAACGAATTACAAATATGATATGCATGCATATTTTTTCATGACTTTTCCGTCCTTTCCCAGTTAATCATGTAGATTCTAGGAACCAGCGGCTTAGATAATCGTTCGTCTCCTTGTCTCCAGAACACATGAGGGATTTTTTTCCACATTAATTGCAGCCTCTGTGCTTTTTCACGAAAGTAAAAATTTAAAAAAATAAGCCTTTGACGCACCACTTTTAACAAGCTACGCGTCGGTGATCACGCCACCTACCCCCCTATCGTTAGCGAAACATGCCCACGCCTCCCCCCCTCCTTACGCATGCCCTCTTCACTGTCCCGATCTCAAGTGTTTCCATTGAGGCAGGAGTGCGTTTCGAACCGTGTAATGAAAGTCATATTTCACGCAGATCCCTTCTTTTATGAGTAATTTTTGCTTCAACCCCCCCTCCCACTCTATATGCCGGGTTAGACGAAAAACGAGTACATCTCTCGAGAACCAACAATTTATTTTTTTAGATACCTATATTCCACAGGTAACGCGTAAAACGCACCCCCACCTATCTTAAGAAGGATGTTTCCATTTTTGGGGGAAGGTAGCTCTCTTATAAAATATTTCAATATTTAAGAAGTTCTCCTGTTGTGTACTCCACCTCCTATTCTACTCCACTTGATTTATACTTGTTTGAGTAAGGCTCGGGGATAAGTGCAGAAATATTGGGAGTAAACTTACATTTTGAAGTGTCTGGCACTTTAGTGGTGGCAGCGAGCGTTCCTGTGTTTCTTCATAAAAATCACTGGCAATCCTTCATTGATCTTTATGTTTCGGAATATATCAAGCAAACGGAATAAGTTGTTGTAATATTAAGAAATTAGCTGCCAAAAGATGGCGTTAATGCTCCCAGTGACTTACACTTATTTTCCCAATATTACAAATAAAAGCCTTTTCCATATCCATTTAAATTTTTTAAAAATATATTAGCATGTCCTAGTGGGTAAGCCACGATATTCGGAAGGTATATTACACATTTGATCCTTTCACTGATGAACAATTGAATATTGCGTACATTCCTACTTTGCTTATATTTGTCAAGATAATCACTTTTCAATTTTCGGAGTTTCTTCCTTTGCAACATGTAAAAATATCCTACAAATTATGATACATTGTCTTAAAAGTATATAAATGGTAATTGTTCAATCACCTTGACTATCTTCAGCAATTTAACTTCAAGATCATTAATGCTGGGTTTTTCTTAAAGAAAATTGATAGTTATTGTTGTCAATTTATTTTAAAAAGGCAAAAACAATCTCAAATATAAAGCTATTGCTGCAAATTTTCTGGAAATTTATCAGAAAATTGAATACAATCACTGCTAAACAAGAAAGGTCTATAACATCCCCACGATGGTTGTTATTTAAAGCTTCTGAGTTCACTTTTTTGAATAGGAATTGCTGAACATGCATCACACTGCAAAATTCAACTTTGTAAGAATGTGTTTAAACACGCTTGATGAAAATACACTTGTAAATGCTTAAAACAATGCTCGTAAAAGTGTTAACATACTCATAAAAATATCCTTGGGTTGTTTGCCACCCTAACCGCCATAGGGCGCAGTGGCCTAGTTGGTTATACATTACTTTATTGTACATACTTGAATTTTTTGCCAAATAAGTGCCACCTTTTCATACATTTCTTGAGCTGAAGATCCGCTGTGTTCGCTCAGGGGTTAACAGCAAATTAAACAGGTTCGTCGTAGCAATATCTTCCGTATGAAACGATACCTGTTTAGTTGGCATTCCAAATATCGGGAGTTTTCTGCTGGGTCGCTGCTTCTAAATTCTGAAAAACCATTCATTTTCAGGGTCTTCAGTGGCATATTCACTGGATATACCGCTTGATAAATTGCCATCACTTCCGTCCGTTATAGTGCTGAAAATGACATATATAGTTTCTAGTTAAAGGGCATTATATTAATAATATTTTATGTATGTAAATTTTTTAACTATCATTATATCGTGTAATATTGGTGATATAATCCACAATTACAGATTAAGAGCTATCATATCAGTCAATTTGTAAAACTTCTCCTTACAAATAGACTTAACACTCTCTAATTTTTTCTAATTCTTGTGTCACTTCTTTTTAAAAGTAATTTTTTCAGTTTGTGATATTAAATTATAAACTGTGTGAACCTCTTTTTATATTTATCAAACTATTCTCTCTTTTCAGTTTAACTGTTTTGTTGAAAAGTTGTAACATTCTTAATCATTTTACTATCTTTATTAACCATTTTCTAACTAATTTTTTTAAAATTATAAATAAAACGTGTAAAATACATTTTAATTTAAAATTCTATTTTAAAATTTTAAAACAAAAGTGAAATATTTCCAAAGTACGATTAGGTTAAAAATACTCAATATTTTATATGCATGTGAATAGTTTTGTGTTTTATTCGGTATTATTTTATTTTTTAAAATTGATAAATAATCCATTCCAAGTAATAGGAAATTTAAAATTGTATTTTAACAGTTTTGTATCTGTTAAAGTAAAGACTCTAAAAAATATCCAGGTAGAGATATGAATTTTAATAAAATCATCATTCGTACGAATTGTTAAATAATTTATTAAAAAAAAAAAAAGAAATCGGAATTTTTCAAAAATAAAAACTTTTATTTTTCTCAACCAGATAAATGCACCTTTGGGAAATTATACTGATCTCACAAGGTTAATGAAAATGATACGACCTAAAATATTTCGATTCCTAAAATTACCCGCGTTTTTGAATCTATAATTTTTTTTCCTGCTAAAGCTCTTTGTAAGTATAAGATAAAATAATAGAAAACGTGCCATTTTCATAAACTTACTTTATTTATTTTTTTAAACTCTTTCAGGTAAGTACCAGACCACAAGGGATCTCTCCCTTTTGGTAAATACCTTATGAACTGTTTATAATCCGTGTTAAAGCAGAGCACAAAATGGAACGTAAGCTTTTAATTAGAATAAACTTAAGAGATCTAATTATGATAACATGCTACTGTGTTTTAAAACAAGCGAATTCTAGAGAGCTTTCAACCGGCTTTTATTAGCTGTCTTCTTTTTATTTTATCGACACTTTTTAGGGCGATCGGATCTGGCAACAACAGGAATTTAATGGTTTGGAAAGGAAATTAACTCCTCGATGAGTGGCAACACCCGTGAAATCGTAGTTCGAGTGAATTCCATTTTTACGGCACGAACCTGAAGATAAGAGCTTTCCACTGAATAAAGGGAAAGAAGGGCTTTTTGAAGAAGCAAACGTGTGCTAACACTCAAAAGTGTTGCCACTACCAAGCGGATAAAAAGTTATAAATAATTATTTAAATTCTGTATTTAACAAATCGGCCATTCATGATTTAAAATTCCTGGAATTAGTAGAAATATTCCATTTAAATCATTGCATTTAAGATTTTATTTCGGGTGACTGAGTTATGCATTTGTTCATTACTGCTTAAATTATTTATTTAAATAACTTAATTATGTTACTAAAACTGTCTTTTGTCTTACTTTAATGAAATTTGCGCAATAACATTTTGATAAACTTAATTACTCTATTTGTATTATTGCATTGAATTTCTATTTCTCTTAACTATTCATACACTCACAAATCAAAGTTGTCTAATGCATTCAATTATCTCACATTTTTGAGTAATGTTAAGAGACGGAGTTGACATCTGATATGCTTCTATTTTCCTTTCAAATTCACATCCCCTGATAAAAGGAAAAATTTGATCCTAAAATCGTTTATCGTAACCTTCTAAATTTAACAATTTGGGAAAATCAGTATGGCAGTCCGATTGAATGGGGTATCGAACCGACTAATATACGGAAACAATATATATCTTTCTTCAATGAATTATAGTTGTCCTGTTCCAATTTCGTTCGACAAATTTATGTACTTGAGAGTTTAAAAAAACTTCATTTCAATATTAAAGCATGTAATATCCTTAAATAATTCATTGTGCTATAATATATCGTAGCGACTTATGTTCATCCCATTAAATATCCTCAGAATATTAATTTAATATTTATTTATGTCACATTAATGGTGCACATACAGTTTGTGGTAAGTCATAATGATATGAAATTCTAAACCTATTTATTTATAATATTTTGAAAAATAAGTTAATAATGTTTAAAAATCCTTTAATATTTATTAATTTAATTTTTATAAATACAATGTCAAAAATAATGATTTTAATGATGTGCGTTTACAAGACTATATTAATTTATAGTCAAAAGAAAAAACCAATAAATAAGCGCATAAATTAGTTTACTGAAATCCCACCTACAATTTACAACATTTACGTACAGAATGCGCCAAAAAAAAGTCCATAAATTGATAACTTTTTTTAAAAAAATTAATCGGGGTCATCATTTAGGTATTTCAATAGACGATTTGATAGGCTTAATGTAGGAGAGCTGTCACACTATCAGTGAAAATTGTACATTTTTTCCTATTTTATGGTTTCATGAAGGGTTTTTTTGGGAATCTCCAAATTCTTTGGATGGAGCACGGCATGTGAAAATTTTTAATTTCTTTTAATTTAACACCTCTAATGTTCAATACCTATCTTTCAATCAATTGACGAACTTATAAATCTACAACTCAATTATTGCATTCGTTCGAAATCTACTTTATAAAATATGCGTTTCTTAAAATTAGCTTTCGAATGCAGAAAATTTTTTTTTCCATGTATTGGTTTACACACTAACCCAACTGACAAATAGTCCTGCTTAAGAGCTACACATATAGCAAATGTATGTATATGTATACATATAATTAACAATTGCATAAAATTATGAAAAAGAATTATAAAAGTTATATAATAAAAATAACACCTCTTTCACGGAATTCCAATTAATTATTAAACTTATCATAAATGATCATATATTTCTAATTATTCTAAATATATTTTGAAATATTTCACGAAAGATATCCCAAATTATATATGCTTTATCTATTTTGAAAAATGAATGTCATTTAGAAGTTAAAATCATAGTAATTAAAATAAACGTCTAACCCTTTACGGGTAAGTATTTAAATGGAACTGAAAAAACAAGAACAGGTTCTAATAAAAGAAATCTGTAGGGCAATGGGCGTGGTATTCTTTCAAGAAGTGCGAAGTTTTATGTGCCCCTTTTACGAACATTTTACTTCAGGTCATATACTGATAAGTCCCCCCCTCCTTCTTCCTAGTATTTAATTCTGATTAATTTTTAACAGCTCGACGCAGAATACAATTTAAGACCTTGTCTGTTGGCAGCAGTGATTGAATACTGAACGAAGTGGGACATGCTTCTGTCACAATTAGTTGAACATGGATAATTACAAGTTTTCGTTTGGCTGTGGCAGATTTTTCAGTTTTTTTTTTTTATTTTATCCTTTCTTTCCAAGAGCGTAGGCGAGTAGTTTGCCTTAATTTTGATTAGATTTCTTTCTCAAAAGTTGTTTCTTGACGTGCGGAAAAGAAAATACGGGTCAGTGGATCTGGGAACACACAAAACCGTTGTGTAGTGTAGATTTCTTTTTTAATTTTGGGAAAACGGAAGCTGAAGGACGATAGATTTTTATCTATACGATTATTTTCTCTTCTGTCACTCTACGGTGTACGCGTTTACTTAATTACAAAGTATGATACAAACAGTGCTATCTTTATTCAAGGTTATTGTAAAAAATCTTAATTTTAATTGCTTTAAACAGAGCAAAGTTTTGAATATTGTGAGTTTTTGTGCTTAGCTATTTGAACTAATGTTATAATGAATACTATAGTTGAAATTTTTACTGCATTTGTCTCTGGTTATTTACTTCTGTCAACTGAAGGTTCAAAATATAGCCAACTATCAATTTATTTTAAACCAAGTTCAAGAGACGAGGTCTGTGTTTGAACTGGATTTTTTCTAAAAGTTATCAAATAGCTTCAGTGGATAGAAATTAGGCTTTTAAAAATTTAATATGCATAAACACTTTCAAGGCAACAAAATTTGGGGAATTGAGTTTAACATTTTGAATATAAAGCAACAGCTTTTAGAACATTGGGTTTATTTATACTTGTTTACTTCTGTCCGTCATAACCACTTTAACTCTATCAATAAACTTTAAACTTCTAATCACTATCAATAGAAGTAAATGTATGAAGGTCATATCAGTAAATGCCTATAGTAAATGTACAGATCATTCAAATATGCTTCATTTCTTAGATACCAAGTCTCAAACCCGTTGCCTTCTTCAGCGAAACTGAATTCTTGTCCTATTAGGCAATCACAACTTTTGTGATAAGAAAATCTTCCAGTAATGGTTAAGATATGTTGCTTACTATGTTAAGTATTTCGATTGTCTATTTTTGGCGGTCCAAGTTGTTCAAAACGAGCAACCACCTAGGCATTTTTAAAGATTATTCACTGAGGAGATCAAGATTTGAGTTGAAGTTTTCCCTCGATGCCATGACATATCAGAGGAAAGACATAAGAACCTTTTTGTCAACAGAGTAGTCAACTCAGTTTTGCAATTATAAGACAACTAAAAGTGTTTAAATTTTCCATGAAAACAAATAGTTAAAGATTCCTTACAAAGGAATCTGAATTATCACCAAATGTAGGTCGTGGTTGACAAATGGAGAAAGGTATGATACTGTTATGTAACATGTGCAACGCCTGACCCAGCGAATTCTTTATTACAGTTTGCGCCGGTAATTATTATTATTATTATTTTGCGCTTTAGTGCTATTATTAAACTGAGTCTTGATTTTTTAGGTGTTCATTTTTAAAAAAAATAATCAGATAATTGCTTGATCTCTTTTGTCATTCATCTGTGATTTCGCTTCCGGTGTAACTATGATAAACTATAATCCAGCTTGATATCAAATGAATATTTATAAGTTAGAGTTAAAGCTCTAATTATTGAGAGTGTGCAATGAAGACTTAAAAGTCTATCTGCTGCAAACACCGTTGCTGTTTCCAGAAAAACTGAATATTTATCTTAAAGTCCAGTTTTTTTCAGTAGGATAGTTTTAAGTTTTGAAAGATAACAACTGTTATTTTTGCTTTATCTCTGTTTCTGGATTTATCTTCGGAGATGTTGAAGCTTATTGGTTTTAGAAGAGACGTTGAAAATGTGATTTTAATGTTTCTGCCAGTTAAAATGTTATTTGGAACTAGTAGAATATATCCCCCAATTGATGACTTTGCGACTTTTTTTCATCGACAAAATGAAAACCTGTTTTTGTGGAATGGGAAATTTCTCTAAGTCCACCCAATTGAAAAGCTGATCAAAAAATCCAAACGCTGTTGCTCCATAAAAATACCGTATATATGTGACGCAAAAAAATGACGTAAGACACGAGAAAAAAGTGAATCTGGCAACAGAAAAAATCGGAAAAGCAATAAAAACTGAAATTGGCAACACTATAATCGAAACAAAAGACGCTAAATTTGGCGAAAATTTTCTTGGGAGGATGTATTAACATCGTTTTTGTTATTAAACATCGTTATTGTAAATCAATGAGTTTACTATGTCTTTACTGACAATTGATTCACACAGATCAGTATTTATTAAGAGTTTGTGTATTTGAATGGATTCTTATAGAGACATCTACTTGCAGCTTTAGTAGCGGTTGTTCTAGATTAGAGTGGCGTTGAAATCAAGTAGCTGGTAGGAAATGTGCTGTTGAGAAGAGTCTCATACCAGTATAGGGTAAAGATGGCACCGCAAAAGTTTATTGAATTGTTAGCATTTCACAGTGTTTATATAGGTATATAATTTAGAAATAATCCTTATGTTGCCACCTTATCTATCCAGTCTGAAAGATACTCTTAAGTACTGAAGAGTAAGATGCATTCATTTCATGTTAAGGATACTTATCGGAATATATGTAGTTGTGATGTGTAGGTATTTTTTTATTAGTTTTTCTAAAGAAGGCCTCTATCTATTTGTCAAAACTTTATATTTATATATAATTATCGTTTGTTTTTTTAATTAAAAAATATTCATAATAAATACTCTCCACACACACAAAGAAAAGATTGATTTTCAATATATTTAAGCCATTTTGGGATATTTCAGTAAAAATATGAGATATACTTGCATTTCTTTTATCAAAAAATTTACTTTTAATTTATAAATTTGATTCTCCATCCTTTTTCTAAGAAACTACCTGCCAAATGTAGCTCCGACCATTTACAATTCTTCTATAACTCTCACGGGAGATTTTCGTTTTCTTTCTTTCTTTCTTTTTTTTTTTTTTTTTTTTGGAAAGAAGTATTTTTGACTAAAAATTCTTGCAACCGTCCCACGGGGCTACATGCGCATCATGTAAGGATTATTGGATTCGGTTCTCTCCTTGCAGAGGTGACGCAACTTCCGTTTCCGGATATCGTGGGTGTTTGGGGGTGGGGGTGAGATTTACACGCTGGGGATTGTTTTTCTCTTTCTCCTCCAGTTTTCCCCCCTCCCCACGCTAATCCATGAAACTTTCTTCGCTGCCTTGATTGCCACATGTTCTCGGCGACACATGTATCACGTGTGGCGGCGTGGTTGAAAGGGGAGAGCGAACACGATGAGGGGGTGGGAAGTAGGAAATTCCGTTCGGGATTAAGAACGTGTCGACTTCAGCCAATGAGATAGCTCTACACTGAAAGATGGTTGACACACTGATTTTCAGGCTTGGAAACTGCTAATTCGACGTTGGATTTTTTTCTCTCTCGTTTGATACATGTGCTGCGAAATGTTCGCGTTCCCTAAATAAACTCCAGTCAGTCAATGGAAAGAGAAATAAAAAAAATCTTTACTTTTTTTAGTTCAGGAAATTCAAGAGAAAGGAAGATGTTTTCAGCAGAATGATTATTGTTCCCTTATAATGAACTGGAAAACTGAAATATAATTGTAATATTGACCCTAAAGAGGATATATTGATAGAGTTAAGGGCTGTTTCAAAATACAAATAAAAAGCTAAACTAATTTGCTAGTATTTTTGTACAGAGAAATTTATTTTAACCCGATATTTTTGTTGGCTATAATCAGATAATGTGATCACCAATCAAATAATGGGCCCACAGTGACCTGGTTGGTTAGGATGTCATTCTCATTATCGGAAAGTAGTGAGTTCGAATCCCGGCCGACAGAACATCCGTCATGTTCACTAAAAGCAGCTAGGGAACATTGAAACTAGGCGTGTTCGCAATGTCCTCAAGTGAAGTGATACCTCTGGGGGTGGCACGCCAAGTATTGGAGGTATTCTGCTTGGTACTGCTTTTAAATCACAAAGACTCCACTCGGCTGCTTCTATGTAACTGGTGGAGCCCAACTCAGGGAAGGAAGTATGCTGGTGCAGCAACCTATCAAATAATTAATGAAAGCCTGATTGACAAACCAATCCCACTCATAGGTGTTAAGTCCAGAATTTTGTAGGTTTTAAATCCTTGTTAGATTTAGATGTTTTTAGTGGTTTAGAATTCTTAATTACTTTTTAATAAATAAAAAGTTAATATATTCACTATTATTATTACATCTGGGTATGAAAAAAGACCCTTTTGTGCTCATAAATGAATGGAAGGATTAATTAATCCTTAATCTATTAAAAAAAAAGAAAAGGTATATGCACGTTAAATGCGTCGCTGGATTCAATAACCTTCCCGCATTTAAGTGTACAGTAAAAAAGAGGGTACCAACTCAGGTGTGTTGTGACCACTATAGCACGTTAACTAGTCATCATTTAACCGTTATTTAAAATGTAATCATTATGTTTAGCACATTCAGAAGCAATCAATACTTTCAGAAACAGGCAGCCCAAAACATAGCGCAACAGCATACCTTTGAAAATTGGGATGACTTTAACTTGTTTCACCTATTTATCGATTAACGCGCATGGATTTATAGATAGAGATTCAGTTGCTGATGAGGCTTAATTCAATGCCTGATATAAATCTTAACTCATCTAACATTTTAAAATTTTCAAAAAAAAAATAAAAACTCAAAGCTTGGAACAGATATTTTTGTTTATATGTTTGACCACGAGGAGGAGCCTCACAGGATTGTTTCATGTAAATAGTATCGATCATCTAATTTTTTAATATCGTAATCGATTGACGAACTGAACGCCGGACTGAGCACCTTTTTTTCAACCGATACGATGGGGGTATATTGGGACTTATGAATGTTTAATATTTGTAAACCTATATATATATACTAAGTATATTAGTTATTGTGATTAATTTATACAATAATAGATACTGATTTCTCTACTTATTGTTGTCATCTACGCTTCAAACAGCTCTGGAAGTCATTATCATTGAGCCTTCTCAGGAATTCATACAGGTATTATGATTATATTAAGTCTAATGTAGGGCTCCATACCTAGTGGTAGGACCACTCTTAAGAACAAAAGGTTTTGGGTTCGATCAAAGCCACTATCTGACAACGGAATATGGATGTTGCATTTTTGTCTTCTACATGCACCTTTGTCAGGGTTGCTGCTTGGGAGTTTTCCTGGTTTCCTCCCTTGATGTACATGAATACACCCCCCATTATTTTTGAAAAATTCTCATTGAAAGCAATTACACAATGGACATTAAAATGCCTTACAAAACCCTTTTGGCTGTTAGGCAATCCATAAGGTAGTGTCAGGTAAGTTTAATGTAGAGCTTATTAGGCGCCTAATCAAATATTCCATTGTAGATGGTTAAAAAAATTTTCCTGTTCCTGAATTTTCTTTCAAAAATTCCATCCCGTATCAAGAGAGAACAGTACAGAATTTAATAATAAGTTAAAGAAGTTATAGTTATCCCATCCCATTAACTTGTAGGCCAAAAAGTAGCCTGTATTCTAATAAAAAATTTATCTTGGATAAAAGGTAGTTGTATTAATGATATCTCAATTTTTTTTCACTGCTAAGGACTTTTGCAATTTTTTTCAGCCCTAACAAAGAACCTTCTTCACTTACTAAAGATCCAAACTATATCTTTAAGAATACAAGAACTAAATTTTTATCTACTGTTTAAAGATGACCTGAGCTATAATGCTGAAAAATAACTAAATATTCAAGAATCATGGAATACAGGTAAACAGAGCCCATGTTCAGTTGAAAGATGGTCATACTAATCATGGCAGTTCAATCATTATAATCTTCCACAAGTGTGGCCTGTAAGCTCAAGAAAGAGAGTATTTATACAAATGAATTGTATTTGGGCAAGTAATATATTCAAAATATTTGTATTGGTTACAGCTTAGCGAATAGCTTAATAGCAAAGAGTGGTATTAGGCATTTGTACATTTATTTACATCTGCCATTCAAATGAGTTATTCATAAGTAGTTGACACTAATCTTGTTTATCAAGAGAGAAAATCCGTAAAAATTTCCCAAGCATCTTGTTTATCAAGAGAGAAAATCCGTAAAAATTTCCCAAGTATCATGTTTATCCATATAAAAAATCAATAAAATCCCAAAATATTATGTTTACCAAGAAGGAAAATCTTTAAAATCCCCAATCATCACGTTTATCAAGAGAGAAAATCAATGAAATTCCTAAATATAATGTTTACCAAGAAGGAAAATCTTTGAAATCTCCAATCATCATGTTTATCAAATAGGAAAATCCTTAAAATTCACAATCCACTTCATTCAGTTTGCCGGAATAAAAATAGAAATTAAGCATCAATTTCAGATTTTTTAACGGAAGCTGGGACCGAACATATGACTTTCTAATCCGAAAAATTCAGCCCCTCCTGTAATCCATGATGAATCCTGCTGGAAGAGTTAACATGTATTTATTTGATTTATAAACTTAAATTTGGTGGAAATGCTTAAAAAAAATCTCATAATAAATCAATCTAAATTATGTGCTATTTATCTGTAAATAGACATTCACTCGTGTTGAGATTCAGTGACATTTTAGCATCTGTTATTTATTACCATATAACCAATTTTTGCATTCCAATATAGGTAAGAAGCCTTACCATGTATCAATATTTATGAAAGATAAAGATTTTCAAGCAGAAATTTTAGTAAACTACATTTAAGTCCTTTTTACCACAGTACACTCATCTATCGATACCATCGAAATTCTATATTTAAATGGAAAGAATATACTTGTTTTTTGTGTACATTTTGAAGAATTCAGTGGACCATACCATCTCTGAAGAATACTCTGATT
The DNA here is from genome assembly GCA_030067965.1 of Latrodectus elegans. Taxonomy (NCBI): domain Eukaryota; kingdom Metazoa; phylum Arthropoda; class Arachnida; order Araneae; family Theridiidae; genus Latrodectus; species Latrodectus elegans. The sequence continues at coordinate 70,980,296 of CM057815.1, forward strand.
TTTGATTTCTTAGAGGGAGTAGGAAACAAACAACACACACAAAAAAAATCGCAATATCCCGAGAAAATCCCAAAAGCTCTTCCTCACCGACCCGGACTCTGGCAGGGCCACGAACACCCCTGGGACCATAACGACTTTCAAACTGGCGGTCGGCCGAAAGACGAACCTACAAAATTCGATTTTCTTAATGCCTTTCTTCCAAAAATTGATCTTTTGACCCCCACACTCTCCCCTTCCGATTTTACTTTAAAAGGGTGTAGGTGAGTGTAGGAGGAAGTGTCCTCCATACATAAATAACGATGATTCACATTATTAGTTTCCCTTCCTTTTCTCTTCCCTGGATCTTTCGGCTTCATCCAAGCGATATATATATTTGTTTTTCTTCATTTTTCTCCTTCCTTCCACCCCTTTAACTTTAACCGTGTACAATGTGAGCACTCAAGTTAAAAACATTGTTAGCTAGAGGGTGTTTTACAGTGTTTTTGTTTCTGAAAGATCCGTTTTCTTCGATGTATGCGAATCTCTTGTTCGTGTAGAAAAAAGAATTTCAACTCGGTGTTGGAAGAGAGTTTATTTATTTATTTATTTTTTATTTAGTTCCTGGGGGATTTGAATTGAATCGTGCTACTTAGATTTAATGCATCGCGAGAGGAGAAATGCATCCTGGGTAAATAACTGTTCTCGGAGTTGAGATGAGTTGTTTCTTTTTTTCTCACACGCTCTTCTGCTTTACTTGGTCGCTTAAATAGAAACTAAAAATGAAAACTATCTAAAGGGGGTAGTTTCGTCTCGTTGGGTTTTGTTAAAATAGCCAATGAATGGAAAGTTTCGGGTGTTTCGCTATTCTTTTGTCTCCTGACTTACGACATCGTGCGTTACTTCACATTGTCGAGACGATGGGTTATTCAAAAAACCGGGCTTTGGTCATTCAGCCAATCAGAATGCGCTTGGAAATATATTGCTTGCAACGATTGGAAAAATAAATTCGAATTCTCATTGGATGGACTTAATTTTCTCATTTCATTAAAAATAAACTAAATAAAAATATTAATAATTAATCTCATAATGAAGTAATAATTACTTCATTATGGGGTACAGTTTTCTCCAACATTCTGAATCCCACTATGAGGTTGATATTTCTCTTAAAAAAATTAATTTGAAAAAAAAAAAAAAAAAAACACTTTCAACATGATATTTTTTCTAGGATCGGATATCGAACTTGTTACCTTACGGACACAAAAACTGCAACTTTATCCAACAGAGCATCATCGCTTCTACATGGTAATGCAGGTTTTGTTTCATTGCATTTGATTACATGCGGTTGTCTATTTATGCAGAATGAAATCTCTAAATGCAGTCAACAATCACTTAGCTGCGAATCATAATCAAGTAAAGAGTTCGATACCGGATACTACTGTTTAAAGGTTCGAAATTGGATGACCATTAATCAGTAATAGTAGAACTCCTCTCTTAGGAATGAAATATCCCGAGTATGATTCCGATGCTGTTGAAAAAAATCGAATGCCTTTTGCGTCTCTGTTTTTATTGCATTTTTATTTTTCCCGAGTGGGTACTTGAGAATTTTTCTGTTTATCACCTAAGTAATTGGAGAATCTGTTTCCACTGTTTATGAAAAGACTTCATTTACAGTCACACGTAGCAGATTATCAGCTGCCTTCCATTGTTAGACTAAAATAAAGTAATTAAATATTATAAGGAAGAGTTGTAGTTTATAATAATAACAAAATAATTATTATTGGCTATAATTTTTTATTTTGTTATTATTAAAATACAATCATTGTTAATGTTATGCATTGGAATTATTCAAGAATCGATGCATCTATTCGATTCATCTTTGTTTTAATAATTTCAATTCCAGAACTTATACACGCTCAGTCTTATAAATTCTCGATACAGCGAACTCAGGTCCACATCTTTTTCGATGGCGCTATATGGAGAGAAATAGTGTAAATCACGTTATTACTTACGAGAAAAACAGCCGGATAAGGAGATTTTTAAGGAAAACCAGTTTGTGTGGAAAAAAAAAAGAAAAAGAATGCATAGAGGGAAGAGTACAAGAAGAGAAAGCCTCTGAAAAGAAAGAAGTAAAAAAAATAAATAAATAAAAAGAATGCAAAGTGGTTAACTCGCTTTTAAGAAAGGGTTATTGGCTTCCTCACTAGGATATAAATATTTTACAGATACTGCATGGGAAGGGAGGTGGACAAGAGTGAGCATTCACCGGACAGCTGCCCTCCTTTCTTTCACTAAAATTACCATCTTCAGAGTTTTTTGTATTCAATAGAAGAAATTTTCAATGTAACCTTTTCCGCGGGAAGGATTCGGTGTTAAGATCGTTTGCTATCTTTCATTCAATTGCTCTGATACAACAGAACTGAGTTAAATTAGTGTTTGATCAAACGATTTTCTTCGTAAGATAAATGTATAATCTAGGTTCTTTCAACGATCAATAGGATTAACATTAAATATGTATGTAAATATAATTCATAAAATCAATTTTGAATATTGTTCGAATATTGCATTATTATAATCACAATGCACATTCCCCAATAATTTTTATTCAAAAGAATAGTGATCGAATATTATTATATTACAGTCCTTAATATGATATTATTATTTTTTGAATATTATTGTATTATTATAATTAGTAACTCTTGATGCAAAAATGAGCATGTAATATAACTTAATGATAATGATATATTCATATAACGATTTCTATCTTTTTTACATGGAGGACTATTATTCAGAAATTGAAATGTGATCCTCCTTAATCATGTTAATAAAATTTTTATTCAATTGAATATTTTTGGAATATTATACCTATATTTTTTATTTATATGAATATTGTTCATATATTGATATGTTATGATACCATTGTTATTCTTACGATAGCTTTTATTCTATGAGTATTGTTCGAATATTGACGTATCATAACAGCGTAATTTTATAATACTTATTTCTATTTGAATAAATATTTTTTAAATGAATTATTGTATATAGGTAAGTTATAATCACAAAATCATTTCTGTACGTATGTATCTTCAAAATGATATAATAATATTGATTATGATAGCATAATTATTTCAACCATATTTGTATTCAAATGAAAAATAATAGAATATTAATATATTTTAATAATTATTTGTGCGATATTTTTTCTAATAATCAGTTAATGATCAATATTGTGCTTCTGTAATTTTCAAAAAATAATACATCAAATAATAATAAAGTTTTTGATCTATTAGCAAATAAATAAATCTTATAAATAATCAAAATATGAATAATTTAACCACATAAAAACATTCTTCATTTCAAATACAGAAATTAATTTATTTTCCTTTTCAATATATTTACCAAGTTGAAATGAATAATTACACAAGTTCTTGAATATGTTCCTTTCCAAAACACGCACTCGAATAAGCATTCCATAAATTAAACCCTGTATTCGAAGCTTAAAAAAATGCACATTAGATGCGAAAGCTTTCTTAACGAGTCATCTGTTTCTATTTTTCATTTACATTTTTTTATTTTATTCTTTCGAACATTGTCTGTCGTCAGCAGACGATAAATGTAAATATTGTATGATGGATCATGCAGTGTCTGATATCGATTGGTGTTTTCATCAAAATCGAATAAAGCTGAAGGAGACAATGAAAGGGAATTATTAGATTGAAATCGAATGCCTTAAAAATATATTCTATTCTCTTAATATGGATAGAATAATGTATTTACATGTTTATAATCAGAAAAAAAAAATTACAGACCGAAATGTTCTTAAGTGATATTTAACTTTATTTTCCGTCGTCTGTGTTATGATTTAAGACAGTATTTCGTGATAGAATTTCTAATTTATTTACTTTTCAACTACAACTCGGTTTTTAACGAGAATATTTCTCTGTCTGTATTTTTCATATTTCGCTACCTTTTACTCTGATTATACTGTAAAATTATTTCTTATTAACTTTTCCATTAAATTCTTTTTAAAGCATACGTTTGTAAAGGCATACGTATGCTTTAAAGATTATGTATGCCTTTTATGTAAGATTATGTATGCTATTTGTTCCTTAAAATAAATTTTTTATTCCTCGTTTGGGATTCAAATTCATGAATTATAGATACATCGAAAACGTAATGGAAAAATGTTAAGAATTATATTATTATTATTTTTTTTTTGTTGAATTCGAACGTTTTACTCTAAAATTCTATTTAAATAATTTTCTGAGATCCTATTTTATTCATTTGGAATATTGGGATTTAAATTTAATTATTACAACTTTTGATAAATGTGTATTTGCAATTTTAAGTAACACTAATAATTTTACATAGCCAATTTCGCAATAGTATGCAATTTCTCTTATGACCTATCCAAAAATTATAAAGATTAAATAAAGGTTAATATAAGAGATATTTATGTGTGATATGTCTGACCATGCAAACTTTTCCCTATCATTTATAGCACATTTGCAATGAATTCTATTGATTTTATCCTAAATATACTCTGTAAACAGTGCTACTGTTGATAGACGAATGATCTAATTCCTTATCTGCAACAACGTTTTTGACATAGTACCCATCAAAGAAGCACCTATGGCATTACTTAAGATGCTGACAATCTGAAATAATTGCTATTTGGTGCAGATGATCAGTCCACAGAGAAATGTTTTCTTTCTTAATGGAATTAGAGACCATCATTCTGAGTGAGCGCGCATAAGTGGTCAACATAGATCAGGTGACTCCATCTCTTAACTATGGTTCAAAAATAAAAGGTTATAAGTATAACAATAATTCAGATTGTTAGACAATAGTATAGCCAGGAAATAATAGTAACTCCACTCCCTTTTTATATGTTATGAATCTATCATGCTGCAAAGTAAATGTCACAATCATATATATATATATATATATATATATATATATATATATATATATATATATATATATATATATATATATATATATATATATATATATATATGTATATATATATATATATATATTAAAAGGAAGCACTGAATACTGGTACAAATTAAGGGGCAGAATGAAATGAAAAATGGAGTAAAGTGCCAACATTAAAAGTTGAAAGAATATAATTAACAGAAGGAAATGAAAAAGGAAATAAAGTACCAACATAGGCAAATTCATCAAAGAATCTTGAATAAGTTGGTACAAAGTACGGCTTTTGTACAATGGCCTGGAACGAAAGTGTAAAGTAAGCCGTTGTACCCCCAAAACCAAATCAAATCATGCAATGCCAAAATATAAAATTGAAGTCAGAAACAGTTTTGGAGCTTTATGCTCTTAGGCTTATAGCTCACATTGAGTAAAATTGAGTTTTTTTCACAAAACTCATCGAAAATTTAGAACACCATTTTGGAACATATACAAGCATAATAAAATTGAAGATAAATAATCAATATTTATAAATATACACAAAGTATGTTGCCAAAATAACATAAACAATTTATTGTTTTTTTATTTTTAAACTTTTCTTTAACTTTTAAATTAAATGCACGAATTCAGTAACTAAATGTAAATACAATTGGCATTTCAAGCTTTTTATGACTTTCAAGTCGAACGATGGCTGAGGGGTTAGCGTCCCTATCTCAGAAGCAGCACGTCCCGGGTCCGAGGATTAGTTCTGGCATCCACTTTTCACTATGCGTGCATGCTTCTTAATTCCTTACATTTCGGGGTGACGATGGTATGCCCACTGGATGCCCCACTGTAGAACATCCTATCGCCTTCGCCCCTTATAGTGCTGAATAGATTTATCCTAAGTGCAGGTGGGTCCTTAGTGCAGGGGGTGAAAAAAATTAGTCTTTCAGACTTTGGGTGATTCTTCTTTAGTTGATAACTACCGCCCCCCCCTACTTCTCTACGAGCTAATAGTGTTTAATGAAATTTATTGGAATATTATTTTTAGTTACGCATTTTTAACCATTTAATTTGTTCCCCAACTTTGCTTATAAATGTGTTACGTATTCTATACATTTTCTTTAATTAAATATATGGATATTGAAATGTTCAAAAATTATGAACACGATATTATGATTTCTTTTCTTCAAAAGACAGTTTTCCACACTACACTAATTTTTTAAATTTTTTTTTTTAAATAACTCTTTACTTGCTTACAAATAAATTGATGGCGGATTTCACAAATGTAAAGGTTACCTATGCCTGACCTACAATTTAAACAAAGATTCCTTTTTTTTTCCCCTTTTTTTTTAAAAAAAAGAAAAAATAAACAAGAACAATGTGGAGCGTATCCGTAATTCTGAAATAAGAAAAAGAAGAAGGTTGAAGTCTTTATTCCTTAGAACCGAAAAGCAATCGATAAGAAAATCTTCTGCATCTCCTTCATTCCGGAATTGAGAAAACAGCAAAAATTTCGTCGACGAGGCACTTTTCCTAGTACTAAATATTTTAGCTTTTGCCTCGTTTGCAGTATATTTGCATATATTGTGAATTTCAATTCAAAACACTGATCGAAAACTGTCGGCAATAAATAGGAACATCTTTCTTGTTTTGCTTTTATTTATTTAACGGAAAGTTTTTGTTATGCCATTCCTAGAATTATAAATTGTAAGCATTTAAATATGCGGCTCAATTTATTATTCCTTGAGGTTTAGAAGAAGTAGTTTTTAGTCATGTTTTTAATACAAGAAATAAAGACCTATAATCTTGGAATTTTGAATCTTGCTAACCTTGAAAAGTATTCGAAATTGGAAAATTTGAAACATACATTTTTATTTAATGTAATTTCTTTTTCCTACATATTCGAATGAAAGGTAACTAAATGTTATTAATTTCTTCACTTTTAAAACAAATGTAAATAAATAATTTTTGCAAGTTCCATCAGAATTTATTCGTCGAAAAATTACGATTACTTTTAATTAATTTGCACAAAGCGTTTTTTGGTTTGTCGCTCAACGATCATTTTTTACACACGAGGTCTAATTAGTGTCGGGCCTACGATTTAAAGTGGAATCCGAAGCTGAAGGCGGGATTCGAAGCCGTTAATTGTTGAACCGAGCACAAAAACGCAAGCCATTCGGCTACCAACTCAGATTAAATGAAAATATGTTATTTAGGTACATTCCTTTATTTAGGTACATATTTCTACCATCTGAAGATGCTTAACACCGCCAACTATATCATTATTGTGAACCATGATCAAGGGACGAAGTTGACACCTAGGCTTGCATCTTCATGCCTCAGCAAAAAAGAAACTGAACTCAACGGAATATTTAACATTCATAAAGGCTCTCTTTTAGATGGGGCTTGGCTGAATCAGATGCAGAACCTGTTGCTTTGCGGTCACGAAATTGATGCCTTTTCTGACCAGGAAATGGCTAACGGTATTAACAGATTAAGTTTGCTTACTACGATACATTTCTAACTGCCTTCTTCTGCGGACCAAACCATTAAAAGCAAACTGTCACCCAGAACTTCTGAATGAGTTTCAATAACGAGGTCAACACCCGAGCTGAAACCCTCTTTTCTACGATACACTGTGAGTAATTGTGGATTATTTTAACGGCAATCGACTCCCCATGGAATCTTTTAATGAGGACCTTGTACCAATAGTAGCTGTAAAAAATAAATGCAATATTTTATATATATACAAATGTTAAACTAATTTATTTAAATTTTGCTCCAGTCTGCGTTAGAGCAAAACAATATAATTTTATGATAAATCACTTCCATTTCTTAACATAAGAACAATATTTATAGCTTAGGAATCAATTAACAGAATTTACACTTAGTTTTAGTAAAATATACCTTAATAAATTTTATATATTCATACATAACAATCCAGAAAACAAAACTAATGAATTTAATTATCATAATTATCAGATAAGACTCTTACTGTATACTATAAACTAAATTTAATAAGGAAATATATAAATTTTTGCATTAGGTTTTGCAGCTGCTTTTTTCGCTTATCGAAAGTAATAAACATAGATTCCTTGGAATTTTGATTCGATCATAGTCGAATGACTACGTCGACATCAGAGATGGAATCCTCTTTTTTAAGTCACACATTACATAAATTAGAAATTTAGCTTCTACATTTGATTTTGAATTGCATAGACCCTTTTTATATGATGATCTGCAATGCTAGTATTGAATCTAGTATTTTTTTTTTTCATACGAGGCACCTTTAACTGTCGCTTACCCTGTCTAGTGGTCAGCGTGCTTGCCTGCGGGTAGAAAGGCTCTGGGTTCAAATCCTGGTTCGGGCATGGATATACTTTCTCTCTTTCGACTGTCTTAGTCCCTTCCTTGTATGAGTGGGTTGTGATTGGTTCCCTACTCTATAAACAGGCCCCTAGCATGTTTGTACTGAAGAAATCGGACTTCACACCAAATTACGGTTCAGTTGGGAAAATGGAACAGAGCAACCCATATTGCCACCCTAACTGTCTCAAGACAAAAATGCCTTTTAATATTAGCCTATCTTGATTTCATAGAAATAATAAATTTGATTTTCCAAAAGATTGTGAATTATTTTATTTTCTCCAAGCTTTTACACTGAAATCCAGTCAAAAAAAGTTTTTTTTTTAAATTTTCTTACAGAAAAATAGATTAACTATCACCTTATCGGTAAAAATAAATTTTGATTTTTATTCAAATTTCTATCGCAAATTTTTTATTCTTTATATTCTAGCTCCCTCCAAAATACTCTCAAGTTTTTTTTAAATTTTCTAGCAAATTAATTGGTTAACCGTTATCTTATCCCACTAAAATGCTGACTTCAATTTTTATTCAAATTTTTAAGTATTTTCATCCAATTTTTTTTTTTTTTTTTTTTTTTTTTTTTTGAAATTCATTCAAATTTTCTATATTTTTACCAAATTTGTTGACCAACCATTATGCAACACCAACAAAATAATAATTTTTATTTTTACTCAAAATTTCATGACAAACTTATTATCTTTTTACCCAATGTTTTATCACAATCCTTTCTAAAATTACAACGTTTCGGCAAGATTTTTTCATGACGACGTTATAAACCAATGCAAATTTCTCACGTACAAACTTTCAGAATAAACTTTGACTCCAAAATTCAAAATTGCAGAAAAACGATCGTAAACATCTATTCACTTTTGACCCTTAACGGCTGCTTTCAGCTGTTAAGGGGCTAAAATTCATAAATTGCTATTCGGTAAACAAAAGCGAGGAAAATATATAATTTTTCGTGTAAAATATTCATGAATAATTCAGCATGCAATACTTTGAATAAAGACGGATCACTTGCGTTTTTCTTCCCTTTGGGGTCGGTCATAATAGCCCAAAAAGCTGTTATTCCTGATAAATAGTTTGAAATGAGGCACACCGAGTCTGAAGAGAGTTGCTGTGGCTCTTCAGTGGGTGGCAGACTAAGGGTCAAATGGTTTCAACTTTCAACGCCGTCTATCAAGTAACGCCCACCACCGCTATCGGAAGAGTCTTAGCCCTGGACATGTCGAAAACAAACATGGAAGAGAAAACAAACATTTATCAGGATTTAAAATGGTAAAACAAAAAAAAGGCTGGTGACTTAAGTTCAAATAAATGACTCAACTAAGATAAATACTTAAAGCTCAAATTCATTTAAACAGTTTAAACGTAATTCCAATGCAGATTATTATAAACTGACTTCCATTGTTCCTTATACTTGTAAATCATAAATTTAGCCATACAAATGTTTGTATAAATATAAATTAAACGAGAGTTCTTAAATAAAACTTTTAAAATAAACATGTGCTTAAAAGCTGAATTTTTTTATTATGAACCGCATATTCATTGGAGCTAAAAAAAACTTAATTTTAATATTAGGTTGGAATATAATTTCGTAGCCTTTTTACTAAAGAATTTTATTTAAACAAAAAACACTAATTATGTCAATAAGTTAATCAATTATATATTCGTCGGTGCTGTTTACAACCTCTTCCCACCTCTCGACCCATTTGATTATGCCATTCCGCCAAAAATCGCCTAGTCTGGTATCAAAGAAATTGTTCAGCCAGTTTGTAAGGACCTCTTGGTGCACTGGGAAATGCTCGAAAAGAATGCTACGGTCAACAAGGAGCTCTACTTTGCTCAGCTACATCGCGTGAATGAGGTTATTTGACTGAAAAGATCAGATGGACATGGTCAAACCATACTCCTTCACGACAACGCCAGGCCCAATGTTGCACAAGCCATCAAAGCCGTACTCCAAAAGCTCGAATGGGAGGTTCTCATTCGAGCTTTTGGCATCCGCTGTATTCACCGGACCTTGCATGAACCGATTTATCATCTTTTCCACTCGTTGTCAAACCATATGAAAGGCGTTATCTTTGATAGCAAAGAGGTTCTTAAAAACTAGCTCAACAACTTCTTTCACACCAGACCAGGCGACTTTTGGTGGAACGGCATCAACAAATTGGTCAAGAGGTGAAAAAAAGCTGTAAACAGCAACGGCGAGTATATAATTGATTAACTTACTGATATAATTATTGCTGTTTGTTTAAATAAAAGTCTTTGGTCTCAAAACGCTACGAACTTATTTCCCAATCTAATAGATATTGATGGATTTAGTGAATGTGACGAAAAGGTTGAATTACACACACTGTTTATATATACACACGCCAACAAATTAATTTCAATTCTTTGATGTTTTTACTTAAATGTTTGCATGAGATGAAATATACAAGTTTTTTAAGACCAAGGTTACACATCGCTAGAATGAAGCCGTTAACTGGACAAGAAATGAAATTCTAGTTTTGTCCGGCCATGTCCCCTTTCCTACGTCACTGAATTAAGTCTCTTTTAATTGCACTTGTGGAGAAATTGGCCTTTCTCTCTATTACATCACTGCTACTAAGAGCAGAGATGTTCCTTTTCAATGGATTCCTTCACTTGTTAACTTCCAAGGCAACGAAGTTGCAGATATCTTGGCCAAAAGAGGTTGCACCGAATTGCCCAAATGTGACTACAAACTTACTTATAAAGAAATTTTTTCCATCAAGAAAAAAGAAAACAGGCAAGTCTGGCTCACCCCTTCAGCCCATCTCTAGTTCATCAGGAAGATCCCTGGGGGTGCGATGGATTTCGAAGGTGACAGACATGATCAAACGGCCTTCTTTTAAGTGGGCACCTGAGGTGCATGAAATTTGAATCTAGGTCTTCTCTTTGTGCATAAAATGCAATCTGAAGCCGGCCACCCCCGATCACATCCTAGATTGCATGGGATTTGTTTTGGCAGATGTTTACACATGTCCGCTTTTGATACTCGATTTCACTAGGGTTCACGGTGTCATGGATCTGATCTAGCTGCCTCTAGATCTTTGAAGGACTGGAAGCAACAACATCACTGCTTGCCCATTAACTGCTTCTTGGCACACTGTCATGCTCAACCACCAGATAGATAGTGTTCTGGAAGAAAGCAACCCTCAACAACAAGATTTCCAGGAGAAAGTTGAACCAACTTGTGGTTTTTCTAATTACTCAGGAAGGCCTTTTTACTCGGTCCATGACGACACCAACTAGTAACTAATGCTCCAAACCTGTGTCATATCTATCCTCTTGCCCCACCCATTTACTTAGAACTCTGTCTTCCATTGTTGAGCTCTTCTACATATCTTGCACAAATTTTATTATTCATCCCCTATTTCTAGCTTAGTTTGTAACATAAATACCATTTGTTACTTTTCATGTCCTTCACCAACCAGTTTTTTCAGGTTTTTCTAACTTTACTTAGTATAATATTGCTTTGTTACTCCAAAGATTTTTGTACATATTTGTTGATTTTCCCTAAATATTTGTAGTGCTTTGTTAGCCCAAATTAAATTGTCCATATGATGACAGTGTTTGAGAGCTCGGGATCGCAAAATTGGGGTCCTTCTGTAGCGGCTCTGTTTTTCTCTCCAGTGGCTTCCCTCATTCTGGTATATATCATTTGAGCAAGAAAGCTCGATGGCATAAATGCAAACACATCGCTAGAATCTAGCATTAGCTAAGAGTTAAAACGCATTTCTCAATGAATGAAGTAAAATGGGATAGACATCTTATCCTTGACCACTTTTAAAAAAGGGATTATTGTTAATTCCCTTTTAACAAGGACCTTGATTACGAAGACCGCAAATCATACTGGATTCTCAAAAATAGTCAGCCATATCAAAGGTTTTCAAAAGTTAAAATCAGAGCCCACAATCCTTGTCTAGAAGAGGTAACTGCATTTAAAGCACAGTTTTCTAAGAGCATTTTCGATGTATTCTCTGCCGAACGATTCCCTGTTCTGTTATACAGAACAGGGAATCTATGGTGCTTCGGGCGAAAAAAATCCCCAGCAGACTCTTCCCAACAGATTTCAGATGAAACTTTGTGCAAAGAATTACAGATGGGAAAGAAAACCATGGACACTCAAGATTGGGAAACGTTTGATAGAGTCGGATGAATATTTCAATTTTGCACTGATGGAAGCTGTAGAATTTGGCGAGAAACTCACAAAGCCATGAATAGTTCTTGCCTTACTAGCACTGTTCAAAAGCCTGGCGGGAATATCATGATATGGATCATATTCTGTTGGCAAGGAAATAGTGCGTTGATATTCCTCGAGAATAAACAAGCAGATCAAGCACACTCTGCAGTATTATGTTTCTACTTTTTTAGCGACGAATAATACTTAAGAAACGATAATCCAATCATATATAGTTTGAGAAATGTTCCAAAATTTAACTTCAGTCTGGTTTCCAAAAACGTCCGTGGCAACCACAGAATTGGGATTTTAACATCATAAAAATCTTAAGATATATGGCAAAACCCATCCAACAGAACTTTCCTCTTGCATCTAATTTGCAAGATCTAAAAAGGCTTACAATGCTCTAAAATGACTTACACTAGCTCTCAACAATTAGGCTCTCCAATTCGAGGTATCACAGTACATCAATATATACTACCTTAACGCGGTTACAATGTTTTTGAAATAAATATTTTTAAATTCAATTGTAAAACTTTGATTATGTAAAAATATCTTAGTCATTGTTTAAAATATCGTTGCATAATTTTGGTCTAATCTAATCTAAAATTCTGGAATAGATCTTATATAGATAGAAGTCGAATAATAAATCTTATCAGCTCCTATTTATTAATCATAAAATGGTTGTTGCTTTCGTTCCATTCAGATTACTCCACTTTATTACTACAGTTCTCATTGGTTTAAAATGTCCATGACGTCAAATAGCGTTTCATCTACGTCATATCGTATTGAGAAAGCTTCGTAAATCCTACTTGTCAACCAATATGATGCCGCATTCTTCGAGCAGCAGCAAACAAGGCGAAGTTCACCATCGAATGTCTGAGTGTCGTCGACGCGATGAGAAAAATCTATTCATGATTTTTATCAGTAATAAAGAAATATTTTTAATTTTTATTTTCCCGGTTTGTAAAAGTTTCCAAAATCAAGAAAAATTACCTATTGTTCTAAATGATTAATTTTCAAATTTTCAAATGCTTAGCGAAATTTCTTCCAAAATTGAACACACTGACAATAGAACGGAACAAAAAGAAAAATCAAATAGAAAAGATAAAACATCCACTTAATGGTTAGTTTAAATGGATATAAGTTTGATTAAAATTTTTTCTTATTTATTTAGTTGAAAATATTCTCAAATAGTGTGCGAAATGCAATATTTTTCACTGCCCTATATTTAATAGTAAAAATAGTTTAATAATTTTAACTCAAGTACTTTATCAATTTATTATTTAGGAATTTATTGATTTTAAGGCGGAATTATCAGGAATAAAAAATAAAATTAAAAAAAACTTTTTTTAAATTTAATATTAGAGTTATTGATTATTTATACGTTGTGTGTTACACACAGAAGCGCGAAACCTAGTTAAGCACTTTTTTTTGAGAATCGAACTCGAATCAGTCCAACCTGATTATTTTCAGTTCTGTAAACCTAGCTTATTCCCATTGAAATACTTTAAAATGATGATAATAAAATTATGATAATCAAATTAATTTCTAACTACACTTTTTGCTTTTTTAAATTGCAATTAAAAGGTGTGTGATGAGAAAAGTTAATCATATTTTTTAACGTATTTTTAATATTACAAAAGAAAACTATAAAATCTATTTTTTGCAGTAATATTAATTTATTTTAATTAAATTCAAATATTTATCATAAAAAAATTGCATTGTATTTAGTGATCTTGCAATTAAATACGTATGAAGCTGTTGTTTTAATAAGTTTAGTCTTTACGCTGGTGAATTAATTAGGTTTACATGCTTGCGTATGGCTATAAATTACTTTTCTGAAATGTATTATTTATGAATATTTAATTAATTTGAATTATAATTAAAATTTTGCTTTTGACACGGAATTTTGATAATTCAGCTTTGTTTTTATTTTAAAGAAGTTATCTCACTTTTAAAAAATTATTGCCCAACTTAATTATTTTATGAGAAGACTTTTTTTTTTAATAATGTGTCTATGATTACTTTAGTACACCGAAATTAAAATGTTTTATTATAATTTATGAAAATTAATTTTTTATGTAGAAATATATGCAATTTAATAAAATTTAGAAATTTGATAATACTTTTTTACATATTTTCGTATATTTACTTATTATGTATATATTTTTAAGCGTATGTTTTTGTGCATTTGAAATATGTAGCTGCTTGGGGTTTGGTGTAGAAGTGGATACCCCTTGATGTGGCCAAAATTTGGTGATAAAATTTAATTTATCTTAGTTTAGCTTTTTGTGTAGCGGTCATATTGTTAGACCGTTTTGGCGTCAAAAAATCGCCAAAAATGTACAGATACCTTTTTGTAAGCTTTCTACCAGCTGTATTCATTTAAAACTTTTTAAATTGTTTATTCATAATCATAAATTAAAATGACATTATACTACCCCATAAGAGAGATACTGTCATTTTCACTATCTCGCAAGAGAGTTTTGGAGCGGGGTAAAACGTCTTTTCGATGGTTCTCTTCAACCTCATTACCAAGAAAAAAAGAAAAAAAAAAAAAAAGAAAACAATTAACTTCAGCAAAATTAATTCATCGCCACTTGCACAAGTAAGCATCTGTTTCTGAATTCGAAAAATTCCGCTATTATTGAATGGGGGGAGGAGGAAGCACTGTCAAGATAACTGGACGAAAAAAAAGAAGCAACGAAATAGACTTCACTCGAAGGCGCTCATTCCTGAAAAAAAATATTTAGGAAAAAATCTGGAAGAGAAGCGGAAAGGTTTTAGCAGACGAGAAGTATGTACGCACACCCCCTCTTCATAATGTAGCCTACACTCGGTAATTTGCTCTTGAATGCTTTTCAACGCAAACAATGGAATTTGAACTGCGAAGAACAGCGACACAGAATATTTTATTCATAATAGCCTCCCCCTGTCACGTCTCTACCCCCCGTCACCATTTTCTTCCTGGCATTTGACCTTTTTTTCATTTTTGACCTCTTTCGGTCATTTGCAAACGATTCTTCGGGTGTGCATTTATTATTATGCTTGTTTCGTTTATTTTTTAATTTGCCTAAAGTGCCTACTTGATCGTCTGTTGGAGCGGGCTTCCTGTCAAGTGTGCTCGGAGTCGAAGAATGAAAGGGAGCTGGGGGAAGTCATCCTCACTTTCACAGCGACTTTTTTTCTTTGTTTGCCTGGTGGTCCGTTTTCGAAATTACAGAGGCATCCTCGAAAATTGACGGGCCTAAATCACAGGCAACAATTTTCTATTTCCCCTGCGAAAATCTTTTCACTGCAATCACTAATTTAAGTAGTATTGTTAGCAACAATCATTTTCCATTGAAATTTAAATTTATGGGAAGTGTTGAAATACGCCTTGAGTGACGTCAATGATTCGTTTCACTTTTGATGGGCAAAAATAACTTCGCGAAGTTTTTTGTAGTTGAGTTGTTTTTTAAGAATTTCAACACATCTTGTTCATGATATATAAATGAAGATTTATTACGTAATTATGCATTATTAGCCGACATTACCCACAGAATACAATGGTATTTAAAAGCTTATTTCTATGCTTTTAAAAAAAGACTAAAAGCATTGGATTATTGGCTGACCTAGCAGATAAATTCACATCATTATTCTACCACATGATTTTATTGTCTTCGGGTCTCCTCAAAATTTGATAATTTTTTCTTAAAAGTATCAAAATCTTTACAATTTTGTAAGTTTATTTTGTAAATATTTATATTTTTATTAAATAATAGAACCATATATGACAAAACTGTATTAGGAAACAATAGTCTATGTTCCTAGAAGAATGGTTACTTAATACAAGCATATTTAGATTATTTCGGACTCCAATGGAGGTTTAAATTTTAGAAACCAAAAAATTCTTCTGATTTGTAACATGACTCAAAATCACTTTTTATAGACATGAAAAAAAAAAATTCGGCATCAAGCAGTTTCTTTTTTGGTGATTTAACAAAGCATAAGATGTAGTCTCATACTTTGGACACTTTACGTTTCTGAGGATAAAGAGAATATAATCAATTCGAAGCTCCAAAATAGCTCTAAAATAGTTCGCGATGAGTGAACATAAAGCTTTTATAGTTGAAATATTAATATCCTTCTACACTCAAGACAAAAAGTGATTAAAGTCTCTTTATGGCTTTACTGAATTATATCATAGAATTAGAAATACTTGTAAGAATACTAAGCCTTTACTTTGCACGAGCAAATCAGAAATACAATCTATAAACTGCAACTCATTCCAACAAATTATATCAAAAAAAAAAGAAAAAAGAACAAGTTTATAAGAATATAACTACTAATACCTCTCACCACAATTCTTCGAAAAATACCTCTTATTGTACTAAATTACATTTGAAGAACAAAACAGAAAATCTGTAAATAGAAAAAGTGTTACTTTTTCTCATTCATTTAAACATTAAGAAATAAAATAATTTTGGATAATTTTTTTACATTTTTAGATCAAGTTATATCTAGAGTAAACTTGTGGCAGTAAAATTACTTTATATTTCTGTTTGAGCATCGCATTAATTCCTCATATTTATATTTAACTCTGTTTTAATTTAAATATATACATAGCGAAGCAAGTGAGCCACGGATTATATCTTAATGTTAACAGGTGTTGGAATACTGGACCTTTACCCAGCTCTTTGTCATTTTGAACCATAGTCTAGTGATGAGGTCACACCTGAGCTGGTACCAATCTCTTCACATCCAAGCCACACCAGCGGCAGTCACAATTGTACGTATACACGCTCCCACATAACGAAGCTCCTGCAACTCAATGAGGGCGAATGTGATCACCCTCCCAAACACTACTCGCAGTAAATGATACTTCACTTTTCTGATCTTAATGGAAAGCGACGTGAAGCTACTGAGCCATTGGAGCTCTCAATTTTCAATAGAACAAGAAAAAAATCGCTTGTCCTTTTCTGGACCTTGTTCCAGAAAACCCAACCAACCAAGAAAAAAATCTTTGAAATATAGAGACAGTAATATACCCTTTTGCTTGAACTCAACATTAGCGCCAAAAGTACCTATATGACAGCATCAAATTACATCGGTGAACGATAGATGAAATTTAGGAATAGACATAGTGCTATCTTTTATTATACAGGGTGTCCCAAAACGACCGCATAAACTCTGCACAGTTAGATTTCTCATTGGGAGTACATAGAAACTGCCCAAATAAGTGTTCCTGTACGATTCCCCTAGTTTATGAGTAAAACACAAAAAAAACAAAATATGACGTCACTTTCGGTGCATTTTAAACATAATCGTCTGGAGAGATATGCAAATACTGTTGTTAATTTGTCCATTAAAGTGTTTTTTTCTTTCACCAGCAGTGACATCATGCTTTGTTTTTCGTATTTTTCTCGTAAACTATTGATTATACAGGAACACTTCTTTGGGCAGTTTTTATGTACTCCTAACGAGGAATCTAGTTGTGCAGAGTTTATACGGTCATTTTGGGACACCCTGTATATTTCACTATAATGTCAAGAACCCTTATCTCACTTTATCAGGTTTTATCCGAAAACAAGAAATCCGTGTGGCACAAATCATGCTATCATTGGTTTTACGCGTTCTGTAGTATCAAGACAATTTCGCGTGAAAGTAGAAATTTTTCTGTCTTTAGACTTGCATATCACTATAGTTGTTGTTGTTTTACCAGCATGCTTCACTTTACGCACATCAAAGTTGGGCCTTACCAGTTAGATTGAAGCAGGATGGTAGGGGTCTTCGTAATTTAAAAGTAGAGACCAAGAAATAGTTCCCCGATTCTTGACCTGCTCCCAAGAGGCATCATTTCACTTAGAGGACATTTCGACTACGACATATTTATGCTCCCCAGTTGCTTTCAATGAATGCGAATGACCTTCTATAAAGCCGAGATTTGAATTCATATCACTATAGTACTAAAGTTTGTCCTTATATCAATCAAGTTTATCAACAATCTGAAAGGGAAAATAAGGTCATCGTTCTATTTACGAATCAGAATTGTGGTTTTACTGATTATATGGAGGGAGATGAAAAATCTATCCAATAAATAAAGTGCAATTATTCTTCCAACCGAACATTACCATAATTTCAAGATTATTCTTATTTCTACCAAATTATTATTTTTTTTAAAAAAAGCCGGACTAAAAATTGAATAGTTACTGTCTTAGTTTTTTGTCCAACAGTTCGTGGTTTTGAGTAACTTAATGTGCAAAAAATTATAACCTATGAACAACAAACAAACCAAACTTCATTAAAAAATATGTCTCAGATTTAGAGGCTTTATATTAAAACCAATATATATGAGAGTTCCACATCAAATATCATTGAATACATTTGTAATTAAATATGTGCATAGTTTTGATGAATTTAAGGTAGCAATTCAATAAAAGAAAGCGGTATGATTGCACAACCTTAGAAAGAAGATAGCGTGGGAGTACCAAATTGCAATGAAAGTTACAAACAAAATTTGAAGCAGAAATTTTAATAAAAGGCATCAGGAAACGAAGGTCCCCTCAAGTCCTACAGGCTGCCTCACAATGGCGAGGAGGTGCCACTGGGCGGAGTGGGCGAAGGGCGTCGGGAATATATTCTCCTGGTAGGGTGAGCCAAGGCGTGAAGGCTCCGGAGCTAAGTTAGATTTCTGCCACCGGTGCTTCAGGTCCCTGACCATAGAAGCTTCCTCTTCCCCCCCCCCCATGATTAATTCACTATTTTGACATCCTTACTAAGTATTCTTCGGTGCAGCCCTCTCCTAACCACATTTTATCTTGTTTGGGGCTCACCAAGCAAGACCTGATTCGGGATCCCCTTCTAGTGCTTGATTTTTTTAAGTGAATGGACTCATGGACCTGATCTAGCTTTGCTGATCACGGGCATTGGAAACAACGACAAAATGAAATTAAATTTTAATAATTTCCATGTCAGATTACGTGCTCTTCTGCTTCAAGATATTGATTTTAACAAAACTAATGCATCAACGCCTATTTTATGTCATTTATTTGAATATAATTTGCTGTCTTGCTTAATTTATTCGAAGTGAAAGATTTTGTATGCCAATTAAAAAAAAGCAACTATATATCCCCACATTTTATTTTATTTATATCCAGAAGTGAATCATTGAATACTATAACTCACCAACTGATGCCAGTTCATAAATAATAATCAATGACTTTATCATCAATCAGTGTCCACACAAACTATTTGAAATTCATCAGTATTCTAAGAATAAGAACTATGGCATAGTTTGATCAACCTTCTAAAAGACCAGAGATTTTTTATGGGAAAATCTTTTCTCGTTTTGATTGTAAAACTGCATTTTCTGAAGAATTTTCAAAAGATTTAGAGAGAAATATTATTTTTCATTTTGAGTGTTAGAGTAGAGAGAGAGTGGAGTAGAGAGAGAGAGAGAGATCAACAATGCAAAGATGCTAGAATATTCAGAAATATTGTTTCTTTATGAGCATTATAACTTTCCGCCTTTCATTTTAAAATTACTACTAAAGGGTTGTTTTTAAATAAGGTTTGTGTATGAAATCTATGTTAGACATGCATGTTATAAGATTTGAAAATATTAAAAGGTCTCTGATACGTATTTTATAAGATATGGAAAGATTCATGGGTTTCTGACATGCATACACACATTTCTGACATTTATTAACATATGGAAAGATTCAAAAGACTCTGATATGCATGTTTTAAGATATGGAAAGACTCAAAGGTCTCTGACATGTATTGTATAATATATAGAAAGATTCAAAGGTCTCTGACAGGCATGTTTTAAGATATGGTAAGACTCAAAGGTCTCTGACATGCATGTTTTAAGATATGGTAAGACTCAAAGGTCTCTGACATGCATGTTTTAAGATATGGTAAGACTCAAAGGTCTCTGACATGCATGTTTTAAGATATCAAAATATTCAAAGGTCTCTGACATGTATTTTATAACATATGGAAAGATTCAAAGGTCTATGCATGTTTTAATATATGGAAAGATTCAAAGGTTTCTGACATGCATGTTATAAGATATGGAAAGACTCAAATGTCTCTGACATGCATGTTATAAGATATGGTAAGACTCAAAGGTCTCTGACATGCATGTTTTAGGATATCAAATTATTCAAAGGTCTCTGACATGTATTTTATAACATATGGAAAGATTCAAAGGTTTCTGACATGCATGTTGTAAGACATGGAAAGACTTAAATGTCTCTGACGTGCATGTTATAAGATATGGAAAAGCTCAAAGATCTCTGACATGTATGTTTTAAGATATCGAAAGATTCAAAGGTCTCTGACACATATTTTATAACACATGGAAAGATTTAAAGGTCTCTGACATGCATGTTATAAGATATGGAAAGATTCAAAAGTCTCTGACATGCATGTTATAAGATATGGAAAGATTTAAAGATCTTTGACATTCTTATTTTAACCTATCATCTTCTAGATTTGCAGCTGCTAATTGTGGTTTTTATTTATCTAAGAAATCTTTTAATCTAGGGGTGACCTTGCAAAGAAATGTGTAGGATTACGACACAGATATTAGCTATACCATTTAATTTGCATCGATTTACTATTAAAAGTTGAATCTATATATCTTAATACAGATTCCAAACCTTTAAAAATATATATACCAGAGAAATCAGAATGTTACTCAAACTGAAGACTGAAACACCAGCTATTCAGTCTTATTCATCATCTAAATTTAAATTGTGTAAGGAGTAAACACATTTTGATTTAGGGTATTTTATAGTTCAAGAGGTTCATTTTAAGGTGAAACCCAATGCTATTATGGTAGCGTTTCGCGCTCCCCAGGCACAAGTCCAAGATTTCATTCTCACGTTGTGGATTTAAGACGCAGCTTTTCGTTCCCTCAGTGTGTCTAGAAAACTGAATATCGAGCATGATTGGGAATTAAACACTGGGGGTTTTCGCATTAGGCTGACCACCAACCAGGCTATAAGCTTCACAGCCCAGGTCTCTCGGTCTTGAAAAAAAGGTATAGGCACTGTAAAAACATGACTCCCTGTGGATGCCACTGTGTGTAGTTATCAATTTAGCTTAATTTCAAGGAAAATACAAATAATTAAAAAAAAATAAGTACTTGAAAAATTTCATAAAAAAGATATATTTACGTAAATCTAAGTAAATTTACTGAAATTCCACACAGGCCCTCTTAATAACTTCAAAATAGTTTACTAAGAAAATCATTATATCTTAAAGTTAGGATATATCTAATGAATAAACATTAAAGATTCTGGCAATACAAAAAAATCAGCTAAAAAGCTATTAAATAGAAAAATTAATTCATACTTTTGGCTAAAACAGTTTATTAAAAATCACACATCTCTAAAAGGGAACCTGCTACATCGAAAAACATTTAATATTCGTGATAATTAACGTCAAAAATTTCTAAAACATCAAAATAACTACTTAATGTAAATTATCATATTTAGAAATATTAATATTTACAATAAGATGTATATTAAGATGTTTTGAAACATTACGGTTAATAATAAAAAGGTCATTAAATATGTTTAAAAATATGTTTAATGTGATCCCTTCTACTGTTATTTTAATCATTAAAAATCCAAAGTTCATATAAATATCAAAAAAAAAAAAAAAGATTGTTAAAAAGAAAAATCCTCGTCCTAGTAAAAAAAAAAATCATAAAAATTTAAATAAAATAGTAAAATAGCTAAAATATGTTGATAAACCTTATATATATATATATATATATATATATATATATATATATATATATATATATATATATATATATATATATATACAATCTTTTTTTCTCAAGATTGAGATTAAATTATGTAATTGAAAAAAATTATTAAATTAAAAAAGTCCTCAATTAGAATTTTACAATCTTTTCAAATAAGAGTGTATCACAAAGTCTATTTTACACAGAATTAACCTCGACTGACACTATGAACTTTGCAGAAAGTATCAAGGCATTTGAGTAACACAATGACTTTGTGTCAAGGTGGAAGACTATTCCCTGATTGGCTGTCGTCCAACAGATGGAATAAAAGAGTAAAAATGTACATTGTTGCGGCTGTCTCATTGGATTAAAACAGTTGTGGTTGTCATTCAAAGCACTGTCTCTAACGAACTAGTAGCAAATTTCCATTGCGTAACTTTATCTTTTAAAGGAATTAATTGTGTCACACAGTAAGAATTCTTTAAGGTTTAGTGAACTAGTTTTAAAAAAATAGCAATATATATTAGCATTTTAGAATGTGAATTATAATTTCGGTTTTTGTAACACTGTATCAGCAGAAAATCTTTTCTTCAAACATTTTGTAGTAACATTATACTGCTTAAGATTATAATTTTGTGTTTCTTAATGTCAAAGCTCCGTAAGATGATTATATTACTTTCAGTGCTTCAAAAAGAATTATTATGGTGTCATAACTGAGCTAGAGAGCATTTGTATTACAAGTGACATTATAGCCAAAATGCTTTCGTTTGTGAGGGAAATTTCCGGTTTTTGAAATTTTAATTTCAAATTTAGCTTAAATCATTAATTTTTGACATCAGACATGGTGTGGTGTGTAACCTCTAACTTTTAAAGTGAAAATATTCTTACTCATTTAAAAAGAAGTTTAATTAATCATTCGTTCACATTTTAACTTTTTTTCCAAATAACAGTTTTAGGAAATGAAAAAACATAAGAAATTTTTTAATGTACAGTTTTACGCAATGACCGCGTCCCTAATGATAAAAATTCAAATGATTCTGAGTCTTATAACATTAGAAGTAGTTTAAAATTTATATGCTCAGTAACAATCCCTTAAATTGTCAGAATTGGAGATGTGACTTAAGAAAATTTCCATTATCAATAGATAAAATTATTCATTTCCTTGGAGAATTTTCGATTTCAATTTAAATGATCTATAAACTTATAATAATTACATGATAAAATTGCTAATGATTAAAATTGTAAAAGAATGTAGATATATTTTCTTTTGAACTGAGAAACGTTCCACTGGACTTCCAATAAGACTCGAGAATATCTGGGATGGTGTCAGTTAACCTGTGTCAGTTTTCTGGGATGGTGTCAGTTGGTTATTATCTGGGATGGTGTCAGGCTTAACCTATAATACAGATGTCAACAGTTCAGATTATTAATAAAGAAAGAGAAGACGGACCATCTGCTACAGACAACAGCAACAACATTTATTTAATAAATAACACAAGTATAGAAAACAATTAAACATTAATACAGTAATTTTTTTAATATAATATTGTAGAGGTTTCGTTTTACCAGAGTAATTTACCCACTTCCTTCATGCTAGGCATACAATTGCTGTCTGGCGTTTGAACGCTGAGCTCTGGCGCAGTTGACGCGCATGCGCCAGCAACAGATAATCGCTATTTTTTTTTAATCAAATATAAATTATTTGGAATATTAAGACCTCAGTATGGCATTTAGATTTTACGTTGTCTGACTCATTATAAATAATAATAAAGCACTTTTCCATTTGCAATAATAGTAAAGCCAGTATTTGCCTCAATGTGAGTGGCAGCCTTATAAGAAAAGCTATTTTTGTCAGTTTTGGCTATTTTAATCGTCTGTTTAATTTCCTATGAATAATTAGAGTGAGGAAACTATTTCAATTCCTCGGGTATGGGATTTTTCTTTTATTGGATGATAATTTTCACAAAATGTACGATTATTTCGTGTGCTGCTGTTCTCCGCATATAATGTGTAGTAGTTTTAATCGAACGTATTTTATAATTAATTTGATTGATTTAAATTCGAGTAATAACATTTAAATTTGAGGAGTCTTAATTGTAACTAATAAAAAAACACAAAATAAGCATAAAAACACTCATTTACATTTACTGACCATTTATCGTTTTATATTTGGAACACTTCCTACTCGTTAAATGTTGCCAACTTACACAATAACTTTGATCCATGAGGCTGACATCTGGGATGACAAATTCTGTTTTTTGCCACATCATCTGTGGAACTTCAATCCCACAAAATAAAATATCATTAGTTTTCTCAAAACATTTTTCTGTATAGGTCAGTTATCGAATCTACTACATTCCAAATACGCGCAAACAGCACGTTTTCTAATCCGGTTACATAGGTCACCCATCCGAATGGTGAATTAAATTTAATGAAAAAAAATTTCTGTTTATTCAGAAATATTCTTTCGCGTGAATACAACTCCAACATATTTTTAATTTGATATTATAGCATTAGTCGATCTTTGAAAATGCAATGGAATTGTTTTCAAATTTATAATGAAATAGATTAATTTTTTTACAAATAATGGGACTTAAAATGCAGATAGTAAAATCTTAAGCAAAATTAATCTATTTTTGAATTTACAGATTCTAAAAGATGGTAGTCAATTTAACTCAGGCAAGTACTCATATCAACTATTGTGACAGTAATCTTGGTGATTAGGTTATAATGACTGACACTTTTCTTTCTGTAAATAATGAACCTGACAAAGTTTTGAAGAAAAGGTTCGGTTTTGATACATCAGAAGGTTTCGGTGCCAAAGAATTAAGTCTAATCTATGTTCTTATAAAATTCTCTCATCCAGACTACTAAAAAATTGTATTTTCACTGGGAATGGAAATTTTTTGAAATTAATAACTCAGAAAGACAATATTCACAAAAAAAGATATATTAAGATGATAAAAGGAATTTATACATTAAAATTTCTGAATAGTAAAAAAATATGTTTTTTCTATGAATAAATTTTATATAACTTTCTTTATATCAAAATGTGTCCGATATTTTAATTACATCTTGTATATTATTAATGTTTTCTTCCTCAACAGGTTTGATAATATAGTAATTGTGTAACACAAAAATATATTTCGCAAATTATGCAAAACAAAGAAATAAATCGTTTTAAATTTTTATTCGTTTAAGGAAAAAAAATGAAAAAAAAAATCAGACGATTTTCTTTTAAGCTTAAAAATTACAAAATAAGAAAAAAAACAAAACAAAACAAACAAACGACTTTTATCGTCAAAAAATGAAAGAGCATAAAGCAAAAGTAGTCATCACAGGTTTAATGAAATTAATCTCGCACTCTAAATTCGATACTCTCGATTCAATTCGTATCAAAGGTAAGGAAGCGGTTAAAAAATGGGGGTGGGGGTCAGCACAAAAACCGTCACGTTTTGAAATCATTTAACATCGAAAGTTGACTGTCATTGTTCGCCGAACTGCTACCTTTCGACGATCACGTTTTATGAAGAATCCTCCACCCTCATTGCCTTTACTTACCCCCTTCTACACCCCTTTTTTCAGTTCAGTAATATATTCTTTATTGTATTTTTTGTTTATCAATTTCTTTGTGGTTGATTTAATTACAACCCGCGGGAAGAACGATTACTGCTCCGGTCCTCACAGCGGTGGAAAATACATTTTTATCGTTTTCTTTTTCATTTCTTTTTGCCGTGTCGCTCATAAATTATTATTCGTGACGATTTTTAATAACCCAGTAATTAACCATACCGACCCGCTGGTAGCACAGCAAAGGGCAAAAACTAACGCTACTTTCAATTATACTTTGTTTTCTCCTGTCTCCTACTCCCCTGCTTCTGTTCGAAAAGGTAATTTATTTTTTTAGATTTATTTTATTTTATTTTTTTGTTACTTGTTTTTTTTTTTTTTTTTTTTTTTTTCCCCTACTGTTTAAAATTCTGATAGTTTCCCGGAAAAATATGCCACGATATTCTTTATCGTATATTACGTTTTTCAGTTATACATCATTGTGTTTGGGAAATTATTTATTTATTTTTTCTATATTCTCTAAATAATATTTGTCTTTCTTTCTAGATTCAATTAGTTATAATTGAAATTCCTTTTTGCGCTGCATTAACTTTCTTATGTTCGTAAATACTTTGATACAAAAGAAGAAGACATTTTATAACATTCATAATATAAAGCACATCTCATTTATTTTTAAATTCGTCTGTTTTTGTATGATCATAAAGCTGTTATTTACTTTTTTTTTTTATACACATCGTCGCCTTATTGTACTTTACGTAAATGTGAACTTTATTTATTTATGTAACAATAGCAGGAAATCAACTTCGTTCGAAATATTTTCTTGTGCATTTTGAAGCCAGTGATTAGTAACGAAGAGAAGTTGACTTTGATATTAACAAGTTTTAAACTTTCATATCACGTAAGTGGAGCGCAATTGTTATTCCAGGACTTTCTTTATTTTAATAAAATTATTGATTAGATAGCATTCATAAGGAATTTGTACATAAGAAAAACACTGTGACATTCTTATCTTAAAAAGGGCAAAATTAGGAGGCTAGGTATTGACTCAAATAATTTATAATTCATTCCCATCTAGAAAACGTTACATATACATGAATCGAGGTTGACATTTGAACTGGCAATGTCATCACTCAGTGCCTCCAGCCGAGATTTCGTAGCCACTGCTAGTAAATGTTTGAACACATTTTAGATTAAAAATTTGAGGACTTTACAATTTGAGTTCTTTTTCACTTAACCAATTGTTACAACTTGATAATTTTCTGCGTTTTTATTTGAAATGAAACTTTGGTGAAACAATTGGAGTGTCGACCTCGTCACTTGAATATAATAACAATTTATGAGTTATTTGGTTTTTTTATGGTTTCAGGTAACTAAAGAAATCAGCGGGAATTGGTGACAATTAAAAGAGTAAATAAAACAATTGAACTTTGTTAATTACGCTAAAAGCTTCAATATACAACAATCAATCTAGAATTTGGAGGGCACAAATGCCTTATAATCCATGATGCCAAATTCTGAGATTGACGAATTCTTAGCTGATTTTCTTATGTATCTGGCAACCTCGTTTTTATTACGTCATACATATGGAGACCTATAAGAATTATGCAGAAAATTCCATTTTGGAATCCTTAGTATTTTACGTCATTGCGCACATCACGATAAGTCATCTTAGCAACATTTCTTCATTGCCAAAAAAATTCAGTATTTGGAATCATGGATTATACGGCACCTGTGCTATTTGCAGCACTGGAATATAAAATTAATTAAAACAGTGCTGTATGGATATCTCAATAGGGATTTTGTACACTATGGCATCAAAATAAAGCGAATTTTTTAAAAAAATTTTAAAGTCAAACATATAATTCATATCTATAGTATTGCAGCTTGCAAATTTACCTAAGCTTAAAGCGTGAATTAAATGTCTATTTATATCGATCAAATTTTTAAAAAAAGATAAGAATTCCTGAAAATCAATAAAAAATTAATTCAATGGAGTCTCACCTCTTGAGTTTTTAATTCTAAAATATTTCTAAGGTTGAAACAGACGTGAAACTTTAAGATTTTTATACTCACATTTTGTAATTTTATTAAACCGAAGAATTTTATAGTTTTTGTTTTCTTATGGGTTCGTGTATTTGACCATGTTTTGTGTGTGTGAGCCCCTATTTCGAGAGTAAGATGTTGAGTGTGCCATGCAAAACCTTATAAAATTGCCAATAGCTCAGATATTTGCTACATGATCCTAAAAGTAGTTTAACTTGTCGCTTGTTCGACATCACATTTTGCATACTAGGATTAATTCATCCGGGGTTTACCGTTTGCTGCGGGATCGGATTCACTATCAGTATATTCAACCCTGAAGTGAGAATTGAACCTATGAACTGAAAAACATAATACAAACCATCCAGCTACTAACACAGTTATGACAAAATTGATATGAATAACAACAAAGATGCGCTTTAAATATTTATGTGTATTGATTATTAAAGATGTTACATAAGCAAGTATTGGTTTGTTTATTTCCGAGGAGTCATTTTGTGCACAGCATGGCCAATTAAATTAGGAATTACACTTTAATATGGAGATTTCGAACTGCAAACCTTGGAGCTGGTTTCGGACCCATGAACTGTCGTATCGAAACTCAGAGCGTTAATTATTCGTTTACCAGTTGGCTTTAATCGAAATTCAGATTAAAAAATCTATGAAATTGAAATGCCAGCCATTCAAATTTATCTTAGAAATACATGCTTATATTCCTAAATATTCTTGGTTGTCTGAAAAATTATCCTTCTATACTTAACATCTCTCAACAGAAAAAAATTTAGATGCCGGGAAAAGTGGGATTGGTTCACTGAAGAATCTTTTGATCGTCAGCAGCAAAAGAATGCCGATGATCTGCCCTTACAAAGGGAGGGGGAGGGTTGGTTTCATTTGCATACTCAATTAAGTCGTCGTTATCGACGCCATTCATTAAAGGTAGCGCTGCTGTTCGACCATTGTAAAGGGTCCTCCATTACCATCTGCATGTAACTGTTAATTAGATGACAGTTAAACAGGTATGCCCGCGGTCTATGGAAGAAATTAATTTGAAGAGGCCTGGTCGAGAGAGGGGCAGGGGAGAGATAAAAGGTTGCTATCGTCTCGAGGACCCTAGGCTGTAAGTAGCCATGAAAAGTGCAGTGAATTTTTCACTGTTGTTAAAAGGCTCTTCATTTCATTGCAAAAATAATTACTTAAGAAATTAAAAATATTTATTTTCACGGTATTCTTGAAGACGTTTTGTTTTAGTTAATGTCTCCAACAGATTTTAAGACTCTTGTAAAGTGTATATCGATATTATTTGTTACTGGACTTAGTCCTAGTTTTTTAAAACTTGGTCCTAGTATGCATTTTAAAATGTAACGCGCAAATTAGAAATTTTTCATCAAATATTTGTTTAATTTAAAGTATTTAAATTAGTTAGCGTGAAAATCGCTAGTTAAAATTATATTTTTGCTGAAATATTTCACAAGAACAAAATCGGAGATTCTGCATGAGTAATACTTCCATAGTCACCAAGGTTTTCCTATTCCTCAAAAGCGTATCCAAATTGTTCGTGAACCACTCATCGATTTACCATAGAGCTTTTGGTAAAATCATTCCGATAAAATTAAATTAAAAAAAAAGATGTATAATTTCTTAGTAAGTTTATTGAAATTATTTTAGTAAATTTATTAAAACGTCTACATACTTATCGTCTTGTATATTAATCAGTTCTTTTAATTTTTGTTTATGGGGGCATTAAAGAATATGCCCAATGTCGATAGCCAAAATCTCTCTTTTTTTTAAGACTTTCCGAAAGTGATTCATATATTTTTTGTTATAAAGATTCCTAACCTTACTGATATCAGTTTTGTTTGGGAACCATTTTAAGACCAAATCTCTGGCATTTTCCTACTTTTTCAAAAAAATCTTTAATGGCAGATGTTAGAACTGGTTTAAATTCGGATTTGAATGAAATCAGAAGCAATCAGTTTCAACAGGGAATCAGTTTCGTTTTTGAATCAAAACCAAAACAGATGTCGTTCTTTGGTTATAAACATATTAAAGAGGAAAAAAATTCAATGTAGAACTTGGACGCTTAATAGACAAGCAAGATAATTCAAGAGAGATGAAAAACGATATTAGGTCCGTTAGGTATGGTAACTCTGCACGTCATGCTTCGAGAGCCAAGAAGTGCTCATTAGGATGCACTTTTGTGTGCCATCGTAGCCCCGAAAATGAGTCTTCATAATATGGAAGCAAAGACTAATCAGAAGACCTTGAAGTACCGCACACAGAGGTATCATTTCACATTGAAGACATTGCAAACACAGAATATTTAATGTGTTTCAGTCACCATGAACGAAGACAACGGTTCTTCGATTGTGTTGGAATTCGAAATCACTACCTTCCAATGATGAGAACGAACAACCCAAGCAATCAGGTCATCGCGGCCAACATACCTACATGTATGTATCAAGAAAATTTTCCTAGGCTAACAGATGTCCATATAAGCTATAGTACGTTTCCCTGATTGTTTAGTATTTGCTAGATTTGAACCTGTAGCCTCTCACATCAGTGCTATCAAGCGTTTATTAAATCCATACCACCTCCTAATCCAGAAGCTTCTTCTGTATACCCAGTAAAATTTTCATAAGTAAATTGGTGTAGTAGTATATATATCAATATATACACAAAGTACAGAATATACAAAGTGATATAAAAATAAATGGTTGAAAAATATTTATTTAAAGACAGAAAAAATTTCTGTATATAAGTCCGATTGTTTTAAAAAGCTTTTTACTTAAATAAGAAAAAAAGTTTTCATTTATTTATTTTACCAGACCACACGCTTTTTCTCACAGATACTTGCACGAAACAAAACAATTCATAGGATAAGAAAGAATATAAAATGGTGATCTGTCTGTATATAGAAATAAAATCCATTGATTTTTCAATTTTTCTTTCATTCCTAAAAGTAATAGAAAATCGTCTGCTTTTTTTTCAATTTGTACTCTTCATTTTTTTTATGTTTTCATGGATTTTTTTTCTTTGTAATCTTTTCTAATGAAAAGTCGTTACAAACCTTCTTTTTAAAGATCCAGAAATTACATAAAATCAAAAAAAAAAAAAAAATCGCATTTTATCCATCCTGAAATATATGCAAATGAAATTTTTGGTTCTCCTTTTAATGTTCTTAATTTGCATTCAAAACACAGTAAGTGGCACATCGGATATTTTTTTTCTTTGTTTATTCTTTTTTTTTTTGCGGAATGCACAAATACATATTTAAGGAAAGTACATATAAGCTAAAATTTACTTTCATTGTTTTTTATTCTTTATTTTTTGGAGAATATATAAGTAGGTGGAATAAAATCCTTTCTAGGAATTATAAAAACTGAATACTTAAAAAAAGTATTTTAACATAAAACTGTACAATGCACTTTAATGAGTCATATAGATCAAAATGCTCCTTACATGGAAATATCCTTAATATCTTCCTTCTTCTGTGTGTGCTTACAGATTTTAATAATTTTTCTCCCACTTTATTTGAGTAGTGTTGAAAAAAGAATAGGACTTCACATTGTAAAATCAGCTTAAATATGCGCTTAAAAATTGCGTTTCTTTAAAATTTTGATACTGTTAACGTTATCATGCTATTTAAATATTAAAATTTAAACTATGGTTATAATAAATTATAAGTAGAGAAAACTTTCTTTGGAGTTTATATACTAATATTTACTTTTAATATAAAGACGAAACTTCATTTTTTGAAAAAAAATATTAGAAATAAAATTATTAAATTAGATAAAAAAATAATTAAGGAGAATAATTACATATGATTTGCGGGTCAAAAATGTTTAAAGAACTTTAATACATTAAATTGAATTATAGTAAGGATTTTTGAGCTTTCATCGCTTATTCTTTTACGAAAGTATATTTTACAAATAGTGGGTCAAATTCAAGCACTGCAAGGAAGAAAACCATGAAAACTCGAAAACACTCACGCAAACAGAAGTACATGAAAATTCAAAAACACGTATTCTCTTGTTCAGTAATTGCTTGGATTAAACATGGCCATTTTTTTAATGAATCGCACCTTTGTAACATTAACCCTATGTGCCTCCACATTAAACATATTGTACCAGAAAAATTTTGAGGTACAATATAATTAGTATTCAACACACAAATCAAATCTACAAATAATTTGTACGGCTCTATCTGTAGTTTGTTTTCTTGATAAAGCTAAATTACACTTATATTCTTTATTTAAAAAGGAAGACTTTTCTTGAAAATGGGTTGTTTTGGGTGCTAAATTTTGTTAGTTTCAGAAAAAGAAATTATTACAAAAGTATTTTTTCTTTTTTCAGGAACACTGAAACAAATAATTTGCGGCAGAATAAATACAGCAGTAAGTTTTCACTGTGAAAGATGAAATTATATTAGCAGTGATCTCTAAAATTTATAATTCATTCTGTGGAAATCCTAACAACCATGTATACATCGAGTTGGTTACAATTTAGCTTCAGGGGCTTAAAATTCAAATCCGTAATTTTTTTTATTTATAAGTCAATATATTCTCAATATTATTCACTAAGACACAAAATAATTTAAAAAATGTATGAAGAAGGTGCAGTTAGAAGTTACGAAGTACATTTTGCGCGACGCTTATTGGCGAATCAGCATACTAACTAGCGTAACGCGGTTTTGTATTATAATAAGAGTCTGTTGACTACGTACGGTGAAGTAAGAAAAAAATAAAGTTGAAACTTCTAATGAAAATAAATAAATAAAAAGAAATAAATTAAAAAAAAATATCACGCGCTGCATTATTTATTAGTCACGTGATTCGTTACGATTTTTACCGAGGAAAAATCGTTTCAAAACAATTTAATCAATTTGCTCTCTTCTTGGCGAGAAAAGCCATTCAAAAATGAAATCTGGAATTTGGCATTTAAGTTGTCAAGTTGGCGATTTTGATGTAAGCAATAAAGAACGAGAATGAGAGCAATTTACTATCTTTATAAGTTACTCTCACCTCCAAATGGAACAAAATTTGAATCTACGAATGTTTAGTACACGTAGGTTCTCTCACTGTGTATGTCTTTGATGAAGTCGGTATTAAACCCGTCGTTTTCCGAAGAGGACAATGGTATTTTTCTCACTCCCATATCATGGTCTCATTTATTATATTACAAATGGGTTCGCTCTTGGCACAAGTCCACTTCTGGTGCTCGACTTTGCTAGGGTCCACCGTGTCATGGATCTGATCTAGCTGCTTCTAGATCTCTGACTGATTGTAAACAACAAGAACAACATTCTATTACAAATGCTTTCTTCTCACCACGGCCTACTCATAAGGTAAATTTAAATGACGAAATCAGAACTAGAATGATGAATATGTGTCTGACGCATGATAGCGCTCTGGTCGTCTGTTCAACAGTTCATGGGTTTGAGTCCATCGTTTCCTAGATGTTTTAGTGGTTTGGAATATAATTAAAGATGTAGATCTTGTAAAGATAAGCTGACCATTGAGAGAACGTCAATTAAACCAACCTCATCAATAGACT
This sequence comes from Latrodectus elegans, assembly GCA_030067965.1. Taxonomy (NCBI): domain Eukaryota; kingdom Metazoa; phylum Arthropoda; class Arachnida; order Araneae; family Theridiidae; genus Latrodectus; species Latrodectus elegans. The sequence continues at coordinate 71,013,672 of CM057815.1, forward strand.
AAATAAACGTTTAACAAGGTTCTCTAGACACAATGTTTTTCAGTTGGATTCGGTACCGAACTTATTCCTTTCCCAACATGACAGCAATACCTTTTTTTTTCACCAAATTACCATGGTCTCACAAATAGGTAAAAAAAAAAAAAACCAATATTATTAATTATTTGTCTTTAATTCGATATTTTTTACTATATAGTAAGTAAAAATGATTTAAGAATAGTATTTCAACATAAAAATACAAAATGTAATTCGTAATATTACATGTTCTAAGTGAACATGTTATAAAAGTTGGATAGTAAAATACAAAACTTATATTGAAGTACGTGACATTTTACTGACATTCTGTTATTTTGTCTAAAATTTGTACTAAGTTCTTAGAGAATGAACATCAAAGAGACAACAAACTGCGTCTATTGTTAGACGATAAAAAAATGTCTTTATTTAATCCTTTAGACAAATAGTTTCTCCGCTACTTATACCTGTTTTCGTGGCTGCTGTAACCGTAACCCTTTTCTCTTCGATTAAAAGCGGGTCTTTCCTGGAAAGTTATCTCAAAATATTGACTCCTCCAACATGCCTGACCCGGCAAACTCCCGAGATTCGCTTATTTTGTTTGTTGCCGTCACCGTTGTTCTCGGGGCTGTTAAATGCTTACGTCACCTTAACTCTGTTTTGATGCGTCCCCCGTCCCCCATTCGTCATCATCCATCAATCACGTGACAGATTTTTGACTACCCGTCGTGCTCCGCAGCAAAATTCTGCGTCGTTTACCCTAATCGCGACACTCGTCTGCAGGTATGGTTCCAGAAAAGAACAAAGCGACCCTCCCTCTCCCACCCCGTGACTGATTTTGGCTCACGGCCAATTACGGAAAATTAAACACCTTTACAACGTTGAAAGAGATTCCAGGAATGAAATAAAACGATAAAAAAAGAAGAAAAAAGTCGTTCTTTTTTAACAACGAAAAATTCATCACATCTTTGGAAGGGATGTTATCCATCTTGTTCCTTTTTATGGATGTCGTCGAATTGTTGAGGAGATGTTCTTCCCTGTGACCGTACCTCCGTTATTCCTTTTTCGATATTATTATTATTAACTGGAGAGGAAATATGTGAGCGGGATTTATTGAGAATGAAAGAGTTATCTTCGAGGAATGATGTCTTACATTTTTTTTTCATCTGGCACCGGTCATCAATATCGTCTGCGTTGCGTCACTACATAATTTGCAACTCTTGATGTTTTCTCTCTTTTTTTTTTTCTCTCTCTCTCTCTCTTTTATAGAAGTGTCTCGAATTACCGACAATTGACCATTCGTCCGTGTTTTTATTCTCTTCCAATTTTCATTTTTCATGGTTGATGAATGGCTACTCTCAATCTTGACTCAATGAATGCTGCGTTTATGCAATTAGACACGCTCTTCTCTTTAGATATTGGATTAACAACCCTTTCTATCTGAAAATTTATTTTCAGCTTGATCAAACGAAGAAATAAAATGTCTGACATACAGTCGTAAAAATTATTGCAAAGAATACATCAATGCTTGAATAAAGTAAGTAGATTCTTACAAACATGTGAAAATCTTTCTAAAACTATGTCTTGAAGATTAAAGTCATATTTACTGTGCCTTAAATCTTTCACTCAATCATATGTTCAACCAGGTATTACCAGAGATTACCATAGTTTTTGTAAACTATGAAAATTTCCTCTTAGGTTTTAAAGAACCCATTATATAGAAATGTAATGGGTTCTTTAAAGCATGTTGTTATGTTCTTACGTATGGCTACATACAACCAATCTATGCGCATTGATGCTAATTACTAAACTGAAGTAAGATACTTAAAAATTCGCTACATATTGCCTTCGGAGAAGAATTCTTATTTATAGTGGGTCATTATCACTGACTGTGTCGTTCACATTAACCGGAAGATAGTTGAATCCCGGCTTAAAAGAAGATCCGTCGTGTTTGCTAAAAGCGCCTGAGGCACGTTAGAACTGGGAGTGTCTGCAATGTCCTCCAAGTGAAATATTACCACTGGAGGTGGCAGGTCAAGTATTGGGGGGCCTTTTACTTGCTCCCTGGTTCAAAACAACTAAGACACCACGGGGTGCTTTTATCTGATTGGTAGACCCCAACTGAGGGCTGGGTACAGGGAAGCATGCTAATGCAACAACAGCATCTCATCGCAGAGGTAAAAAGGGGAAGAATTTTAACTGCATACCCGGAAAGAAGTAAAAAAGCATCATACTTGGTTAAGTTCCCCATACGTAATGGTAAAACAACGATTATTGAAGTATAAGTGCCCAGATTCTATCCCAGTAAACTGTTAACCAATGTTGTTTCTGTTAAGAAATGATGTTTCTTTTCTGTCTTCCACGAACGCGTTTTTCGGGTGGGTGCTCGGGAGTTTTTCTGGTTTTTTCCCCCTTCTATATTGGGCTACGACTCGCTATATATGAAAAGCTTCTTGCTATACAATTTAATCTCATTGCTGAATTAATCATAATCAAATTAATTGATTAAACATAATTAATTTAAGCTTTACCTTTGAATTATTAGGATGCTCACTAACAGTGTCAAAATTCCCCACTGTTTTTCAACGCTGCCTGGGATCGAGCTTGGAATCTTCCAATCTAGATATTATGGTTCACCAGACATTAAGCATTCATCATATAAACTAAAAACACGTTATACTTAAAATTTGAAAGATAAAAAAAAATTGAAATTTATTATTAATTAGTTGAAATTTGTGATTTATGAATTTTGTGCCAATTATCGGATAGTTTTCAATAATGGTCGCATGACGAATTCGCTCCATCAGCATCTTGCTTTTTAAACATCTATACCATCTAGATCTTAAATACATTTAACTGTTTACAGACCATACCATGGTGGTTTGGTTGGTTAGGGAGTCATTCTCATTATTGAAAGGTAGTGTGTTCAAATCCGTACTCAATCAAAGATCTGTCGTGTTCGTTAAAGGTGGCTGGTGCACGTTAAATGGATAGGTGTTCTCAATGTTCTCCAAGTGAACTGATAACTCTGGTAGTAACAAGTCAAATATAGAGGGGTCTTCTCTGCTTCTCAGGGATGAAGACTACCGGCTGCTTTTACTAACTGATCTCAGTACAGAGAAGTACCACAATTGTTTTTAGACACATATGAAATAGGATTAAGGTTTTTCATAAAAGGTGCAATTACTCTTCCAAAAGAAATTAGACGAAAACAATGCTCATCATGTTAGTGTTAAGGAAATCGGATTTATAAATCTTATATTTAAGTAAGGAAAATTATTTCATGGCAAATTGTTAGAGATTAATTATGAATTTTTTTCTAATTAATTTAAACAATGATAAAATTTGAAGACATCTTAATAATAAATTTGCATTTTCATTAAAATTTTATGAAGTGATGTTCTGATTGAAAATAAGTGTTTGCTTCGCGATTAAAATTTTGGGGCTTTCATATGTTTTTGCTAATCAATAATCGCTGAGCAGTTACGTTTGAAATATGTTTAAGTTACCTATGTATTTATTTAAAAGATGAATCAAAATACAAGTTTGGTACATGAATGATGCTTTAATAATTGCATCAAAACTATTTGATGCAATTATTAAAGCATTATTTTGATTAATGAGTGGTAATTTTGATGCTACATTTTAAAGTGTTTTACTTAATTAATCATATAAAATTTTTATCAAAATATGATAGTTTTCAATTAACTTATATATTATCTTAGAAGAACCCCAAGTTTCATTAATTAATGATTACTTAAAAGTTATGTCTGCAGACAAATTTTGGTTATCAGTAATCCTTTAAGATTGGAGATAATTATATGCCTATACTTTAGTTATTTTGAAATAAATACAAACCAATGTCTCCTAATTTGGATACGATCAAGTGACGAAGTCGACGCCTGAGCTGTCATCAACTTCTTCACATAGCACAACAGCTTAAGGAAATTCAAGCTTAGGAACATTTAATTTTAATAATCATTTTTGACACTTTATTCCTTGGTCCTTCTACTTTCGGGGACATGAGAATTACTTAATTTTCCAATAAGTTATTTCATAACTTATTGCAATTTCTAGAAAGACAAATTTTGATTGCAATATTCATTAAAAAATGTATTACTAAAACAAATATTTTTGCTTTTTTAATAACAATAAGAAAAGATGCATTATTGTTTTTTATAATAGCCTTTTTAACATTTAAAAATATTTTTAGACGACGAATTCATGTCAAAACATTAATGATAAAAAAATAAAAGGTTGTATAAAAAAAGTTTCATCATATTATTTTAGTAATGGGCCGTGGTAGCCTAGAGATTAGGGCTTCAGCCTTCCATCCGTAAGGGCGGGGGTTTGATTCCCAATGCCGCCAAAGGTCTACCGACTACATCTGATATAGGTGCTCGTTAAATCTGTTTAATCGAAAATCCTGTGGTCGGTCATTGAGCAGTTTCCATGGGTACAATGGTCTAGAGAAAATTTCTTCCCCCTTCATATCAATGACAAAATTGGTAGTGCCATCTATCGGAGGATTTAAAGATCAAAGACGTACTTTTACGTTTGTGGTGGTGCTCTGATTGATATTCAATAGACGCTCCCTATTGACTTAAATTCGCATAGCCAATGTAGAGTGAGCTAGGCTTTTGTCCAAGTGTGCCATAAGTAATAACAACACCAATCAATAATAAAAAAAATGTTTAAATCATTCTTATTAAGGGATATATTGGCACACTTATTTATGAAGCTTTAATATTACTCATTCACTGTTGAACACTGAAAATATTTTATCTATGCATAAAAGATGGAATACAAGTTACATATTACAGTCATATACTGTAAAACACCCTTTTTAGAAGAAAGAAAAAAAATCAAATTATGTATTATCAATTTAACTTATCAACAAAAGAAAATGTCAGCTAGATTCGAATATCATATTTCTCAGTAAATTTTGTATAACGCACTTTTTTTTTAAAATTTAATAATACCAGAAATATCTTTGTCAAGAATCAGATAACAAATCTTGTACTACACTGACTATGAAAAAAAAAAAGATCTAACGAAATTCGCGTGAGAGATACAAGCATTTAAAATTCTCTAGAATTCGAGAAACAAGCTAGGATACTGCAAACGCATTCCAGTGACAACTAAATTGAAAACCTAATAACTTCATCTTGTTGAAGGAAACGCTGCCATTTCTCCGCTCCTAAGAAAAACGGGAAAAATTTTACTACAAGGTATTCGGGAAAAAGGAAAGAATTGATACATCCCATTGAGGTGCATGTTATCTTCAATAAACGTCAGGCGTCTTATAAGACACGTTTCACTTCTTTTATATCTCATATATATAGCATCATGTATTCTTCAACCAGATGCAAAGTCAGGATTTGCCGAAAGTCGGGAGAAAATAAAATCCGAAACGGGAAAAACCGGAGAGGGGGATGGTGAAGAGATGGAAATTTATCACGTATAAATATATAACCCTATTTTCCTCAGTTCTAAGTTCGAATGGTGATTTTTCAATCTCTTTTTCTGTGTATGTAAAAGGGGGGATGGTGAATCAAAAAAAAAAATGGAGTAAAATTTCGCCAAATGTCGTTACAGGGAAGAGCAAGAAGACGTGAGAAATAAAATAACATCGCTTGATAAATAAGAGAAGTTAGAGAGTATGAAGATTATCTTTTCCAGAGGAGGGAGTAAGCAAAAGAATAGTAAAAAAAAAAAAAATCGAAATGTATATCGCAAAGGTGAGTCAATAAAGAACCATCGTGAAGGAAAAAATCAGAAAAGATCGCCAAAAAATGGAAAAAAAGAAAAAAAAAAGAAAGAAAAAAAAACGAAAATGTAATATAATGTAAGATTAGTATAGCATATGCGCATCTTTTTTCTTTATTTTTTTATGAGAAAGAAAAAAATTTCTCACTTTTTTTCCTGCCTGGCTTACGATTATCCCCTAAATTTATCTAAGCGTTTCTTTCATCTGTATCTTTCCAATTTTTTTTTATTTCCTAAATACACTGAAGTAATTTTTAGTTTCTTTCTTTCTTTCAAAAAAAAAAAAAAAAAAAAAAATATCATGGTTTACTCAAATGAATCGTTTTTTTTTTTTACTTTCTCTTCTGTATAAAGCCATTCTAAGTGTTCCGTTACTTTTCTCTGAAGAAAAATAAAATTAAAAAAAAAAACTTCTCATTTGCATATTTAGCCCTCCGAGAACAAGTGACGAATGGAAATTTGGTGAGCAGTAGTGAGAAAAGGAATCACTAGTGATTTATTTGCACTTGAAATTAATTTCGAATACCAAGTAACATGCGATGTTTGAATAAAGATGAGAAGAACGTGGACTTTAACCAAGAAAATGTTGAATTTTTCTATTTTCATAAGAAAAAATAGTAAATTTCTTATAACCTGCCTGAAATCTTCGGTTACTATCAGTTTATAAGTTAATTACTGGAAAAACGATAGAATAATCCAGAATAAAATGCTTTTAGTTATTGGAATTATAAACAAACTTCAATAATAAAAAATATTTTTTAAATTATTACTTTTATATTTGTTTCTGTTTCTATTTCAATATATATATATATACATATATATATATATATATCCTTCATCACATCACAGGATTTTCCGCAATTTTTTTCGCATATGAATCTAAATGTATTGTCTACTATTGAAGGAAGGAATTACACTTTTTTCAGGATGTTGATTAATTAGAATACAAACAATATTTCCTTTTGAAATTTCGATAAGAATTATTCCAATTGATTTAAAATACACATACCGCAGAGATGAATTCCCTGTAAGGCTGCTTTTTGTCACGATGCAATTAATTTTAATTATTTAACTCTTCTTCGGAGCTATTTTTGCTTCAAGAAAGAAGTATTTTTCATCTTCCCTCAAAAATTATTATGTAAGTATAATTACTGGGAGTTGAGAAAAATATTTACGGTAGTTCTTTATATTCTCCGATTATATAAAATTTCATAACTTTTTGTTCCCAAAATAAATTTTAAAAAAAATAATCAAAAATTTCTTAGTTTGATGATTGAAAAATTTATTAGTTTGATATTGTTTGATTTATTCAAGTATGGCTTAATGTTTACATCACTATATTCTGTTTCTAATAGTTTCCAATATGATAGAAAATTTTTAATTTTTTTGAATGTTTCGAATTCAGATTTCATAAAGATCAGCGATATAAATTTTAAAATTTCATGTTTTAGTTATCTTCTTCTGTATTGAATTTATGACCAAATACGGTTTCCTTGTCTAGCTGTCAATCTTTTAAAAGTGCATCATTTCATGTTCACTTGAAATCAACCATATTTACACATGTGATGGTAAATAAAGAATACAATACATAGTTAGATTCAAGTTAACGCCTACCGATGGTGGAGTGGTTAGCGTCCCTAACTTCGAAGCAGTAGGTCCTGGGTTCGAATCCTGGTTCGAACATGGATGTTTCTTTCTCTTTGTGTTTCTTTATCACTTCACTTTCAGGTAAAGGTTGCATACCCACTATATGAGATGCATACCCACACTTCGCCCCTTATAGACGTAAATTGGAAAAAAGCCTTATTCCGCACTATAATGGGTTTTCCCTAAGTTTTTAGAAAAAGCTCAATATTTCTTCATTTGGAAAAAAAGAATGATGTAAATTGAAGAAATTAGGACAAGAGGTGATGAGGCAAAATAAACTATCTTAGTGCTCTAATCCACTGTGCTGTTAATCCTTAGTGCTCTAATCCACTGTGCTGTTAATCCTTAGTGCTCTAATCCACTGTGCTGTTAATCCTTAGTGCTCTAATCCACTGTGCTGTTAATCCTTAGTGCTCTAATCCACTGTGCTGTTAATCCTTAGTGCTCTAATCCACTGTGCTGTTAGTCCTTAATGCTCTAATCCACTGTGCTGTTAGTCCTTAGTGTTCTAATCCATTGTGCTGTTAGCCCTTAGTGTTCTAATCAACTGCGAGCTAAACAGCACTGTAAATGTCGTAGAAAGATAATGAATCTGATACTAAAGCTGAATTTACTAGTTCCAAAAGATCATAATGTACCGCTCAATCAACCAATAATCAGAGCCTTTAGCTAAGACTAGAGATTAATCAACGTGAATACTTAATTTTAGACCATCTACTGCTTAAGAAACAGATCATTCTAAATTCTTTGAGTCAATAAAGATGGTTCGATTCGTTGTTGTGCTTGCTGCTATAGATGGTTCAAGTCTTTCAAAAAAATCACATCACTTTCGAAGATTGGTCAACGTAAACCAAGTAACAGCGTGCAACAAATATTTTGAGAAGAAATTGCCTCTAACTCATTGTTTTTATAAGGTTAACTTGAATAGCGTTATTGAAGGTCTCATTCCAACATATCGATAGCCTACGAATTTAAATATCCATCCCAAACAGAATGTCTTGCAAATTTGAATAATTTGGAAGACTTCGTATCTCTTATCTTTGATGTAAATCCGAGATTTTGGATGTGATCCACAGTATGATTGTAAATCATCCCTAACCAACGCTTTAAGCAATTATAGATAAAAGCGTATCATAAATTTGATTCTCCAAAAAAATTCTTATGTATTCTTGCATGATCTGTATGAAACTAAAGTTTCATATTTTTCTATTTTTGGTATATAAGCCCCAAGGCTTAATGGTAACGTTTCCCACTCCAAAGGCACAACCATGTTCGATCCTTGGGTTGGGCAAGGACGACTTAGCCTTTCATATTCTTAGTAGATCGATAAACTGAGTGCCAATCATGCTTGGGAACTAAACATTGGGGGTTTCGCGTTACACTGACCACTTAATTGAGACATATGCTTCGCACCCCAGGGATTCTCGGACAAGAAAACAGAGATGGGCACTGCAGACCTTGATCCACATGGGCTGTCGTACCAAGGAGTTTAGTTTTAGAATTTTGGTGTATCCAAAATCCAAGCATCAATCCAAAAAGCTTGTTTAAAATTGCTAAATATCTTCAAGATATGACGTTATTTGAATCAAAGTGAAAATTTGAATTTGAATTGATTAAAAAATTTCAAACGGATTCGTTTTTCAAAGTTTACAAACTATATTGAAACTTTGAGCTTTTGTAAGCTTTCCTTTCAAGTTTATAAAGTATAATTGAAAGGAAACCTTCAATTTGATTACGCCTAACAGAGATCTACGGTCGTGATTTTTTTATAGGTTGTTGGATGGAGTATAAATCAAAAACATTTTTGTCGGCATGAAGATCAATGTCGAGTCAATCATTTTTGTTGGCAATGATGGATCAAAACCTTTTTGGCTGACGAGTTTAAATAGGAAATGAATTCGCTGATAGGATTATCCTTACGAGAAACAATGTCTGATATATATAGAATGGAAATTCGTAAGAATCCAAAACAACACACTACAAAAGAATGATACTGAATTCTTTTTAAAGTACAATTTCTTTTGGTGTGTCCATTATAAACAAGCAAAAAAAAAAAAAAAAAAAAAAAAAAAAATACAAGAGAAAAACAATTATTTTATAATTAAATTTCTTCCTGCAAAAATGATTTAAAGTTTCTTATTATCATTTATTCTATTTTTGACTAAATATTCTTTTTACTCTAACTGTAGCAAAAATTATTTTACCGTTTCCAGAATCCAATGCAAATTATTAGAATTCAATAGTTTTTAAGTATTGCACACCTATGTTGATTTGCTTTCAGCTTAAAATTCAGCTTAAATAAATTAAATAAATAATTAATTTTATAGCTTGAATAGAGCTTAAAATAGGCTTTGTAACGTATACACTTATATGTAAGCAACTTCCCGTTTTTTAAATTAGTTATTTATATTTTGTAGATTCCAGAAAAATGTATTGATAAATAAGATATATTCATAAAGTTCGAGACAGAAAATTCTTTGTTTTATATATATTCTTTGAAAAATAATTTTATATTTTAAAACGAAAATCTAAAAAAAGAATACCTTTTAATAAAATATAATAGCAATAAATTTTGAAAATTAGCAGCGTCCTAAAATTAAAATTAGAAACGAAAACATAACTGATTTTGAAATATTGAAACTAAAATGGCAATAATGAGAAATGTTGATCAATTATATTATTGACATACATTTATATAAATTAAAACAGCAATGGCTCAGGATAAATAAAAATTAGAAAGAATACGTAATTCATATATATTCGAATAAATTAATGTCAAATAAGCAAAATAAAAAAATAGGAACAAATGTATGGATGATATATATTGATACGAGTTAAAATGGCAGTGTAATAACAATTGCTAAAGTAATGAGAAATTAGAAACAAATTAAGAACCAGTATGTAATTGCTTTATATTCTACCAAGGAAAAAAAAAGAAATTAGGAATGAAAAAATATTTAATTAATATAAATTAATTAAAAGTCAAATATAAATGTGCTTTTAGTTCAAGATTCCTAGATTAGGAAAGAAAAAATCGAACAAATACATAACTCATGTATATTCATATAAATGAAATCAGTTGTGTGTTGCAGAATGACAAAAAAATTGGTTAAAAGTACACAATAGACATACGTATATTCCTGTAAACTAATTTAGAAATTGCGCAAAATGACTGGAAATTTAAAAAGAAAATGGGTACTATTACATAGTTGGTATATTTTTATATTATTATTATTATGAAAAAAATGTGAATAGTGTAAATAATTGTTTCGAATATCTTATATTAATTAAAAAGTGGTTGTTTGTTTCGTTCCAATTGCGATCATGGTTACGCTACTATATTACAATTTTCATTGGTTTAAATATCCATGACGTGTCAGATAACGTTTCATCTACGTCACATGTTATTGAGGCGTCATAAGCCCTTGTCGACGAATTTCCTGCCTTCCTTCAAGTCGCAATCTTCGAGCAGCAGCAAACAAGGCGAAGTTCACCATCGAATGCCTGAGAATAGTGTGGAAGTTCATTTTGTTAATAAAACGATTTCTTATATAAAGACCAAAGCATCGGTTTGAGAAGCCGTTTGCTATTGTCTCAGTACAAGCCATTAACACATTGATAATATAAAAGGAGAAAAAGCAAAATGAAAACTCAAGTCAAAAAAACATCCCTTTATAAGTGCTTGTAAACAATTTGCTTTGAATTATAAGGCTTATGTCCTTCATAGACCAAAAATAATTTTTTAATTTTGTTTTATTTAAAGTTGCAGTGGATGACACTTGAATTCAATATATTTTTTCAAACATTAATTCATTAAAAATTTAATTAATTAATTTTAGTTCTATGTTGAAGAAAAAATATTTTTCTTTGTTGATCTAAGTAGGAACTGATTGTAAATATAACAACAATAAAATTTTTCTGTACTTTTCCATTATTGTACTTTTCTGTACGCTTCTGTACACTTCAGTACATACCCTGTTTGTATATATTTGTTATAGCAACAATAAAAGTTTTCTGTACTTTTCCATTACTGTACTTTTCTGTACATACCTTGTTTGTAATAATCACTGTAAAGGGAAAGAAAAAAACGTAAATTATTGTCATAAATAATTCTTTTGCATCATGTATTATTTAAATATGCTTACCTATTCAAAAATTACTGAAAACAAACAATTATCACTTATTGACAAAACTTATTTTATCACCAATATTTATTATTAGCGAAACTGTTTAACAACGTCATCTGTAATCGATTGGGTAAATATGATGTAATAATACCTTTTTTTCAATGAGTCAAAATTAAATTATACTGTAACTGGCTGTTTTTTGCTCTTGATGGTTTGTGACCGTAATATTTTACTTAACCGACAAAATTGTCACCAATAAATCTCTTGTACCACCTAGCTTTAACTTTGTTTGCCATTTAGCTTGTTTACAATTGTTTATCACATTTTAGTCAATTTTTGCTCAAAAAAATCCGCTTTATATTTATATATTTAAAATTAATTTAATGTATTTAAAATATATTAAATTTAAAATGAAATGATGAGCCAATAAAATCATCGTATCTACGTTATACTATTTCGCTTCTGCGTAAAAAACATGCTGTTTTTTTAGGAACAAAAACGGAAATATAATGGAAAAGTACATTTTCTCTCTTGAGTTAAGTAAGGATTGACTTAAAAAGCTTATATTACTTGTTTTAGTTTAATTTGTGAAATTATTGTCTTAAAAATGCTTAATCTGTGTGAAACTATTACGTATCAAGTCTGCAAAACATAAGAGAGCTTGGCGATGTTTAGAAATATTTTTGGAAACATTTTAGAGACAGAAACATAAGTCGACAGTTTCGAAGTTTCAAGTTGATCAGACCAATAGGAGCCAAATTGCGATAGGAATGTAAGCGATGGTAACTCTGCTAATACTGCTTCCATCGATTCTACTTACTTTATGGATGATCTGGGATTTTCTCTCGCGCATATATCGAAGAAGTGCATATATCGCTCCCTGCCAAACTGTGAGTAGTTGAAAGTGAAGTCAGGAGTCAGGCACGTGAGTTCTCCGTTGAGAGCTTGGGTTTGGTGTAGAATTGAGTACCCCTTGGTTTGGCGAAAAATTTGGCGACAAGTTTGGGCGATAAAATTAAATTTCTGGTTACCCCGGTATTTAATTTAGTTTGCATAGCGGCAGCGGAAATCTTGTTACTCACATCTTGGCGTCTATCTGGGCGTCAAAACCATCGCCAAAATATCAAAGAGTACCCGATTGTAAACTTTTACCCTAAAATTAGCTGTGTTTAATTTATGTATTATGAAAATTACAGGTTTTAATTTAGCCTTCTTAAAAGTTACCTGCTGAACCAATAGTAGTCATTTTGAACAAGAGAACTATGAATAAAATGTTTGCTAACAAGAAAACTAATCTTATTTATTTCTAGATAATCGCATTCTCACTGCCACAAAGCAAATTGTTGAAATATAAATCCATCTGGCAATAACAAAAAATTTATTATATTAACATATTGTTGTAAATTAAAATAACAATAATTCAAGATAATAGGAAATTGAAAAGGTAAATTTAGAACAAATTCTTATATTTGATATGTATTGGTGTGAACCAAATCAATAATGATTCAAAATGATTGGAAGTTAAAAATAAAATTAAAAGTAATATAAAATTGTGTGTTCATATTTTATTATTATGAATAGTATTGTTTTCATATTATCTAAATTTTTAATTCGAATAATAAATTTAGGTAAAACTGACCCAAAAATGGAAGGAAATTGGAATAAATAAAAACAAACACTAATTCATAAATTTTCATATAAATTGAAGTGATCATAATACAAAATGGCGGAAATTGCAAAGATAATTTTATAGCTAATATAAATTCATGGAAAGCAAAATGGCTCAAAATGGCCGACAGCATGGCAAAGAAAATCACGTTGGTTAAGCTATTCTGAGTTTACCAAGTGAAGTTGAAAATATACTTAGCAGAGAACAAAAATTCTATAAATGCTTATTTTATGAAACCATGAAAAATTAATCGATTAAAGTAATGTTTTTTTCTGGAAATTATTTACTTTGTATCGAATATTTGTAATTCTCTTTGCTCATGGACCTTTACACTCATTAGCGCTTTTAACTTCAATTAATTTTCCAATACATTGTCACTAATCAATTGGAATTACAAAAATTAATAGCTTCTGGCGTTTTGGAAACTATTAATTCATTATTTCCATCTCCGGTTATGTTAATTAACGGTCGAAGAATTAATGAAAAGAGATGTGTTGTCCACTAATTAAATTCTGATAAGAATTATTTCTCTTTTAAATCATAAAAAAAAATTTTTTTTTTAATTGAAATTTTACATGTCTGCCATTTTTTTTTTAAATAATAAAGGAACCATTTTTCATTAAAAATAGTGGAGAGTAATATTTTCGGTTTCTCCAAAAACGGCATGGACTCTTAAAAAGTGAAAACATTCTCTAAATTAATTAGGGTCATTAAAAAGTTTTTTTTTCCATTTTTGTTCATTAAAGTGAGTAATTAAAAAGGTTTTAGCAAGTTAACATTTAAATTTATCCGAGAAAGCTAAATGTGAATTTTGTGGCAAAAAAAAAAAAAAAAAAAAAAACGAATAACTACCATAATGGCCCATTATTCCGTGAACACAATTTAGATAAACATTTTTTTTTTTATTGTTTGAAGTGAATTGTAGAAATTAAAGTAAATTATTTTATAAAATTAAAAAAAAAAATCTTAAGCTCTAAAAAAATTCAATTTTATTTATAATTTTGATTACTTTTCAAAGAATTCCAGTAACTGGGATGAAAACGATTTGTTATTTTAAAGCCAAGGCAAAGAGGATCTTAAAAAAGTCGTTTGCTTCGCGCTTTACGTTCGAAATTACTCATTTAATTAATACAAATTAATTCCCCTTGATTTATTTTCAGTTTCTGCGCTCGAGGGAGAAATAATTAACAACAGCTCTTAACTAAGTTCTCATTTAAAATTAATAGATTATTAACAAGACGTGCGAGATTTTTTTTTCTTTTTTCCTGAACGTTCACAACAGTTTCTGCCGGAAAAACAAGAGAGGTGGAGATGAGGTTCCTCGTTTTATTAATCTTCTTAGTGAAGATTATAAATATTTTCGAACCCCCTTGCACCCCCTCAATAAGCTCGGGGTTTTGATACAAAGCGTGAAAGTAGTCTTCTAATATGATTAAGAGATTGTAGATTACTTTTGCTTTCTTAATTTTGTTTTATTTTTAAGCCTTTTGTAAATGTTTCTTCCATTTCCACTGCACTGGAAGTGGAAAAATGGAAAAACAAGTAAAAATACCCATTTGCATGGTTAATAATCTTCTCCTAGCTGTTTAAAGCTAACCATGAAATTTATTTCCTGTAATTTATGTTTATTATAGACATATTTTTAAGGAAAGTTCAAATTTAAAAAATTACCTTTTAAATCCATATGTGTTTTGTTAAGCAAAAAATTTATCAAGGGATTAAATAAAACATAATTAAATGCCAAACTTAAAATACAAAGAGACGATATACGAACAATTGATATCGTTAACAGAAAACAACATTTTTAATTATATTGCCTAATGATATCTGTTAGAAAGGGTGTAAATTGAATGTGAAATACGACAAAGGCGTTAGATTCTAAATTGAGTGACTAGCCAATAAAATTTATCTTTACATTTTATTGCCTCGCAAATATTTTTTATTTTAGTTGAATTTTAAAACTAGTTAATAGGTTTTCTTACTATTCATAAAATTTCTACTATGCAGTTTTATGGAAATATATATATATATATATATATATATATATATATATATATATATATATATATATATATATATATATATATATATATATATATATATATATATATATATATATATATATATATATAAAGCTAGTATATATGCTAGCTAAAGAAGATTATATGCATATACACTTTTTAAAATTATATTTATTGTTGAAATTAATGATACGAGAGATATTTTACGATTATCCATTTTGTAAATATTGTCGTAAGCTGCGTTGGAAATTAATTGATTAAATGTGTGCCACCTCAGGCGTCAACTACTTCTCTCGATAAGAATATGAAAGAAACATTTGTGCTAAGTATACACAAGTGTTGTGCTAAGTATGCATTCGAAAACAATTACCCTGCACACAAAATAGAAATCGCCTGAAATTAAACTAGTCTAATGATAATATCTATATTTGCGAAATATTTGTTTTATTTTTCCTATTTCTCTTTTAATATGAGCTATAAGCATTAACAGTATAGTGCTTGCTCTAAGACAGTTTGCTGTAATCTAACCTAACCTATTTGTAAAACAAAACAATTATATTATCCATTTTTTATTATATGATATTTAAAGATAGAAATCATTTCATCTATATTCTAAAAGATTTTTTTAAGGCTGCTTATATGGAAAAGAGTAAACATGTAATAAAATAAGTTAAGGCAATATTTTTCAAATAAGAAAAAATTACAAATTTTTTAAAAATTTATGTAGAAAAAAAAATAGGATGGCATACATATTTTTGCTGAGTGGGCAGTAGACTGATTGTGGCCTTCGGTTAAATTGTTCGTGGGTTCAAATCTAGCCTTATGCAAGAGAGCTTGTTCAGAATCTACTTTAAACTGTAGGATCCAATCTAATCATACTTCGTGCGCAAAAATAGCCGTTAAGCTACAAACTTACTAACCGTTCATATCGTTTTCCCTTCTTTAAGCTGTTATGTATGGACATCAAGTTTAAAAGGGTTACAATAATCACATACCTCCCTTCCTGTTGAGGGCAAAATTCTAGAAGAGAATGTTAAGCTGTTTAAATTTATTTTACGACGTAAGCAACTTTAAGGAAAATTCAAATCAGCATTAGTTACAATTATAAATATATTTTTTTTTGCGGACACTTGGGTGACAAACCCTATGCCACAACAAGGCCAGGAAACTGCTACTCTTTTGTTGTTACCCAGCGGGGACCTGTGAACCAAGTAACAGAAGCGAATAGCGTTGCCCGCGCCATACCACCACTAATCCGTTCATAGGGTGGACCACATTCATACATACATCATCATATAAGAAAGGATAGGGAAACACTAAAAGAACAGAGAAGGAAAGTAGTACATCCATATCTGATCAGGGATTCGAACCCGGGACCCACAGCTCAGGATTCAGAAACTCTAACCACCCATTTATCGGTTGGCTTTTTATAAATATAATTACTGCAGTTAAAATCTCAAAATAAATTTTGTCTAAAATTAACCAGAAACGAACATTCTAATATGTATGTATATGTATATATCTGATATTTAATGATACATCTAATGTATAATCATGACATATCTTTATGATATTATGATTCATTTCATTACACATATCCATTCCCACTTCAAACTCTGACAAAAATTTATCTGACGATAACATAAGGATTCCTTTTATAAAGATAGCTAGAATTTGATTAAAAAATAAACTACAATTCGGGTATGTTTTGTGAGAGTGGTTTTTCTTTTGAAGAAAAATTGAATATGTTATGGATCGAAATTTGATTTTAATATGCCAGATATCTTTACTTTTTTTTTCTGTAAAGAAAGTATAACATAAACAGAGGAAATATCTCTGCGAACTATATTTTACACACGTTCTTTTAACTGACTCATCGTTCCATGTTTTCACTCACTTACTTTTTTTTCATTTGCAGAAGAAATCTGAAAAAAAGGACACCATTCTGAGAGGAGAAGGCATCCACAAAAGAGGAGAGCAACGATCTCTGCACAGCCCCGAGCCGCCGCCGTAAACACTCCCTTGTCTTCTGCTGTTGAGCCAACAAAGGAGAGAATTCTTCGACTCCCGATTCAAGACAGACGGGAAAGTGGACGCGGACTTTGAGTGTAAGCAGAACCTCGCGCGCATCCCCTACTGCGCACCCCACCACGGCGTCCCTTTCGAAAAATCCACCTCTCTCTTCGAGCGAGAAGGGAGAAATTCCAGTTGGCCGACAATCCCACTAGAGAGCAGACGATAATATAAGCGTATCTCAGTGTAAAGTCGGCGGAGGAACCACAGTGAGTTCCGCGTGTATGTGCTCCCATTTGGAAATGGTTTCTGTAACGCTATGCCGCTGGATTCATCCCATTTGGCTCTTCTGTAAAAATATCGTCTGAAAAAAAAATAACCAAAAATTAGATGTTAAAAGTAGAATAGATCCGAACAAAATCTAATGGATTGCGATTTTTCGATTCTTTTGGATTGAACGTCGATCTTATTGTGTGTTTTGTAGTCTTGTCAATATAGTTACCAATCACCTGAATTTGCTCAGAAATCTCTGTACAGTTTTGCACGTTTGTTTGTGTTTTTTATAATCGTCTGCTTTACTTGATCACACTTTTTGGATTTTCACCGAAGCGAAATAAGAAAATGACTTCGCCAACAAGTTGTAAACAGTCTTCTGTCGTCGTATTGGTACTTGTCTGCTGGGTGGTGTTGTGCGCTTTGTCGCCGGCGGTTAAGGCGGTCAACCCCCATCATGACAGAACCATCAGAAAAGGTAAGTGGCTTTTTTATCCCCTTCCCTGTTTGTACCAGTGTGTGAAGGGGTGATTTCTCCCAAGATTTGTACTTTCCATACAGCTTATATACAATACTGACATCTGAATCATTTTCATCGAATCATTTTTATAAGAATTTGTTAATTGCAATTTTTATCATAAACATTTTATTAATTTATATAAATATATTCACGATATAAATCTTCAAATTTTGTCATTATGATTAAGGTTCATATCTACAAACTACTGGTACAAAATATTACTTTATAATTTTAAATTTAAATCAATATACCAATTCAGAATTGGGGATTGTGAACAACGTAAAGCATAAAAAGTATTTTAAAATTTAAATTTTAACAATTTTTATGTTCGAAATACCAATTCGCTCTCTTACTCACGTAGTTAATATGTATGTATATATTGCAACTACTAACTTATGAAGAGATCAACACTCCATGCTAGATTTGTAAATTCTTTAATTACATGTTTTTAATCAAAAAATAAGAATATATTAATCTGTATAACTAAATATAAAAATTAATAAGTTAAGCTTATATAAAATATTTTTATAAAAATATATTTTAGATTTTTATATTTAGCTATTATCTGTCTAAATAATTAATTAATATTAAAATATAATTTTATAGATACATTTATGTATGATAATTATGTATTTTATTAATTTTTTTATCAGTTATTTTAAAATTTAGACTTAGCTGGATCTTTTGTAAAAATATTTTCCTTTTTTAAACTATAATTGGAAATTAAAATAATTATTTTCATAGAATTTTAAAATTATTTTGCAGTATCATCATGTTTTTGAGTAATTAAGAATTCATAAATATTCTTTGATATCGATGGCATTCTTAATTACATTTAATACGTCACTACTGTTAATGTTAGTTTAAAGTCGCAAGCATTTTCAAAAATGATTTTCAGTATTGAATTTCTAAAGCCAATAAATATACTATCGATTTCAGGACATTTAAAATTCAGTAATTATTGTTATTATTTTCGGAAATCAGCTTTTATAATTTTTTTTTATAAAAGGCATTTTTTGATAATTTTCCGAGAATTAAATTTAAATATTCATATATACTTTCGTAAATCTTTAAAATACGTCATAGAATTATATTAATTTACACTTAGTCACAATTATGTAGATTAATATTACTAATCATAATTTAGTTACATATTAAATGAATTGAATTATGTTACTTTCTTTTAAAGTGTATGCATGAAAATGCTTCGGTAATCTTAATACAGTTTAGGTATGTTTTTCATAGTTTTATCTTAAATTTACACATTAATACATTTCCTTGCATATATTCTAACTATGCCATAAATGATTCCATAAATAATTCGAATAATTAGAAGCGAATTACTTAGTGACGAAGAGAAGATGCTTCATTTATTCATATGTATTGCTTAAAATTATTTTTCGGATGTAAACAATATCTTAACTGAACGAAATTTCCTTTAACGAAATTTACCCGTAATTTAATTTTGAATAGCACCATTAAATTTGCATTAATTCAAGGGCATAATTTATTCGAATTTTTCCTTTTTAAACTTTTGTATTTAAAAAAGAAAAAATAACTTCTAAATAATGTTATTTATAAATCTTTAGTTACTTATTTCTCTTTATTTTTAAATTTTAGTAGGTATTATAACTATGAAAACAATTAAAATAATAAAATATTAATTTGTTGTTGGCTATATATACAATTATAAATGTGAATTTTAATTTTATACAATTTTATCTCACCATAAATTAATGTTTAAGTAATTAAATAGCTGTAAAAATTCCATTTTTAGCTAAAAAATTTTGTAACTTCAAAATATTGCTGCAAAATAGTCATCAATATTTATTCGTAAAATTTAATATGATAGAAAGTAATTTATATATTTTAAAAAATATATTATTAATACGTTATTTTTATTATTAAATGTATAAATTATATTACACATTTTTTATTTGATTAATTTTATTGCTTTTTAATTATTTTCTTAAAATTTTCAACAATCGGCTCTGTCAGACGATATAAAAGGCGTATTACAACACTATCGTCTGTCGAATAGAAAAAGATATTTTTCTAAAACATGACTTTTTCGTGTACCAGTCTTGGACGTTGGTGTAGACATTCAGAGGATGAGCCTTTCAAGAGATAAAGATCATCCCCCAACCGGATTCCAGAATGTTGGGAATCTCCTCCCCAATCCAGGTGTGCGCGAGGGGTAGTTATCCCGACGAACACTCCCATACGTTATTCAGTTAGATATCAATAAAGATAATACCTAAACTTGAAAAATATTGATTTCAGAGGATTAACTGTTTTGATATCTCCAAATTTACCTGTAGATAAATAAATTATGTTAATTAGTTTGCTTGCTTTTATCTTAAGAAATATAAAAAAATGGAATTTTCTAAGGAAATATTTCTTTCTGAAATAAGTAATATAGGTCACGTTTCCAAACAAATTGGAAGAAAACATATGATGAAAAAATTTTAAATTAATTTCGATTATTACAAGATTGATGCTATAAATTTTCCAATTTCTAAAAATAATATTTTTAATTATTTTAAAATTATTAAAATCTGTAATTTTTTCTATAAAATGCTTAAATTTATTACTCGTAAATTATTATTTTTTTTAATTTTTATGCATTGCAAATTAATTTTACTGTCAAGCATTTTCAGTGAAAAAATTAACTCCTAGAATTCGAACTTAATGTTTCTGTTACACGATAATTTTGTGATTTTTATTCCTTTTTTAATTTTCCATATGAATTGCAGATTTTAATGAATTCGAATTTCCGAAAAACTATTCGCTTTAAAATTAGAAAATGCGACAAAATATTTCGTGAAAACGATTTATAAAAGAAACTTAAGTAAATCAAACGATATTATAGTAAAATACTAAATAGTGAGAAATGAATCGCAAAAATACTTTAAACTGGCTTATATAAATACAAACAATTCACAAATGAGAGCTGTATAATCGGGGATTAAACTGTAATTTTTTATTGAATATTGGACCGAATAATTACGAACTTTTATCCTATTAGTTATTTAATAAATTTATAGGAACTTAAATACATAAAATATTGTCTTGGATTTAATTATATGAAACTCATAAGAGTCTAAAGTTTATGCATATACTTTTGTATACGATGATTTGATTTGCTATGACATAATTACTTTTTGCTTATGTTTTTTTTTATGGGTAAGAATATTTATAAAACGAAGAAAAAATTTAGCTTAATTTTTTATAAGCGTTTGGCAAGAAAATAATGGCGTTGCTTTCATAAACTAAAAATATTTTAAGTGCATTTTTGATGTAAAAATAAAGATTATGCAAAACATATAGCAGATAAATCGTCTGAAAAGAATTTCTTTTTTTAAATTAACGTTTAGTTTTATCTTTAAAAAAAAAAAAACAACAACTTTTTTGTTACAAATGAATTAAATTGTCATTTAAAGACTTTTAATATTTTATTTTAAGTAGAAAATTACTTGAGTCTTTAATACTTAATTTCAAATTTAAGAAAAAAAAAATTTATTTTTATTTTTTTCTTTAATTTTATACTTTATTTTAACGTCATTAAAAATGAGTAAGCGTTCAGAAAAATTAGTTTCTTTGTTTTAAAGGTTTACAAGAAAAAATAGTATGGTTTTAACAAAATGCAATACGTTTTTTAATAAAATTTCAATACGACTTTATAGTGGAAAAATAAATTAATCCACTATTGCAATATAAAAACATTCCCTTAACTTAGGTTTAAATTGTCATTTATAAAGTTGATTTCGTTTCATGATTAATATATTAACAAAATGAGATGCATTTAATTTTATACTCGAACTAAATATATTTTCTCGAATAACATACGATATTTACGAACGCTCTACAGTATCAAAAGTAGTTGCAAATATCAGATCTTTTTAATTTTTTATATTATTGAATAAACGAATGCCACGGAAAAATTTGACATACTCATTCACGAATCCAAATACATATTCTGGAATTAGCCAAAACTCAAATATATATTTAGGAATTAAATATTCAAGCTATCACATCAAATATTTAAACTTACACACCAGTTATGAGCATATTGATCTAAAATTTTAACCGGACTTGTAGCAATTAATAACATAAACGTGGGAGTCGCCAAAACCAAATGATAGTGCCATGTTGTTCGAATTGAAAGCTCTGCGTTGCTGTTTTCGGCATGAACAACTGTTAGGGAGAGTGCTCGAGAATTTTCTTTCTGAATACAATACCCAGAGGAAGCTCAAAATCATAAAACAGCTTTCGCTGTAATGCAATACGTTGTACGGTGTCAAAAAAAAAAAAAAATCCCAAATAGGAATTGATACCATTAACGGTTTAATTGAAAGCCAATGTTTATTTATTTTAAGTTCTAACAATAAAATGTCCCTTTCAGTTTAAAATTAAAGGATTTATAATGCTTGTTTTCGTTATGGTAAACACTTATTGATAACAAGATGATGTTATCTATTCTTATTTTTAGTTAAACTATGAATTAATAATTAATATCGTATATATTTAATAAAGTTAGTATATAATTAAGATTATAGAAATTATGGTCAAAATATGAATGTAATCATTTTGCAAGATTATTTTCCGTGACCTTGGGAATACTTCAATGATTCTATTTTACATTTTAATATTGATTTGTAATTTAACATGATTTTAATTGATGAATATTTTTTTCACACTTCAGATATTAAAAATTATTTGTTAAGTAAAATACATTTATACATTATAAATTTGAATAAAACTACATTAGTATTTCACAAATATTTCTCTAAAAAGACAAGCAAAGCATTGTTCGCGTCTTCTCTGACGCACGTATATATAGAAATCACAAACGCCATCTCCTATTGGCTAGTATCGAACCTATGATCTTTTATTTTATAGTGTTTTATTATATAATTAGACTGTGCGGTGATGTACATAATATGAAGTAACCTGGAAGCAATAAACGCATAATAAATTCCAAATATTTTTATCGTTCGTGAATTAGAGCTTATATTTTACAAAATTGTAATAATCAAAGCATTATCATAGAATTTTTAAATTTATTTTATACATTTTTT
The DNA here is from genome assembly GCA_030067965.1 of Latrodectus elegans. Taxonomy (NCBI): domain Eukaryota; kingdom Metazoa; phylum Arthropoda; class Arachnida; order Araneae; family Theridiidae; genus Latrodectus; species Latrodectus elegans. The sequence continues at coordinate 71,036,801 of CM057815.1, forward strand.
ACAGTCTTTATTTTTATGATAGTATTTTTAAACAGTTATTGTTGTTCAAAAACTAATTTACAAAAATTAATTTAAAAATATAATACAATTTAGATTATGTTGATGCGTTTTACATTTTAATTTTATCACTGATCCAAACTAATAAATATATATATATATAACTTCATCTAAATTCATATTGTTCTCACAATATTTTCGTGAAAAACTAACGCAATTTTTTTAAAATACATAATTAATATTTAACAGGGGAAATAGCTAAGAGAATATCATAATTTAAAATTAATGAACTGCATAATTCTATTCAATATCGTCGATTTTCATGTAATGGCATTTTATGTAGACAGGACATTGTGTTATCCTATTTTTGATGTGTTATTTTATCGTAATAATAACTTTGTAATTCAAATACAATAGAATATTAGAAATACACACTCAAAAGGGTGCACACGCAGTGTTAGCAGTTGCTAATTATAATGGAAATTATGTTGCCATTCGGCGAATGGCAAATTTATTCCACATTCACGTGCGATCGTCCGCATGTTTATTAAAATAAATCTCGCCTCGCTGCATCTACTCCACTCTCTATGATCAATGGTGACAATTTCGAAACAACCAGACCAAATCGGGTTGCGTTTAGGGGGGGGGGGATTGGACTCTAAAATCGATATTCATCTCGAATTGTCCACTGCCGCCTCTGCCGATTTGTAGCATAATCTTGTGAAATGTGTACCAGTTGGAGTCCTTACAGAGCGTACTCTATAACCGATAAACTCCCCCCCAGCCAACCTCCGGGGTGCAATCATTTTCAGAGCTGCTTGCTTCGACGACGGTTCGATCTGGAAGACCCTCTCTCCAATTAAAGTCTTGCCCAAAATCGAAATCGAGTCCCGGCGCGATTCTGATTTGCGACATCTGGCGAAAAATCTATGCCGACGTTTTCCGTAACTCGTCCAGGAAGGAGTAAGTTACGATGGGGATTAAGAATTCGGAATCAGATCGAACCTGAGGACGAGAAAAATTTGGAATATTAAGTCAACGTACTCTTGAATCATTGATGGAATTACTTTACGTGGAGGGAGAAAAGCTGTAATTTTAATACAGCCTTTAATTAAATAACTTTGTCTCGTCGATTTAATGAGCTGGATCAAAGTATATGACACACTAAAATAGAATTTGATTTGATTATCGTTTGTACCTGTTAACTATCGTTTCCGATACAAATAATGATTCTGATTTATAAAACGATTCTTCATTCAATTTCATGATATAAAACTCTTAAAGTAGCAAAATATCATTTGATTCCCAACGTCAAAATATTCATCTTGACACATTCTCACGATTCAAAACTGAAATCGTTTTGTTTGGTTTTATAATATTAAAGTTATAAGAAATCGTTTGCTTTGGTTCTATAACATTTCATAAGAAATTATTCGATTTGTTTCTATAATATTAATATTTATGAGAAATCCTTTGATTTGGTTTTATAATATTCATATTTATAAGAAATAGTTTGGTTTGGTTCTATGATATTATAATTTTTATAAAATCGTTTGGTTCGGTTCTGTTATCGAACTATTGTGGTTCCCTGTTCAAAATAAGAAATCATTTGGTTTGGCTCTGTCATCAAACTAAACGATTTTATAAGAAAATAAGAAATAAAAATGTGGATTATTGGTTATATACGTTAATTATCAATTGCAATATAGAAATAATAGTTAGAATATCAAAAACAATCAGTTTTTGATATTCTAAATATTATTTCTATAAAATAAAAACCTGCAATAAAGCAAAATTTGATAAAATACAAATTTCAGTGTTGCTAAATATTATTTATACTCTGTACAATGTAATTATGTTTATTTCATCAACTAATTTCGATCCACTATCATGAACTTATGGAAATCAAAACATTTTATCTTTTATATTATTAATATTTAGCTGTCTCATTGGTAGAAATTGGAATCTGAGTACCTATAATTTTAATGAAAGTTTTGCAAGGAATATTGTTAAAATAAGCTAATTAATTATAACTAAAATAATTATTTTATTAATTATGACAAATTTTAATATTATACTATAATAAGGAAACATTAAGCAAGATATATTAAAATATTTATAATTATAATGCTTCAAAACATTTCAATTTATAAACAAACATGCAATTAAAAAAAAAACGTAGATTTTTTATATTTTTAGCGCAAAAAATTTGATTAAGCGTGCATTAAAAGCAATATTTTGATAGGATTTCTTATTATTTTTTTCGTGTGGTGGAAAATCAATAAAAGTTTGTGGATTGGCGATTTAAAATGCTTAGAATCAACATTTATTAAACAGTAATCAGCATGTATGTGAAAATTTCCCCTTTTAATCATAATTTCCAAATAACTGGAAAGAATAAAAAAAAAAAATGAAACCTAAATTTTAGAAAGATTTCTCAACGAAATCCCTAAGCTAACTTCTTGAAAAATCCGTGGAATTAACATAAAACAAAATATTTTATCATTAGATTATTTAGAGAAGATAAAAAAATGCGAAATTAGTGTGTTATTTTATTTTATTTTATACATTACAATAATAAAGTTAGTATAATAAAAGCTAGTTACATTCATAAAAATATATTTCATTCGTGGAAATATCTGGATAAATATTTTTAATGTATTTAATAACATTCGTTCTTTAATAAACAATAATAAATAAGACGTAAAACAAATAAATGAAACATTTTCCAAAATACACTTATAAAAATTTTTTTACATATAAATTACTTTTAATAAATGCAACAAAATTTAATTTAAATAAGACATTTTTTTTACTCTAAGATTTAATGGGGTTATAAAGTATTTAATTAATTTAATATGTGCTTATGTGCATAGAATCACAAATATAAGAATAATGACATTTCTATAGAAAGAAAATATCAATGATATCATAAATTTCGTTTATTAATTGGAAAACGATGTTTTAATTCGTTTTAAATTCCTATCTCGCTGATTGTCTCTTTTGTATCGCTTTCTCTTTTTCAAGAAGGAAGAAAGAAAGTATGCAAGAGAAATATCACTTGCATTAAATTTACTTCTGAATTTTATTATTTCCATCAGAATGCAAAGTAAACGATTATTTCATATTTAATTTTAAGAATGAATGCTTTATAAAGATAACATTTAGATTTCCATGTATCAGTTATTTTTTTTCAGCACAATCATTTATTTCTGAATCATTAAAATAATTTAGAAATAAAAGAAACCGTTGGAATGAATTTTTATTTGCATATTAAATAAAATTATCGTTTGCTAAAGAATAAATTTATTGAATAGAATAAAATCATTTGATAATGTATTAGTGCTTCTTTAAACATTGTTATAAAGGTTTCATATACATATATGTATGATATATCTATGATATATATAGATATATAAAAATGGATGTGTGCATTGGCAGACATCTGTGCAGCTACACCTGAGTTGGGGTCTACTGGTTACATGGAAGCTTCTGGGTTGAGAGTTTCAAAATTTAGAAGGAGTGACCAGACAGAAGATTTTTCAATACTGTATAGGATCCATTATCTGGCAACCTCGGGCTCGAGTCTAATCCGGTTACTGGAATTCTCCAGTTATCGGATCGCTGCTGAAAACTTCAATAACCATTTACAAAAAATCGCGACACCCTTTCACCATCCATGAAATAATTTGCGGGAGAAAAAAATAATAACTGTATCGTTAATATTTTTAATATAAAAAACTACACACACACACATATAATAAAATAACCTGAAATTTGTAAAGTGAGATTATTTTTTGCTTATTAATGCAAACCTATCGCGAATTTTTTTTTTTAATGATTTGGTTTTTTTGACAATAAAGTTTCTTGTATTTTGTATACAGACATAATATCGTGTTCCTTAAAAAATGATTTTTGTTCCATTTTGCGGATAAGCTCTTTCGTTAGTTCTAGAGGACGGTCAGTGGAAATGTATTCCGTATTTTCTGTTTCCTCTACATCGGTATCCTCAGAACTTGAAGAATCGGTGTCTTTCCTATTGTGCACTTCACTGACGATTTCGTCATCAGTTAACTGAAGTACAGTCGAAGCATTGATGTCAGCATTTAAGGAATCTTCTATAGTTTATTCATCGATTATTTCCTCACTTGAAATGCTTTTGGGGCATATTCTAACAATTCTTGGATCATTTGTTTTTCTTGTGCCATGCGAAAAACATAAAATTCGTCGTTTTCTTCTCCTTCAAGAAAAATTGAAAGAGGCCAGATATTATACTAAGAGTATTCTTGTTCAAGGAATTCCAGGAATTAGTAATACTCAAAAGGGTATTTTTGATCGTAAATTTATTATTTTTTTTTGAAAATTTATCATTTCCTCACTATAGTTGCAGAATTTTAAATATTTTCGGATAAAAGCCGTTTTACACGAGCATTTTAGCGAACTCGGAATACCCTTATTCATTGACTGGATGAAAGATGTGCAATTCTGTGGTATAAAAGCAACTCGGACGTTGTCCTTTTCAAGAGTTTCTGCCTCGGGATGAGCCAAACAACAGTTATCCAAGTTATTTTCGTCACATGGTTTTCAAAATTATTGGAATGTTTATATATATATATATATATATATATATATATATATATATAGAGGGAGAGAGAGAGTATTACATAGTACTATATTTCTTACAATAGGACTGGTTGACAAATAGAAAGAAAGAATGAAGTCTTAGGTCGGAAATATTTTTTAAGCTAATATATATATATATATATATATATATATATATATATATATATATATATATATAATCTGAAAAATGCCGGTTTTCGGATTATTCCGGTTTTGGGGAAGCCGGATAAGGTATCATATACTGTACTAGATTTTACTACTTCAAAGGTGTGAATTCAATATCTTAGTACATTATGATAACAGAAATTTAGCATGTTCGAGCTCCCTTTAGTAAATACGATGGATCTTCCAGTAAGATTTGAACTCAAAACCTCCTGGCAGTGAGAACATCTTAACCAACCAACCCACCACGTGTAAATATTTGGTATTTAAGACGCGAAGAAGATCTCACCGTTTTAAGAGAGATAAATTGAAAGACCATGGCCGAAATGGAGAAAGTTTGGAGTAAAATTCTTCTGAAGGCATGTGTCCCCCCTGTATTGTCGTGTCACCGAGAAAGAAAGGAAGATGTTAAGAAAAAATTATGATATATTCATATTTTCCTGAACATTTTTTTTTAATGTTAAAACAAAAATAGCTGTAAAAACACATCAAATTAATCTGTAAAATTTTGCTTATAAACATACTCCATAAGTTATCAGCCGAATATTACATTAATGTATAATAGTAATATCCAATAAATGCGTTAGTATTTTTTGTACAAAACTTATTTTTTATCATTTTCATATAGAGACAGAGATTTATTCACAGATAACTTAAGTTAAAATGCAGATTAACTAAATAATGTTTAAAATAAACCCTCTCCTAAATCATCATAACGATTATTATCTAAAGGAACGTATTGTATTGGAACCAACATCGTATTGCTTTGAGGGTAGGAATGAGTTAGTTAATTTCATAGCTTTACATAAGCAAATATCATGTTATGATGTCGACATATAGTCATCTGGTAACGTTGATATATAAATATTATAGAAATTCATATTAGCATTTTTTCAAATCATTTTTTATCGAAATTGGTAGTAACATATTATTAAGTTTTACTTTAATGAAAACTTATTAATTTTTCATTCTTTACTTACAACGGTTAAATAAATGCGACTATGCTCTTTGACGTGAAAAAGTCTCAAGTTCGATCCTAGAAGTTATAATAAAGAATCGATGGTTATTGATTTTCTTATTGTTTTTGTATGCGCATCTCTCAAACTACATCTTTACATTTGGCAAACAAAAGTACTCATTTTCTAGGGAAATTATTCAGGAAAATAAATAATATTCAAATATTCTATGCTTATATTTAAATTCAAATTCAAATATTGTATGCTTATATTTAAATGTCTTATAACAGCTTTTAACTATTAAGTCGTCTGAGATGCAGTAACTAATTCTTCATAAAAATTTAATAAAAATGAAGATTCACTCCAGGATTGAATTTCTGTAAGAATTATTACCATGACCAATATCTTCATGGTGCAAAAAGCAAAATTATTAATGTAAAAATGATGAAATTATAAAAATTGCATTTTTTAATAATTAAATATCCCGATAATTTCTCATTTTTAACAAAACCAAATAATTTAATTATTTATATATTGCTTTTACGTTTGACATTCATATCTTGAGCATTTTGTCTTTGCCAACCCTGTTTAACCTGGGCGTTATTAAGTCGTTGTCTACTACAGATGTACTGTATAATGACATAAGCTTGTTTTGCATAAGAATCTTTTGCATAACCATTACACATAATTTTCTTTCGTGGAACAATTCCAATTTTTAAAAATCTGTTTCTGTAAAAACTGACTCAGATCGTTTAATAACCGTATCAGATCGTTTGAATCCGCTTGAATCAGATCGTTTTTGAAACTTCTTTTTCAGCTTTAATTTAGCTATGATCTATTTCACTTTCCATTTCACCTTTATTCCGATAGTCTTCCGAGGGATAGGAAAGTGTGTTCACGATCTTCAGACCACACACTGCGCGGAGATCTTAAGATCTTCGCGAAAGATCACCCCGACTATATAAATAGATAAAATATAGAAAGAGGATTCAGAAGGAGAGAGTGAGTTATAAAAAAAAAATTGAGACGGGAAGATATGATGAAAATTCCGAAAGCGGGCTCTTTTCTTCCTTCTCTGATGAAACACCGCAGCCGACCACCCCTCGTAAATTGCGGACCCGGGCATTTCATTAGAACCTAAATGAGTCTTAATCGCGTGATCAGGAGGGGCTGTCACCCCCCTTTCCTGGAAGAAAAATAAAGGACTCCAAGAAAGAGGGGGTGGTCTTGATGAAAAGCGGCGTGTTCTTTGTCGTAATTAGACAGCGTACGAATTTGTTCTCGTCTTAAGGTATGGCGTGAGCATATCTTACGCCCGCACTTTACGACCTTCGTTAAGAAGCTCAAGATAATGAAACACTTCTAAAGTAGGGAAGGATAGATTGTGGAGGGATGGTGTTCATTAAGAAGTCGTTATGCAGACGACTTTTTACATATTTCTCGCCCCTCATTCGTACGTATATCTGTGTAATACCTTACGTCGATGCTCATAAAACAGGTAAGTTCTTTTTGGGCGAGGGGATCCGCATCGTTTGCTTTGCACCAGGAAGTCATTTTACCCCAGCCTTTATTCGTGATTTACGGTCTTCTTCATATATGAGCGGCAAATGAAAACGATGTCTTTGAAGATAATTTTTAAAATATGACCCATCTCCTTTCATATTCCTGGAATTAAGTGATATATTTTATTTTAAAATTGTTCATTCAAGATGAAAAAAGTTATAAATCTATATATTTCAAGAAGAAAGTTATAATAAATTAAAACTAAAAACGTATATACTTTTACGTATGGGGAAATGTTTAATTTAATTAATTAATAAATTTTTGCATTTTGCTACTTGTATTCTTAAACGCAGGGATTTAAAATTTTTAATTAATCCAGCCAATATTTTAAGCATCAGTACTGTACATCCCTGCTAGTACTTATTCATCTTTGCTGAAAATAATTTAACAGATAAAATATTTAAAGATAAATTTTTTTGAAACTGAAAATATATTTTTTAATATTTGTTATTATTTGTTTCATAGATTATATCAGATGAATCATATTAATTTAATTATATCATATTTTACAAAATATATAATAATCAAATTAGTATATATTATTTTTATTATATTTAAAAATTGAAATATTAATTTTAACATTGAAATATGCTTCCATTATATTAGCTTATAAGTTTTTAATTTTAATCAGAATTTAAAATTATATATGCTTATTTATTTTCAGTTCTTATCTGTCAGTTGTTGAATATATCTGCTTATTATATACTAATTATATACATTCTCAAAATTTGTTTGGACCCAGAAAGCTGCAAAATTGATAATTGATAATAGAAAATATGTTGTAATTTTATACAAATTTCCTTTTTTAAAATAAAAAAAAAATTTTGTGTCATTTTTTTTTAAAAAAATTATATTTTTATCACCTTATTTTTGTTATTTTATTATGGAGTCTTGCGATCCTTTATCAGCAAATACATTATTGGAAGGTAATTGCTTTTTAAAATGAATGAAGTATTCGCACATTTATTTAGGAAAATGAATGCTATATATATATATATATATATATATATATATATATATATATATATATATATATATATATATATATATATATATATATATATATATATATATATATATATATATATAAGTTCGGTGGCTCAGTGGCAGCGTTTCACACTTCCCAGGCGTAGATCTTCGGACTTGGCAAGGTCTACTCAACCTTTCATCCCTTCAGTGGGTCGATAAACTGAGTACCAAGCATGCTTGGGAACTAAACACTGGGGGGCTCACGATAGACTGACCACCTAACTGGGTTATATACTCTGCATTCCAGGGCTCTCGGTCATGAAAACAGTTATGGGCGCAGTAAGCTTTGGCCCAAATGGACTGTCGTGCCACGGAGCTTTATATATATGTTTATTCGTTTTAGATACTAACTACATACAATAGAATATTGGAATATCCACTGTTTTAGAAGGTCCCACTGTGTAGATTAGATATTGTACAACGATCTTCAGGATGGAGGGCCCCGAGTTTGATTTCAGCCGTGGTTGAAAAATCAGGGATGAATGTTACATTTTTGCTTTATGCAAATACGTCATTGGTGTAGGTGATGTTTACTTTTTTTTTCCATCATTGTACATTGCTATGAAATTCACTCTATAAAATCCACTTAAAAGGTAGCCGAGCTGGCAACCGAATGGGTAGCGCTCTTGCCTTCGATTCAACAGTTCGTGGGTTCGAATCCCACCTTGGGTATGGATGTTTGTAGTGGTTCGGAATTCAACTTTAAACCGTAGGTCCCGGTTTAATTAGCTCTCGTGTGCAAAAAATGACCGTTGAGCTTCAAACTAACCAAACCAAATCGCTTAAAAGGTAATTTCCGGAGGAGTACTGTGGATAATGAAACGCCCTGCAACAGGTGTCAAGCTATGCTCGATATGTTGCTAAGCAGCTTCAAGAGACAATATATAAAAAAATTTGTAGTAAAATTTCTTCTGTTGATAAATTACTGAAAGCCACCCTATGATTAATTATTCTAAATGTGTGAAATAATTATGATTAGAAATATTTCATGGGGAACGATTTTTCTGGCAAGTAGTTTTCGTAAAATTAGTACCATCTAACGGATAAAACCATTAATGTGTTATTATTTAATTTGATATATTGATGTAGAAGCTTAACCTATGAACTAATTACAAATTTACGAATTGTTTAAAGATTTCAAAAATATTCCCTAATTCATTACTTTACCGTCATAACGAATATTTTCTGGTATTTTTATTGAAATTTAGTGAGATGTGCATAGCTACAAAAGTTGTTGTCCCCAGTTGCCACAGTTTAAATTTCCATCTCATTCAAAGGAACTGATTTTATACACGGAGGGGGTACTTGACGTCCTAAGAAACACACACAGAGTCCTTCAATCAGCAAACAATGCAACCCCACAACGCGCTTTCGTACAATATGCTCATATTCACATGTCACCGGTAATTATTGTAACTCCAAAGCATTTGGCAGATGTAAATGGCATAGTATAAACTGTTCAACAGTGGCTGGAATTGAACTTGGGACCTTTCACTCTGAAGAATAGAATTCTACTATTAAACGGCGATGAATCCCTATTTTGTGTGTATTCCTAAAGACAATTTTTTTACACATCAACAATGCAGATGAACTTGTTAAACTCTATTAAAAGCCAATTTTTGTTGTTAGCCTTGTGCATTATAATATTTTATTTTAAAAAACGACAAAATTTGGTTACCTACAAAAATGTAGAATATATATCTGAAAGGTAATTTGTCAGGAAATTGACCAAGTTTTATTCGTTTTGCTTGTCGCGTTCTATAGTAAGGTTATATCATAGGCTGTACATCAAACTTTGGCATGAATATCGCTTGCGATATTTCTGATTGATGTGAAAATGTAAGTAAGCAAATTTTATATTAGTTTCCTTTTCGATTAATTTTCCTTCCCATTTCCTTAATATTGAACATAATTGGTTTTCTTACATTTCCAAACTCTCCAAAATTGGTTTTTAATCAACTAAAAGCAGCATTTAAATTTTTTTTAAAAATTTGTTTTCTTTTTCTTGACAGAAAACAAAAACAGCTATTAGTTCTTGTTTGGAAGAAGTTTTTCGAGATTTAATGAGGGTAAATAACCGGTCTTTATTTACAGCCTCTGCCTTAAACGCGACTTAAGAAAATGAAAGGTGCGGCCTTCTCTTCCTCGTCCAGGTGAACACTTCTTCCGACAAGATTCGGAAAGATGGATAGTTCCGAACATTTAAATAGAGATAATGCCTGACTACCATGAAACAGGTAAAATATACACCTCCCTGTTAGATATCGTCTGCGCAATAAAATAAATGATCGCCACGAACAGTTGGATTTGACCTCAGACCCACCCTTTAGTACAACACACTTAATATTGTTCGCTTAAAATATATGTGCTTCGTTGGTTAAAATAAAAAAAAAAAAATATTGGAAGATCATCTGTTATTTAATTTTTTGTGTACATTTAGTAAGCTCTGTTTATAATGTTGGAATTTAAATTTAAAACACCCCTTTAACATTCATTTGTCAAATAAGGACATATTGATTGCACGTATTCTTAAATTCTTATACGCAGATTATTTATTTAGGATTATCTTCTGCATATAAAATTAACTGCCGATTCTCAATCCTATATTTAAAGGGGAATTATACATATATATATGTGTGTGTGTGCATGTATAAACACTAATAACTATACAATTACTCAATAAAGTAAATAAGCACAATAATTTCCTTTCAAGTTCTTATACCAAACATGAAGTTGATGTTTATGTTCAATACAAGCACATGATTACTTTCATAAAGTAAACTATATTCTTATCCAATATTTGGAAAAAATTATTTTAATATCGAAGTTAATAATATTTAAATTAAAATTTTTTAATTAATTCAGTTTTTCAATTTTAATTAATAACTATAATATTCTTTAGATGTTTATAAATATTGTTAATGATCACAGATATTTTTCTCATTTTAAATATTTTATGTGACTTCTTTTTTTATATTTATCCCCCCCCTACTATTTATTAAAAGGTATCAGTTTTTTTGAGAAAATTTTAAATGTGAGAATAACAGTTATCGTTTGCTCATTTTTTCAATTTATATCCAATTGTGAAAATGAAAACGATGTAATATAATCAACTGAAGTGTAAAAGATGAAAATTAAAATTACTAATTTAATATGTGTTAAAATTTTTTTCTCACAAAGTTCAATTTGGTGTACGAATAAAAAATTTCAACGATTTTTTTTTATTTATAAAGGCAGTATTATTTAGTTTTTATATATTAAGTTGATAATATCTAACATAAAAATTCAAAGTCAACAAAAATTTTTGTGAATAAACTAACTATAAAATTTTTTCATCCAAAATATTATATTAATAATAAAAATGAAGTAAAATGTGTTCTACATGATCAACATTTTGAAAAGAACATGTTGTGGAATACTAATTTCCAAGCATTACGTAGTTAAATTTCTTTCTTATGATTTAAGATAATGTTAGAACAGGTGGTTGGTGTTTGAGGGGTTAGCGTTTCTTGCCCTCTAAGCTGTTGGTCGCGGGTTCAAATCCCGGTTCGGGTATGAACTTTCCTTTCTTTGTTTTATTGTCCTTACTTCTGAGATGATGAACGAATGTGTCCCAACATCTGATGTGTGGGAGTTTTGGTGGTGTGATGTGAGTAATCCTCTCTTTCTCCGTGACTGTTCACAGGTGTCCATCGATAACGATAAGTAGAAGTTTCCGTCTTTCTTATGCCGATGGGGTTGTTCTTTCTAGAAATATAATGAATACATTAAAAAAAGTGATGAATTACGATCTCTCTCTCAAAATATTTTGTTTAAAGTTATGATTTGCAAATTTAAACTTTATTTTAAACAATATTTCAATTTATTTAAAAAATTATTATTTTTCTATTAAATACTGTTTACATATTTCACTAAAATTTCTAGTTTAAATGGTTATCATTGAATCATATGCTTCTGAAAGTATAGCTCGAGCATTTCTTTGGAAAAAAAAAAAAAGCATCATTTACTTTTTCCATTATCCAATCTTATGAGCGCTTCGAAGAGTAAACTGTTAAAGAGACCATTTCGTACAAAAATGTAATGTCAACAAGCCTAATGGAAAACAATCGTTGATGAAATATATTTTTTATAACTATTCTTTACCCTTTTGCTCTAAACTAAATGTTTCCGCATCGTTAATTTCTTTTACCTTCTGAGACGGTTGCAGTTATCAAATGCTCCGAATAAAATTTCTTTCATCGAGAGATGTTTGTAAAACAATAACACTTCTTTCGAGGAATTAGCTTTTTACCCGATACCTTTTGAACGCAAACATCATTTATTTATATTTCATACCTGTTGCTTTCCAAAATATGCGTTTATTTTGTTTCGCTCATTTGAAATTTATAAGTAATTTATAAAGTAAACTTCTGTAATCGATTTTGTTTTTTTTCTCTGCGAATTTTCAAGTCTCGCTTCAGTTGGAAATATTTTTCTCAGTATTAGTTTAATAAGCGTTAACATCGTTAAATTGTGTATGAATCATGAATTTATTACATATTTTATTCCAATGCATTTGTTTCAAAATGAGCGTGTATTTTTTTATGTGGGATGTAGGGAATTAACCAATAAAAATCCCTATTTCTCTATTCAACATTCTCGAAATCTATTCCCTATACAAAATTCTTTGGATCTTTACCATACTCAAAATTTTTAAATTTATTCCCTTCCCAAAATTCCTAAATTTATTCCCTACTTAAAATTTTGTAAATTTATTACCCATTCAAAATTCCTAAAATTTATTACCTATTCAAAATTCCTAAAATTTATTACCTTCTCAAAATTTTCTAAGCATATTCCCTACTAAAAATTTCCTAAATCTTTTCCCTACTCAAAATTTCCTAAATTTATTCCCTACTCAAAAATTTTTAGATCTATTCTTCCTCAAAATTTTTCCTATTTATTCCCTAGTCAAAATTCCTTAAATTTATTCTTTGCACAAAATTTCCTAAATTTATTCCCTATTTAAAATTCTCTAAATCTACACAAAATTATTTAGATCTATTCCTAATCAAAATTTTCCAAATCAATTTCCTACTCAAAATTCCCTAAATCTATTCCCTACTCAATATTCCATAAATTTATTCTCTATTTAAAATTTTCTAAATCTACGCAAAATCCCTTCTTTAAATCTATTTCTGCTCAAAATTTTTCGAATTTATTCCCAAGTCAATATTCCTTAAATCTATTACCTATTCCAAATTCCCTATATCAGTTCATGCAGTCGATGCCTGAGCTAGTTATATTCCACTTTAAATGCTCCTGTGATTGTTTATTAAACCCGATGAAATCTTAAATTTCTTTGACGTTCAGAGAAAGGAATCTTTGACAAGTGTTCTGTCGAACTGATTTCTTTTCGTACGTGGTAATGACACATCCCATCAAGTTTTCGTTGACTTGGGTATGGAATATATATTTCAAAGCAATATATTGTAGGGACGTAGTGGCCTGGTTGGTTTGGGCATTCGTTATTAGAAATGAGTGAGCTCATATCTCTACCTAATCGATTATCTATTGTGTTCGCTAATGTCACCTGGAGCACGTTACAGTTGGTTCGTGATTGCAATGTCTTCCGTGTCAAATGATTCATCTGGAGGTGGCCGGCAACTTCTGGGGCTCTTTTGCTTGGTCCCTGCTTCTAAATTACAAAAACTCACTTTTAGGCACACTTACTGGGTGTCCCACTATATAAGGAGCTATCTCTTTCGCCCCCTTTAGTACTGAAAGGTGGAATCCCTAGCAGCTGGGCTTTATACAACAACAACAACATGTTATATTAAATATAGAGAGATAGATTTACAAAATCTGTGCATTCGCTTTCGTGAAAAGTTTGTATGGGGTAATATTACAAATTTAAACAAAAATTTTGTTATAATCGTGGATAACTTTCGATTATCCGATAGCAGATTATCTACTTTGTGGTTAACTCATTGTATTTAAATTAAAACAAACAACTATCCCTAATGAAGAAAATGAATTTCAATCCAAAGGAATCGAATGAATAGAAACGGGGAATTTCTAGTTATTCTGATTGATTGGATAGATTGAGTCTTTTTTAAAAAAGGGGAATTTCTAGTTATCACGCAATTTCAAAACGATCCTGTAGACTCTTTCTTAGACAATCATCATAACTATGCACTCAAAACGAACCCATTTCTGATACAATCTTGTTTTAAGCAAAACTGGTTAAACATTACGGGTTAGACTTCTTATGTACTCTTGGTAAATTGCATTACCCTTTTTAAAAACATGGTAATATATTCATTAGCAAGGAAAAAAACTTTACTTTTATCTCATCAGAAATGCAGCAAATCTCTCAAATTTTAATTATATCAGGTTACAAACTTCTAAAGTTATATTTTGAAGTAAAAGAAGGCAAGATTAAGATTTTATTGAGTAATTGACGCACGATATAATTTTTTCTAAATAGTTTAATTTCATATTATTTATTATTTTTGTAATGTATATTGTTTTTCATATCTTTTATAAATTTTATAAAAATTAGTAAATACTTTATAAAGTTAATAATTTGACTTTATATGTTTATTTTTATATGCCATGTATGCCAATTTTTACCGGTTGACGTAATTTCTACGGATATTTTTTATCTGTCTACATTATTATTAGTTATGTACATTACCCGAATATTATACGCTTTTATAATTTTTATATTAATTTCCCTACATAAAATATTTAAGTTTTAGGACCTTCCGCATTGAAATATTTATAAATTTTATGCTATTATTGAATTAAAATAATCAAACTATATTCTAGTATTGTATTAAAATTTTAGGCTAATTTAATAGTGCTTCCATTTGTGCATTATTTATTTCATTGGAAAATTCCAGTCGACTAGACTGGGAAAATAACTTAATTTGGAAATAATTATTTATGTTTAGAAGATGTGGTTATAAGTGATATAGAGAAATTTTATAAATTCTATTATACTTATAATTAATTAATTGAATTTCCAATAGATCAGGAGCAGGGCGGTAACTAAAACTTTAACTGTGATTTTCATTATCAGCCAAATGTTACCAAATCTGCATTATTTTCTTTATTATATGTTATTATTATTTTTAATATTACGATATAACAATTTATAAAATATAAGAATAAACCATAATATAAATTGCGTTATTTAAAGCAAAATGCGTGTAAAAAGATGCATAGTAGCAAAGCATTCAAATTTCTAAAATTAAACTTTTAACATTACTTTATTACTTAACTGCTAATTCATTCATTTTATTATCAATCCCAGAATGGAGATTTAACCATAGTTTGTTTGGAAATAATTTTTTAAGCCTTTCTTTTTATTATAACTTATAAAAGTAATTTTTGCATAGTATACGTTATAAAATAATTTCAATTTATGCGTGTGTGTGATTTATAATTCTACACAAATTCTAAAATTATCATTAATTTTTGTGGTTTAAATGACAACGCACGTTTTTTTAATATTATTTTTAACTATGCTTAATCATATAACTACGATTATTTAATTCCATTAGAACTACCACATGTTTAATATGCAAATTTTGAACACATTTTTCTGAATATATAGTAATAATTTCTTATATTATGAACGGTGTCAACGTCTCAAAAATTGTATTGCTAAGTTTGCGTAGTGTTAGATAACAAAAGTAAAGCACGCTGTTTTTTTTTAAAATTAATTTAATTTTTGTGTCATTAATTTATCACATTAGAATCATTTGTCAACTATATTATTATTTTCAAGGTTTCTGGATATTTCCTAACAAAAGAGAATAATGTGAGAATATTGTGCATTAAAATGTAATATATTCTTATATGCATTTCAAAAAAATTATTTTAAAATAATATACGACATTTCATCACATTTTTTATAAAATATTTTGCCATGAATGAAAATAGTATCAAGTTTTATTTTATCCTTTAAATATGCTTAAGATGTTATATACTAAGAAAAAACGAGTTAAGAAGTTTTTGTTAATGTTAACAGTTATTATTATCTCGTCACTTTCAATATTCTTTATTCTTATGTATATGTAAATATATAATTCGTTATGAAATATATACTAATACACTACGATAAAATAATAATATAATATATAATATAATATAATGTAATATATATTATTATATATATAATATGGTATTGTTTAATGTATTAAGATATTGTGTATACTAAGAAAGAAACAAGTATATATATATATATATATATATATATATAATTTTTTATTAATGTTATATTATTTTTTCTTTATTGTATATAATTTGTTATTTACTATATACTAATATACTATATATTAAAAAATGGTATAATAATATAATATATATACTATATGGGGTATTATGTAATACTATATAATAACAAAATACGCCAACAGATTTTTTGTTAATGTAACATTTAATATTAGTGCGTTATCGTATGTAATTCGTTATATATTATATACTATATAATATATACTATCTAAAATATAATATAATATATATTATGTATAATACGGTATATATATTATACGCGTTACGTTATATACTAAGAAAAAACGCATAAAGCTTTTTTTAGTTAATGTAACATTTAAAATAATCGCATTATTGTAATTCGCTTGCTTCGTTACTGTTGTCACATGTTCCAAAATATTTTTTTTTCGCTTTCTTCCCAGAAGTCGCTTTCCAAGAATTTCTTGTTTTATTTTACTTCTATCCCCCCGAAAAAAAAAATCCCTTCCTTGTCATACATCCTAGAATGTAATCCTTTACCCACAAAGCACCCTGGCAATTCGCTGGCAATTCTGAAACCTTACTTTAATTATGAGGAAAGGGGGCGATATGGTTATAAGAGAAGCCCTCAAACTGTTTCCGCGACGCAGTGAAAGGCGAAACCCATTCATTAAATGCACAGTCGCCACCGTCTTTTATGATTGCTTGCGACACGTCACTCCAAATGAGTGAGGCTTCTTTGCATAAAGTCTTCCTTTTTTATGAGCTAAAAAAACAAACATTCCGTTATTAGACGACGATTTTTTTTGGTAGAATATTCGGAGAAGAAGCATCCGAAGGATTTATTTACAATGGATTCTTCAGGAAGTGTTAAAAATCTTATTTAACTTCACTTGTTACTGGGTCAGGTATTGTGAAACCCTTACCAACGGATCATGGGAAAGACTACATTTTTCCTAAGGTCACATTAACTCCAATGGTAACAGTAATTATTAACTCTGACTATAGCATTTAATGATGTGAAAAATTCAATGTTTCGTTCTTTCATTTGGTGGATCTGGGTTCAGTTCCGGCGTAGAATCTTTGACGTCACATAGTAGATATCATAACAGTCTAAAGCTGTTTTAAAGCATTTTAACGGCTACCGAGTAATTGTTTGAATAGATGTCTTTTCGTAGATTCGTGTTCAATATTGCAAGGGAGGAAACCCGGAAACTTTTCCAGCAACGGCCCATACAGTTGTATAGGCAATAGGCAGAAACGCAACTACATTTACCTCCCGTTGATCAACAGTGTCTGAAAACAAACCCAAAATCCTCTTCTCCCTATCCCTATCAGTAATAATTGTTGTCAGCAATCTATATAAGGTAACAATAGCCCAAAGATATCAGATAACATTTTCTACTCATAGAAAAGTATAATGGTTAGTTTTAAATATATTTAGTTATTTTTCCTTTAACACACAATTACATTTGGACATGAAATTTATACTAATAAGGATAGAAGCTTTGAGTTTCATGAAAAAAAAATCATTAGGGTTTTATCAAAACTCAGTAATAATGAATAATTTTTTTTCAAGCAACTACTCTGGTATTCGCATAATCAGTCGCTCACGAAATCGCTATCAGCAACTAATGGCATTTCGATAATAGAAATTGCTTCAAAACCAATTTTCATTCAAGCAGTCGGAGATTTATTTCCATTTGAGTTGTTTCAAAGCGCATTATACCAAAGCGCAACCGATGATAATAAATAGCAGACGCATTATTTTTCCCCGGCTAACTTTCCGACCGAGATCGCGCCTTAAATTAATTTTACGACATCGATTTTCACTTTCATCGAGTCGGCTATTAACTGTTACCGATACATCACTCGATCCCCGCTTTTCTTTCGGGTCAATTAAAGATTAGTGCAACAGGTTATCATCTGCGTTTTGTGGGTAACGCGACATGTCCACTTGTGATCGTTTTACAATTAACTGTGTGTTTAGTGGAAAGAGTTTTTACTAGAAAATTTTCTTGATGTTTTTTTTTTCGTTAACAACATTAAATTGATTATTTCTTAATCGCAAATAATACTACTCATGAAATTTTGAAATTCAATTTAATCAAATTTGAAGAGAGACAACATGTAAACGATAACTGAGCTGCGAAATGCTGTTGAAAGGCATTTGGACATGCCCCCTTTGAAGAGCTTATAGATAATGAATTGAATTTATGAGTTACAAGGGAGAAAACCTGGAAAACTTCCAAAAAGACTGATGTGCATATACATACATAGCGGTGCAGGCAAGCCATGAACTGTACCTTTAGAGTAATGTGTTTGGAATACTCGTCCATCACCAAGTTCCTCGTAATTTTGAATCACGGTCAGGTGACGAGGTCACAACTGAACTGGCACCCACCTCGATGTGTATATTGAATACAGAAATACATCTTATATTTCTCGTTCAGTCATGGCTTAGATTGAAAACGTTTCCGTCTATCGCAAAGAAAGCATTTCTACCGCTTGACCACAACAAAATTAAAGTACAAATTTAAAAAATAATAAAAAAAATTTATTGAATATAATACTATTATGCATAATGTACTTGATTATCTAACAGCTCTATTTATTGCAATAAACTGTATTACGAACTAAAAATTAAAAAAAGAGCTATTTTCGTATTTTAAGAACAGAATCTTGGAAATCTCTCAAGCACACATAATCTTATTTTGCTTTTGGAACTTAAGTTTAGAAGTTCGAACACCCCAATTTCTGATAAATGTAAGAAAGAAGATAAAATTATTAGTGGTTACCAACAACAATTGCATAATGTAATATGATTCTACAAGTTTCCTTTACGCTCCTCAATTTTTTAAAATAAATTCTTGGTAATTTTCCGAGTTTTCTCCTTTGGAAATCACGACTTTCATATTTTTAATTTTTTTCATAATATTTTCAAACGTGAATGTACCTCTAAAATCGTTTGAACCTTACTGTTGAATTATTCATTAATTGATAATTGTTGGATTATTCATAAAATGAATTGTTTTGGTGTTTTTTTTATATTAATATTTTTTAAATTATTACAACAGGCAAATAACCAGTCAGTATATTGAGATTTATTAGCAAATTGTATTAAAACCATTGTATATATACACATCAAGCATATTAAAAGCCTACCGCCCTGTCTAGTGGTCAGAGTGCCTGACTGCGGATAGGGAGATCCTGGGTTCGAATTCCGGTTCGGGCATGGATGTACTTTCTCTCTCTATCCTGTCTTTGTCCTTTCCTTGTGTGTGTGAATGAGGTGTGAATGGTTGTCTACCCTATAAACGGGTTCCTATGGCATGTGTGTACTGAAGCAGTCGGAATCCAGACCAAATATGGTTCAGCATGAAAAAGTGGAGCAGCGCTCCCCATATTGCCAGCCTAGCTGGCACAAGATAAAAGAAAAGCATATTAAAATATGTTAGAATTTCTAACAAAAGTAAATGTAAATTGTTACTGACATTTTTATTAAGAATTTGGATCAAATTTGCAATCGATTTTTCATTTTCTCTAATTTTCTGAATCATATCGGACGTATCAACTTCTATATTTTTCCGAAATTCTCTTTCAACTTTTGAAGTTTCAAAAAGCGAATGAAAAAAAAGGGGGTGGGGAAGCCATCACCATCACATTTACTTTCATTTTAAGAAGAAAATCGCGTTTCAAAATCCATTTATAACTTTTTTTTTTCCAATCCATTTCTTTCAAATCCTTAGAGCTGACTTTATTTAATATTCTTGCTTTAGGGACCAAATACAAGATCACAACAAAATTCAAAAACAAGATGGGGAGAAAAAAAATCAAAAAACAAATTCCACCTTTCTTAATAAATTGGAGCAATTGTTTACAATTCGAAAACAAAAACTTTTTTTTTGTTTTTGTTTTAATACTTTCTTCAAAATGCACAGCCTACAAGTCAATAAGGTGATATAACAATACACTTTCGGAAGAAAATGCTATCAGCATCCTAGAGTGAATATTTTCACTTATATCTTTTTATTATCTTTCGAATTATTATTTTCTACATTTTTCAAACGAAGAGTTCTTTTACCTGAATGGAAGGAGGCATTACTTTTCTAAGAAAATTTAATCACATCATAGGTGTGGGGAACGTGGTGGCTAAGGGGGTGGGCGACGAGAGATTCTCTCCTTGATCCATTTTTAATTAATGTTTGATGGCATATAGCTTGGTTCTTGAAAGAAGTTTTTTCTTTTGTTCTTTATTATTTCGGTTTTATTAGTTTTCGGTGTGTTTGCCTCTCCTTTTTAACGAAAAGATTTTCCCAAAAATTTTTTTTCCACTTCGTGTTTTATTTTTAAGTTTCATCCCTTGGTTCAATCTTCATATTTTTGATCGAGTATCCCTTTTTTATTTTATTTTTTTTTAAAGAAAATTCATTATTTTGTTGTTTTTTTTTCATTCGGATTACATTTTCTCAAAACATTATTATTATTTTTTTAAACTAAGTTTGTTGGGTTGTTATAATCTTTTCAAGGAGATAAGTTTCAATTATTCATCAATAATAATTTATTATAAAGATTCGTTTTAAAATTCTATCCGAACTAAAGTTTTAATACTGGAAAACGTGTAGCTTTCATTAAGTATTTCATATGGTAATTTTGGGATTTATGATGGTCGGGTTCTTAAAATTTTCATTGCATTTTTTTATTGTTTAATAAATTAGCCTTTCGAGTTTCGAAAAAAAAAAGTTATTTTGTTGTTTATCATGAAAAATTGTTTTTCCAGTTTAGCTCCCCAAGAAATGAATAAAAAAATGGCCTGCAAGTTATTTTCCTGAAAAATGAGGAATTTTAATACTTTTCGTGTAATTTAATTTAAATTTACGATAAAAGTTTTAGACGAAAAAAAAAAAAAGAATAAACAAGAAAATTTTCACAAATAATGAAGAAAATTTGTTCCTTTTTCAGTAAAATTAGCTCATTAACTCATCTAATAGTAATTTGTGTAGAACACACAAACGGTTTAAAAGTATTACTTTAAAATCAATTAATTATCAAAAGTTATGTTTGAATTTTAGTTTGAAATATGAAAAGCAAGGATTGCTAGAAATAATTATTATCACAGTATCACAGTTAAACATTAGTATATATATATATATATATATATATATATATATATATATATGTGTGTGTGTGTGTGTGCGTGTATATATATATATATATATATATATATATATATAAACAATCTACGGAGACTTTAAAGAATAAGGATTGAAATTGATTTGTAATCACATATTAAATTTACATCCTGGACGGGAATCGAACTCACGAACTGTTTAACTGAAGACCAGAAAGTTACTTATTTAATTACCAGCTCGGCAAGCTAGAAAGTAAGAGGAAATTGAAACTACAAATTAATGAAAATAAATTCTTTTAACGCGCGCGTGTGTGTTGTAAACACTGAGAAAATTTTTTTAAAACTCTGAAACAGGTTATTGGTTGATATCAAAATTTTGAAACATATTATTGGTTGATATCAAAATTTTGAAACATATTACTAGTTAATATCAAAATTTTGAAGGAGGTTATTGGTTGATATCACCATTTTGAAAGAGATTGTAGGTTGGTAACTAAATTTAAAGAATGTTATTTGTTAATATCATAATTTTGAAGGGTGTTATTTTTGACATTATTGAAATTTTCAATTGAAATTTACACTGTTACATACAATAAAAAGAAGGAATATTACTTAATTATTAAAAATTTAATATGGGTTAAATAAATGAAAAAATAATTATAAATGTGTGGGGCTTAAGATGAATATCGTGCTTAGATATCAATTACTCTCCATAATAGTAATTCGTGCATACGTTACATTCCATCTAATTCTGTGTAAATTCACATCGAATTTGTTTAGTAGAACATAAAGCTCTATATTTAGTAATCAAATACCCAAATTAATATTTATGAAGTTTTTCGAAATAAAAGTGAAATAATATATATATATATATATATATATTGCTTATTAAAATTATGAGTTTAATTAATTTCACAAGTGGTTGTTGAGAAAGGCATACAAATTATTTAACTTTATTATTCGATTAAGAAATGAAAAATAATTAACTGTAATATCTATTGTAAACATATTTCTAGCATTTCATACGAAGAAATTCTCATCAACAACGAACATTATTATTACAATTTTTAAGTGTTTTAAGTGTATATTTTTTTTAAAAAAAATTCAAATAGCAGTTAAAATTAACGATTTTAAATTATACATTCTCGATAAATGCAAGTAAAGCTATCTGTACTTAATAGAAAACTATTTATTGTTAGAGCAAGTTTGCTTAGATAAAAAAATAAACAGCATATAATTATTAAGCTTTGATTCAAGAAAATAAAAACTGGACAGCATGATATACGCATCTGTAACAATAAATCTCTAAACAGGAAAAGCGTTACAATATCAAGTCATAAATAAAATGAAGCTATTGTAGTAAGAAAAACAGGGAGGCTGGAAACGAGAACCTGTTTAAAAACAGGATTTCTCAATTTTGTTTTTTTTACCTTCTTCTCTTTGGCGTTGGGCGATCAACGCCAAGTTGTCTAATTTGGCGCCATATTTGAGAAGAAATAAAATCGCAGATTAGACCATGGTGACGAGTTTTATCTCTGATCCAGCAGTGAGTTTATAGATTTATTTTTTGTTTTCTGTAGAGCTGGTATACTTGAATAGTTTTTAAGAGTAACTTTTGCTTTGTGTTTAAAAAAAAAAAAAAAAAAAAGAAGAAAGAAAGAAAAGGAAAACACGTGTGATAAGAGCTTTTCGGAGCTTATTTATTGAATGAAAATGCTGAAGGAGAAAGGGTTAAGAGAGATCTGTATTCAATCATAAAAAAAGGTCACGTGATATTAAGAACAGGAGAAAGCGGCTTTTGTCTCTTTGAGTTTGTAAAACTTCGATTATTTCATGAGCGCAACTGGATTTTTTTATTTTTTTATGTTGCGGCAAATTCTTTTTTTTTAAATATAGTCAAACCTGCTTAATTTTGCTGCTTGCCTCAATGGATTTTGGCGTGGGAATGAATGAAGTAGTCGATACCGGTGTTGGCATCTTTCACTCATATTTTCTACACAACACCAACGAAGAAAGATTCAGTTAACAATTTATCATTACAGCGCATTTTGTTTTGTCAGTGATGTTTTAAAAGAGGAACTTTTCACTAATTTATATTCTGGTCTTGTTTTTATGATGTGTGATTAATATGATTTACCAAAATATTACTGGTATATCATGATTAGTAGCCCGTTTTATAACTTTTGTTCGAGTCAAAATTATAAAATTATATATATATATATATATATATATATATATATATATTAGGATGGGGAATAAGTTCGTAGCGTTTTTATAGCAAAGACTCTTTTATTTAAACAGTCAATAATTATATTAATAAGTTGTTAATCAATTCTTCGCCGTTGTTGTTCACAACATCTTTCCACCTCTCGACCCATTTCTTGATGCCAACCCGCCAAAAATCGCCTGGTCTGGTGTAAAAAAATTGTGCCAGTTTTTAAGGACCTCTTGGTACACTGGGAAATACTCAAAAAGAGTGCCACAGTTAATAAGGAGCTCTACATTGCCCAGCTACATCGCGTGAATGAGATTATTCGACTGAAAAGACCTGATCGACATGGTCAAACCATACTCCTTCATGACAACCCCAGGCCCCATTTTGCACAAGTCGTCAAAGCCACACACCAAGGGCACGATGGTCTTTCAGCATCCACCCTATTCATCAGACCTTGCACCGACTGATTATTACGTTTTACGCTCATTGTCAAACCACATGAAGGGCGTTGCCTCTGATGACAAAGGCATCCTTAAAAACTGGCTCAATAACTTCTTTGACACCAAACCAGACGATTTTTGGCGGAACGACATCAACAAATGGGTCGAGAGGTGGGCAGAGGTTGCAAACAGCAACGGCGAATACACAATTGATTAACTTATTGATATAATTATTGTATTGTTTTTTGTTTAAATAAAAGTTTTTGGTAGAAACGCTACGAACTTATTCCCCAACCTAATATGTGTGCATATATATATATATATAATCGCACAAAAAATACTTATTAATTGTTACAGATGAAGTACTGAAAATTTCATTTTTTAACACTGTAGAGAAGTATGCTATGTACTTTATATATATGTACTTTTTGAATATTGTGTAATGTTGTCTATCTTTATGTTCAGTATTGTCTAAAAGTACTTTTGCTATTCGTTTCATGTTATATTTGCTGGAATTTAATTTCCAGTAATATACTGATAAGCTGATGAATATAGAAGTTGCTTTCGAAAGGTTCATGGTTCAATTCCGGATCGACTGGTGAACAGTAAGATGATACAGTCTATGTTTGTCAAACTTTGAAACAATCGTTATGTTGTTGTAAGGCGAAATTATGGTTCTCTGTAGCTAGCCAAACTGTTTAATCGTGATTACTTATTAGGAACTGATCTTCCGATGAACCTTGTATTAATTAATGCCACAGGCCTAATTACGTAACTTGTGTGTGATGTAAATTTACAGAGTCTTATAGCGTATTATTGCTTGAAGATTGATAAAGTATATTCGCTTATTTAAATCTCAAAATTTTTACCATAAACTTTTAAATTGCATTTGATTATACGTAAACCCCATTGTATATTTCTTTGATATCTCTACGATTTAACTAAAATAAACAATTAGGAAAGCATTAAAAGTGGAACTCTGTAATCTTATCGGTCGTTACAATGGTAACCCACTGAATAAAAACTATTTTGAGTAGTTTAATAAATAACCAAAATCTTGATAGACAAAGCGGTAAGAATTAATTTGGTCATCTTACAAATCTAAAGAACATTGTTATATATGTGTATATATATATATATATATATATATATATATATATATATATACCCATACAAGGGTCCATATATACCATGGTCTTTTGTATTTGATATATAATTGACAACTGTGGTCTAATAGCTATCTGTTGCTAGCTTATATGTAAGCTTATTGATAAGTGTGTCAGCTCAGGTGTTGACTTCGTCACTCAACACCTTAGTTTTGCTTGATCACTCAACGATAATTTTTTGCACATGAGGGGTGATCAGATTGAGTGGATTTCGAACATCTATGCTCTAGGTGGGATTCATATCCACGAACTGTTGAATCGAAGGCCAAAGCGTTAATCGTTCAGCAGCTCGGCGTCACTTGACACCAGTTTGAAACGACCAGGGCCTTGTGTATGTTCTTTGAACAATAAATCATTTAAAAATAAAAGACTAGAAATATACGACATTTATATAATCAAATAGGAAAAAAAAATTAACAATATACTTTGCATTAAGCAATTCAAAATAAGTACTCGACATCAAATTTAAAAAAAAAAAAAAATTGTTCTTTGCTGCTTTGACATTTGGGAATGAGAAGAATTAACCATGGATTATTTTCCAACTATACATGCAAGTTAACAACAGCTAAAATGCCTTTGTTTTTCAATGTCATTCATTTCTCTTAAACCGATCCAAACAAACTATTGTTCCATTTAATTAGTGAGCATTATTTGAAACACAAGCCGTGCAAACTAAATATCGCGGAGAACAAATAGATACTAATTCCATTATCATAGCTAAACATTATTCTGTTGTTCGAAATGGTATCAAACATTACTTATTTCCATAATCATTTTATTAATTTAACTATAACAGCTAAATAATAAAGTGAGAACAATTGAATAGAGTTTTTGTGTAGCGAATATCTTAATCTTGATTGTTAGTAAATATTAATTATCCTGTTTCTTATTTACTGACGATTAGGATTCTATTTTAATCTGTAATAAAAGGAATGCCTAAGTTTAAGTTAACATTAGAAAATCAGCACATTAGTTTTAATTAAGATAGTAGACTTATTGTGTTCCACTGGGTGGTTAGTCAGACTTCTTATAAATATTCCTTATAAAAGATAATCCCTTCGTTTCTATTAATTTATAATTTATAGTCTAAATAAATAGTTAAGTAATAGTTAAATATTGCTTTTAGAAAACCATATATATTAATATTTAGCGCATACAATCCAAAAATACATTTTGGGTAAAGGTTATTTCATAGCATTCCAATCATTTTTGTGTAGATAAAAGTTTTGCATTTTAAGAAAGCGTAAGATTTGTAATTTAAATTAGTGGATTTTAATCTGAGAAAACATCACACAATTTTCAACCAGGGGAAAGTAACCTGGTTGATCTGATATTTGTATCCTCCGGAAAATTGGTGAAAATCTAAGCTTATTGCCCCCTTTTGATAGAGACATTTTTATAAGCGAGTATGTATTAAACTTGCTGCCTTTCAAGCAAAACATTTATATCTTTTTTTTATTAAATTGACCAACTACCTCATCTTTTAAGTTATCTTCATAATATATATTAATAGTAAGATTAGTTCTTCGGAGTGAAAGTAATGAGTTCGATACCGGCTACTCTCTCTAGAACAATTTGCGATGGATATTGCGTTTTGTTTTCTGCTGCATAAGGGCCTATCGAAATAGGTATTTTGACACTACACAATGGCGATCTAAATTTGTAAGTATGACTTTGAGTCTCTGGTTGACTTTCGGAAGAAGGTTTATTACATATATGCGTAGCGGTGCAGGTGAGCCCTGGACTGTACATTTAGATTAACTGGTTTTGAAATACTCGCCCATCACCAAGTGCCTTGTTATTTTGGATCACGGTAAGGTGACGAGGTAACACCTGAGCCGGCACCCTCCTCTTCACATCCACGCAAGAAGAGCGGAAGGACTTTAGAAGTCACGTATTAATGTGAACTCGTTCCCAGACCATGAAGCTCCAGAAATCCAGTGAGTGTGAGAAAGTGGTCACCCATGCAACCACTGCCCGACGCAAATGATGCTTCACTTTGCTGATCTTAATGGGCAGCTGAGTGAAGCTGCTGAGCCACTGGAGCTCTAATTTATGTTTTAACAGCGAAAGGACACTAAATCACCGATATTTCAACATGCATAGCCTTTTTCAGCAATATGGTCTACGGTTAGGTTATGTCTGAAGCCTTGGTGACCCATCCAATCGTTGCCCACGGCAAATGATGCTTCATGGGAAGCGGCATGAAGCTACAGAACCACTAGAGTTCAAGAGATTTCTTATATAGTGTGCAGTATTTACGTGTTCCAATGGAGGAAACCCGGAAAACTCCCAAGTACGCACTCAGATAGACGTGTATGGAGAAGGAAGGAGCGAAACTGACATCCCCCGTTTTAGAACGAATCCTTAATGTTTCGTGATGCAGAACTATCCAATCATTAGGCTACGATAAGTCCGATGTAGATGCTTGAAAGTCTTCCAGATTTCCTGTGTGGTGAATCATAAGCATCTTACAGAATTGGTGCTGGGGTTTTATTATGTCATTCGATTATCAAGCTGCGACATAAGTTATCTCAGATTATTTGAAATTGTATGTACTGTCTACCATTGCTGTAGGGGTCGTGGTAGCCTAGTGGTTAGGGTATCGGCCTTCCATCCGGAAGGACGGGGTTCGCTTCCCAATGCCGCCAAAAACCCACCGAGTACATGCGATATACATGGCCAGTAAATCTGTGCCTGTGGTCAGTCATTGAGCAGTTACCATGAATGAAATGGTCCTGAAAAACTTCCTCCCCGTTCAGTTCAGATCAATGTCAAAATTGAGGGAGTGGATCTTCTGGTGGTGCCATCTATTGGAGGATTTAAAAAAGAGCAAAGACGTACTTTCACTTTCGTGGTGTTCTAATTAAAAGGAAAGACGCTTTCTAGTGACTTAAATTCGTATTGCTAGGGCATAAAGAGCTTGATTTGTCCAAGTGTCATAAGTTACAATTTCTGTTAATAATAAAAATAATTAGTTACTTATTCCGACCCTTCAAGGATAATGGTTATCAACAGTGCCTTTTGAAAAGGAAAATTTTTAAAAAATTCAAAAGATATATAAGCTTAAATTTTAAAAACAAATAGAATAAGAGAGAGAATAACTGTAAATAATTTGAAAACAGCTACTAATTTAAGATTTTGATTTCAAGTAATATATTTCAGTAGTTTTCAGATAATATTTGTCACGGTAAATGGCTATAAGTTTTTTAATTTTTGAAATAGTTTTTATGTTTTGTAATAAGTGAATGCGTGGCTCGGATCGTAGTTTATGAAAAATTTCTTGTAGTTTATGGAAAATTGTATGTAAAGGGGTGTATGGGTTGATAACAGTTCATTATTTTGTGTATACATATTCTCCGAAAAACGTATATCTAATTTATGTAATTAAATTTACATTGAATCAAATGGTATGTTTTATAGAAATTTTTTCATTTATTTCTTGAAGAAAACATTGAAAACTTGTTAAAATATTTTCAAAAACTCCTAAGGAAATATTATTTTAATGTATATCACTTCATTCAATATATTCCGTTCTACTTAAAAAGAATATTTGTAAATATTAATGCCCTGCGCGTTCAAATATAGAAATATGTAGAAAAAAGTGTTTTTTATGTAAATAAATTCCATATTCCTTTTAAAATTACTTCACCACACACATCAAAATCCCATCATAATGATATTTCGTTCTCCCCTCCAAATAATTCCTATTTACGCATGTGTTTGCTCAGAAAAAAAATCTTAATCCATTAAAAATATAAACTGAAGTGAAGAGAAAATGGTGCAGTATTTTTCACTAAATAATTCTCACAAATGTGTGTATACTCACATTTTATATTATAAACCTTAATTCTCTCTCTCTTTCTACCCTATTATAGATTACAGTAAAAAAAATCAAACACTGGTAATATTTAACTGGTACAGTTAAGGATGGTAGATTTATAAAATTAATGATGTAAACTTAAAATCGAACAATTTTATCGCCAGTAATTGGCGCTCGAACTTTATTGGCGATCGGAAAGCAATGCTTATATCTTTTTCTGAATACTCAATTTGTATGTTTCCAATTAATTTTTTTGAAGAAGCTTTAATTCTATCGATTAAATCACCGAAGAAAGAACTTCTTTAATAGTGGGTGGACTTATCGTGCATGAAAAATACTGTCAATATCCAAAATATTGATTCGGTGAATAGGAACTAAATGAAGAGATTCTCATAAAAAACGAAGGGGATTTTCGTGAAAGGCAGTTTATTGAAAGCCCACCCACACACTGCAAATGACTTAAGTTATTAGCTAATGTCTCAGCTTAGAAATTACTATTTTCATTCAGATATTAAGCTTACTATATATATATATAAAAAAATTAAGAAAAAATATTCTAACGCTCTCTCAACTATTTTTTTTTTCCAAATATGCTGCCAACATGCTTTTTAATGTAAAAAATTCTTATTTAGTAGGAAACACAAAGTTATTACCAAGATATGTCTTTAACGATAATGGTACAAAAAATATTATATTAGTAAACATAAATTTGAATTATGATTCATTTTATGACAAAATCACAATTTTATTTAATTTGCTTTGCATTATATTCGTAAATTGGATATTGTAAAACTCGCCATGAAAAGGTTGTTCAATCGAGCTCTTCGGAATATAAGGTCATGAGTTGGATTCCAGTTAGTATTAAATAACGACGGATGAGTTATTTGCTTCAACTTTCTTATATATATATATCAGTCAACTTTGGTGCTTGGGAGTTTCCTGGTTTTCTCTCTTGTAACACTATCCATAAAAAGCTCACCCAGAAGATTAGATGCGATGGCCGTTCAAATACCTAACAACTGCTAGGCACTGTAAGATTGTCCATAAAACGCTGACAATGAAAGGGCCTTTACCTGTAAATCACACTGAATCTAACTACTTATATTTAATGGATTATGCATTCGTAAAGTGCAATCAGTGCAAAACATTTGAACATCCTTAAGGTCGTTGCATTGCTGCTTGCGTATATCTTGAGATAAATGAGTGAGCACTAGCAAACTTCCCTGTACTTACTTAGCCATGATCATCATTCGAGGAAAGTGCTTGAGGGTTTTCCCGGTCCATCGCTAGCTTGGGTATGGATAATTACCTTCTAAAAGTCCACCTAGAAAGTATTATGCGATGGCTTTTAAATAGTTACAACAGCATAGGTCTGCTATGAAATTGTGTCTTAATAAGAAGATGAAATAATAAAACATGAAAATGAGACATTGCTCAGTCTTAGTCCTAGTAACCTTCTAGTACAAAAATGTACTTTGAGTGACAAACGAGCCAAAGTTAAGAAATTTTACCACTTGGATAAATATTTGGAATGTAATAGATTAATCTGATGAGAAACATATTTGGGGTCTAATATATTAACCTGGTGAGATACATATTTGAAATCTTATAAATTAATCCAGTAAGATACATTTTTGAAATCTTAAAGATTTATCCAGTACATATTTAGAATTTTAAAGATTAATCCGGTGAGATACATATTTTTAATTTTAAAGATTAATCTGAAGAGATATATAATTGAAATTTTATAGAATATTCCGGTGAGATACATATTTGGAATCTTAAAGATTAATCTGGTGAGATACTTAATTGGAATCTATAGAATAATCCAGTGAGATACATATTTGGAATTTTATGGAATAATCTTCTGAGATACATATTTGGAATCTTATATAGATTAATCAAGTAAAATACATATTTGGATTCTTAAGTCAGTGATCTGATTGGTGCTTGAATATATGGATTACTTAGCTGAGAGGAAGTACATAATACCTAGTAATTTTATTCATTAATGCTATCAAATAGTACTACTGACCTCATATCATTTCAGTCAAATAATACTGAAAATAATTTGGTTGATAGAAGAATACTTTTTTTCAGAAATTTCATTTTTTTTAAAAAATTTACCAGAAGAGAAAAGATTGTGCTGTCAGTTGTACGATTTACTTTGCTGGACTATAGTTGTAGCGTTCATAAGTTCGATTCCTAATTCAAGTGAGATATTTTTTGTGATTTGAAATCATATCTAACAGTAGTTACCGTTCGAAGAAGCATCGATTAAATAGCGCACTTATCTTCGTTTAAAAAGTTCTTGGGTTCGAATCTCCCCTTTGTAATCCCGATCTCATTAGCTTCCCTGTGTCTTAAATGACTGTTGGACTGCAAACGAGCAAAGTACCGTTAGAATAACCTCATATGTATAATTTACTCGAGTGTACAATAATACGAAAAAAGTTTTTTTATTCACGCAACAAAATTATATCTATAATCTTTTAACAAGGGAATTTAATATCTAATATAGAACTATATTCAAATATAATTTAGAAATAAACCATAGAAGCCAATCTCTATTCATCAAAAGTAATTCCGTTAAATGCTGGGCAATCGGTAAGGGACTTTCCGGGCGGAAATATTCCAATATGTCACTTGTGGCTCCAAAAAGTTTACCCACTCGTGGCCAGCAGAGTTAAGCTGATGCAGTCGTCGAAACGAAAATATCCGAAGCTGCCCGAAAAGTTTAAACTGTATATCAAAGAGACCTTAAAAGAGGGTGGCGGGCATTTTCATTTGAATTTTCCGGACGGTTGGTTTCCGTCCTTTGCCCGGGCGCAGAAAATTCCGGAAGATTTCGAGCGAAACTATCGCGATGTTGGCTCTCCAACTTTTGCAACTCTTACGGGAAAAAGCACGTATGTTCCAAGTATTTGAATTTATTCCCCTTATTTGGATGGCTGCTGCAGCAGGTTTTCAAATGTTTCCTTGAGTATTTATTGCCTTGTTAGAATAATATTAATGTAAAATAAATCATCGCGTATGGTATTTATAATTGCGCAAAGATGTTAATGATTTTTTTTATTATAGTAAAGAATCACACCACAAAATTTGTTAATCAGCAGTTATATTAAAATATTTTTATTGGTCTCGTGGCGAGATCACGATCTTAGAAATAGTTTAAGTTCAATACTAGCCATTGATGAATAACTGAAAATGTTGAGTTTTTCTCTCTGGAAGCACATTTGTCTAGGTGATTGCTTGAGAAATCGTTCGGATTAATCACTTGCGATTTCATTGCGAAATCAGAGTGATCTCCGACTTATTGTTGCATTGATCACTCTTACGACATATTGATCAGATAAATACCAATCGAATGATTGGTGGAAATGCTTGAAAGATATTTTTGAATGCGATGTTCTTAAATACTATACTTGTGATGACTTTCCTCTTTGCTCCAATGCATTTTCAATCGGCTGCATATTAGAGAAACCGAAAACACTTTCGCTGTATTGAGGAAAAACAGCATTTTTTTTAAGAAATCAGAAAAATACTTTTTAAAAAAATTGCCTGAAGATAGTAAAAATTGAGGGATATAAAACTCTGTATGTTTTTTTTCAACTTATGCATAAAAATTTTAACAGATAGGAAAATAACCGTACACCTCCGTTCTTGAAGTAGGAAAAATTACGGAACAGTGTTCTTGACGATATGAGCATTGAATACCATTTAACTTTAATATGGTTTAAATCAATTACAGAGGGAATCATCAAAATTTTGAATTCTTTTTTATTTTTAAAATTAACAAGAGAGCAATATTCTAATTTAAGATTCATTCCGTTCTTCCTAGATGTTCCAAATCCAATTCCGGATGGAAACTCAGCATAGATAACAAAAAGAAAATTTATTTATATGCATACAAATAGCATTCGACGTCCGAAAAATTTTTACTATTTGATTCCTTCGTATTTTCATGCACATATACTGTTAATTTACTGCTAGATTAATCACAGCGATCAGAAACACAAATTAATATATTTAATGATGTTTGATTTAAATTTTCTTCCAATGTCCGGCTGCCATTTAGAATTTAATCAGATTCAACGCTTTAAGGAATGGAAGTGAGGGCAATTTTGACAGTAGTGCATCCAGTGGGTATACGATCTTTGTTCCGAAAATGAAAGGATAAAGAAACGCACACACACATAAAGAAAGTAACACCCATGCTCAAATCAGGTTTCGAACCCAGGACATACTACTTTGATGTTAGGGACTCGAACCACTCCACCATTAGTTAGCATTTAAGGATGTAATATGTAAGATTTAGATAAAGTATGTTCATTACATATGAACATATGAATAATGTGAGGTAAGCGAAAAAAGTTACATTAGATCTCAACTTCTGTCACCGTGACTGTTAGATCTCATACCGGTAAATTTCACGCGACCATGTAAAAAAGAAGTTGGTGTGTCATTGCCATTCCTACGTCCTTATAAAAAATGAAATCGGCAAACGATGGGAAAAGGCAAAAGAGAGATAACTGCGGATGTCGAGAGAAAAAGGGATTAAAAGAGGGGGGAGGTGAGCAACAGAAAACACGTGTTTTCTTGAAGACGGAAGATGAAAGAGATATGTTATCCAAATATGTCTCCACCCTTTGCACAAATCCACTCCTTCTTCACTCATAAGACATCATTAAATGGAGAGTACATGTTTTCCTTGACGACAGCTTCCTAAAAAAAGTTATTTTTTGATATATATATGCTCTTGGATCTAAAAAGGGAGAATGTTTACTTAATCGCTACATTCAAAGGTAATTCTTTTGGGGGGAAAAAAAGATGAAACTTTTACGACCATGATACATTTTCCCATTTGTTCGTCCACATCTGCAATTTTTGTATTCGGTTACTGGTTAGGTGCCTTATGCCTTCCGTTCGTACAATATATTGGTGTTCAATTATCACATGGTAATGAATGGATTCATTGAAATGTTAATTGTAGTATTGATTGAAACGAATGATATTGATTGAAATTTTACCAGTCGAGTTGTTTTATTTGTATGGTATTTTGATTTCCAAATCATACACTAATTGACATAGAAACCTTTATGAATACCAAAGTCAAGCATTACTGGTTGCAGCATTCGGCAGTGACTGGTGGAGAGAATTATTAACATATGATTTCTAAATTATACACTAATTCACATAGAAACCTTTATGAATACCAAAGTCAAGCATTACTGGTTGCAGCATTCGGCAGTGTCTGCTGGAGAGAATTATTAACACATGATTTCTAAATTATACACTAATTCACATAGAAACCTTTATGAATACCAAAGTCAAGCATTACTGGTTGCAGCATTCGGCAGTGACTGGTGGAGAGGATTATTAACATATGATTTCCAAATCATACACTAATTCACATAGAAACCTTTATGAATACCAAAGTCAAGCATTACTGGTTGCAGCATTCGGCAGTGACTGGTGGAGAGAATTATTAACATATGATTTCTAAATTATACACTAATTCACATAGAAACCTTTATGAATACCAAAGTCAAGCATTACTGGTTGCAGCATTCGGCAGTGTCTGCTGGAGAGAATTATTAACACATGATTCTTGCTCAGCACTTAAGTCTAGCAGATTATTGTTTAAAAATTAATTCTTACCACAGAAACATATCCAGTAATGGTAATCGAACTTAAATACCTTAATTTCAGAGTCAAAGTTCTAAATGATTGGACCTTATATTTATCATATTTCTGCGATGATTAGAGGAGATTTCTGCGCTGAAATATTTATCATATTTCTGCGATGATTAGAGGAGACGCTAACCGAAAGGTTAGCGCTCTGGTCTTTAGTTCAACAGTTCGTTTATTCGAATCCCACCTTGAGTTTTGATATTTGCAGTAGACTCGAGTCCCCTTTCGAATCCATTTTAAACAGATGTTGCCGTTCTAATTAGCCCTCGTGTGCAAGAAATGACCATAGATTAACAACAAACATTGAGAAGAGTGTTTCACGTTTGGTAGTTTAGTGGATGTTGACCTCGTCACTTTATCATGATTTAAGCGAAAAATTTGGTTATACCTAGCGGCTTTGATTAATTAAAGTTCGAGAAACGTTTCACAATAAGTTTCTAAACTTTTCAGATTTCATTTTT
Source organism: Latrodectus elegans (assembly GCA_030067965.1). Classification (NCBI taxonomy): domain Eukaryota; kingdom Metazoa; phylum Arthropoda; class Arachnida; order Araneae; family Theridiidae; genus Latrodectus; species Latrodectus elegans. The sequence goes on from CM057815.1 coordinate 71,072,302, forward strand.
ACACTTGACCATTTCAGTCTTTCCAATTCAGATATCAAAGTCAACTGGAGAATTCCGCTTTCAGCGTGCATTGCAAATTCGTTGACCGGTCTGAAACTCAACTACAAAGGCCCAGTCATCTCTGTATGCTTAATGAATCTGAAAGCCAGAGTCTGGATTATTTACTGTTTCCCTCTCAAATTATTCCCAATTAACTGCGACCGGCAGCGTTTGTTTCTAACCGGACCCTGCCGAAGTGGACGTCCGCATAAAGCACTTCCGCCTGTAATGTCTTTCCTGTGTTTTCCCCATCTAGCTAGTAGACGCTCGCAAATAGGGTCTACAGTGAAAGTGCGAATTGTTGTCGCTCCGTTTAATCTTGATGGCATCGAGAATTAGCCGATATCTCGACGAAGTTATCGAAATGCGATACGTGCTCGCGAATTTCGCTAATAATGCCCCATGTATCTCTTTATATTTTAGATTTTTATCTTCGCTAATGGATCCGTACCTCTATTATTTGCTAATTACCCTATCTCGTGTCATTACCGTCGATCGGCTTAGGTTATCGATGAAATTTAAAATACGGTAACTATGTCGGGTAAGGAACCAGTGAACATATTTTAATTTTGAGATTTTCATTGCTGTGTTATTCACATTTGTTTGCTTTGTATTAATTAAAAAAATATTTTCAATAAAAAGGAATGATATTTTAAAATTTAATCTCGAATTTTTAACAAGATGTTTATTTATAAACTTATACTAGAAAAATAATAAAAAATAGTATGCGCTAACATCATTCATTTCTGTTTGGTTTTATATTTGGTTAGGTTAGGTTATTAGGTTTTTGTGATTCTAGCTTCCTATTTGTGCCGTTTAACAGAGCAAATTACTCATTAATTTTGTACAGTTGCGAAGTCATAAGTAGAAAGACAGTGAACCCGACAGATATTTTAACGTGTATAGGTTCTCTTACCATGACGATCTTCGGTCGTGTCGGGTATCAAACACTTTATCTTACTCACTGAAACCATATTTTGAAAACTAGGTTACTTTACTCCCTAACTTTTTATTGTTGTATATTTTTCACTGCCCAAAAACTTGTTATCCGCAAAGTCGGACTTGAAGTTAGTCAAATGACGAGAAAGACACCAGAGCTGGTATTTTTCTCTCCGTGTCATGCAACGTAGAAAATAAACTTAAATCGTAAATCAAGTCTAAATGAGATGGCCTTCGTCATGGTCATGCATAAACCGTATTACTTCAAAGGTTCTTAAGATTTTTTGCGGGAAAAGAATGCTAATAATAAAAAAACGACAATGATTATTGTAAAAACTAGGGATTTAAATTTTTTGGAATGTTAAATAACAAATTTTAAACCACCTTCAAGCGACGATATTGACACTTGTGTTAGCATCTTATAACACAAATGTTACATTAGCATGGTATTGGGCAACGCGTCATTTTATATTAAGCAAGATGCATGGTTGAATGTCATACCTTAATTACTTATTTATTTGCAATTTAAATAAAAGGATTTTAAGTAAACTTTGTTGTTGTTGCATCAGCATGCTTCCCTGTATCTAGCCCTCAGTTGGGCTGTACCAGTTAGACAAAAGCAGCCGGGTGGAGTTTTCGTGGTTTTGATGCATGGACCGCATAGAAGACTCCCAATATTTGGACTACGTACCCCAAAGGTTTCATTTCATTTAGAGGACATTGCGGCAACGATCTAATTAGCATGCTGCAGCGAACACGATGAACCTTCGATTTAGCCACGATTTGAACTCACTACCTTCCGATAAGGCGATGAATACCTCGCCCTAACCAAGCTACCCAACTTGGCTAATTACTGAGTACTATATTAAAAATCAGCAAAAATGTCACAACCTGCACTGATTAATCATTTTTTGTAGGCTTGATATTTTTTCACAAAACAACATGTACATAAGCAGGTTAAGACTTCATATCAAATGCTGCTTTTATATCTAACCCATTCAAAGGCCATTATAGGGAAAGGACTTTTATAAAGTGGAAGCTCTTACGTTTTTCTAGGGTGACCTGGATTTTGACATTGTGATGGGGACTGCCTACGACCTAAGTCTGTTGTAACTTTCATCGGTAATTGTCTTACGGAAAAATTTTTAATTAATAATGGCCCACAGAATAGTGGAACCTTTTAAGGGAAGAAACCAGGAATACCCCCAAACACTAATTCCGACAGACAAGAATACTAAAGACTGAAACATCCATCTCCCCTTATTCTAAAATAACTAGTATTGAACCTGTGATCTTCCGTTATAAAGGTTGGTGTTTACCACTTGCTTACGGGGAGTCCTATGGTGCTTGAATAGCTGGCTCTGGTGTAAAAAAATCTTCATGAGTTTATAAAACAATTTCTTTGTGTTCAGCAAATTCGAGCTATAGAAATAAGAAATTGAACATATTTTGTAACAGCTGATATAATTAATTAAAAGTTCGGTTTTTGATAAAAGTATAATTAATGAAAAAGGCTTCGAATTTAGGTTACTTAAATTTTTTAATATCATATCTATTGATATATGTGAACTATTTTTATATCCGTATTTAAATATTATTTATGACTCGATATTCTGAAAATTCTTTACATCTATTATTTAATTAATCCCTTGAAAATGATTTGAAACTTCAATTGCAAAAAGAAAAGCTAATTATTGTAAAAGGAATTTGTTTAGATTGTTAATAATCGTGGAAGTTTTTGTTTCTTCTTTAATAAAAGAACTTTTGTGAAAATATTTCTAGATAACAAAATCTTTTACCCCACTTCAATTTTTCATTAAGAAATCATATCTCCTTTGACTTATAGTCGCTCTGCTTTGGTTTCTAACATTATATACTCACCTGTTAATATCAATGGATTTTACCCTTATTCTATCTTACGCTTTTTTTATTTATTTATTTTTTGGAGGTAAAAAAAAAAAAAAAAAAAAAAAAAAACTTTCTATTTTAAATGACGGAATAATTGCCACGATAGACCGTGGAAGATAATCATTTTAAAATTCACGTTTCTTAAATTAATTCAATTATTTAAGAAAAAAGAGAGGCATGAATATTTTAAAAGAACCAATAGATTTGAAGTACATCGAATGCACACAATGGCTTCCACGTTACAAAAAAAGAGATAACATACAGCAAAAAGCAACAACTAGAAGGAAAACTAAAGCACGCACATCTTTCAGGGTGATGGCGCTGTCACTGTTGAATGTTGCATGATGTTGATGTTTTCCGTGCTATACAGTTTATCGTCCGCCATGAAATCAGGACGTGCTTTCGCTACTACCCCTTCTCTTCTTACGAGGTAGGAGGGTGGTTCTCGTTTTTCCAATCGTCTGCATTTTAGCTTGATAGGCGCAGTTGAAAGCTTTTTTTTTTTTATCCTACTTACTCCAATGTAACCCTTTCGGAAAATTTTTTGTTGTTTTCGATGCATTACAAAGGGAAACAGAGTTTTGAAGAGAAAAAAAAAAATTAATATATAACATTCTGATTTTTTGGTTGAAGTAAAAGAATTTCAATCATTTTAAGGGGTGGTCAGCTCCAGATTTTTATAGCTTTCCAATTTTTTTTTTAGTTCTCAGCAAATGAATATTAGTAAGCATATATTTCTGTATAGTTTCGGCTTAGTTATTTTTTTATTTGTAGTATAAATTATTAGGATATATATATATATATATATATATTATATATATATATATTGGGGGTTTCGCGTTAGGCTGACCACATAATCGGACATATGCTTTCGCATCGCAGTCCCTCTTGGTCAAGAAAACAGCGATGGGCACTGTAGGCCTTGGCCAATATATGGCCTGTCGTGCTACAGAGTTTAGTCATATATATATATATAATTCATATCAAGATGGACCATTGATTATTTTTAATTTTCCTAATATGGTAACTAAATGAAAACATTAAGCTGTATGTGCTAATAAAAGGATAGAACTTTTAAAGTTTTTATAATATTCTTGTGTTGGATGTTAAAAGATATTCTTAAGATTCTTGTGATAGCAGTATCCAAATGAAAATTAAAATATCCTTAGAATTTTATCGTTAGAATATCCTTAGAATGATGTGTTAATTTCTTATTCTGACTTTGGAAAATACAAACGATGTATTTCATTTATCAAACACACATATTCTTGATGTTCCAAGAATATTTGTTGGATGACATTTGCTATTATCGAACAATACACCCGGAAATAACGTGTGAATATCCAAATGAAAACTTAAAAATATCTTTAAAATATTATTGTTAGAATATCCTTAAAATGTCATTATTAGAATATCCTTAAAATTTCATCGTTAGAATATCCTTAAAGAGATTTTCTGTTCATTTCTTGTTCAAAATATTCAAATTCTGAAAAATACAACCGATTTGTTCATATATCTAATATAAATATTCTTGATATCCCAAGCAGATCCGTTGGATGACATTTACTACCTGGAAAATATTTATATATTCCTTAAATCTCATCAAATAATACGCGTGTAAATATTCTTCCAAATATGAGTGTGTCGTGCAAAAAGACTATAAAATTCAATAAATTGAATTCTTAAACTTTTCATAATTTCACCAACTTTAATGAGCTAATTAAAATATATGAGTAAGCATATTTCATCTCACTAGTTTAAAAATTAATAAAATTTGAAATTAATGTACAAAAAATAGGGATAAAAATAATCATAAACTACTGCAGTTTTGTATAAATTTTATGACGTTTATAAATTTCATGCAATAACAATATTCTAAAATGCTTCAACATTGTTTGTTTTTTAATTAATGTAATTAAGTAAATATTTTTTGTTTAGTTCCTGAGATAAATGTTAAGAATTTAAATATAATATTGTAAAGTGCTTTAATATTGCTTGGTTTTTAATTAATGTAATTAAATAAATATTTTTTGCTTAGTTCCTGAGATAAATGTTAAGAATTTAAATATAATATTGTAAAGTACTTTAATATTGTTTGATTTTTAATTAATGTATATTTAGCAAACAATCTTTATATAAAGTTTCTGGGATAAATGGAAAAATTTAAATATAATGTTGTATAAATTACTTTAGAATTGCTTGGTTTTTAATTAATGTATATTAAGTAAACAATCTTTATAAAGTTTATGGGACAAATGGAATAGTTTAAATCGGAAGAATAATCATAGTTAAATATGCAAAGAAATTAATTTCTCGAATTATAGATATTTACAATGTAATTCTTATAATTTGTTTTTAGTAAACAATTTTGGAAAATTAAAATTGGAAATTAACCGAAATACCATGAATAAGGATTTGAATATTACAAAAAAACTTATAAATTATTTCAATAATTTTTATAATTGTTTTTCAAAATATAAGAAAATAGAATATTAGTTAAAAGATATTTTTTTGTATAATTAAATTGACTGCTATAAATTTTATCCATAAAATAAAACAAATTTAGGAGATAATCATGTTGCTTATAATGCTATATATAATGCTATAAATTGTATGAATTACCTTTTTTTCCAAAAGAGAGAGAGAGAGAGAAAAAAAAAAAAGAAAATTTGTCAGATTTACTTAAAATATTTCTAACTTGTTATTATTACACACATTTGGGAATCAAAAACTAAAATTATTCAATCAAAAATCAAAATTTTTGAAAGGCTTCTTTCAAAAAATTGTTCTAAATTCAAATTCGATTTTCAGAGAAAATTAATAAATTCCTTAAAATAATTTGTTGCCATTTACTTCCATAAATATTTTGCATATAAATTAAAACACTTACGAGTTACGCTTCCTCTGAATCGCTAAAATCAAAACAGTTTTTTTTATTTTATTTATTTTTTAAAGCAAGAAAAACATTAACAAAAAAATAAATAAATAAATAAAACAAATAACAAAAATAAACTGAAGTATATCGGCGTTAACACTCACGCGCAAAAAATCTCGTAATTTAATTTGAGCTTTATTTATTTCACTCTGGCCAAGACAACAAGAAGTGCTACCAGATACGGTAAAAAAAAAAAAAAAAAAAAAATCGTTTAACGATAGAAAAATATTTTTTTCTTCCCTTTTCGAAGGAATTCACTTTATAGGAAAAGAATATTGTAGGGAGAAAAGTTGAAAAATAACGGGGTTATCTATATTCTAGCGTTTTGAGGAGCGGCAGAGTCAGGTGGGAAAAGGAGGGATTTTTAGGGAATTTTTTACCCTCTTCCATCCAAAATAAATAAACAAGGCTATCGAATTTGCATCGCATTTCCATAACGACATAGCAATGCGCCATCATGATAATGTTCGGAGGTTTTTCTTCCTTCTTTTATGCATGATCCGAAGAGATGTCCCTAAAATAGGACGCACTCTCCCCTATTCGGCATTTCATCACTTCCTAAACTTAGAAAACTTCGAGAAAAAGGGAAAAATTCCCCTTTTCCCCCCACGTTTCGTACTTTTACCAGTCTCTGTCTTATTTTGATATATTTTGGCTTAAGTTTTCACTGGTTATTTATATACATATATTGTAATATAAAATATATTTCTGTATAGGTTTATGGTAAAGTTATTTTTCGTTTATTTGTGAATTTCAAAACGAGGACTTTTGAGGATATGCAAGAAAAAATAGGGAATATATGTTCTTGCATTGGTTCTTAAATTTTTGCTTATATACATTTTTATGCTTAAATTGAAATGTGATTTTTAAAAAATATTTAATAACCATTCTTTCCAGTACATAAACTTCAAAAATGATATTCTTTGCAATATCAGTAAATGCACTTCAATTAATGTCAAATTATACCCATGTTAACAAGCTTTTTATACCTCCTAAAGTATTATAACATATTTTTGGCTTTTGTCAATACATTCAATGTGCTCCGACAGTATTCCCTAATCAATAAACAATATGATACTTATGTACTTATGTTTCCGGTGTTTATTTGAATAGTGCATTAATTCCTGTCTTACTTTTTAAGTGAATGCTCTTAGTAGTCTAGAGTAATTTTTAAGTTGTATTAATAGAAGGCTTCAACCAATCCTCCTCGTTCACATTACATAATGAGATAAAATACAGAATTGTCATTTTTCTTAGCTGTCTTGGTGGCTGAATAGCTATGCGTATGTATGATTCCAATCTTTGGCTTAGTATTTTTTCCTAACATGGATGTTTTTAACATTTTGAAACCCACTTTAAACAATAGGTTCCAATGAAGTTCTTAAAGTAAACCTTTTGTTCTCGAAATATTACAATTAAATAAAAGACTAATTTCTTGATTAAACTTTAGACACCCTGGTAACTAAACAGCTATGATTCTGGTCTTCAGTTCAATAATTCTTTTTATCATCATGTACATCTTTAGCAGTTAAAGACCGTCTTAAAACAATAGGTTCCAATGAAGTTCTTAAAGTAAACCTTTTGTTACAATTAAATAAAAGACTAATTTCTTGATTAAACTTTAGACACCCTGGTAACTAAACAGCTATGATTCTGGTCTTCAGTTCAATAATTCTTTTTATCATCATGTACATCTTTAGCAGTTAAAGACCGTCTTAAAACAATAGGTTCCAATGAAGTTCTTAAAGTAAACCTTTTGTTCACGAACAAAAGTAAACCTTTTGTTACAATTAAATAAAAAACCAATTTCTTGATTATACTTTAGACACCCTGGTAACTAAACAGCTATGATTCTGGTCTTCAGTTCAATAATTCTTTTTATCATCATGTACATCTTTAGCAGTTAAATACCGTATTAAAACAATAGGTTCCAATGAAGTTCTTAAAGTAAACCTTTTGTTCACGAACAAAAGTAAACCTTTTGTTACAATTAAATAAAAGATTAATTTCTTGATTAAACTTTAGACACCCTGGTAACTAAACAGCTATGATTCTGGTCTTCAGCTCAATAATTCTTTTTATCATCATGTACATCTTTAGCAGTTAAATACCGTATTAAAACAATAGGTTCCAATGAAGTTCTTAAAGTAAACCTTTTGTTCACGAACAAAAGTAAACCTTTTGTTACAATTAAATAAAAGACCAATTTCTTGATTATACTTTAGACACCCTGGTAACTAAACAGCTATGATTCTGGTCTTCAGTTCAATAATTCTTTTTATCATCATGTACATCTTTAGCAGTTAAAGACCGTATTAAAACAATAGGTTCCAATGAAGTTCTTAAAGTAAACCTTTTGTTCACGAACAAAAGTAAACCTTTTGTTACAATTAAATAAAAGACTAATTTCTTGATTAAACTTTAGACACCCTGGTAACTAAACAGCTATGATTCTGGTCTTCAGTTCAATAATTCTTTTTATCATCATGTACATCTTTAGCAGTTAAAGACCGTCTTAAAACAATAGGTTCCAATGAAGTTCTTAAAGTAAACCTTTTGTTACAATTAAATTAAAGACCAATTTCTTCATTATACTTTAGACACCCTGGTAACTAAACAGCTATGATTCTGGTCTTCAGTTCAATAATTCTTTTTATCATCATGTACATCTTTAGCAGTTAAATACCGTATTAAAACAATAGGTTGCAATGAAGTTCTTAAAGTAAACCTTTTGTTCACGAACAAAAGTAAACCTTTTGTTACAATTAAATAAAAAACCAATTTCTTGATTATACTTTAGACACCCTGGTAACTAAACAGCTATGATTCTGGTCTTCAGTTCAATAATTCTTTTTATCATCATGTACATCATCTTTAGCAATTAAATACCGTATTAAAACAATAGGTTCCAATGAAGTTCTTAAAGTAAACATTTTGTTCACGAACAAAAGTAAACCTTTTGTTACAATTAAATTAAAGACCAATTTCTTCATTATACTTTAGACACCCTGGTAACTAAACAGCTATGATTCTGGTCTTCAGCTCAATAATTCTTTTTATCATCATGTACATCTTTAGCAGTTAAATACCGTATTAAAACAATAGGTTCCAATGAAGTTCTTAAAGTAAACCTTTTGTTCACGAACAAAAGTAAACCTTTTGTTACAATTAAATAAAAGATTAATTTCTTGATTAAACTTTAGACACCCTGGTAACTAAATAGCTATGATTCTGGTCTTCAGTTCAATAATTCTTTTTATCATCATGTACATTTTACATTTTAGCAATTAAATACCGTATTAAAACAATAGGTTCCAATGAAGTTCTTAAAGTAAACCTTTTGTTCACGAACAAAAGTAAACCTTTTGTTACAATTAAATAAAAGACTAATTTCTTGATTAAACTTTAGACACCCTGGTAACTAAACAGCTATGATTCTGGTCTTCAGTTCAATAATTCTTTTTATCATCATGTACATCTTTAGTAGTTAAAGACCGTCTTAAAACAATAGGTTCTAATGAAGTTCTTAAAGTAAACATTTTGTTCACGAACAAAAGTAAACCTTTTGTTACAATTAAATTAAAGACCAATTTCTTCATTATACTTTAGACACTCTGGTAACTAAACAGCTATGATTCTGGTCTTCAGCTCAATAATTCTTTTTATCATCATGTACATCTTTAGCAGTTAAATACCGTATTAAAACAATAGGTTCCAATGAAGTTCTTAAAGTAAACCTTTTGTTCACGAACAAAAGTAAACCTTTTGTTACAATTAAATAAAAGATTAATTTCTTCATTATACTTTACCCTGGTAACCCTGGTACCCTGGTAACTAAACAGCTATGATTCTGGTCTTCAGTTCATTAATTCTTTTTATCATCCTGTACATCTTTAGTAGTTAAAGACCGTCTTAAAACAATAGGTTCTAATGAAGTTCTCAAAGTAAACCTTGTAGATTACGTATTACAATGAGGTGAAACTCCGAATTCTTGATTTCATTAGTCGTCCTCGTAACTAAATAACTATGATTCTGTTCTTCATTTCAACAGATCTTTTTCTCAACATGGATGTTTTAGCAGCTTAAGACACATTTTAAATAATAGGTACCACAAGAAAGTTCTCCAAGTTAATTTTGTTGATCACATATTACAATGAGATAAAAGACCATTTTCTTGATTCCTTTAGCCATAAAGTTAAATAAATAGCTAGGATTCTGGTCTTCAGTTCAGCTGTTGTTTTTGGCATCATGGATGATTTTAGCAGTTTAAGACGCACTTTTAAACAATTGGTTCCAGTGAAGCAATCAAAGTAACCCTTGATGATCATATGTTACAATGAGATACAAGTCCGAGTTATTGATTCCATTAACTGTCCTCTAAATTAAATAACTATGACTCTGGTCTGTCCTTCACTAGTTCTTTTTCCTAACATGGATGGTTTTGGTAGCTTAAGGCCCACTTTAAACAATATGTCCCCCAATGAAGTTCTTTAAGTTATCCTTGTTGACCGCATATTTTAATATGATAAAAAACCGAGTCCTTGATTCCCTTAACCATCCTGGTAGCTAAACAACTGTTTCAGGTTTTCCGTCCGATTGTTCTTTTTCCCATCGTGGTTGTTTTCAGCAGTTTAAGACCAACTTTAAACCATTAGTCCCGAAATGAAGTTCTTAAAGTAAGCCCTGTTAATCATATATTATGATACTATAAAATACTGAAGTCTTGATACTTTTCAATCGTCCTGGTAGCTAGGCAATTATGATTCTGCTTTTCACACTTAAATAGTTATTTTGCTCATTATAAACGTTTTTAGCAGTTATTGTTTAAAATTGGTTTCAGGCAATCAATTTTTAACAATCAGAAGTGATTCTGATAGTAATCTTTGTTTGTTGTGTGTCACGATGTGATAAGAAACTGATTTTTCAGGCCTTAAATCTCTTGCTGACTGATTTTACTTTTATATCAACAATTTTTGGATACGATTCCAAAATGTCGGGGTTGTATGTTAGAACTGTTTTGGAATCCACTTCATCAAATTGGCTCTCGTGAGTGATTATAACGTTAAAGAATAGTCCAAACCAAAATTTTGGTTCACTGTGATGAACTCAATTTAATCTTTTTGAAAACGCTAAGCATAAAATGTAGATTTACTTCACTTCCTTCACCAGGAAAAAAGTTTTTACCTTTGGTGACATTTGAAGACTCTGGTAGGGGTCTTTCGCCACAATATCACGTCTGATACAAATGGAAATGTTTGGCTTCACGATCTATTCGAAAAGTTGAATAAAAGCGAGTTTATGAATTATCACTTTCATCTAGTTATTTTAGGAACATATGGATAGAAAAATATATTACATATTTGTGTAAATTATATATAAATGCATTAAAAATAACTGAAATAATAACGCTATTTTAAGTAATTCCTCAGAAATTAAAAATATGATAAAAAAAAGTAGTGTTTTTTATATATTGTACTTAAAAAGAGTAAAAAAAAAAGAAATAAAAATTAATTTTAACTAAGCACACATTATTATTGATCGTCGATAAAAATAATAAAGTGCCTGTAAAATTGGTGAATTCTGTTTTATTTCCATTACTTTGTCAATATGTAAGTCAGGACTCACGAATATTAAATATTTTTTTGGCTGAAAATTTTCTTTCTCACAAAATTAGTGCGATCTCAATTATCCTCGCCAATCTTTAAGTTGATCTTCGATTAAAAACATTTTAGCCAATCTTTAATCGGCAGGCGTTTTCTTTTTTATGATTAATTTAGAGGGCAAATGGAATTCCAGCACGAGACAGGCCTTGGTAAAACTGATCCTAAAAGTTATAATTTCTATTCTTTAATCCATCACATGTTTAACCATTTTGCTTTCAATTGTATTTTTCTGCCGATTAAATATGTAAATTAATTCCATGCTGCAAATTGAGCTAAATATAGTTTTCATACATTTCTTGTAAAAATGATTCTTGATAAATAAGTAAGCACACTGTTTTAATTGTGTAAATAAAATGTTACTCTCAATACTGAATGAATATTGACGGCATAAAAAAAGTCGCCAAATGAGTGCCTTTTAGCCAACAAGATGCACATTTTGGTATACTTCTATCTATTTTGCATTGGTTTATTCGTACATAAATTAATAAAAAAGATTTAAAAAATTATTTATTATTTTATGAATAAACTGAGTTTACCTAAACATTCGTTAATCTTTTAATCAATAGTTAAAAAAAAACTTGCTTCGTATTATCTTCCGATGAAAGCGAAAAATGTTGCCATCGCTTTGTTTGTAATAAATTCCAGTTTATTTTATGCGGAATCCTTTTACAGCTTTACAATTTTTCACATCAAAATGGCAGGAATTTATTTGTAAAAAAGCATTTTTTTCATCGCGTTTTAATAATACACCATTAACGGAAATTTAATTGGAAGCTAATGCCTTAAAATAACTCATTGATTTTTCGCCAGTCCTTCGCAGCAAATTAATTTATAATACTTTTCCGGCACAAAATCCCTCTTCGAAATTAAGATTTTTTTTTTTATTCAGTGAAAAATGTGACGTTATAAAAGACAGTTTTCGCTGAAACAATCTTTCATCATAAAGTCCCTTAATAGGCTTTATGAAAGCATGCTTATCAAAAATAATAAACGTAAAGTGAAACTTTAAGTCGAGAAATAAAATCAGCGTTTTTCTCCAAAGTGGAAGCAAACGATTTCTTTTTCTGTGTCATCGAAATTTTAAAGAACGAAATTGAATGTCCTTGTTGTCTAATTAGTGGGGTGGGTGAGTTGGGATTTTTTTTACTTCTTTTTCTAAAATGCGAGGTCATTTTGTTACTATGTGAATAAGAATGTTATTATTATTATTATTAATTTTTTTCCGACATCTGCTATTTTCACTGATACTGATACCTTAATTTACGCCGAGGAATGAAAATTATTTTATTTTGCTGTCATCAAAAGATATTAAAATTTTTAATAAAGCACGTGTTTTGAAATTGCTGTCATAATATAAAGTTCTTAATTTCTTTATATATTTTTTATTCTTGTGCAAGTTTAATTTAATTATGTGAACACTCTTAGTTTTGTTTTTGAATGCTACCTTCGTTAAATTGCGTTTTGAAGTGTTTTGCTCAAGTTTTAAATTCTTATAGAAATTTATTATAATGGCTCATTTGCTTATATTCCACAAATGCTAAGGTAATATTGTAAAATTTTAATAATTATTCCTCGGCGCATATTTAAAAAGCTATTTAATAACTATCATTCGTGTAAATATGAATGCTTAATGAATAAAATACACCTTTTTATTTTGTACACTCATGATATTATTTTAAAAATTATATTAAATTAGATAATAGATTATTATTTTCATTGTGGTTTTCCTTAAACTGAGTTAAACTTAACTTCCCATTTTGTTTCAAGATGTTTTTTAAAGCTTGAGAACTTCAGAATTATTTTTAAGTTGAAAATCCTAGGGCCTTTATTTCTTAATTTAATAATTTTATTTGGTATCATAAAACTTTATCGAAGCTGAAGTAAAAGCTAAATGTTATTCTTCAATCTGACAGCTTATGATTTCTTTGGAGCAACGATGTTTGGACCCATATAATGGACTGACAAATCGTAATAGATGACATACAAACCAATAAAGTTTTTGTAAAATAAATGATAGTGTTAGTTTGTAAAAGTAAAAGTGTATTCATGGTCAACTATTTTGCTTAGAATCTAGAATTCGTGATTTTTTAAAATAAATTAAATTTTTTTTTTTCATTATGGTATTATAGTAAACTCTCGATTCTCAAAGGAATTCAATAGAATGACTACAGCGGATAACCTAGAAATTTGTGAAAATTGTGGACAAATTAACACAAATACGCGTTTTCAGGATTTATCCACACAATATGTAGCATAATTATACTCATTATTTGGGGAATAATAATTTAATTCTCATTTTACAAATTCGCTTTTTTAGAGAAATCATTGAAAATAAATTTTCTCTCTCTCTGTCTATTTCTTAATGTTAAAATACTCCATTATTATCAGTAAATTAAAAAAAAAATAATTTTTTTTTGAATTATCATCAAAGTGCATAAACAAGCTCGCCGATATCATGAAAAGTTAATTTAATAGAGTTTAATTACATTAGTTAAAAATCACTCGAGTTAGATTTATTTTCCGTTTAAATGCTAAAAAAAAAAAAAAAAAAAAAAAAGTTGTATTTGTTGTGATCGCAAAAAGCTAAATAATTATTACATTAAGCGTACATATTCCTTTTGAAATATTAGTTTGGGGAATAAGTTCCTAGCGTTTTTACCAAAGATTTTTATTTAAATAAAAAGCAATATAAGTATATCAATAAGTTAATCAATTATTTATTCGCCGTTGCTGTTTACAACCTTTTCCCACCTCTTGACCAATTTGCTGGTCTAGTTTCAAAGCAGTTGTTGAAACACTTTTCAAGGACTCTTGGTGCTCTGGGAAATGCTAGAAAAGAAAGTCACGTTCAACAAGGAGCTTTACATTGCCCGACTACACCGCGTGAATGAGGCTATTCTACTGAAAAGACCTGATCGACATGTTCAAACCATACTCCTTCATGACAGCGCCAGGCCCCATGTTGCACAAGTCGTCAAAGCTGCACTCCAAGAGATCGAATGGGAGGTCTTTCAGCACCCACCGTATTCACCGGACTTTGCACCGACCGATTACAATCTTTTCCGCTCCTTATCAAACCATTTGGAGGGCGTTACCTTCGATAACAAAGAGTTCGTTAAAAACTGGCTCAGCAATTTCTTTGACACAAGACCAGGCGATTTTTGGCGGAACGACATCAACAAATGGGTCGAGAGGTGGGCAGAGGTTGCAAACAGCAGCGGCGAATATATAATTGATTAATTTATTGATATAATTATTGTTTTTTGCTTATATAAAAGTCTTTGGTAAAAACGTTACGAACTTATTCCCCAACCTAATAGATTAAAAGAAATAGATAATAAAGTATTCAATTGTATAATTAATAAATTCAATATCCATAATAATAATAATTCATAAAATATTTCTATTTTTAAATATTGGATGTATATTTCAAACTATTCCTATTTATTAACCTCCGTTTTTTTATTATAAAATATAAGTATAGTTTTTCCCTTTCAGCATTATATCAGTAAATATCAAATATTTTTGGTATTTAGAAAAAGATTTAATATCAATTTAAAGACTTAGCTGTAGCTTCAATTTCATTTCAATTTAATTTAAAAAAAGGTCTGTAATCTAAATTCAAACATGACTGCTTATTCCATTTATTTTTATATTAAGAAAGTAAAATGAAAAATTCGAGAAAAATTTCATAAGCTTCAATTTGATAAAATTTGTTTTTCAGTTCAATCTCATTTTATATTGGATTATATTACTTTTATTTGACACACACACACAAGAATTTATGGGCGAACTAAGGTAATATATTATATAAGGTCACATATTTTTTTTTCTTTCAAGTACATTATCTGTCGCCAAATTCATTAAACCACTTTGCTATGAGTCACTGTATAGTTTATTAGTTACCAAAGCTTGCATGCGCATTTATACATTTGCATTTTTCACGCCTAGTATATAAAACTGGTGACTCATGACCCCTCAACCATCGGGTGATGGATAATTTTCATTAACTGTCGCCAGACACTTTTCGGAATTTGGCGAGGGGTTGAGGATAATGTGTCATTGAAGAGAAATTCGAACGTTTCGAATACCCCATCGGAAAATTCTTGGACACTGAGAATGGTATATTATGCTTGGAAGAGGATTAGAGCGCGAAGAATTTGATAAACGGACACTGCCTACGGATAATGATAGTATATATTCATATGTATTGTTTCGATATTTTGGCGACAAATTAATGTAATAAATATGAGGGAAAAGTAGAGTATAAATTATAAATGTTTTGAAATTAGTACTTGTAATATGGCAAAAACGGTTTTGGAACTGTATGCTCGTAGGCTTATAACTCACATTGAGTTGGATTAAATTTTTTTTTTTTTTTGAAAAATTAAACTCGTCAAAAATTTAGAACACCGTTTTCATGTTTTGAAAACCTTGATATAGTTTTTTTGTGACAAACATCGTTATTGATGCCGTTTATATTTTAAAATTGTTTCTCTTTTACATACTTTGAATTTTATTAAATGACAGAAATTTCTCTCTTTCTAAGATTTCTAACGAAATTATTAGTTCATTGTAAGAATCATATTCATTTAAATTCATTTTCGGACTTAAAGTTTGTTACTTTGATGACAAACAACAGAAACTTAACGAATTGCTGAGGAATCGATCACTTCTCTAGTCTGCAAGTCAAGAGTTTATGAATTCGATATTCGACTATAGTATAAATGATTATAGTGATTTGGAAGCCGAGCTATATTGCGGATTTAGTAGATTAATCTTTTTTATATATATAAAAAAAGTTGCTGTTGCACAAGCATACTTCCCCGTATTTGCCCTAAATTGGACTCTGTTAGTGGAAGCAGCTATGTGGGAATCTTCGTAATTTAGAAGCAGAAATCACGCCAAAGAACCTGTAGTATTTGATATTCCATTCCCAGTTGCATGATTTCGCTTGGAGGACATTGCGACTACAACTTATTTTATTAGTGAACCCGACGATCTTCAGTTCATCCGGCACTCGAAATCACTACCTACTGATAATGAGAATGATGCTCTAGGCCATCGTGGCCATAGTTGTAAAATGGAGATTTAATAAACGAAATTCTGTGAATAGATAATTTAATATTTCACTGTTGCTGTGTAAGTGCTTAACATCCTCAGCGTGTAACCTTTATGATAAAACTTCATAGACAATGAGCTGCATCACATTTCGGATGTCACGGTCAGAAATTCGGATGCTTAACAGGAAAACATCCAAATATGTAAGCAAAAATACAAAACGCATTACATATTTCCTATTGTTCAGTGGCTAGTATAAAAATTGGTACTTTCCTTTTACATTTATTGCTTTTTGAAATTGCCCAAAGAATAATTTAAAAATAAAATTCAATGATTTTATGTGTGGGAGTCACTGCAGAAACTGAAGACGGTTCTTCTTTTCCTTCGTTTTCCTTTCTTCCGATGAGAAAACATAAAATTTCTTTTTTTTAACTCCATTTTTGTTACGTTTATTTCTATTTATGTCAACATGCCAATCTTAACTTTGTTATTTAAATTTACTAATTTTTATTACAGTTTATAATTTATCATTAAAAGTAATTATTTCAAATAATATATATATATATATATATATATATATATATATATATATATATATATATATATATATATATATATATATACTCTTTTTTTGTTTATAATATTTCAGTTTCTCTTTCCTTAAAAAGTTTATATGTTCAATCTATCTCGTTGTTTACATAATTCTTTCATTCCTTGTGAACAATTTTTCTTTGTTTTCTTATTCTTAATCAAAGGAACAGAAATTAAAAGCAAAATACTATTTTTCACTGAAATAAAATTGAAATATGAGTAAAATAGGAGTTTTTTACCACTTAATATATATATGTGTATCTGTATATGCATTTATTTTTGTAGCAATAATTCTTGAGAATTTTTTTCGTAAAAGTTCCCTCTTTAACTTTTTGTTTAATTTATATTCTCCTAACTGCAAATTTAATTTCCTTCTAGTGTCTCCTTGCAAAGTTTTAATTTCATCTTTTGACGCTGAATTGGCGCTTATACTTTTGGCGCAAAAACAAAAACGAAACCTCTCAGAAAAGTGAAATATTCAATCATCCGCGAAAGGGAAAACGAGTTTTCTAAAAGTGCTTTCTCAAAACCTGCTACTTCGCAGTCTGTAACGCTAACTTTTTTTTTTTATATTCAAAGTGAAAGTTGAAGTTCTTCATTCCGCTTTCGTAAGTTTATCGTCCCGAGAGAGAAAATAACTGAAGACATGAAGATGCTCGATTCAAACTTTTGATCTGTCGATTTCCAAAAGTCTGAAGTAATTAACTCTCCAACAAAGGGAAATTAATCTTGTCTCTAAATGCCAGTTGAAGTGGTTCTCATTCTCTGTCTGAAATGGTGTTGAATTCAGGCTGGCCCTTTCGCTTGTCTCTAGATTTGAAGTTTTGATGCTACTTATATTTTATTAATATGCACCCTTTTCCATAGTCATTAAAAGTATAGAAATGGTTTTATTAATAAGACGCATTGTAACATCGCTTATGTATTTTTCTGATCGACTTATGAAATTTTTTAATATTTATATCATTTCTTCGAGTGTTTGATAGAATTTTCACAATGAGATGACAAAATATTACGTTTGAGATTTTCAATATATCCTTTATATATAAAGAGCTGATATTGGGCCGTGGTAATCTGGTTGCTAGTTCTCATTACCAAAAGGTATTGAGAGCGAATCCCTAATTAAACGAAGATCAGTTGTGTACGCTAAAGGCGGCTTGGGGACGTTAAATAAATCATGATCGCAGTGTCCTCCAAGTGAAATGATACCTGTGGATATGACAGGCGAAGTATTGGTGGTCTTCTGCTTCAAAATCACGAATACTCCACCCGTCTGCTTCCATTAAATGGAAGAGCCCAACTCAAGCTAGGTACTTAAGCATGTTGGTGGAACATTTAGTTGATTTTCATTGGTTTCTTTAAATATATTTTTCATCAACCATACTTTCAGAAATACAACAATGATTTGTTTTTTTTTTCAATGAAGATTAGGATCAAACTCTATAACTTTCAGTCGTTGATTTTGCCACTCTACTTCTGTAAATTTGATACCATGTGTCTGACAGACTTGAAAAAGAAGGCTGATGCTTTGGCATTTGAATATTCGACGAGTTCTTGACTTACGAGAGAATTTTTCTAAACCGAAAAAACATATTTGTACGCAGAAAAATTCCTGAAATTCCGAATTTTCCACCCCTGCAGATACGAAATATCAATTTTTTTTATAAACAGCTAGTTTGATGTAATCATAAGAACGCATTAGATTCAAAAGCAAATAACTTTACGCCCTCTAACCACGCAAAAAAAAATTTCGTTTCGAAAATGTGTTATTTTTAATATTTAAAAGTTAGTAAGTTCAATACCTGTTTCTACTGAAGAGAAGGTGGTACAACTAAACTTTTTTTCCAATGTCAGATTGTAGACAGTTACAACTGCAACCGAGTCTATTAATCTATTGTTTCCTGATACCAAGGAACCGGCCAGACACAACGACCTCTTAGCCGCCGAGGCATTGCCCGGGTGCACCACAGGGTGCACCACAGGCACTCACCCGGGTGCACCCGGGTGAGCCACCATCGCACCCTCACATACCATAGGGACCCGTTTATAGGGTAGGCATCATTCATACTTCATTCACATACACAAGGAAAGGTCAAAGACAGGATAGAGAGATTAAGTGCATCCATGGCTGAACCGGGATTTGAACCCAGGACCTCCCTATCCGTAGTCAGGTACGCTGACCACTAGACAAGTTGGCCGGCTGCATTAAACTTTAAAGGCTTTAAATATTTTCCTTTGATGTTTTGTGAAACATTAAATTGAAAGTTTCCAGTTTATATCTTAACAATTCTACTAAACCACAGTTTAGCATTAAAATAGAGTTTGCTATGATTGCCAGATAAAAGGAGCTTAAAACGCACCGAATAGAATAATAAAATGTACAGTTTCTGTTTTGTGGGAAATATTTTTTATCAGTACAAAATTTTTTTGGGCAGTTTTAAGTCTATGGCTTAGCAAAATTAGAACAATCGAATCCTCCTAATAATAATTCCTAAGTAATTTACAATTGCTGTTGTTGTCTTGTGCCAGTTAAGCTGGAATTATGGGGTGCGTTGCTCCACTTTTCCAACTGAACCATATTTTGGTGTGAAGTCCAATTTCCTCAGTACTCATCATGCCGTAGGTATAGGGTAGGCCACTATTCACAACCCACTCATACAAAGAAAGGGTAAAGATAGGATAGACACAGAGAGAAAGTACATCCATGTCCGAATTGGGATTCTAACCCAGGACCTCCCTATCTGCAGTCAGGTACTCTTACAACTTGACAGGGTGGGCGGCCGTAATTTACCGTGAAGCTACTATAAATGATTTTAATGTCAATGAAATGAAATTAATAAAACACATTTTATATTCTTCTGGGTTAAAATAATGAGATTTGTAAATGCATTTGGGCTTCTATAGTACAAGTCCAATTGCAAATCTCTTAAATATCATATAACTGCTCATTAAATAGTATCCAGATAGCTGCATACTTTAATCCCTTTTAGACGAAACTTCATTAAAATAGATCTCGAAAAGCATTCATCTTCAAAACACTCTCCAACTATGCATCGGTGGCAAACACACCCCTGCCTAAACCTTATAATATACGAATGGGTCGAAGTTATCGCTTATTTAACAAATGCAAACGACTCCATCATAGGCAATTCCAGTTGAGATTCGTACCTATCAAATGACTCAAGGTACATTTATCCTTTTCCGAAGCTTCGAATACCGCAAAGTGTGGATGCAAATTCTCGATCACACACGCCAGGGCTAGCTCTGCTTCTGGAGCTTGTTAGCATATTACGTGCCCCCATCGGCATTTGGCGATGAAGATTCTCATCCCCAGAATTTTCCGTCGGGCTATTTTCCTTGCTAAACGAGATGATTTCGTGAGAGGGGGGTCGTGGAAAGATATTAGAAGACGATCCGCGCCACCACCCTCACCGCAAGCGTCCCCGCGTGGGTGTTTGTCAATGGCAGGTGCTGCAGAATGAAAGGGTAATTTTCTGAGAGTCGCCAACACTTGCACACTCGGAGGTGGGAACATAAAGGGGTGGAGGAATCTGATGGAATAATTTCCTAAGATTGCATTATCCTGGGAGAACTGTCCTCGGATTGGTCATTGTTAACTAATGTCTCTTAAGATTTGGAATTGAGTTGTCATTTAACGCTGCTGTTTGTGTATGAACTGAGATTAAGTAAAGGAAAAGCTTTCGTTTGAAAATTATGATCCGCCTTGCCGCTAGGAAAACTGACCTCGCATTAAGCAGATGAGTATATTCTGTCCTTTACAGTAAAATATCAAAAGGAATTTTGCTAATTTATCGATTGCAATTTCTTATGTTTGTAAGACTATCCCGTAAACTATCCTTTACATTCTCAGTTCTTACTAGTAACCAGGGAAACGCTTACCTGATAAATTTAAATGTTAATTTAAATTTAAAATTTAAATTTAAATCTCTCTTTCTCTCTCATAATCCCCCCTTTTATTGGAATTTTGTCATTGAAGTCTTTAAATAAAGATCCAATTTAGTTCCAAATTCACTCAAATTAGCTGCCTTTAAGGAAGTTTCCTTTTTAATCATAAAGTGGTTGTTTGGTTCGATTATGACTACGGCGTTTTATTACGATTCTCATTGGCTTAAAATATCCATGGCGTCAAATGACGTTTCATCTACGTCGCATCATACTGAGATGGTATCGTAAATCCCATTTGCTTACAAATTTGCTTCCTGCCTTCAAATTACATTCTTCGAATGGCAGCAAGCAAGGGGATGTTCACCATCGAAAGTCTGAGAATATCATCGAAGTTCATTTTATTAAGAAAATTGTTTCTTATATGAAAACCAAAGCCAGTTTGAGATGCTGTTTTCCATTGATGCAGGCTTATTAAAATATGAACAATGTAACAGCAGGAAAAGCGAATTGAAAAAGACAAAACATCGGCTTTATTATTAGTTTAAATCGGCAAGAACGATTTAAATTTTTAAATATTAATTAGTAGAATTTTAAATTTATAATATTAATATTTTAAATTTATGCCATTATAACTCTTCTCTGCGCTTAGAGTAAGTCTGAAAATTGTTGTTAATTATTTAAATGTCTATCACCGTATATTTTTAGAGAGCATTTTTCATGTATAATTAGCTTCATATCCATGTGCTTTTGTTGAAGAAGATATCTGGGGAATACACAAACACCCACTTCAACAGAATACAGAAACGCAACATTCTTCTACCATTGTTTTACAGTGCCTGTATCGAACTCAAGATCTCCTATTTCAAAGGGCATGGTCCTGTTTAGTCTTTGATAAAAGCTCTGAATAAAATAATAAGACAGATATGAATATATTAAAGCTATATATAGAGAGAACTTTAAATTAAAAATATATTTCGATAGTTATTATATTGCAAAATCTACAAATGTAATGCAAAATAAAGGTAAGTAAAGAAAAAATTCAAGATCAATATTATTGCAAAAGACTGCTGCTACCTTCTTCATTTTGGCGTATCAAGGTCATAAAACTATTGTAAATTAGTTGTCATGGTAACGATAAAAGATATAAGGCACTTATTTTAATAACCAAATTATAAGCAATCAGTCGTCATAATTATAATAATTGGATTGTTGATAGATATTAATTAAAACATAATGATGAAAATAACATTTGTGTATTCAGAACTAAATAAATATTATTCTAACTTGCTGGATAATTTATAATCCATTTTCTTAAGCTGTTGCATTTAATGCCGCATATACATCTAACAAATCCTTTAAAAAATGTTTTACATGCAACATACTTTGCCCTAGAGAAATTTTTGTAGATTTTGGATGGTATTTACAGCTTATTAAGGGAGAAACTTGGAAGCTCCCAAATACTAAGTCTGATTTATATCATGCATAAATGCCTCCTCCATTGTTCATTATAAGTACATTCGAAATTCGGGCCTTTTGCTTTCAACAATTTCTTCTGAATTGCCAGTTAACCGGTAACTTCTTGGTTTCCAGTTTAAAAATACATGGCATCAAATCCCACATCAGATTTGTATGTTTTGTTGTGATTTCGAGATCCATTTTAAGTAATGGTTATAGATTGAATTAGGCATCCTTTACAAAGTGTGACCTTAAAGTTACAAACCAACCCCAAAATACCAAGTTCTTGTACTGACATGTTATAAGAATGATGATTGGTTAGTCAATCAACATAATAACAAATCATTATTATGGTAGTATTTGTATATTTTTTAATTGGCCACAGATGCCGTATAATCCATGACGGTAAATTCTGAGTTTGGTGATTTTTTGGTATATTTTCTTATGTATCTAGCAACCTGGTTTTGATTACGTCATAGATATGGAGACCAATAAAAATTATGCAGAAAATTCTATTGTGGTAACCTTAGTATTTACAACATTGCGCATGTCACAATACATCCTTTTGGCAATGTTTCTCCATCGCCAAAAAAATTCAGAATCTAAAATCCCGGATTATATGGCACACATCTCTGTTTTTAATTGTTATATATTACTTCAGTTGTCATTCAATTACTACAATTAACAATTCATGATGTAAGTATTAGCCACCCACCCGTAACGCTGGCATACTTTTTCGAATTTGGCTTTAAACAATGTATTTTGGTAAATAACTCTGAATGTGAAGAAGAATGTTTAAAAATATTATTCAGCGTAATTTGTGGTGCAACTTTTTGCGCTAAATTTCAACCACTTTTTTCTTTAACCAGAAAGAATGCCGTCGTGTCAGGGAAAAGGGAGGGGTAATATCACTTCTCTTTTCAAAATAGGCGCGAACACACGCACATCTGTGAAGCGATATCATCATCATCTTTCCTATATCTAATAATACTTTCTGGACACTTCTGCTGGGGCATCAGAAAATGCCCCATGGTTTAATTCTCCCACCAGATATATAATTGAGTTTCGGAAAGAGTGTGCAATTTTCAGTTCCAAATAGAATTGCTCGCTGATGGCCTTCTGGTCACACAGAACATTCCAGAGTTACTTTATTCCCTCCCGCAGTAATTTCCAGTTGTGTTGGAAAAGTTTGTTTTCAGTACACCTTCCCACCCCGTATGTAGCAGCGATTATCTCTCTATTTCATTTCGAGTTTTCCAGGCAGAGGGGTGCTTGGACGGCTGGTTTAAAAATTAGATTGGTTGGTGAGGAGGAACACTGTACCATTTTGCAGGGAGCTCCCACGGTTATGATTAAATGCAGCCATGATAACCGCGGAAGTGCTGCTGGTAGAAATTACCAGGTAATTTTCACAACTTGTAGACAGGGTGGCGCAGATTCAGAGTTACCCTCGTCATGGCTAGTGGTAATGAGGAATCTTTTAAAATAGATTACCTTGCTGATTCAGATAGCTCCTGAATTGTCTAACTGTGTGTGGGTTAGAAACATAAACAACAGATACGAGTATAAATTCTTGGGATGTAATTTGTTCTAAGAATCTATCTGGATCTAAGAGCCTAAGAATTTATTTATTCAGTGGCACTTCAATTTTAAAGAGAATATAAATCATCTCTAGGTATACAAGTAATTATTTATATTAAAATAGTCCGTTGAAGTTTTGATGAATGCTGAATATGACTTTTATTTATGCAGTTTAAAAATGCTCTATATTACAAAATTAATGCTAAAAATACCTGTGTGTATATGTGTAAATGAAAACTTTAAAGTCAATGACATATTTAACAATTGCATTTTTATTTGATTAATAGAATAGCAATAACTCGTATACCTGCTTACCCTTAGTAGAGAAGGATGTCACTCTTTTATTTGTAAAGTAGCGGGTTTGATACCAGACATAGGCAAAAAGAATCTATGAATGTTAAATACATGTAAAACAGATCTATCCTTCTGTTAAGGTGTCTTGGTAGCTTGAGAAAAGCTCTAAAGAATCCAATATCGATTTCGAATCAGTTTCATCGTTTGATAATTTATGTTACGCTTGTATCCGCTTAATTCTGTCTCTTAAGCTGATAAATACAATCAACCATTTCATCATTTTGAATTACAATCTAGTGGAGAAATCGACATATGAATTGATGTACTTTCTTGAAACTTCAACATTATAAAAATGGGGCTGATTGTTTTGTTCTCATTATAGGAAGCTAAGAGTTCGAAGAGCCATCAATGTTTGCTAATGGCGCGGCTGGGATACTAATAATTTAATATGTCATGGTCTCAATGTCCTCCGTCTGAAATGATAACTTCTGAGGGTGGCAGGTCAGATCTATGGGTCTTCTGCTTGATTCCTGCTTCTAAATTTAGAAAAACATGGTCGCACCTACTAGTTATTTGACTATATAAGGTACTATTCTCTCCCTGTAGTGGTGAAAGGTAGAAATTCTATTAGCCGGGCATTTTGCAAGAATATTATAACAATGAAACCATGTTAGTCTAACACTAATTTTTTATTGGCCTAAGTAACACAATGTACATCAATTAATTCTAGACCGAAACACTTGCGTTCACTATCTGTGATGAATTCATATTTTCACAATACATGTGGAATTCATAGTTTAAATATGTACGAAACATTCATATTTTCACAATCCATGATGAATTCATATTTTCACTATCCCTGAGGAATTCATATTTTCGCAATCCATGAGGAATTCATAGTTTAAATATCTATGAAGAATTCATATTTTCACAATCCATGATGAATTCATATTTTCACTATCCTTGAGGAATTCATATTTTCGCAATCCCTGAGGAATTCATATTTTCACAATCCATGATTCATATTTTCGCAATTTCTGAGGAATTCATATTTTAAATATCTATGAGGAATTCATATTTTCACAATCCATGATGAATTCATATTTTCACTATGCCTGAAGAATTTATATTTTCACAATCCATGATGAATTCATATTTTCACAATCCATGATGAATTCATATTTTCACTATCCTTGAGGAATTCATATTTTAAATATCTATAAGGAATTCATATTTTCACAATCCATGATGAATTCATATTTTTACTATGCCTGAAGAATTCACATTTTCGCAATCCATGAGGAATTAATATTTTCACAATCCATGACGAATTCATGAAGAAGTCATATTTTAAGCAGGAATAAAATTCTTTATTCATATGTAATATGGTTGTTTATATTCTGATAACACGTATCTAATGATAACAGAAATATAATAATCCGCTGCCACAATTGATTAAATCTTAAAATGTCTTGTAATTTGTATCCTTATTATTATTACGATTGTCCTGAGAATAATTGATTGCGTTATAATTTACTTCAAAATCAATTATTACAAAAAATGTATATTTCATGTGCATAATCACATTTTATTCTTATAATCAAAACCTGACACATAATATTAAAAAAACTATTCAGTTGGAAACATTCCCCTTTCAATACAAACAATCAGTTTTAATTATTACTATTTATCTTTTTCATATTAATATCGAACAATGATACCGCTCATCCCCAAATATATAATCACCACTTCACATTTTCAATGGAAAGAAATGAAAGAAAAATTGAGGAACATAATAAGGGCTGAGTTCTGGAAAAAAAAAAAGGGTTAAACGAAGTTGGCTTTTTCTTGTTTCTACAAATAGAAGAATTTGAAAAGATGATTCCAACACAGCCAACCACAATGAAAAGGGGAGAGCAAGGGAATCTTTATGAAAAAAAAAAAAAAATGTTTGAAATTATAATCCACAATTAGAGGCGAAACTCACCATTCCAGTAACGAAGGGGTTAAGAGTGGCGATGGTAGATAAGGTGAAGAGGCGCTTATCCCCGACTCTACCTACCCCTCACCTGTTTTGTTTCGGCTTCGTCCACCCCAGAGCTTTTTGATGGCTATCTGCTGATTGCCCGATGCGAACGGCTGCTTTCTTTACGCTGCTGGACACTGAATAAAAGGGAGATGGCTTGGTCGATAGATAAGGGAGGAAAAAATTGGGAAATCTGTTTACTTCTATGAATGAGAAGAGTAATCTAGAAAGAAATCGCGTGTGGTCCGAGGAAATTAAAGATTTTTTTTTAATTTTCTGTTCATGATTCACAGGTACAATTACATGTTTTAAGGTCAAAGTACTATATAGTAATGACTTAAGCTCAGATAAGTGTTAATTCAATGAAATACTAATTTTTTAAAGAATTGCTGCCGATGGGACCATATTTTTCAATGAGGGAAAAAAAACATGTGTGTAATATAAGCTACTTTTGAGCTGAGTTTGATTTCTTTTTATATATTGCTTTATTTTCCGAACTTAAATATGAGAGATGTTGCTGTTGTTACTTATGACACTTGGACAAGCTTGTTCTCCAAAGGCTACGAAGTTTAGTCAGAAAGTTACGTCTTTTATTTAATCAGACTTCCACGAAGTGTGAAAGTACGACTTTGCTCTAAAACTCCTCAGATAGATGGCGCCACCAAAAAATACACTCTCAATGCTTTGACTTTGATCTGGTGAGGGAAGAAATTTTCTTCACGCTATTATGTCCAATGTAATTGTTCTACGACCAATCACAGGACTTTCGATTCCACAGATTTAACGAGCATGTACTCGGTGGCTCTTTAGTTGCATTGGAAATCGAACCCAGGCCTTCTGGATGGAAGGCCTATGCCCTAACCACTAGGTTACCACATCCGTTGAGAGCAAACTAGAATAGGATTTATGCTTTAAAAATGACTTTCTGTAAATACATTTATCCTGAAGTAAGAGTCGAACCCTTGAATAAGTAAGCTCGAGGCCTTTAAGAAATATCCATGCATCCACCAGTATGATAAGGAAAAACGGAAGTTGTCGGTTGTGGTAGTTGTTTATAGCACATACTCCATAGTTAAATCTGAGTCACTTTTGAGGCAATAGTTTGGCTTGTTGAGGCAATAGTTTGGCATTTTTTGACACTGCTTAGTGGCCGTTGGCTCCTTTAACGAATTTTAGCATACTACTTTGAACAACGCCTTTTACATAGTTGATTGTATCGACGTGTCAAAAGGGAGGAAACTCGGAATACTCTCAGTCATTCATCACCTGTTGTTCAAAAGTAGTTAAGATCGATTCTAGAACCTTATGCGCTATACTACTACTTGGACACGGTAAACATTCTGTTCATTTTTGTTATAAATGTTATGTGACTCTGATCTACAATTTGAAGAGAATTCTACAGTGCTAAAAAAATCTATATCAGAGGTGGGATTCGAGTCAACAAATTATTGAATTGTAGACCATACATTTAGCTGTCAGTTAGGCAAAGGAAGTTAATGAAAGATATATGCTCTACTTTTGTTTATCGCATTGGAAACCCTGGAAATATTCAAAAATTTTCCTCCTACACATATATATCTTTTGTTACGCATAAAAATTTATTCCATGAAATAAATTGCCAGAGATAGCGATAATCCATGCCGCAGATTTTATGTTAGGTTTTCTATTAAGCAGTATTAAACTACTGATGTTTGAATTCATGTTAACTAGGGATAAGATTTCTTGTTTCCAGGCTCGATCTTAGCAATTTAGATTCCTTTTAAGGAAACCAATAAGTAATTCATTTTTGTTTAGTTCTATAAAGATGTTGTTGTCGTGTGACAAGTGCAAAAATAAATTATATGGGACCAAATTGTTTGTTTGTTTGTTTGTCGCTCAATGGTCATTTTTTGCACACGAGGGCTAATTAGACCTCGACCTACGGTTTAAAGTGGATTCCGAACTACTACAAACATCCATGCCCAAGGTGGGATTCGTACCCATGAACTGATGAACTGAATGCAAGAGCGCTAACCATTCGGCTGCCAGCTCGGCCATATGGGACTAAAGGCATGGAGCACTGCCCTGGCCACATCTTAAGCTTTTTCCCTATAAAGGGTGTCATGGCAGCAGTTGGGGTCGATGCTGAAGAGGGTCGAGGCAACAGAGACGCCTCGTATCCAGCGGAACTCCTGTGCAGTGTCTGCATTCTGCGTAGGTTCTAGATCCGTCGGGCATGATTTTCATACCTCTCATGCGCCCAGTCCGCATTCTTCTGACGGTAGAGGTGATACCATGGCCAGGATTAAGTTCCGGTAGGCATCATTTTTTCCGTAGTCCCTCGCAGAGTTGACGCCTGGCGAAGGCGTTTGCATCTAAACAAATGGTGGTTGTGGGAGGGGTATAGATATTACTATCCTCCTTAGAGAAGGTGTCTAAAATTTCCATGAAGGCAATATTTATCCAATGATATTTGTATAATGCAAAATTTCAAAATAAGGAATTATTCATTAAATTTTCTTTCATTTGTTTTCATTAATTCTTTTTTTTAAGTAAAATTAAAGAAAAGTAGAGAAATTCAAAATGAAAATTTCTTACTAAATGTAATTAATACTCCTATCTTTAAGTGAAAATATTTTTCCTTAACTCAAAATGTATTGAAACTCTCCCTTATTTCCTCGCAGCTGTCATATTTAATGTCTTACAACCAACCCACTGCGAAAGTCATCTAAGACAGCAATTTACCATCCGCTTACGCCGGGACAGGTGTAAACGACCCACTCCATTTTCGGCCAAGCAAATATTTTTAAGTTAAATCAGAACTTACCTCATCTAATCCTCATACAAAGTTACAACTCACTCATCTTTGAGGTCTGAGCTCATTTCTGGAGCTCAGGGCGCTTAATTTATTCCGAAAACTTTCGGCTCTTTTTGATAAAAATATCCCCATCTTCCATCTAAATTTTTCTTCCTCCGTCCAAAAAGAGGAGTTGGGCCACACCTCCACTGGTAACTCCCCCCCTCTTCATTAGAAAGGCTTTTTCGCGTGGATTTGCTCATTAAGATTAAGTTTGCTTACCGACCCCGAGCACGCAGAGGCAGCTTAAAAATTTTGCAGTGGGACACGCCTAAGAAGTGCTTACCAACCCGTGCAGGCGCATGGTGGTAGTCCATTGTTTTTTAAGAGTTTTACGATAATTAAGCTGCTAATGGCCACTGGCATCTTTCCACCGATGTGTTCATCAGAGGCGGTGAGGAGGAATCTGCCGTGAGAAGATGGTAATGGAGTTGGATAGGGTAATGCCCATTTTCGATTGATATGTGCCTTGATTCTAAAAGGTAATGGGTAAAGGAAATGTCATCTCATCTAAAACTTGCTAGGAAAAATACCTTAATGAAAAATTATCGACTTGGTTGGATTCAGTTTCGATTTGTCAATAAATGAGTTTTGATATCAATGAACATTTTAGCAAAATCATTTTCCAGATATTTGGTAATATTTTAAGTATTTATGATATCATATATATATATATATATATATATATATATATATATATATATATATATATATATATATATATATGTATATATATATATATATATATATATATATATATATATATATATATATATATATACATATATATATATATATATAAATTTGTATATGAAAAATTATATAGATATATTATATATATACATATATACTGTATGTTCCTGAAAAAACTTATGTATACAATTCATATTTTTGTAATAGGTACGATGCAAGACATATATATATATATATAATCTTGTGATATCGATCTGAGATTTTTTCTGCGTACTGAATTTTCTGTATTCTAAGATTAGTAGATCACGAGTTCGATACCTACTTCAAGCATACGGGTATAGAAGCTTAAATGCTGCCTTGCCTCATTTTTTAAATTCATATCTCTATAATTTACAAATAAATCGCGCTAAACAATCAGCATATTAGATATTTTAATATTGGTTTGAGTTCAGTTCCCACACACATCAAGGGTAAATCCTTATTTTGTAGAGATCAAGTTAAAGTTTTTTTCCTTGTGATTTCGCATAAGCAAAGGTTATGTCACTGGTTCAGTCTATATTTTTGTCCAAGTTTTGTCCGAGTTTTCCGATTTAAAAAGTTCTTGAGTTCAATTCCTACAAAATATTGAAGTGTTTGCTATATATATATATATATTCAAGAGAGACTGGAAAAATGGATTTTTTGGCTGCACATTGCTTATAAAATATATATATTATTATTTTATTATATTTTCATAATTCATTATATCATTATTGACAGTATGTGTTGTAATGTATGATAATTTCTATTTCTAAAATAAGGCACCATTACTTAAGAAATGCAGTAGAACATCAATTATGTGAATCGGTTTGTTCTGAACTGTCCAACTAAGCACCTAAGCGGGACATATGTTTCGTACCCCAGGGCTTTCGATCATAGATGCAGATATGAACACTGCAGGACTCGGCTTCCGTATGGGTTGTCACTCCATTGGATTGATTAGTTTATGAACTCAAAGGTTAAAGGTGCGATCCCAGGTTATTAAAACAATAAGATGTTTATTATTCTTCTGCTTCGCTATAAATTTACTGGTGCTTTTGCGTATGAGCATAGCTTTATATATATATATATATATATATATATATATATATATATATATATATATATATAAACATATATATATATATATATATATATATATATATATAGATAGATAGATAGATAGATAGATAGATATATATATATATCATATATAAATATATTAAATATCGCCAACAACTTTTAAAATTGCTTAATGGAATGACGACGATATATTTTTCGCTATGATAATAATAATTTTAAATTACAGCATTTGATTTTAATGCTGTAAAATAATAACATTATTCTATTATCCAAGCCTTCATATTTACGTTTTTTAAGGAATGGGACAGCTTAAAGAAATTAAAAATATTAGATTAAAAGCTATTTTCTTACATATATGACAACAATATGAGCAAATTTCACATTGTTTTCATGTTATATAATATCAGAAATATCGTATACACCTATATCACCAAACAAAAAAACATCTTACAAAAAAACAAAAAACATTAAACAAAAAAACAAAAAAAAACCTATCTTAACAAAAAAATATTATATCTCAATATGTAATAACAGTGTTGCGATAACAATGCAAGCAATTTCTGTATCATTTTCGTTTTATATAAAAACAGTTCTATCTTATTAGATGTTAACAGTATATTATATTAAATTGTGTTATAATGCTAGAATATGACAACAAAATTAATTTTATTTCATTTTCTCAGTATATGAAAACATACTTATCAATGGTCTACTATAACAATATATCACTCCATTATGTAATAATACTATTATGATATCAATTCAAGTATTGCTTGCAAAATTTTTATTCTAAATAATTCCGTAAATAGAATATACTCGTACTAGCTATTCTTTCTTCTTCAGCACGACTGCCCGGGTTGGTCCAATGCTTTTCCCCCATTTTGTTCTCCAGGATGCGATAGTTCTCCAATAATTCTGTACTTTAAAGTCCTCCTCTACACAATCAATTCATCTAAGTTTTGGCCAGATCTATTTGCATTAGGCCTATAATTAAAAATTCTTGAAGTCACAGACTAGTGGATATCGCTTTCAAATCTCAAGCGACATATTTTAATATAATTGACGACGTCAAATTCCCTTAAAAAGTCCGTAAATCTGGAAATTGTATCTATGCCTCCAAACTCCATTCTCATTTACAGCACCAAAAATCTTTCTTAGGACTTTTCGTTCAAATATTACAATTTGATCCGACTGAAAAATATTCTTTACAAATGCATATTTTAACACAGAATTGATGCCATATTTAATGTCTCTACATAATATTCATAGAATATAATTCTTTAATATTTTTAGTTATTTTCATTCAAAAATTTCTAATACCTAATATTCTACTTTTCTTTTCTTTTTCAGGTAAGACAAAAAAAAATTACTTTTGCAGTGTTATCAACAGTAACTGACTCGCGTGAGAAAGATATATTACCAATTTATGTTTCACCCTAAAATGACGGTCAAAAGACATAAAGGAAACTGAGGTAATTTTATTATTTTTTCCCCAATGAAAGTTAATTTTTTAACTTTTTTTTTCCATGTCTAAATATTACTTTTCCTTTCGCCATATGTCGACAGGATAGGTAATATCAAAATTATTTACGATCCAATCTTAGATGAAATCGAACAAAAATGATTCAAAGCCTATATCCAATGTCATTCTTCTAGCTTTTACGAGACAAGATAATACTCTATCGTGGGGTTATTTATTCCTTGGCAACTCTTGGAATTGGCGACCAAAAAGTTCGACTTTGTTTCTAGTTT
Source organism: Latrodectus elegans (assembly GCA_030067965.1). Lineage (NCBI taxonomy): Eukaryota > Metazoa > Arthropoda > Arachnida > Araneae > Theridiidae > Latrodectus > Latrodectus elegans. The sequence goes on from CM057815.1 coordinate 71,105,082, forward strand.
TGCAATTAAATCCAGATGCTACAGCAGCAATTACATTTGTACGAAACAATTAGAGAGCTGTAATTTTTTTTTCTTAATAAATATATCATATTTCCTTTGTTGCACCTGCCGCCTCTTATTATATTCCAATTATCGTTTGGCTCCTGTCAGCACCCCGTTTTTGATTGGCTTATCTTTTTTTCTTTTCAATGGCCGGATGGGGGTGGGAGGATGTGAAATCCATTACGATTGTCCGGCAGCGTGGAAGAATTAAACCCTCCCCCAAATCGAAAGTCTTCCATCATTTATTCCGTCCATTGTTCCCAGTTTTCGCTCAGACGATAATTCATTTGTTGAAGAGAGGGCCTCCCCAGTTCTTTTTGATGAGTTCGGTGTCAAGGTATTACTGAGGGTTGTGTTCCAAAAGGTCTGAATAGTTCATATTTAGGACATTTAAGTACTATAATTTATCATAAAATTATGTACTTGCTAAACTATAATGTATACTAAAATGTACATATTATATTTTAGTAGAAATTAAGTTATTATTACATCTTAATAGACAAATTTAGTATGTTCAGTTAAAGCAGGGATTAGAGTTAACTAGTACTTACCATAAAAGAGTAATGTCTACTCTAAAATCTTCAATATTTATTCAGTAGACATGGATTTAACAATGGAATATGAAATTTTATAATGAATTTAGTATTTATATATCATAAAATTTCTAAATCATGAAAAATTGTTTCTGACTTATTTTAATTTATTCTAATTATGTTTACTCTGCAATTTTCAAATTAACTCTTATTTATTCAAAACTCTAATTTTCACTTTTTGGGAATGATGATGCACTTGTTACAATAATTAATGATTAAAAAGTACTTTTTAGTTAATTGATGATGTGAATGTATTATGAACAAATATTGCTATCATGAATAATTAATATAACAAAATTATTGGTTTAAATATTAGTTGTTTAACAATCTGGTTTAAATCGTAGGTTTTTTACGATATACATTTATCAAAATTAGTGCAAACGATATTTTAAACATTGTCCAATTATAAATGAGAAATCGATCTTTTGCGAATTAAAATAATAAATGTGTTCTCACATTTAAATTCCTTTATTGATAATAAATCCTTTCGACACATCAGTTAGTCCTTGGAAATAGGTTAATTGATTCAAAAGAAATTTGTATGTTTTCATGATTTACAAGATGACATTACACTTGTATTTCTATATGCCGACCATGCTTCCATCAGTAAATAAAATATTCTAACTAAAAAAAAAAAGAGTTTCGTACTAGATCATAAGAATTTTTAATGCTGAGAATTTTCCATTTATAAGTTAAGAATCTTATACATTCATTTATAACAGAAAATTGTCCTTAATTGCATCAAATTAATTAAGATTTAAAAAGAAACGATGATATTTTTTGTACTGCAGTTTCGAATTAACATTCAAATTTTGGCTTGGAAGAAACTGCAATTCCTAACCTGAATTTCAATTTTTATCTGATATTTTCCAAATTATTGGCTTGATAGACAGTCATCTTCGGTCCAACGGCTAAATATGATTCTAACAATTTTTTTGCCTTAGCTATCACCGCAAATTAGGAAGCATTTTATTTCGCAAAGTGGAATATTGCCAAATAATCGCCAATGAAGTAACTTTTTATTCAAGAATGCCTGATAAACTTTCAGTAACGAATGGTAATATATTCCTTATAAAGTAATGACTGATAAAGATATGAGAATTAAAACTGGACGGTGTAATATTTCACGAAAAGTAGCAGATAATAAACAAATGTAACACAAAAATTACATTATGATGCATTATTACATTCCTTAGATTTTAATATTTCTGCGATTGTGTGTGTTTACCTATTCTACTTATTTCAACGTACATTAAGTGTAAGAATATTTTGGTTCAGTATTGTTCTATAACACACAGTACAACTCGACTATTGGTTATTGATGTATAATGCGGCCTAATGAAGACTGGTGGCGTTAGGGTAGCACTTCAAGGTCTGTGGTTCTATCCTCGAGCTGGTCAAGGTCAATTTAGTCTTTTATATCTTCAGTGAGTTCATATGCTAAGTGCCAAGCATGCTTGGGAGAATTAATTCATAATTATTATTATTATTATTACTATTTTGTCACCAGACCAGGCGATTTTTTGGCGGTATCCGCAAATTGGTCGAGAGATGGGAAGAAGTTGTAAACAGCAACGGCGAATATATAATTAATTCACTTATTGATATAATTATTGTTTTTTTGTTTGAATAAAAATCTTTGGTAAAAACGATACGAACTTATTCCTCAACCTAATAACTCCAAGTAAGCCGCAAAATTTTCTCCATTGCGTTCAGAACTCAAAGAATAAGGTACCCATCTCGGGAACACTAATTACGATAATCCACTTGGTAACGGGCGATAGAATGATCACTACCCACACATATTTCCAGCTGCTGCGCAATGTGTGCGACGTTTACTCTGCGATTGATGAGAACAATGTCTGCCACTCGCTCCACCATGTCCAGTGGGCTCACCATTGTTGGCCTTCCTTGACTTTCCGCATAGGTTAAGTTTGTGCAACCATCTTAGAACTGTTGGCACCATTTCACACTGGCTAGACGTGACATTGCAAGTGGCCCATATATTCCAGATACTTCATGATGAATATCCGCATTCATTAAAAATTTTGGCCGCATAAACCGTATTGTTCTGCGGACTTCAATGTTGGATTAAGTTTGTAGCTGACATGCCAGTTTTATCTCGTTCTACGTGGCAATGGTTCAAACAATCCAAATGCAACTGCTACAGTTGAAAGCGTGGAAAACTCATTCACCATTCACACAAGCTTCGCTCTTCTTTCGCTATGATGCCATCTCTGTCGGGACAAGTGTAACTTACTTTCTAAGCGCCCCCTGTGTGTGTATACATTATAATACTTATTTCTCACAAATACTGCAAAATTCATCTGACTTTCAAAAAGTCAATAAGCCATGAAATCTATGTAATTATTTCATTGACCCAATATATTTACTTTAAATTTGAATTTGATGGAAACTTAAGTAATTTGTTTAGAAAAGTTTAGAAATCGTTTTAAAAAATACAACAGGAAACCTCTATATAGAAAATATTACATCTGTTTCACACAAAATATGCTAATTCACAATTTTTTTTTTTGCTGAAGATATTGTAAAGGCGTGGTTTAATTGATAACATTGACGAAATAATAAAATAAATCCATTTAAAAATATGTTTAAAATCTTATTGTAATTCTAAAATTTAATTAAATAATTTACGTCGGTTATATAAGGAATTCCGTTATGTGAACATAAAAAATCGTTTTCTCAATATAGCATTGCATCGATCGTTTTTTTTTCCCCTTTATATTTTTCTTTGGAACGTTTTAGAAAATCGATTTCAATATCAAATAAGCTACGGGTTATAATCATTACTAAATGCAGCCAATGGATTAAACGCGAAAACAATATCAGACTACTACCTGAGTTTATCGCACTGTTCACCTGCCCACCCCTTACTTAGGGTAATGAAAACGATAGAACACCCTTAGTCCTTCCGAAAACTAAAATAATATCGATTCTCTTGCATGGTATAATCGATTCGGGACGTTAATGCGATTATTGCATGTTCGATTGTATACGCTAGCGGTCTTTTATATCTTCAGCAACCCTAATTCGCCCCGGTGTAAGACATCACGTGAGCCAAGATTTCTAAATTAATTTTCGTCTGCTTCTGTTCCTGTTGCCATTTTTTTATATTAAAATTAATTCACTTTCCCCCCACCATCACAATATGAATATTTAAGCACATTCCTCCCCAATCTGTTGTTGGACCATTTTTGTGATGAACATATTTAAAATGAAGCAAACGATTTTTGTTCCATTATGAGTCTCTACTTTTAAAGTTGTGTTGTTTCTGTGCTGGGAAATTACCAATTTTGTTTTCAAAATGCACACATTTTTAGTGCTTGTTAAATATCTATATTCAAAGTACATATTTAGATTTACTTGTCAATTATTTAGCCACTGAATTGCGGTTTATTCATTTAAATATTAGTCTTTAATACTGATGCGTGTATTTTATAAAGTTCTATTTCATCATTGAAAGGAAAAGAAAATATATTATTGGTGTAAATTCTTAAAAAAGAAATATTGCAATGAATCAATATATAGTAATGGCTAGAATTATATATTAATATTTAACAAATATAAAACAGGAAAAATTTATTCTCTGCACTTTTATTAGCCATTAAAAGAAGAAGAAAAAAAATTAATGCATGATTTGCTCGAAAACATATTTAGTGTTTAATATGAGGAATTGTTAATTTATATTTATCGTTCAATGTTTTATTTGCGCCTTAAAATTTTAAACAAAAATCAAATAACGTGTCGACATATGAGTTGGCTTCAGTGTGAATCTAAGACAGGTGTAAAGCATTTGAATATCTTCTATATATAGCATTCTCGGTAAATTTTCCATAATTAGGGGCCATATTCACATGGTGCAAGGGATAAAACCAAGAAACTCGGCACACTTTTCTCATTGTTATCAACAATAATGTTTTGACCATGGAAGCCACCTAAATTTTTTTTTTTTTTTAAAAAAAAAGACGTATAGAAAACATTAGTTCTAAACTTCGAACAAGAGTGTTCTTGTTAAAGGGACTGTATCCAAATTAAATTTTCCTAACACTGAAGACTTTAACGATAAAACGCATTATTGTATACAGAAAAATCACAGATTTTATTCCTAATCTAGATTAATATAATCATGCTAAAATTGTTACGCCAGATTCTAACAGGGTCTGTATTTTGGTGGAATTCCATCAATTTGGCTGAGTTTAAGTTTGAAAAAATGACTAAAAGCAATTGTTTGTCACTCAGCTGGGTTAATCATTAAAAACTAGTCATCAAAATAAACAAATTAGCATATCTCTTTGGATTATGAAACATATGAACAATAATGAACAACAAATAAATATAATTTTATTGTAATATGACGAACAAATAAACGAGTCGCAGCAGCCTAATAGTCAGAAGCCTAATTCTTGAGTTCGGAAGTAGTGGGTTTTATACTAGACACAACCGAAAACCGATCTGCTGAGCCTCCAGAACTTGTTGAAGGTTCTGCAAGACCAATGTCACTGATCTGGTGTATTATAGAGGAGAAGATTCTGTTTGGATACAGACCTTATTACTTAATCATTAATTCAAGGACGTTACGAGGAGGTTGGTTTTGTTAAATGGTGTTTCAGGTGACAGAAGTAGGCAGCTGATTATGTATCACAACTCAATTATGATGAAACAAATAAGTTTTCACTCAAGGGTTCACAGTGTCTCAACTGCCAGACTGCTCTCCTCGGTCGCAGGTTCGATTCCAACCACTGATGGACAAATAGTGATACATGTTGCTCTTCTACCTTTGCACGCATGTTGGGGTTTCTTGCTTGAAAAAATTTCCGAGTTTCTTCCTTTGCGGCACGTGAATACGGCTGATTATCTATGAAAATGCGTTTCGGATTCGTTGATATTAAAATACCTTGCAATGCGTTTCAGTAATTAGGCTTATCACTTCTCGAATTAAATATACAAGGAATAACCGTGGCTTAATCATACAGTGGTCTTGAAAACCAATAACTACTGGGACCCCTGAACAATGAAACATTGTCCCGCTTCTGAAGAGTGAGTGCTTGAGAATTTTCCGTGTTTCTTCTCTTGCGATACATGAATATAAATCATTGTTTTTGAAAAGACCATCCAGAAAGCAATTTACGCACGTGATGATAAAATGGTGTTCAACAACCGCATGTTTAATAGCCATCCATTAATCGGTAACAAAATACACATATTAATATCACCATTTTAATATCCTTATTAAAATTCTTCATTTTTTTTGAAGTTATTAATTATTAAATATGCTTAATTTGTGGATAATATATAGTCAAAAACTAATTTAATAGCATTGCGATGTATTATAAATAATACGAATTTAAATTCTTCTTCGTTAGATAACATTTTAGGGAATGTTCCTTGATTATTTCATAAACGTTAACTGCCAAGTGTTTTCTCAGAAACTAAAGTTCCTCTCGGAAAGATGAATTTCTCTGCTCATCATTCCGTTTTAAGTGAAACCAAAAAGTATTCCAGTGCTCACTTTTCTCGGGTAAAATATTCTTTGATCAACTCTCAAACGGAATAAAAGGCGAGTTTCTTTCAAAATTGTCGCCCGAGAAAGGGAGAAACTCATTAAATTGCTCTTCAAAAGGTTTCCCCATTTATCAGACGATGTCTCCCCGCCAAAATGGATTAAATTTTTAAAACGGAAGTGTAGGGGAGTGGAGTAACGGTAGAAAAGTTTTCATCTGGAACGATGGCTGGAAAAAAAAAGAGATTATACTTATATCTTGAAACCCTTTTATGATCAACTGAGCACTACTTTACGGCTACGCTATCTTGTTTCCGAATCATTATGGTGTCGCCAAATAGCGCGAGATTGGCGAAATTTTCTTTTGAAGAACTTATATCTTAGATGCGATATTTTCATTTGTTTTTATATAGGATGAAATCGCGGTAAAAAATGTTAATATTAATTTCAAATTGACAATAATGAAATAATTTTTTTTAATAAATTAGAAGTATGTTATTACTAATAATTTAATATTTAGCAGCAATTTATCATTTTTTATATGGTATTATATAAAATAACTTTAATTATACTTACTCTTTAGTTACTTCTGAATGGCTTACCATCGTCTAGTGTTATAATCGCATGCATTAGTTTGTGAGTTCCTTGGTTCGATCCCAGCTGTTGAACAGCGAAGGATGTATGTTGCGTTTCTGTTTTAAGCTTGGTCGTTTTTATCATCGTAAGTTCGAATCTTTAACAGAACAACCATTGTGTTCTTTATAAGTTGATGAAGTACATTAAATAGATCATGCTGGCAATGTCTTCCAAGTAAAATGATACCACTGGGCAGAGCAGGTTAAATATTGAAGGATTTCCTACATAGTCACTGCTTGTAAATTACGAAGATTCCCATAAAGCAGCTTACCCTTAACTGGTAGAGCCCAAGTATAGGCTAGGTACAGGGAAGTTTGCCGGTACACAATATATATCGAGAGAGTGCTGGAAATTTTTCAGATTTTGTCCTTTGCAGCACATGTAATGGATCATAATCTATGAAGTCTTCCAAAAGACAAAAATTGATGGATATTCGAATGCTTTACAACAAATAGAGATCTCATTGGTGCTGCGAAATTTACTTTGAAATAGGTTAACACTGTTTCAGTTATTTAGCTCCTGTCTTCAGCGTGGAAAACCATTGATTCGATAACAGAATTTTTAAGAGGATCAATATTTTGCTTTTGCAAACTTAAATTTTAAGAAAAATCAGAGTATTCCTAATTTTATTTAAAATTGCTTTTGAATTATTTCTTCGCCTTTTCCGTATGCTATTATTAATAAACGACTGTAACTTTAATAACTGAAAAAAATTAATTTTAATGGCAAATATGACTTTTGGATTCTAGACTATTATTTAATTAAAAATGTGCACCCATGCAACATCGTTATAAAAGCCGAATATAAAAAAATATATTTCTTGAATATTCACATCATTTTTATTCTTACACAAGTTTAATTCACTTGATTATTATTTGAGTTTAGTTTTAAATTCAACGAATTTTTGAATGTCGAATTGTTAATAGCCCCTTATAAAAGCAATTTAATCCTACTATTTTTAAATAAGCATGCTTGTTAATAAAATAATTTTCTGAAAAGTTGAATAAACTCTTTTATTTTAATTCTACATTAATTTTGAGATACTTTTCAATTTATAACGCTCAATTCACTTCAATTCATACATATTTGCCTTGCATTTCCAAAATATTTTATTAATAAGAAATATGTTCATGGGCTTTGTTTTTATGCACTTAATTGGATAGATATGTATAGTTACCAAATAAAAACGGAATGAAAGCAAAAATTTTCTTCAGAGCAAATAAGATTAAAATGGAATTAAAAATCATTGAGTGAACAGTATAGTTCAAATTTAATTAGATTTTGTTCTATTTCAAAGTGCTGCTGTATTTCACATTTTTCAATCAGAACGAATAATCGTTTGGAGAAATATATTACTCTCATTGGATAGGGAGGGTAAGCAAACATAAATGATCGAAAGTATATATTAAAAATGGGGGGGGGCGAAAATATTGGCTGACGATAAAAGCATTCAAGCGATTGGCAGCCACTCAGAGCCCACTTTCTCCTCTAATTAAAAATGTAAAAAATGGGGGAGTCTTTACATTGAACAAGCCAGGTGTGACCGTTTCAACATTTTCAGGAGCACCAACTTTTTCTTACCTCATCTGCGCAGATTTATTTTTCAATTAAAAATTCGTGGTGAAGGACACGTGGGAGGGTGATCGGGGAGTAAGTGAATTGGAAGATTGATCCCGAAGCAAACGATAACTATTTATTCCGTTAATATAGCTGAGGAATCGTTGGATTGGCATATAAATAATTGTCCCTTTTAGAATCGATAGCTGGCGCCGTTTATTTGAAAATAACGAATTTAATGTTGATAAAAAATTCTTGAAAATGTCGCCAAGTTGTGTATAAAATCTTAGTAGTTTAACCGTCTACAAAGATGTATTTCTGATCAGTCATATCAAAGAATCCACTATTAAATGTGATTCTATTTAAAATTTTCATTTATAGATTATAACACTGAGATTAAATCTAGGATGTCCAGGAATAATTACGAAAACAACTTTAGAAACTCTATCTTGTGCCCAAAAAAAAATTTAAAAATAATTCTTAATTTATATTTTTATTGTGTTCTTTTCATTTTATACTTCCTCCAGCTATCTATTTCTGCTGAGCCGAATTCTCTCAAAAGCTTCACCCTGCTTCCCGTTAAGATTAGCTAACTGTGGTATTAATTGCCTCGGGCGTAAATTGGGAGGATGACCACATTCTCCCTCACTGATTTGCTTTAGCTCCGTGGGTTGGTGACGTGTCCACGTACATCTGTGACGAACCAAAGCTCTTCCAGTGGTGTGGCGTAGATGTGGAGAAGAGGATGTCGGCTCAGGTGTAACTTCATCCCCTTATCATAGTTCAAAATGATGAGGTTACTTCGTAACAGGAAACTATTCCAAAGCCATTAAAGGCACTATACAGAGCTCATCTATACCACTGGACATGTTTATACCGATCTATTTCTGTTGACTATTGCCACAAAACCTAGGTTCAACAAATCATGGATTCGATTCCCATCTTTGACATTTTTTAAAAAAAAAAAAGTTTGGAATCCCCATTAAACTGTTGATTCTCTATGAATAATTCCTGGCGTGAAAAGAGTGATCATAAAATTGAAATGAATCATGCCACAAAATTCATCCAGTCCTCTTATAAATATGAAACATGGTTAAGTGACGTAGCTAACATCCGCAGTCTTACTTCACTAAAATTCTACACCACGCCAACATTAGTGATTTGCGATAGTTCAATGTGCATTATTCCTCTGAAAGTAATTTCTTCATTATTGTGAGGTATCGAGCCTACAAACTTCCAGACGTGAGAAAAATCATTCATTATCAGGCTATCATGTCCAGTAATACAATCATCAAATACTGGAAATAGTTTCCTATTCTTACTTTTACTGAAAATAAAAATATAAGAACTTAAATTTAAGCTAACAATATTAACTTCAAATATATTTAAAAAATATATACTTCGGAAAATTTCAACTTCTATATCCATGTATATTGTTTTGCTATATTATTGCTACATCATTATACACTACTGGCCATTAAAATTGCTACACCAAGAAGGCGACATGCTACAGACGTGAAATTTATACGAAAGGAAGAAGGTGCTGTGATATGCAAATGATTAGCTTTCAGCGCATTCAGACAAAGCAGGCGCCAGTAGCGATACCTACATTGTGTTTAAATGAGGAAATTGTTCAGCCGGTTCCTCATACACAAATTGCATTTGAACGTTGTTGCCTGGTGAAAAGTTATTGTGATGCCTCGTGTAAGAAGGAGAAATGCGTACCAGCACGTTTCTGACTTTGATAAAGGTCGAATTGTAGCGTACCGGGATTGCGGTTTATCTTATCGCAGTATTGCTGCTCGCGTCGGTCGAGATCCAATGACTGTTAGCAGAATATGGAATCGATGGGTTCAGGACGGTAATACGGAACGCCATGCGGGATCTCAACGGCCAGCTATCACTAGCAGCCGAGAAGACAGGCATATTATCCGCATGGCCGTAATGGATCGTGCAACCACGTCACCAGCCGTGAGTCAAGAAACGGGGTCGTTTGGAAGACAACAAGTGTCTGCACGAACAGTTCGACAGTTGCAGCAACATGGACTCTCAGATCGGAGACCATGGCTGCGGCTTCCCTTGACGCTGCGTCATAGACAAGAGCGCCTTCAATGGTGTGATCAACGACGAACCTGGGCGTACGATTGGCGAGACGTCATCTTTTTAGATGAATCCAGGTTCTGTGTACAGCATCATGATGGTCGCATCCGTGTTTGGCGGCATCGTGGTGAAAGCACACTGGCAGCGTGCATTCGTCATCGTCATACTGGCCCATCACCTGGCGTGATGGTATGGGCTACCATTGGATACACGTCTCGGTCACCTCTTGTTCGCATTGACGGTACTTTGAATAGTGCACGTTACATTTCTGGTGTGTTACGACCTGTGGTTCTACCCTTTATTCGAGCCCTGCGAAACCCTACGTTTCAGCAGGATAATGCCAGACCGCATGTTGCCAGTATTGTACGGACCTTCCTTGATACGGAACATGTTCGGCTGTTGCCCTGGCCAGCACGTTTTCCAGATCTTTCGCTAATAGAAAATGTCTGGCCAATGGTTGCCGAACGATTGGCTCGTCACGAAACGCCAGTCACTACGGTTGATGAAATGTGACATCGTGTTGAAGCTGCTTAGGCATCTGTACCTGTACATGAAATCCAATCTGTGTTTGACTCAATGCCCAGGCGTATAACTGCTGTTATTACTGCCAGAGATGGTTGTTCTGGGTACTGATTTCTCAGGATCCATATATATATATATATATATATATATATATATATATATATATATATATATATCGAGCCAAATTTTTTGAAAATTTAATCACTTGTTATTTCTAGTATAATATATTTGTCCAATAAATATCATTTCGTTATCTGCATTTCTTCCTGGTGTAGCAATTTTAATGGCCAGTAGTGTATAATGTAATAAATTTAAAATTATTCAGCTATAACGAAATTTTGGAATTTTTTTCTCTTTGTTTCTACTTAGCAGCAAGATTATTTTTTTTTTACTTATTTATAAAAAAAAATTTATTCCCTCTAAAATCTTAGGGAAATTTTATGACATTTTTCATTTTCCCTACAATGAATTTTTACCAAAGTCATTAAGATTTATCAAATTATTCAAAACAACATTATTGTGATTGAAAATCAACATTATTGTCAAGAAATTTCAATTCTCGTTATTTTATTTATTTATTTTCGAAAAATTTAAAAACTCTGATAAAAATTAAAATGCAAACGGATGACTTGTATAACAATTACTAAAAAACGCAGTTATTATAATAATTTACGTAAAAATTATTTAAAAAATTTTCTATTATTTCTATGAAACATTTCGTTTGCATTTTCATTTTAATATGATGTGTTTAATTCACTTAGTCGAACGATATTGCAAATCGGTACCATTTAATGTATATAGAATGAATATATATATATATATATATATATATATATATATATATATATATATATATATATATATATATATATAATATATATATATCCATTATGGTTTTCTTCAACAGAAATGACGGGAAAGGAAAGTTAAACATTTGCAGGAATTGGCGAAATTAAAAGTATGGGACAAACGATGTATATCATTTTCGATGTCTCGCGCGCTACCTAACTCTTACATATAGGAACATTACATACTTTATTTTAAATATCCATATATTATTATGATAAAAAATTATTAAACGCTCGCTGATAAAAAATGAACAAATATATACTCTATTATTGTTATTATTATTTGAAAAAAGAATTTTAATCCTATTTTTGTGGAGGAAAATGCTTTAAAAATATCATTTAATTTTTAAAACAGTTTTCAACACATTTTCTAACTGATCAACATATTTTATTACATAGAATTTTACTATTTCAAATAATAAATCAGAAAATAGCATTTGACTTATAAAATAACCCCACTGTATAAAGCACTGTCCAACACAGTGATTTTATATATAAATTATGCATATGACTTTTCACTAAAAAAATTTTTTTTAGTGGAAAATAATATACGAAAAAAATTTATAGGGTTCTTAAATTTTGAATATGAATAAATTACCTAGGATTTAGCTAAAACATTTTATTTCTCTTAAATAATTTGCTCTTTTTCTTTAAATACACTGATTGTCTCATCTTCTTATTTAATAAAATATTTTCATTATTTCTTTACTGAAATCCAAGGTATCAATAATTTTTATAAGTCAATATTTAACATATTAAATTATTTCTAATCATTTTTGTTTCTGTTTATTATTTTCTTTTTGTTGAGAAGTAAAAAAAAAAATTAAATCAGGTACCGTGAAAAGGTTGACTCAGGCTTGACTTGATTTCCTTAGGGGTTGACCAGATCAGTTGTGAAAATATTAAATATTGAGAGTTTTTTCTGCGAAGAAACTATACGTGATTACCTCAGTTTATCCAATCAACATTCCAGTGCTAGAAGAGAAAATTTAAAAATATACTCAATGAAATGTACTAATTTAACATTTTACATTTGAGCTGACCGTTGGTCAAAAACTTTCTTAACGCAATAACAGGTAAAATTCAAGTTACATTACTTACGAATTTTCATCGGTTTCATAGTACTGTTAGTTCCAATTATCTAATCTATTTCTGGGTCGCTTTAGTTTCATGATAGGATCATCTTCGAAATTAAAGGTCTCCGGTTCGATCTCAGGTTCTGCTGAACAGTGGAAGATTGGTGATGCATCCGCATTCAGCGTGCTCATTTGTTGGAGGATTTCTTTTGATAAGCGTAATGGACTGCTTAAGTGAAGGATGTGTTTAAATCCTCCGCTCAAGTAGTTTTCCATAATGACTTCTTATAGAAAGTTGGTCATGTTCATCAGTCAAGGGAGGGAACAGGAAAATGTCTCACGCACTCACCTCAACATGCTTGAATTCGAAAGGCAGAAGTGGAACATCCATCTCTGTTGTTCAATAGTTGCTGGGATAGAGCTCGGAACTTTCCACTCTTAAGAAGGTATCCTGCTGCTCGCGGTCACCCCCGGGGTGACTGCGTAGGAGTTTTCCTGAAATTTAATATTGCGATGGGCAAATACGGGCCACTGTCCGTTCAAGTGGCCACTACCTATTACAATCCGACTAAAAAGCTGTATTGTTCTCCGGATGAATAAAACAGAATAGAAAACAGCTTTCATCTATTAATTGTTATTCAAAAGGCTGAATTCTATATGATTCCCAACAAAAACATTTCATGCTCGAAAAGAAGCTTCATCTCTTTCAGTTACGACTCTGTCAAGATTGACATTTCAATTAAGGGGACTTCACTCTGCCAAATCTTAAATATCCCTTTTTCACCAGCGAAAACTCCCTTCGAGTCAATGAATTTTTCCCCAAAAGTCCCTAAGATGTCCTGGTCTGCTATTGTTATTGATTTTGCTACCGACCACAGCAGGGAGGCAAGTGAACACGAAGAAAAGAAAAATAAGAAAGAAAAGAAAAAAAAGAAAAGTTTTCTTAATTGCCACTGAAGTAATAAGAGACCCTTCCCCCTTAATGGCCGTTTAAGTGCATAATTCATTTAACTCTGCCCAGATGGCTAAGCATTGGAATTTCATTTTTCAGGAATCTTCCGCCCATCTTCAGGAGTAGCCGGGGAGAGGGGGGCGCTAAGAAGTAAAAGAGGGGAGGACTAATGGACAAGAATCCGAACTCAAAAGCTATTTTTCGGTTTCAGATATTTGTTTCTGCTCGGGTTTATTTCGTTTTTATCTTTAGTCTAATATCGTTGAATTTAATGGAAATGAAAGCGAACGCTCCCCACCCCCTGAATCGTTTGCGTTATGGAGGCAAGTTGATGCCTTTGGTTCGAACGCAGCGATTACTTAATTAGATCAGGGGGCTTAATGGTAAAATTTATTGCCATTTATTTTTATTGGATTGAGAAATCTATCAATATGAATTTCAGATTTAGAAAGTAAAATAATTCATAAAACCAAATGAACCTGCTTGGAAATTTTTGTTTTAAGGCGGTTATTTCACTGGTGAAAAATTGTTGTCTTTTGCTTGTCAGACCAATCGCAGCGTGAGATACAAACTGATTGAGGTGGGGGGGGGTTGAATCCACCGATATATTTAAAGAGTTAGCTTATATAGTATATAGGAATAGAATGAAAATTTTAGTTTTCAAAAATAAAATTAATTAAAAAAAATCAGAATCAACTTATTAAAATGATTTCTCATTTGGATAAACAAAAAATTTATTATGATTTTTTTGAAAAATTACAGATTTAGATTGAGGTTTAGGGAAAAAGATATCAAATTTATAAATGTTATTGAACAATTTGGAAGTTATCATGAAGGAGTGGTTTGTATCGTATAATATAACGTAGTTCGACAGAGGGGATTATGAATTTCAAAGTTGAATCGTAAATTTATTTATGAAAAGAGCTATATTTTCTCTTAAGAACAGGAATAAAATTATCTTTTTTATAATTAAAATCAGGTGGGATTAGAAATATCGATTTAGTTTTTCTATAATTAATGTTTGATATTGATAAATACTTAACATTCATCCTTCTCAAGTTAAATATTTGTCTCGCTGATGTGAATGAATAAATTTACTGCGTCTTTTCTCCTGAAATATTATTAACTAAATATTTTAAATATGTTTTAACTTAAAGTGTGTGTGTGTCATTTTACCACACTTCAACAATCTTGTACTCTTTTCGTCTGATTAATCATAGCTCTTGTTGTTGCAGCATGTGCTTCCCTCCATCAAGTCCAGAATTGGGCTTTACCAGTTAGCTGAATGGGAATCTTCGTAATATAGAAACAAGGACCAAGCAGAAGACCCCAAATTGTATTATTTATTCCCTAATTTTATTAATTACACGGCTACAAGCCCAATTTTATTTCCAATGCCCAGATACGAGGCCATTTCACCTTTTCGGCTCTACAAGGGGTAGAGATGGTGATACCTTATGGAGTGGGTGTGTCATGGTAGCAAGTGGGTCTTCATAACTTTAAAGCAAGGACCAAGCAGAAAATTCTAATTTTATTACTTATTCTCCAACTTTATTAATTGCTCTGCTATAAGTCCACTTTTATTTCTGATTTCCGGCTTCAAGAACATTTCACCTTTTCAGCACTACGAGGGGTGGATGTGGTGGTACCTTATAAATTGCGAAACCCGGTGGGTGTGATATGGCAGCCTTGAAAGTGGCTCTTCATAAATTAAAAAAGGGACCTGGCGGAAGACTTCCATACTTGGACTACCATCCTTTTTTGAATCACTTAACATGGAGGTCATTGCTACTACGGTCTGTTTAACGAACCATGAATGAACACGATTGAACTTCGATTGATCGGAGATTCGAACTTATTACCTTTCGAACGAACGTCCTAACCAATGGATGGCCCTTATTAATCATAACGAGACATTCAACCACATTAATTTAGAAGTAAGGACTTCTTTCACTATTATATGTTATTGACTTGAAGAAAACTTAATATTGATGAGCAGTCATCATAACAAAAATTCCTCATAATTCATAAGAAATGCTTAAAAATACATATTAAAAAACATTTTGAGAAGTAATCTAACATAAAATAGCACGATTTAAAATTTTCTGATTCAGGATTGGTTTGAAATTCTCTGAGAAATGAGTTTTTAGGATTTTTTATTACAAAAAATAGAGTTTGCCCATTAGATATTGGGATTTCAGTCTGTTGAATCTAGATTCAAGTCCCTATCAAAAAAAAAAAAAAAAAATTATTAACAATTACTATTCAAATAATAACAGTTAAAGCTATTAATATATGTTTTTTTACGTTCTTATTTAAAATAAAATTATTTATCAATAAAGCAAATTATGTGTAATTGAATGATTAGATAGGGGGGGCTCTCATAAAATAAAAAATAAATCTTATAATAAACCATTTAAAATGGATGAGTAGAAAAAGAAAATTAGATAAAAAAAAAAGGTGAACTTCGTTATGAAATATTAACTAACTAGGAAATTTAATGTTATCTCTCGGAATATAATGAAAGTGGTGACTATAATTTGATTTTATGTGTTTCTTTTTCAATATTAATTCATAAGTTTTATTTTTTCTTGAATTTAAAAAAACTGCTGCGATGGTTTATCTCAAATATTTCTTGCATGTTTATTGATGCATTAGAATTCTTTTTTTTTCTCTCCTAAATTTGCATAAACGATATAATCGGCTTTTAATTTTAAAAAAATGAAATATTATTATATGTATCAATTTTTATTTGATTCCATAAAAATACACGCGTTTGAAATGGGAAACATTTTTTTGCAAGTGATACTAAAAAAATTTTATTATTTCGTGAAATAAGAAAAAAAAAAAAAAAAAGCGTGAAATTTCTGCTGAAGTCAAGACGGAAGTAAAACAAATAAATTCACAAGTATTGGAATCAAAGGAATTTTTTTTTGTTTTATCGTAAAAAATATAATAAATATCGAAATACCAACAAATATTTCTCCCACGCCTTTTAAACAGGAAGGAGAAGAAATCTTTATTTTATTTCAAAAATAGCAGTATGCGAACGGAACATTCGCGAACGAATACAAAAGGACAAAAACAAAAAAAAGTAAGGGATTATTTTATTACGCCGATGCCACCTTCCAAAGCCATGCACAACTTCGGTTTAGGGTGCGATAAATTCCTGAATTCCCGGTGACAATGTCTCGGGGAAGGGATATATAACGAAATTATCCGACAGACGCGTTTTCCTGGAATAGGGAAAATCGAATCCTGTTTTACGTTTTTCCGGATTTTTAGTCCGATATTGGTGTGGGGGTGTGTGTTAAGTGGCTGTTTCTTTTGTTTTGAAGGATTTTTATGAATGTCGAGTAATATTGCTGTTAAAGGTCTTGGTGCAAGGGCTTATCGAACCATTTTAGCACCCCAACTTTGAAATTCCCTTCATTTTTCGCAGTTATTTCGCTCGTTGAAATTGGCAACATTTGCTTTTAGTTCATTGTACAGTGCATGTTTACTGGGTGTGTAAAAAAGCTTTTAACGAAAGTTTCTCTGCATTTTTTTTTTCTTTTTCATTTTTAATGTTTCGAATGAAATTGAAAAGAATAGAACAGCAGTTTTGTTCTTCATTTTTTCCTCCTGAAAATCGGTTTATGTCCCGAAATAGGGGAAATAGTTTTATTTTGAAGAATTATTTAAGTATGTTTTTATAGAGCATGTTTTCCCCCTTCGTAGATTATTCAATTGGACGACGTCTCGGATTTATGTAGAAATGTCTCTACGGACAATAAGCCTCCTAATCATTTCAGAAAATGTGTCTATTAAAGGAAAATCCTATTTTGTTTGTCCACCGATTTTTTTGTGCAGAACTGAAATTATAGCAGCTGCAGGAAATAGAATGAATTTATTTATCCCTCAACAGTCATTTTATTAATACGAGGACTAATGAGACAGGGACCTAGGTTTTAAAGTGCATTCCAAATCACTATAAACAAAGTGGGAATCAAACCCACGATCTTTTGAACCGTGAGAAAAATAAGCACGGCATTGTACCCCCCTCCCCCTATTTACTCCCAAGATGGAAGCAACTGTGAGATAAATAACCATTGATAGTTTGGAGTAGATACTTAACAACCGAAATTGTTGAATGAATAACTCGAGAGATAATTAATTTGCTAATTAACATCGCACAGTGAATGATTAGCTGCTTTCAATAGAATCCACTAGCCCAGAGTCTTGCATTCTTCCTCCAGAAGCCATTATAAGTCAACATAGGATTTTAATGCCATCCCCACATTATTTTTCTTGGAATGCTAAGCAGTATGATCGCTTTTTCCCGAGTAAAAGGTATCAAGTTCGATACCAGAATATGAATTGCACGAGATGAAAACTGCGTTTCTCCCATTAATATTCCCATTTCTGGAAATGAACATTGTCATTCAACAATATTGAACATTGTGAATAAGTAAGTCTCTTTAATGACAATATGTTGCAAATATTAAAAAAAAAAATCGTTTTGAGCTATTGGCACTTATCAGGATATCATAAAAGTAATGCAGTATTGCGAAGAGCAATATATTTTAAATTAAAGTTCTTCATAAATACCAGTGTGAGTACCTTGAATTTTACTGCATAAACCACATGTCTTATTGTATTTGAAGGCGTAAAGTGTTTCCTGGATCTTATAGAGACAATGCCACAGCAGGTGTCATCCTCGTCATTTGATCGTGACTTAAAATTTCTGAAAACAATAAGCACTAATCATTTGATTAGTCACTGGAGCCTTGAATGTGACAAAATGGAACAAATGAATGAAGCTTCATAGCTAAAACTGGAACACATCCATATTTTCGCATAATATTTTAATTATTAAATTACAGAATTAAAAAATAAAACAATAAATTTGTCAGATGGTTTCGTAAATTTCTCCGCGAAGAAACGAACGCTTTCGTTGAAGTCATCCCCTTTCATGAGAAACAGGGGTCTTGTTGCCAACTCCATAAATCGTCACTGCAACCACATTATTTAAAGCGCTTCCATAAACAGCGCATCATGCCTTCTCGTCTCAGACTCCGCTTGTGTTTAGAATTTTTCCCTGGTCGTAAAAGTGAAATGAAATTTTTACAAATCTTCCACCCCAACCTGTTCGAAGACATTTCTCCCGCTCCATTAGCGCAGCTTTCCTTTGAAATCAATTCGCAATAAAAAAAATATGCATGCGGGTCATCTGAATACGATATTTTATTGCAAGCCATGCGCGCAGAAATAGGAAGTAACGTTCGTATCGTAATGCAGGACGTATCGGTGTTTACGCGTGAAAAATGTTCGAAATTGAGATACGCGGGGAATAGTGGTATCAGTTCAAGAATGCCAATTCGTGAATTGCTTATAAAGATTTTTAATCGAAGAAGGTATTATCAACTTTAAACACAAATAAAATACATTATTAAATTTAAGGAAAAAATATAATACTCACTAACCAATCAAATATTATAGAAATAAAAATTTATAAACTAATTTTTTTCAAATAACTATTTTTTTAATAAAATTTATTAAACTAAATCTTATGCATAGAATAAATTTGCTCCAAAAGTTCGGGAAAATATAAATATTCTGGAATGTAGATGATACGACGAATTCTCTCTCTTGTAATTTTTTCTTCTGTTCAAAAGGTCATGGATTCGATACTATCCTGGGAAATCATAGATCTTAATTAGATTAAACTAATGTGCAAAAAAATGATTATTCCATTCTAAAATTATAAATTTTTTGTAATATAATGGTGCTTTGTCTTATTAAATGCAATTCGTTTAAAAATAAAAATGCGCAATGTGATATTTGTATGTGCTGAAAATTCCGGTAACCTGCTCTTAAAATACGACTTTATATGTACTATAATTCTGAATTATAATCTAAATATCTGAACTATGTCCAATAGGAAATGAACAGTGCGTAGAATCCAGTTGTTTATTTCAGAGCCAAATGCCGATTTATTAGTATTCGTATTGTACTTTTTAACTATTCTGTTTTCTAACAAACACACACACACACACACACACACACACACACACACACACACACACACACACACACACACACACACACACACACACATATATATATATATAGCCGTGGCCAAAATTGTAAACAGTTTTGGAAATTTTTATGTTTTTGAACTTTTTATGCTTATAGAAAATGTTATGTTTTGCAAAATGCAAACTTGTATATATCATTTTAAAGAAAATTTATTACTGAATTCAATACAAAACACAAAATTCAATTATTTTCAATACAAAAAAAGTTAAACGATAATAGTTATCGATATACATTAGATTGTGATGATTGCAGTGAGTTATCAGTACTTAGTAGAATATCTTTTATTTTTGATTATAGCTTCACATCGACGTTGCATTGAGCTGACAAGAGTTTTAAGTTTTTCTTTCGTTATTACAGAGTGCAAAAGAACAATTATAACCTCAATTAGTTCCCTTTTATTTGATGGACGCCTCATTCGAACAAGAGTTTTCAATCCAGTTTCTTATAAACTGCAATTATGAGTAGGAATTTTTGTAAATATTTTTAGTATTTAGTCAAGAAGCAATGGCATCAAATAAAAGAGTAGATTGGACACCTAGAAAGAGATGTAATAATATTGTGTTACGAGAAAGTGGTCTTTCCTATGCTGAACTTGCAAGACAGGTGGGTGGTTCAGTGACTATATCTGGAGACCGAAAGTTTTGTTTACGTGTCAGGAGCCAAATTCAATAAAAGACAAAGAAGGAAAAACCGAAAAAAGTGTACCACATCTATTGATGACAGGAGAATAAAAAGACTATGTCTCCAAGATAGAAAAAAGTCATCAGCGGCCATCAGAAGTGATCTGAATGATGATGGTGTTTCTGTCAGTTCAAGAACAATCAGGAGAAGATTAACAGAGGTTGAAATGAGAGGTAGAATTCCACGAAAAAAACTTATCATAATTTTCAGCAACGAAAAAAAGACTACAGTGGGAAAAGGAACACATTAATTGGACAGATGATCAGCGGTCACAAGTTAGATGGAATGATGAAACTAAGCTATCGTTATTCCTTAGTGATTGGCGAAAATATGTAAGAAGTAGAATAGAAGAGCTACATTCTGAATCCATTCAAGCAACTGTGAAGAACCCAATTAGTGTTACGATTTGGTCATGCATGTCAGCAGAAAGTATTGGCCGCCTTCATGTCATCGATGGGACACTGAATGTCAGAAAATACATTGACACTAATCTAAAACCAAAACTTCTACCGTCCATCAGAGATCTCTTTCCCAACAATGCTTCGTTTATTTTTCAGCAGGATTCTGCTCCTTGCCACACGGCCAAAATATCGAAAGTGTAATTTCGTACAAAGAGCATTAAGTTGTTGTCATGGCCAGGAAACATTCCTGACCTCAATCCTATCTAAAATTTGTGGCACCGTTTGAGAACTCTTGTCCGAATGAGGTGCCCATCAAATAAAAGGTACTAATTGAGGTTATAATTGTTTCCTGGCATCATGTAATAACGGAAAAAGAGTTTAAAATTCTTGTCACCTTAATGAAACGTCGATGTGAAACTGTAATCAAAATAAAGGGTACTTTACAAATAATAACTGATGACTCACTGCAATCATCACTATCTAATGTTTATCGATAACAATTATCGTTTAACTTTTTTGTATTACAAATATTTGAATTTTGTGTTTTGTATTGAATGTAGTAATAAGTTCTCATTAAAATATGCAACATACAAGTTTGGATTTTGTGAAACGTAATGCTTTCTATAAGCATACAAAGTTCAAAAACATAAAAAATTTTAAAAGTGTCCACAATTTTGGCCACTATATATATATATATATATATATATATATATATAATACTATCATTGACGGTTACAGAAAGAATAATTTGGCTTGTTGGTAATTACTTGACTGAGCTCCAGTAGCATCATGCCGCTTACTCCATTTGGGAGGGTGACCACCTTCTCCCTCATTGGGTTGCTTGAGCTACATGAGCGACTGGAGATGATTCTACGTTCATTTGTGACATCCGAAGTCCTTCTGCTTGTTTGACGTCGATGAAGAGAGGAGAGTGCCAGTTCAGGTGTAACTTCTTCACCTGACCGCGACTAAAAATACAAGGCACTTTTGGGCGAGTGTTCCAAATCCGTTAATCGTTGGATACAACCCGGATCTCGCCTACACCGCTACGTATGTAACTACTTAACTACATAACCGCATAAAAAATTCTTCCCAGTTTCTTGTTTACCTAGACGTGTGCATGCAAAAATAAATTTTTCATATTTAATAAAAAAAAGTAGTTAATAAACGCAGTTTAATCGTTAACAATGCAGAGTATGATTTAATTGCACGTACTGCCCCACAGAAAGCGATAAGGGCGTTCTTTTTTGTGGATTGAGAGTATTATTCATTACGCATATATGACGTTAAAAATGAAAGTATTATTTCCAGGGATTAATTATAAATCCCAAATATATAGTTCATACAATTGTGGTGTAGATGCTGTGCTATGTTTATAATTCAATGAAAATAATAGCATGATGGCAATTTCTATGTATGAGTTTTGTGTGATAATACCAAAAGCATGATCTCTTATAAGTAAAATATATTGGTAAACTTTAAAAAAAAAAATTTCAAATAATTCATTGATGACCTCGGTTCATGGCATAACCGAGTTTAACACTGAGTGAATGGTAATTCAATTCATTGCAGCGTAACTAAGAAATTTTAGTTTTAATAGAAACATCTGATATTACTTCATTGATTCTGTCAACAAGAATTTCTGTTGTATATTTATCAAGAAAATTAACAATTTCAGTTATGAAAAACCCTAAGCAATACGATATCTAATTTTTCATGCAAAACTTCATATAAAATTCGTAAATAAAATGTATGAGGAATGAAACTTTGATTCAAACAATTATTTAAATAGATTCGTAAGAAAAACTCATTCTCTTCTTTAAGGTGTTTATCCCTTTCACAGTAAATAAATCAGAAGTCATCACTTGGAACCTGGGGGTGACATATCCCACTTTACTTCAAACAGGGATGGCATTCCGATGTCATTATGTAACATTTCTTTTACGGGCAAGGGGATATTTGATGGAATGTGTTTTCACATCCGTCCTCTATTTGCAGGAAGAGGCATTTTTACACGCAATTAAAGAGGGAGATACGGGCAATAAAAAAATCCCTTTAGGGAAAAAAGCGGCGGGGGTTTGCAGTCAACTCACAGTTCGTCACTCGTGTATTTTTATAACGACTATCACACTACTTTTCGAAAGGACGGAACACCAGTATAACGACTACGCATTAAGGGGGCACCTATCGAGTACCAGATCCAAAAAAAAGAAGAAAAAGAAAACGAAACTCCTTGGCGCATCTCCAAAATAATCAAAGTTTTCCAAAGGGGGTAGCGTAAGATGGATAATGTTACGGATCATTATGGTCAGTAGATTTTAACAGCGTCTTATACCGCTCTTGTGTGTGCTCTGTTTATGATCTAACCGTAAAAATACAATCTCCTGACCTGTGTTCCTTCTCCTTTTTTTCCTTTTTTTTATATGCCTGCGTTATGCTTTAAATTAGGATTAGGACGTTTGCTTTGTATGCGGAGAATAAATCATAAAAGTTTAATATCTATGCGTTGAAGGATGGAAACAAAAGTATTCTGTTCTAAATGTTCTTAATATTAGAATTTTTAAGTATTCCAAGTTTTTGGAGATAAAAATCGAATAGGATGATGTAATCGGGGGGGGGGGGAGGAAAAAAGAATTTTGGAATGAAAACTCGACGTGTCAAAACTTAGTGTTTTGTGACCACATTAGTAACACATGCGCAATTTCAATTAGAAATTACGTTTGCTCGAAAAGTATTCAAAGATGAGCTTTCGTCAATTAACTTGCTCTTATGAAATATAGAGTGCATCCGAATTGAAGGCCATAGTTCTCTGATTGGTCAGAATGTCGTTTTCATAATCAGAAGGTAGTGGGTTCGAATCCCAACTCAAGAGTATCCATCTTGTTCATTCAAAATGCAACTGGAGTCCATTAAATAGGTTTTGGTTGCAATGTCCTCCGAATGAAATGCTGCCTCTGGAGGTAGCAGGTCGATTATCGTAGGGTCTACTGCTTGCTCTCTACTTCTAAATGATGAACACTATCGTTCGGTTGTTTATGCCTAACTGATAGAGCTCATTTCAGAGCTCTAGGTACAGGAAAGCATGTTGGCGTAACAACATTGAAGATGCATGTTACTTCGTATAATTCGATTACATTCACTAGAGAAGCAGGCTGTGTTTCAGCCTCATGTATACTATGCTTGTTTGGTGGGTGCTCAGGAATTTTCGTGGCTTTCTTCTTTTGCTATAAAAATCCGTCGCATCAATGGTAAATCTATACGCATCTCATGATCAAAAAAGATTATAATAGATTTCCCTTATTAGAACAAGATTCATGATATGGTATGACTTCTGTATTTTATATTTCTACTACAACCACACACACTAAAAGAACTGATTTTTTTTTTGGGGGGAGGGGTTGTTAATTTTTTGTTTTTTTATTTTTGGAACAAGTTGGTTAGTTGATTACTATGAAACGTTTTCTTGATCGAATCTTCTCAACACAGCCAACCTGCTCATTCTCTTAAATCACGTTCAAGTAACGGAGTCGACACCTGAGATCGTTCTCATATCTTCATGCCACATGAGAGGAAGGATATTTGACGACACGAAACTTATAGAGCTTCTTAGCAGGAGCCTTCGACCCGAGAGTGTATCGAACCCAGCAATGTTGCCTCTCAGCAATAAGAACGTGTTGTTACCCCACTAAGTTACCGAAGCTTTCACTTTTTTACTTAAATAAATTTATTAATGGAGACTGAAATTGTTATTGCATCTAATCTTCTTGTAATTTTAAAGTGGGATCAAATAACGAGGTCGACACCTGATCCGGAATTCTTCATTTTACGCCAAACATTAGAGGGACATTTAATCATTCAAATCATTTATTGTGCCTACCCTCTCAGCAAGACTATCTTCGGCAACATCATCTACTTTATATTAAAGATTCTCCATTTGTTTAACTCAAAAGAACTTTTTAATAACACTGCATATATGAAAAAGTCATAACGAATAAATGAATTAATTAAAATATTAATTGAGATTAATAAGTCTTATATTAAATATTTAAATTTCTTTATTCCACATATCGCTATTAGTATATATGAACACCCAAGCTTGAAATGGAAGAATAATTTCGTCTTATACGCATATTTTAATTTCTGAAATTAGATTGATGTTATGTCAGCTGAGACACCATATTTTCATTTATGCATACTCTTGAGAAGGCGTCATCATTACAAGTTCAGTTGACCAATCAGGATATTTCTTGGAGATAAGTGACGTAAGATGGGCGGGGATGAAATAATCTCCATCGTTACCTTGAAATAGGGTTGCAGAACTAAGTTGAGGGTTAAGGTGAGCGCTTGTTGATCTGTCTTACTGCATTTCTTCAAATATAAAAATTGTAAAAGCTTGAATCGCGCTCTTTGTAGAAGTGTTTCCATGGAGAAAACAAATGCAACAAGTGAATGAGATGCAATAATCGAATCCGGGTGATCAAAGCTTAGGTTTTCAACTTAACAGATTTGGGTTCGATTCTCACTTCGAGCTTAGTAATTGGAAATTAATTTAAAAAATAGTAAACTGATATCAAATTAAATATGCTGTTTAAAAATTGTCAATAAATGATTAATAAAATTAAATTATATCGACAGATAGCTCCATTGACTTTAACTAAGCAATCATTAGTATCCGATGTTAAAAAATTTTGTAATTTGAAGTAGATTATGCAAATTGTGTCAAATAAACATCGAACAAATGAAGGAAATTTTAAAGATAATGGGGTAAATTTATTAAATCTGAAGTTTTATTGAAATTCAGTTTTGTATTCAAATGTAAATATCGTTATTGTTTGTGTACTGTAAGAAAGTTTTTAAAATAATTTGAAAATAATTCTATAGTGTATTTATTAATAAGTTAAAATTTTTCATTATTTGTCATATGAGATTATATTTAAAAAGTATTTAAATAGAAAATTATTTTTAAAAACAATAAATGAATAAGTTTATCAAAAATTCACCAATATTTACTTTTGCAGTCTAACATAAAAGTATTTAAAAATTATTAATTAAAAAATTAATTAAAAATTTAAAAATCATTGTATAAATTTATTATAAAAAAAATTCCTGTCATAAACATACTTCAAAATTATTGAAAATAAAAATAAAATTCTGTCAAAAAATATAAATAAATTTCACAGATTAATGTAAATATCCAATTAACAACTTACTCATTAAATTATTAATTTTTAAAAAGATTGAAAATTTCTCTCCTTAAAAATTCCTAGGTTTATATTATGTTACAGTAAAAAGAAATAAATTACTTTTTTAAAGTCCAATTAAATACAGATTCTCAAATTATTCATTAAAAGCTATAAGTTATGCATTCACAATTATTAAGAATAAAAACAAAATTCTATAAAAAAATGTAAATAAATCTCACAGGATAATGAAAATACCTAATTTAATACGTTACTAATTAAATTATTACTCTTAAAATAATAATATCACTGCTTAAAAAATTCGCTGGTTAACATTATGGTTACAGTGAAAAGAAATAAATTGATTATTTAAAGTCAAATATAAATATTTGAGTTCTCTCTCTCTCTCTCTCTGACAAATTATTCGCTATAAAAATGAATCTTTCATTCATTGTAAATTAATTTCATACAGAAACGTAAGTAAAAAAATTTATCATTAAAACAATTTATTAAAAAGCATTAATACTTTAAAAATGTGTACCTATATAATCAATCCAAAGATCAGAAATGTAAATATAGTTAGAAATTATTTATGAAAATGATTTCTTAAGAATGTGAGAAATTCATCGAAAAATATATGTATTAAAACCAAAAGCAAATATAACCTTTGTTTAACAAATTTTGATAAATTCATATGCAAATAATTTCCTAAGATCTGTATTTTATGATGAAAATATTAGATCGAGATATTCTGTATATCAATTAATATCTTGTGTAATTTTATATTAAATCAGTTATAACCTATTTAAATATTAAATATTAATTTCAGTGATTATAATTCGATTAATGCTTTGCAAAAGTTATTAAAAATTTTAATATATTTTTAAAATTCATCGTTTGGTTTTTTCAATAACGCAATTTTACTACGTTCCCTCAAAATTCTTACGTCCGCTGGAATTAGACTCTTCATAGGGAGAGGGGAAAAAGGAATAGCTGTCTTCGGGAAACACGAAGCATCTGTTCCCAAATCCGGGAAAAAAGTAGAAAGGGGTGTTGGAAAAACGGTTTCCGATTTCAGCTAACCGGACATCGATCGCGATTCGGGAATTTCATCCATTCCAACCCCCTTTTCCAATCAGAGGGGCTTAAAAATGTCCCTCCATATATACTTCCGGGCTCTTTGATTATACTCGTTTGTTTCTCGCATTGTCCCTTTCCTGTCTTTGCATTTTCCTTTTCCGCCTTGGCTTTATTCCCTTCATAAATCTAAGCCTTCAGCGACGCAGTCTCTGTACATTCACG
Organism: Latrodectus elegans; assembly: GCA_030067965.1. NCBI lineage: Eukaryota > Metazoa > Arthropoda > Arachnida > Araneae > Theridiidae > Latrodectus > Latrodectus elegans. Next base: position 71,132,574 of record CM057815.1, read on the forward strand.
TTTTGGCATGCCTTTTCTATATTTGCTGCACCAGAAGATAAAGCTTTACTTTACGGCGAACAGGTTTCAATAATTTTTAGGAACTGGCTATATTTTGGAGTATTGGTCTCGGGATTGGTGACAAATTATCAGAAGGAATTGCCTAGAGCCGCGGATGATTTAAAATTATTAGATTCTTTTCAAGTTTTTACTACATCCTTTGTGCTTATGTCTTAGAATATTTCTCAATATTTATTTGCAGTTTTTTTTATAATAGTATTGTGGATAAAGTAAAATAATATAAATACTCGTTTCTATTTCTTGAAATAGCTATGAAGCATACTTTAAAAATATGTATTTATCAACAGTGAATTTTATTTTATCATAAATATTTCCCCCTGTATTTTTCGTTTGAGTATTTTATATATATATCAGTATTTCCCCCTACACCTTGGACTTGTCTATTAACCATTATCTTCCTCCCCTAGTCAGACAGAATAATTAATTCACTTCAGATCCATTTTGAGAGATTGAATTATAATATTTATTTATTTGGTTGCGTGATCGAATAGTTATCTAACAGTCATTTTTATAAACATCCATTCCTGTTCCATAGCTTGTGATTAAATAGTAGACTATATGATGGACATCCTGCCGATGGCCAGAGTGGTTAGCGATCCTGACTCAATAGCTGTAGGCCCTGGGTTCGAATCTCAGTTAGGACATGGTTTTCTTTTACCCCTGTGTTTCTTTGTTCATTCTTCTGAGATGACAAATGAATGTGGCCCACCCTAAATGAATTTGAAATGGATTGACGTAGTTAATGTTACTCACCTCAGTGGCATGGTCCGCAGATGCCCACCAGCTAACGATAAATGAGTAGCTGTTTCTGACATTGTTGTGTTCAAGGGTTAGTCACTCCGTGCTCACTGTTGGAAAAAATAATGGATATTCTGTCAGATGAGGTCTGTCACAATAATGGCTATGTTTTTTTGGACTGAATTGAACTCATATACTTATATTCTTTACTAATCTATCTCCGAAGAGCCGAGGGACTAAACACCAGTTCTCCCAGAAAGCATGGTTTAGTAGCAGAATCACACTCTTCAGAGTAAAGGTAATGAGTTCAGTTCCAATCGCTATGAAACAACAAGAAATGAATGCTACTACTTTAGCTTCTACATGCAAATCTCGATCTTTTGAGGTATATAAGTATTACCAACTATCTATGGAAAGTATCTCTGGTCGTTATTCAAATACGATAGAATGGTTTGGTTGTTAGGCTAGACCCTACACAAGGTCAGATTCTCTTTGAAAATTAAGAATCACTACTTAGAAATAGTAATGAAGCAGAGTGCTGGTCTATTTCCGTACTACCCTACAATGGGCATTTGGATTTACTTGATCTCGTGTTACAGATTTTGATTCATGAACGACCATCAGGTTGGTGATATACTTTCAATTTTCATTTAATATTATTAGTTAACTTATTTAAAGTTTTTACTATGGATGGTATTCATCTATTGTAAGAGAGGAAATTCAGAAAACTCTCAAGCACCCACTTTGATGAACGTACTGGATTTGAGCAAGGAATCTTTTTAAACAATGAGGTACAACTATAAAATTTTAATGAACCCAAATTTAACTCTTTATACAGATTTTAGATTTTATTTCTGTAACCAATACAGGAAATCCTTCATATTTTTCGATTACTGAAGCAAAAAACTAGTGCAAACTCAAATCCAATTCTTCAGATATATTAGATTTTGACGATGAATTTGACCTTATTTTACTTTATCAAGGATCTCAAAGTGTATTGGTTACACTGTATATTCAAGTTAATATGGAGTAATGTTGTGTTATATACATGTACTGTACATAATTATTTTATTCAAAATTTTTGTGTTTTTTTTTTTTTAAAAAGACACCCTCTGATTAAAACAATCTCAAGATTTCTGTTTACGTAGCCAGCACTTGAGTATTTGTTAAAGAATCGTGGGAATTTCCCTTGAGAGTTGATTTTTGCGCGCCACTTAACACTTTTCCCCTCAACTCTTAGCAGAAACCTATCTTTACAAATGACGACTGGACTTTACTTTGACGACCAAACAGAATCCCAAGTTCGTCGGAGCGGAACCCGATTTTCGATTAAGTGATCTTTCTTTCTCATTTCGCCTTCTCTCCACCCCCACTTTTTTCTACTTTTCTTTTTCTGGTCTTCGAGTCTTTTCAAAGACTTTTTTTTCTTTTTTTTTTTTATCGTTTGATATCTCTGTCTGCGCCGGAAAAAAGAAATAGCTACGTGGTGTCTTTTCTTCAGACGATTTTTTTTTGTCAAGTTCTTTCTTTAACTCACGCCGACGTCTTCTGATTGTCACATGTTCGCGTCCAAAGGAACAATAGTTTCTCCTGGATATCATCAAGACGTAAAGTTTTCTCCTTCAAGAAAACTTTGTCTTGATGAAATTTTGCGTCTTCCTTCTGCTTATCCAGCTATTTCGGTTCATTCACTTAAAGCTATTAGTGTTTGGTGACAAATTTGTCATTATTGTTACTTAGGTACCCATGAGAAAGATATAATAGAAATATTGATTGCAAGGGTAATTTATAGAATGTCCTTAAAAGAACAGTACTGACAATGCGTTTTCTGTCAATAGAATCGTCAACAAAATTTATGTTGTTTCATGTAAATACTATATCATTATATTATAAAACAGAGATATATATATAATTTAAATAGTCATAAAAAGAACATGCAACATCGAAAAATGATTCAAATATTAAATGTTAAAAATGTCCTCACACTTTTTTTTATACAAAGCTAATTTTTTAAGTTATGGGATGTATTGATTAAAACAATTGCTAAAATGTTTTTGAGAATGTAACAACACTGACAGTATAAAGCATTTACATTAGCAAAACTTGGCTTCATCCATTGTCAAATTCGACATTAAATATGGCGATACCACGCATCGCCACATCAAACAAAATATATTTAGTCTCACAGTGAAAAATTAAACAGTGATATATTTAGTCTCCTAGCCGACCCATGGCTGAGTGGTTAGCGTTCCTCACTCCTGAACTGTGGGTCTCGGGTTCGAATCCTGGTTCGGGCATGGATGTTACTTATTTTTTCTGTTCTCTCTGTGTTTCTTTGTCCTTTCTTCTGTGATGATGTATGAATATAGCCCACTCTATAAATGGGTTTTTGGTGGTATAACTACAAATGAATAGCAGTTGTTTCTGGCCTTGTTGTGGCATAGGGTTCGATACCCAAGTGTCTACCATTGGAAAAAAATTTCATCACCTAAAATATTACAAGATATATTCGACTTGGGCGATGACACAATGTCGCTGCCAAATAAGAGCGAATTGTTATTGTCAATAGCTCTTAATTTTGAACCACCCTTAAGTCACGAGTTCGATGTCTGAGTTGATGCTCTCCTTTCTACACCACGCCAGCTGAAAAATATTGAATCTTATTGGATATTTACAATGAGGGTCAATAAAAGCTGATTAAGCTAGAGGAAAATTATGCAATTTTCATGCAACTGAAAAGAATTTTTATTTATCCACTTATTTAACAAATTTAACCAATTTAGTTTTACATGATAAGCTTTTTATTGCTCTTTGTATTTGAAGTTATATTATACTGTAAAAAATCGCCATCAAATAGTTCTTAAATTAAAAAAAAGAAGGAAAAAATTTACTTTTTCCTTTGAGGGAGAATAAAAAGGGAAAAGAAAGAAAAGAAAATATAGAAAGGTAGTGAGATTATTAAGCAGGATACTGAAATGTTATGGGATATATATTTATTTATATAAGAAAAATAAAAGGTATCATTTTTATTCGAACAAACTACTCCGAAAGTTTTCGAACAATATTACATTTTTTTTATAACGAAGATATTTAACAGGATAGGATAGGGTCTACACTAAAACTGAATTTTCGTCCCTAACGAACATACACGACGACTCGACTAGAATGAGAAAGGAAAAAAAAAAAAAAAAGAATCCGGTGAGAAAACAGGAGAATCCGGATTAGGATGAAGGAAAAAAATGGAAGCGAAAACAACTTCCATTGCTTTCCAGTAGCAAAGTGGGGAAAAAACTCCAATGCTTATATAAAAAAAAGTAATAAAAAAGAAGAGTCCGGCAGAACATCCGGGTCTGTTATATCTGTCAGAACCGGAAGTGACGAGTGAAGGATAATACGAAAGAAAGGAAGGAAGACTTCCGGAATCGGAACTCCTAAACGTAATGATGGCGACATTTTTTTTATTGTTGTGTCTTCTTTTCTCTTTTTCTTTCTATTTGGCGAGTTATTGCAGCTAGAGGGGGGTGATGAGAGTATATTGCCTCTTTTGGGTGGCGGACTAAATGAGAGTTATTACTAGATAAGAAGAGTGCGCTTGGCGATTCTTCATTAATTACAAGTCAAACTGTCACCACACTCAGAGAGTGTTCGATAAGGAGTTTTGGCTGAATGATGCGATAACTTCGACAAAAAGCAATCAAGTTTCTTCGCTGTATATACATCTTCATGTCCAAGTTTTTGTCGCTGCTATTATTTTTAGAGGTTATGATCTTGTCGGAAGAAAAATGTAGCTATTTGTTGTGATAATTACACACCGCGGAGGTTTTCGCACGTCGCCAAATCGCTGGCCGGACGCCAAAGTGTCGCGATTTTGGCGAAGTGATGTATCTTGGGGCGTGAAAAGGTAGTTTTTGCGACGCGATTTTTCTTTTAGGGCTGCACGCCTACCCCGTCAATGTGATACTGATATTAGTGTCAGAAATTAAAGTCCACACCCATACTAATGGATAGTTTAGTTAAAAAAAATTCAGTTTTTTAATATTAATTTCTTTAAAGGCGTTTCAAATTTCGCTTTCTAAATTACATAGTTTATAATCCTTTCTCGTATATCTTGGCTTCGAATTATGGTTTTATTTTAGATAAACAGCCTTTATTGGAACTCGTATATTTTCTGTTTCCAAAAATAAAGAGTTAATATATCTATAGATGCCTGCTTTTATGTGGAGGAATTAATCAATTTACAATTTTTGATCCTATACAGTGGGAAATAACTGTAGAGCTTTTTAACTTCTTAAACTGTGTATTGTCTTATTTTGAACCTATTGTCTATTATTGTCTTAATGGAGAATTTAATGAGTTATATTCATGTGCTGTGAGTGAAAAAATCAGTAAATTCCCAAACAGCCACCCTGACAGTTCATGCAAAAGTCAATGCTTATCTCCATAATTCAGGATCGAACAGCAAATATTTCATTCAAAAGAACTTTTATTTATTATGAAGCTATGCAGAGCTCATTTAAATACATTAGCAAGTGCTTACGTCCATAAAGTTAGAGACAATTAAGTATAGTTTTCTCTGCTATGTTTTATTGATTTTCTCTGATTGTTGTTGCAGCTGACCATATAAACTCCCTTGTTCCAAAGCCACCTCTCTCTCTCTACATGCACACATATTCCCATTTATATTCAAGTAAATAAAAGTTTGAAATGAGAAAAAATATGATGTGGACAGTAGTAAAAAAAAATAAATAAAAGTATTTGAAGTTTCAATTTTATAATGCATCAATTTGCAAATTCTATATTAAAAAAAATAACACGTTATATTCAAACTTTGAACAGACATAGAAAATTTATATTCCATTCTACAAGGTTCAGTTGCTGGAAAGGAAAAGCTTAATTTCAATTTGAAATATAAATGGGCTTCCTCATTCTAAATGTTACTACTGTCAAACATGGCGGTCTTAAGCATCAACACATATCTCAATACACGTCATCACTGATTCTGTACATTGTACCAGCATATCCACTGAGATTTGTACGCGGGGGACTTGAATCTCATTTTAAGGCTCCAATGTGTGTTACGTGGTTTTATGTTTGTACTCCTCATCTTTCATTGTGAACCTATAAGAAAATCAGACATGTAAGATCTGGGGACGTAGAAGAAACTGGAGTGGCCTTCTGTGTCTTGTTTATTGGGCCAATCAAATCATGTATCATCGTACATTACGATTAAAGGCGATGCGGCACCATCTTGTCGAAAATACAATTTATCATTACTGTATATTGCTTAAATGTCAGGGTGTATGGAGTCAGCAAGAATTGTTAGTTGCATTTCCTTCGAAGGCGGCAAGGCCCAAAAAGTGACCTTGCAGACAAACCACATTGCTTTATTTGTTATATATATATATTGTATTATTTTCCCCCCAAGAATTTAACCTTGAAGCATGAGAAATATGGTTTCTATCACAATGCATATACATTTTTTGAAGCACCCTTTATGCTAATTGTTTAGTAGAAGTTGGCAAATTTCACCAACACACCAATGGTACTCTCGAACATCTCCTGGAACTCTTTTGAAAATAAAGTGCTATCGAAAATCTCATACTGCCTTGACCAGATTCTCAAGTGGATATCTAAAATGCTAGTCATTGACTTTCTAACTGTCAATAATTTATTGGAGTTGATTTGATAAATGTCAGATCTCTTTAAATAGGATAAGCCAACAACAACAACAAAACCAAAAATAACTTTCATATCATCTTGGGGTCATTTTTGTAATATATACTTTTAGGAGATGAAAGTTTCATTTAATGTTTTTGAAAACATTCTGAATGCTGACTGAGTGATTAGCGTTCCTGACTCCTGAGCTGTGGATTCCGGGTTCGAATCCCGGTTCGAGCATGCATGTTACTTTCTCTCTGTTTCTCGGACCTTTTTTGTGTGATGATGTATAAATGTGACCCGCTCTATAAATGGGTTTGTGGTGGTATGAAGCGGGTAATGCTCTTTGCCTCCGTGACTTGGTTCACAAGTGCTTGCTGGGTAACGACAAATGAATAGCAGTTTCCGGTCTTGTTGTGGCTAAAGGTTGGTTACCCAAGTACCCCCACCGTTGTTGTTAAAAAAAAGAATATTCTAAGTTTCTTCTAAAAATGTTGTTCGTATTAAATTATAAGATTAAAACATTTATTGTTTTAGTTATTTAGATACTTAAACCTTTTTACAAGTTTCATAATTTTAGAGTTGTTATATTAATATTTTTAATTATACGAAATTATTTTTACATGAAGAGAGAGAAAAGAAAAGTACCAGAAGTATATTTTGTTTCTTGAGAAATTCAAAGAACCGGAAAAAATTTCTTAATGGATTCTTACATCCCCACTCTTGTGATTCCAGGTGAGTCCATTTACCCCCAAAAGTGGGCGTCTTGCCCAAGAAAAAAAATTATGAGAACTTGTTTCACCACCGTGTCATCCATCAAAGCGCAGTGGACGTTGAGAAACCGGACATTAAAAACATTTAAGACGTTTGCAGAGGACCACTGCAAGCGGGTGAGAAAGTTTGTTCAGTTTCGTGCAGAACTGTGCTTTCCAAGTCAATTCCCACTCACGACACACAAACGCTTATTACTGTTCGCTGGGGCTTCGAAGGGGGCGGAGAGAGGTATCATTAGGCGCAAACCGGGGCGCTCTTCATCAGGGGTGGCGTGCATTCGGGGGCAATTATTGCACTTGCGTGTGTGGGACACGGCGTCAGGTGCACGCGTTCGGGGAGTACGAGCCATTAGGGAAATTTCTTTCGGAAGCTTCCCCAAGAAATATCCGCTTTACTCCAAAGCATGTGATCACCCACACTTTTGAAGATGGAGTCTGTTCAAGTGTGGTTTCTAGATCTTATAAGATGATACATCTTTGGAATCCTGAGTGTTTATACTGTGATAGAGATACATCTCTCGATTACATTCAATTCCTTTTTACCGGGAAATGCCTTTTTATTTCAAAAAGTATATTATCAAAATTAAAGTTTACGTTATTAATTGTGAATTTACATTTTACAAATTTTAAAATAATATTTGTGTCTATTTTTGTTTGAATCTTAAGTTCCCCTAAATTCAAAAATGATTCTTAACTGAATTTTGTACCCATTGTATTGGATATTAATTTTATATTAAGAAAACAAAAATTTATATTACGGATGAAAAGTATTTTTTTATCTTGTATTATTTATTTATATTAAAATCCAACTATTAATAAACTCTGAGTTATTTTATAAAGCTTTATTATTTTTTTTCATAATTTTTTTAAAAAATATAATTGGTAAATTCTAAAACAATTGAAAGAAATATAATTTTTATGTTCCTAAGTATAATTCTTTGCATAAAAGCTTTATATAAAAATAGAAAAATTTCAAATCAGATCAAAATTTTAATTCATTTAGAAAAAAAGGCACTTTTAATAACTTCTTTTATTGAACCAATGCAGTGTGAAAATTAGTTTAAATCAGATATATTAGTGGGTCATATTAGAATTCTTAAGTAGATTTTAAAACTTTAAACAATAAAAACTTCTCCCGTATCTTTTACATCTGAAAATAAAAATGTATAAAATCTAGAATAATCTATAACTTTTAGAGAAAAACAAAACTTTAACAAATTTCAAAACCATTTCGAAAATTATTTTTTATTCTACACTTTTGACTTGATATTTGATATTGGGAAGCAATGTTAAAATTGGACGTGCATCAAATCTTTAATTTTGTTGATTTAAAACCAAAATTAATATATATATATATATATATATATATATATATATATATATAATATATATATCTTTTGAAACTTATGCAAACGTTAAATTTATATCACTAGAATTTTTTTTAATTATTTGGAATATTAGAGCGATGTAGACAGAAAAAGATTCGGACTACATTGAAAAGTTCAGAGAATGATTCAAAGTTCATAAAAATATTTTAAGTGAGATAAATTCGGACTTCTAAGGAAAATTCAAATTAAAAATGATTCCAACTTTATAAAAAGATTTAGACGATGAAGATCTGAACTACATTGAAATGCTTAAAAAGACTAGATTTGTACTTTATAAAATTATTTAGAAGAAAATTTGGATTTTTAAAAATTTTACAAGAAGACTGATATTATTGAAATATTCGGACAGTAAAAAATTCGGACTTCGAAAAAAGGCTTAGACCGAGAAAGCTTCGAACTTCATAAAAAGATTTAGACGAAAATAAATTGAACTTTATAGAAAGATTTAAACAGATTAAGATACAAGGAATTGGACTTTATGGAAAAATTTAAATATATTAAGATTCGAACTTTATAAAAGGAATTGGAGAAAAATTTTGACTTTGTAATTTGACTTGACTGAAAGATTGTGAAAAACTCGAACTACGTAAAAAGATTTTGATCGCGAAAGATTCGAACTTCATAAAAAAATTTAGACAATAATGAATTGGACTTCATAGAAAAATTTAAACAGATTAAGGTATAATGAATTGAGTTTTATAGAGAGATTTAAGTAGATTAATATTTGAACTTCATAAAAAAGATTTAGAGGAAAATTCTGATTTTATTGAAATATTTAACTGTAACAGAATTCGAACTTCGTAAAAAAGTTTAGACCACGAAAGATTCGAACTTCATAGAAAAATTTAGACGATAATGAATTGTACTTTATAGAGAAATTTAAACAGATTTAAGATACAATGAATTGGACTTTATAGAGAGATTTAAACAGACGAAGATTTGAACTTTATAAAAAGATTTAGAGGAAAATTTTGACTTTATTGAAGTATTTGGACTGTAAAAAATTCAGACTTCATAAAAAGTTGTAGACCACGAAAGATTGGGACTAACAGCGTTTGGGATGGCTTTTAATTCATCGTGAGACATATGATCAGAAATGTCATCTGTCTTTGGCGTATGATTACTTAACAATATGTATGCTAATATCTTCATGCAAATATTTGACGGGTAAACGAAAACCATGAATAATGATAATTTTAACAAAAAAAAGAGTCATCAAAAATCTATCCATCATTGATTCTGTATATTTAACTTTCTTGCGCTGTGATAAATCGATTGATATTTTCGTATACCAGGTGACTCGCCAACGTCGCCAGACGAACATAAATAAATAACGAAAAAAAAAATTGCATTTCGTCGAAAAGCATACTCTGTTGCCACCACACTGCAAAAATGAAACCATTAGGGGCGTTCCTTGCCTTTGCCACGTCACATGTGGTTGCAGAGAAATTCGGAGATGTCATTAAAAAGCGGGGTTCTTGATATTCCGGTAGTTGTCAGGTTGGAGATCGTTTGAAAAAGGGAAAAAAGATCTTAATGTATAATATCTAATTACCCTGACATAGGGGGTGGAGGACTCAGAAAACAGCTCTATTAGCGAGTGTTCGTAATAATTTGTCGTCTGTGCACGTACGATTGGACAGCACGCGATCCGTTCGTTATTCGTTCGGTAAAAAAAGCAGAGGAAAAATAAATGCTCCGGAATAAAGACACATCAACGTTGTTTATCATGAGCGGTGGACATGTCCCGGCTACCCTATCCTTTATGAGCTATCTTTACAAATTACTGTGGACGATCGTTTTCATTGACTAATTTGTACGATTCGATTTCCTGAAGCCAAATTAGCTTTTAAATTTAAGGAATATCCATCATGCTCCACTATCCCCAAACGACTTTTGTTTTTACTTACAGTTGTTGACGAATCATTTCACCATTTATGGGTAGCTTAAATCGAAATTCATTTATAATTAAATTTACATCGCAATAAAATATTTCTGATTAGTTCATAAATATTACACGAGTGCGGGCTATTAGAATCATTGGATTTAAAGATTTATTACACGCAGTATGGTTAAAGGGAAATCTCTGTGAATTTATGACTGAACAATATAGCTGCTATATTTACTGCCCAATAAATTAATGTAGAGAACTGATTTGGGATGTTACCATTATTTATTATCAGTTTTCTGAAAATCATTTGTTAGTAAAATCGAAATTTATAATATAATAATTCTAATCTTGAAGTTAATCGCATTTAAAATTTAAGACTTTGAATGATGCTAAATAAATTACCATAGTTAGACTGAATTTTATACTTCAGAATGATTTTATAATAGGTCTCCAAAAATTTTAGCTCTTGTAAATTATATTTAGAATTTAATTTGAAGTGTGTAGCACCATCTTTAAATAGTAACATCACAGTAAATCGAAGCATAATTTGACTGATGTTTATCAATAGTAATATTTTACACAATGACACCAAAACAAGTATTATTTTAGTGTAAATAAATGAATTTCTTGAAATCTTAGCTTTTTTTTTTGTGAAGAATATTTGCACTTATTAGCATTGTAAAACATTTGCGCTAACTTTCCTGGTTGTCAGGATCTGCTGGTACCTAAGATGCTTATGTTGGTAAAGATGAAAATATTATTGGCGCTCTTCATTTTTGCACTTAGGAACATTATGAAACACTTGTTGATATTTGTACCAACTTTCCTGGTATTCGGGATATGCTGTCACCTAAGATATTTATGTTGGTAAAGATGAAAATATTAATCGCTCGTTATGTCTCGTCATTCTCGCATATAGGAACATTATGAAACACTTGGTGATATTTGTTCCAACTTTCCTCGTTATCGTTGTATACTGGTACCTAAGATATTTATGATGGTAAAGATGAAAATATTAATCGCTCATTATGTCTCGTCATTCTCGCATATAGGAACATTATGAAACACTTGGTGATATTTGTTCCAACTTTCCTCGTTATCGTTGTATACTGGTACCTAAGATATTTATGTTGGTAAAAATGAAAATATTATTGGTACTCATCAATTGTGCACTTAGGAATATTATGAAACACTTGGTGGTATTTGTACCAACTTTCCTGGTTGTCGGGATATGCTGGCACATAAGATATTTATGTTGGTAAAGATGGAAATATTATTGGCGCTCGTCATTTAGTCACATAGGAACATCATGAAAAACTTAACGATTTATAACAAGAATTAAATGTCTGCAGAAGAAAACGATACATAACAAGAACTAGAGGTCTGCGAAACGGTTATGGAAACGATTTGATAAACATGTCATACTTTCCTGGAAGCGATCAACACCATGTATTTTTTATCGCCATGGAAAAAAATCGAACGTCAAAAGAGCGTATCTCGCGTGTCACAAATTACAAGCATCAGTCGCAGGGCACTTAAGCTGTCAGTCAAACTTCTTCATCTCGCCCCAACACCGAACTTGCTTTTAATTTCTTTTCGTTTGAAGTAATACCTGAGGCAGAACCAAGAGGGAATGCAACAGTGTGACAGCAGCAACTGCAATAGATGTCAGGGTGTTCTTTTTTTTTTTTTTTTTTTTTTTGGTTCCAAATATATAATTCTGATTCGGCCGATGCCACGTTAACCACGTAGTCTTTCCTCAAGCTGCTGTATAATCAGAGCTGGAGATTTGAAGTTTCTTTCATTTAATCTGTATTAAAAGCATTGATACATTTGGTCTTGAAATTAATCGTTTAAAGGAACGAAAATTTGCCTCATTTGGCGTTTAATTAGAGGGGAGGAATTCACCTGCACTGTTTTTTAAGAATTGTGATGATTGGGCAGAAGTTCAGTGACGTCAGAATCGATTCAGTTTTGAAATGAAGGCATTAGTGTTTCTAAAGTAATTAAATTGGTTCATTTTTTACACTGCATCATTATTTTTTTGTGTGTTACCTCGAAAAAAATTAATGAAAAATGTCACCATTTTGAAAAGCCCAGTAATTGGCTGAAGCAAACAAAATTCAAAATCATTGTAAGCGAAAATGGTAATGCATTAGGCCTCTCTATACACATAATATCAAAAAAAAGTTTATTTAAAACTTGACTTACGTGGAGTTTTGAAGTTGTATTCGACGTTGTCAGCTTAGAAAAAAGTGTTTGTTCTTGACTTCTCTTTTTTTTTTTTTTTTCCCTATCCTCCCAAATAAAATAGAAAATGTCTCATTAAAAACAGTGACTTTCCAAACAGCATTCCTATGTTCAGTATACTTTAAATAAAATCCAAGAATTTTTAACCATCAAACAGCTTTGAAATAGATTCTGTTTTGCTTAGAATACAAAATCGGTAGGGTGATTTCGAACATACGTTGAAAAAAATTCAACCCTTCAAGGCCTTAAAGGCTACTACTATGAAGTAGAATGAAAGTATGTACAACTTCCTGATTTTGGGATGTCATTTCCGCTATTAATCTTGGTCGTTAGCTAACTTTCTCCGTTCGAAATACAAACACGAGACACATCGCGATTAAAATGTTCTGAAGCAAAATTACTGAGAAAAACAAAGATTATTTTTCTTCTAGTCAGGTCATTCCATGATTTTGAATTTTTTTTTTCACTATTGGGTTGTTCGGAAAATTATTTCGTTTTTCCCACTGGACCAGCTTTTTGATAGTAAAGAGCAACCACTTTATGAATGTGAAATCGTGCTACTACCAGAAAGATGGTAAAAGCTGTTGGACTGGAATGGAGAGTATGCATTGCAATACGCTATTCATTCGTTATACGTTTTTCATTTTCATTAAAAACGAAATGATTTTCCGAACAACCCAATAGAATTAAAAATATCATAGAAATCCAGTTATCTGAATCAATTGGGACCAGAATCCATTCAGATAATTGAAAATTTATATAATTGGATTTCTTTTGAAAAATGATATATTTTAATTAATCAATGTACATTAAAAATGGAATAAAAAATATAATTTTATAGATAAAAGGATTATTTAATTAAATAAATAAAAATATGCAACACTTTTATATATTAAGTACTTACAAAGGGGTGCATATCAGTATTGTATGTATGTACATTATTGTAAATGAAAATCGTTGCTTGTTGAACATCTCGGTCAGGGTAGCTATTTTACCTCCTTCATCCATTTTTGAGCAGCCAAATCGCAAAATCACTTTACAATGAGAATTTGCATGCAGTCACACTCGGGCGAACACTCCATCCACTTCAAAGCAGTTTCAAAACAGGCAAACCCTTCACTAGCTGATGGTCTCGTGTCTGTTTCGACTTGGACAGTAAAAGCATCTTCTTCCTAGACGTTTCCAATAACTTTGCCATCATTTTTTATTTGAAATCTAGTGTCTAACTTATCATCCATTCTCTTATATCAACTGCACTAACTTCTAAACATATAAGAATTTACAAAATAATATTTTTGAACTTCTTAAGTTTTTTTTTACAGGTCTTTCTCTCCATTCTCATCTTTTCCATTCTCTTACCCTTTCTTTCATTTCTTCAAAATAATTTATTTTTCTGAGATTCTTAAAGTGATTTGGATAGACAGAGTTTGTATAATTGGAGTTCTAGTGCATAAAAAGGGATATAAAATCCAGTATTTTTGAATATCTAGAATTTTACTTAAAAGCTATTTTTCTCAAGATTTTGGTATTTGTTGGCGATATCTCTTTTGAAAGTTGAAAAAAAATTACACCTTCAGAATCGCAAATGTAATAAAACGTGTTAATTTTCTGAAAACTAAAGATATAATTTTTTCTTTTTAAATGCTTATGCATCGGATAAGCGGGTACTTGAGAATATTCAATTTTCTTTTCTTTTTTGATACGTGAAATGATGAGCTATTTAGAACAAAACCCTCACCTTGAAACAGTTGAAAAAACCTTATAGCAGCTCGGAGATTTTTAGGTAATTCTCTATAAACTTTAAAGTTGTAACCGTTAGAAAAAAAATTAATGACTCCCAATAAGAATGCATTTTTATAAATGTAAAATCAATCTTTTATGATTTTTGTTCAACGAAAAATTAAATAAATGTTATAAATAAACTTAATTTATTTAAGAATTGAACTTCTGTATATTATTACTTCAAAATAATCTCATGGTAGCAAAGAGTAGCTGGTTCTAACACAAAGAAGTATGGGCTTGAGTCCTGATGAAAATACTCATTTGAAAAGATAATTTTTGCAGTGTGTCTTACAAAATAATACTGCATTACCTGCAGATATACATCGACTTACGCAAGTTAAATTGTGTACATCCATAAAAAGATTTGAATTACTGGTGTCTTCATTCTTTCAATGAATCTTGAAGCAAATGATTACAGTTATTACTGTTCTGGTGCTTCTAAATTTGTATATTTAAATCAATTTATGTATTGAACTAAAATTGCATAATGGTCTCCTTGAAATTCTTATGCATCCTAAATGGATTAAGTGCAACCTAAAATGCAACCGGAGAATATGCAATTAATCTGAATATAAAGATTATGCGATTAGAGATTTACTACAAGGTTATATAATCCTTAATTCGTTGGCATCAGAAATACAATTTTAAATTTCATGAAATAGTTGTATGAAGGGTTTCTTCTAAAATTGATTTTGTTATCATTGGAAATAATCAGTAAAATAATATCGCATTTACTGTTATAGATTTTTTCATTCATATTTATTATTAAATTTATATATAGTTTGAAATTTAGATGCTGTATTTTTAAATTTTATTAAGTGTTTTGAAACTGTTATATTGATGGAATCGTCCCTGGATTGCCTATTTATATTCAACTGAAATTTTTACTGTTAGTATTTCCTATTTTTTTATAGTATAGATTTTTTTCATTAATATTTATTATTAAATTTATATATGGTTTGAAATATAGATGCTGTATTTTTAAATTTTATTAAATTTTTTGAAACTGTTATATTGATGGAATCGTCCCTGGATTGCCTATTTATATTCCATTGAAATTTTTAGTGTTCGTATTTCCTATTTTTTTATAGTATAGATATTTTCCATTAATATTTATTATTAAATTTATATATAGTTTGAAATATAGATGCTGTATTTTTAAATTTTATTAAATTTTTTTAAACTGTTATATTGATGGAATCGTCCCTGGATTGCCTATTTATATTCCATTGAAATTTTTAGTGTTAGTATTTCCTATTTTTTTATAGTATAGATTTTTTTCATTAATATTTATTATTAAATTTATATATAGTTGGAAATTTAGATGCTGTATTTTTAAATTTTATTAAATTTTTTTAAACTGTTGTATTGATGGAATTGTTAATTGATTACCTACTTATATTCCATTGAAATTTTTACTGTTAGTACTTCCTATTTTTAATTCAAAATTTTTGTTTTGGAAACAATTCGAAATATTTGAAGAAATTTAGTATGTCTCATATTTATATTTAAAATTATAAAATATGATTTGTTCTTTATTTTAAATCACAACGTTACCAACTGAAAATATTTTCATAATCCAATGTGAGATATTTTTGATGTATAATTTTAGTAAAATTCTTTATTTATAAATTCATCATATATAGGGCTTTTGAAAACAACTCGAAACAATCGAAGGAATTTAGTACTTATCATTCTTTTAATATTTTTGTTTAAAACTATGCAATGTGAGTTGTTTATGTTAGCCACAACATTCCTAAATTTCCCTAGAGGGAAAAAAATCCCTCCGTGGAGGAGGGGAAAAAAATTGCAACATTGATATACATAAATTGTTTGGAGGGAGAAAAAAATAAAAAAAGACAAGCGTTGAAAATCGCGTGAGTTTTCTACGCGCACGACACCCAGTGGTGAAAGATGCAATCAATCATCATCCGCAAAAAGGGAGAAAGCAACAAAAATAAATTACTCTTTAAAAATTCTTCCAATAAACACCGACGCCAAATGCAACGAAAAGGTTATCTTTTATTAACAAATCGGTAACAGCAAAACTAAACAAAAATGAAAAATAGCTTAATATATAAAAGCAAGAATTCTTGATTAAAAAAAAATATATATTACGAAGTTGTTGACAGGTAATCTTGGCAAAGAGAGCGCCTGATTTCTTTTTCAGTTTTCGATAACTAAGTTGCTTCATCTAAATGTACTCGCACAACATGCACATTCAGTTGAATCAATGATTCATTTACACTCGGTGGGGGGTGGGTGGACTCTGACATCGAAGTTTCATTTCCGTTTCATGTTCATTAATTGACAATTCATTTCATTTTCAGCTTCCACCCCCCTCCGCTTTTCATGCAACACCCTCAATTCTTTGACAACCGGAGCGAATGTAACTAGAATAAATAAAGAGGGAAATGAATACATATTCGTCCAAAAGAGGGGTGACATTGTAGTGTCGACGTTGAAATAAAAAATCGATATTTATATATCTTTCTAGCGAGTTATTGCTGATTCGAATGACTGATTTGACATCATCTTGCAGAAGTGGTAGTAATATCTGGAGAATTCTGTTTTTCTTTTTGAAAAATGGGAGAGGGGGGGATGATATAACCTCGCAAGTCTTTCTTCGAAACTGTGAGACTATTTTTCTGGCTCTTAAAACACCTCTGAAAATTTTGGAAAATTCAATGTAAATTGTACTTTTATTATTTTGCTATTTATAATGGGAATTAACCGAGTAAATTCATCATAATGGTATAACCTACAACGAAGAATATTAATTTTTTGAAATCTATCTATTATCTCTCAATCTAGGGTTGCACAAAAAAAAAGCGTTTTCGGCTATACAGGAATTGACATTTATAAAAGATGTGATACAGATTATAATTTTAGAAACGTGTCGACAAACATAATATTGTTTTTTCCTCTTTATTTAACTGCTATTTAATTAAAGGAAAGAGTTTATTGCACTCATCGTTATTACATCACTTAGAACAATGCTATTATTACATTTAGAAAAAAAAATTTAATTTGTTTCATATTTCCCCAAAATTAATTAGATAATATGTACATTATATACTGAGCACTCATTAAAATAAAACAACTTTACTGGAAAATTACCAACATCTTATGTATTTAACATAAAGTTGTTTATGTTAATTCTGTGCTATTTATATTATTTATGTGTCTTTCTATTTTCCAATATTAGAAGAACCAAGTTTATACGATCAATGTATTAATTCATAGAATTAATAATAAAGCAATTACAAATAAAATACAGAGATTAAATGGTGTATACATACATATATATATATATATATATATATATATATATATATATATATATATATATATATATTTATGGGTTCGCGCTCGGCTCATTGTCAGGAATTAACACATTAGTTTAAATGATTTAATTATAATTCTGGACAAAATAAAAAAAGCTATTTACATATTTACAAATAAATATTAAATCCCGATCTAACATCTTAGTTAGTTATTATTCGAAATTAGTCCAATATCACTTCATGTATTCCCTTCATCGCGGCTTTTCTCGTCCATTACCTCGTCGTTCTTCTCTCCCCCTCTTCTGCATATATATATCCGACGGCAAACATGCTAATGGCCCTCTGGTGGCACTTTCAATCCCTCATATATATATATATATATATATATATATATATATATATATATATATATATATATATATATATATATATATATATATATATATATATATATATATATATATATATATATATATATATATATATATGTATATATATATTATATATATATATATATATATATATATATATATATATATATATAATATATATATATGTATATATATATAATATATATATATTAAGTATAATTATATTTATTTTAAGAAAGCTAAAACTTAAATCTTAAACAAGGTAATGGGGTTTCCTATTACGTAATGGGCAATGCTCTCTCAAGTAATAATTGCTGAATGTAATTCAGAAAAATTAAGAAAGTCTACCTTTAAGTATTATATTAAAGTGGGAAGAAAAAGGTCCTCATCCCCAATGTCTTGGATACTTCAGAGTAGACAAACCAAGGTACGAGCAGTTATGAGGTTTCTATCAATCCCCACATGTTATCATCTTCCTGGAAGACATTCCTTTATAGGAAATAGGCTGAATTCAAGTGTTGCTAGGGAGAAATCCAGGAAAAATCCTGCTCATTTGCTGTAAAAGGAACTCTTGAGAAAGGAATACCCATCGCTTTCTGATCTATAGTGAGGATAGTACCCAAGATCTTTCTTTCTGAAGAGCGTGGTCTTAACACGATCTTAAGATCCGATAAGTTTTAAGTTTCTCGCAAATTGTGCTTAATATATATCATTTTTTTTGACGACGAAAATGTTTTTCGATGAGAAACTCTTAAATTTTAAAATATTTGTAAAGAAGAAAAAAGGAGTATGCAGTAAATGGTCATTTCTACGAACTCATAGACACCGGTTACAACAGCTTTTAATATTGAAAGTTCGTAAAATATGTGTGGAAAAATAATGTATTAAACTATTAAGAGTTGATTTCTTTAACCAAAATTTCTTATACAAATAAAATTTTATTACAAATTTTTTTTTAAATGCACTATAAGAAACATAAAATTGGATTCATAGTTTAAAATACATTTTATTGGTTCCCTTTTCACCACACAATTTTTTAAAAGCTAAACCTTGTGTCTTTTTTTAAGTTTTTTCTTGATGCTTGTTTGATGTTTTGGGTGTTTTTATGATTATCTTTATAACAAAACAGTTAGATATTTTGAATGACATTACCAATAAGATTCCAATCGTTTTAACTCGACCAAGCAAGGAAAACATTTTCCACTTTAGGGATACTACATTTCCAGTTTTTCCAGTTTCGAAACACTTTCAGTTTTCGAAAGGGAACACTTTTATCTGGAACAGTTTTCTTTTACAAGGATTTTTTTCCAATTTTTTTAAAATGTTCGAGAGATTGTTCGTTGGGAATCCATATATATTTTGCTTTTCTTATTTAATATTTTTTCGTTTAATTTTTGAATTTTCTTCTTTTAAAATCATAAGCACGCTCTTTTCTTTAATTCAAATAAATCTTCAATGGAACCGGTTCAATATCCTTCTCGACAAAAGAAACTTTATAAATTGAGTTGTTTAAATGAAACGAAATTAACTTCAGAACTGCAGATCTCGAACTTTGAAAGGTTTTCCCTCTTTCGATGTTCTCACTTATTGGAAAAGGATTTTTTTCCCTTTCTTTGTTCTTACATGCGGAAAGTGTAGGAATCAAATTCGGTACCACAGCTACTTCCGATCAAATGTCTGATATCCATGCATCTTTAACTATTGTAACTTTCGATTCCACAGATTTAACGAGCAAGTACATCTCGTGTAGTCAGCTCGGTGGGTCTTTGGCGGCATTGAGAATCGAACCTCGCCCTCCCGGACAAAAGACCGGTTCTCTAACCACTCGGTTACAATTGCCCGTATTTTAGTTTGTAAATGGGAATTATAAAATTATCATTATATTTTATGCTGTCTGTGTAGAAACTAGCTCAATAGTTCGTAAAAACCTGTGTGTTCGTAAATTAAAAGTTCGTAAGAACAAGCATCTGCTATATAAATAAAATGTAGATCGATTGTTGACACTTCTAATAATATAAAGAAATAAATGTACACATACCCATAACTTTTCATATTTATTTCCACTTGGAAATGAACACATGGCATCAATTTCGTATAAAGTAAAATGACTACAAATAAGCAAAAACGAATTCCTTGCCGTTATTTATATATTATCAATAAATGTAAAAAACTCTTTTTTATAAAATTTCAATGATATAAGAATTTGATGCTATATATTTGATATTACTAATATTTCCAGTGAGTCGGGTATCAAACGTACAAACTGCAGAACAGAAAGCCAATTCTGAACATTCAGCTCAGCTCAATATTACTGACAATTATAAACTAATCATTATGTATTATGGTAAATATAGATAGCATACGTATAATAAAATTATGTGCTACCTATATTTATACTATAATATATAATGATTAATATAGTAGAAACAAAATTGAAGAGCGTGAGAAAAAGAAAAATAGAAGTCTGGAAGTTTATTTAGAGTGCGTGGGTTATGCTTGAAAAGATTATACATTTGCTCTCAGAAGAAAGTAATGCAGAATTGATGTGCTCTTCTCCCCCACCCCCGGAAATATCGTCACTTTTTCTATTCGTAAGCTGCTCAATCATTTCATTTCCTCAATTTCCTTGGACTGGCGGCACGTGTTTCTTGTTCTTTTTCCCGCCTTCTTCGGGCTCACAAGTCGTTCTGAAAAAAATTTTATTGCCCTAAGAAGTCGCGCCAAATTGAAGAAAATTAAATAGCTGCTTTGTGATAGTTTATTCAAGAATAAAGAAAATTCGCTGTTTATGGAATAAGATGATATTTTTTTCTATTCATATTTGTACTAAAATACAAATTGTGTATTGTTGCAGTGTGATATAACATGTTGTATCATTTTTATCTCTTGAAGGTCGTAGATTCGATACCTGTTGTTGTTTCTAATCCCAGATAGTGTAGATAAGCCAAACCATCTCCATAAAACCAAAAATCATTAAAAAGTCTAAAAATAAAATAGGATTCTCATAATGTAAGATATCACAGAGGTATCAGAAGTTTTAATTTTTATATATTTTTTACAAAATATTTATATATTAACATGTTTTTAATTTATATATATTTTTACATTTTACGAAGGCACATATATTCTTAATTTTTACATAAAAATATATATAAATTTTTATTTTTTTCATAGAGATATATATGAGAAATAAAAATAATATATGCCTTTATATTTTTTGCATGGTATTGCCATTGTTGCCAGTATTATGATTAGTTTTCCCAAAACAATCAAGTTCCTATTTTTTCAATTCATATTTAATGAGAAACGGCATTAATATTACATAATTCCAGTAATTTAAAAAAATGAATTTGACATAACTTACTGTCTTAAATACATTCCCTACTCACATACTTTAAAGTTTATTCAGGTTTTTAATGATAAACATAAGCTTTAAGGAGGTTATATCTGATAGCATTTACCTAGTTGGAAACCTAATTTAACTGTCAGAAAAAATAGTATAAGAAACACTTAAAATTAGTCCCGGAAAACCACCCCTAAAAAGAAAAGAAGCCCAAGAATTTCAGCCTTAAGAAGGTTGTCTTATCTCTAATAAGCATGCCATGCCCAAAATACCTTCGAGGGCTAAAAAACCGGAGATTCCGGATTCTCCAGAGAATTGAGTTTGGAGGCGAAGAAAAAAAAATTTCTTCGGCTATTTCTTACAAAAAGCTTCTTAAGAAGTTTTTTTGCTCTCCCCACACCTTGCAGCTGCGTCCGCCGAGCATATTTTTTGGTTTGTTTTGTTTTAATTTCAGTTCCCTAACACTTTTCCTAAGCTCCAGTAATTTTGCCTTGAGTGTAATAAATGGGGAAAACTGTTTTTAGTCTGTGGAAAGAATTCTTGTAAGTGGTAAAGTTTTCATAGAGATTCCCTTTTCGCCCCGTTTTCAAAATTTCTTTTTTTTTCCTGGGAAACAATTTTAAAAACGATTATTACTGACCTGGATTTTTATGCCCATAGCAATTTAGTCGGATATGTGCACGCTTAACTGTTTGGTCTTAGTTTCCTAAAAAATTAAATTACTCACTCGAGCTCTTTGATGCATAGTCTAAAATGTGAAAAGTGGCTTCGTTATTACTAAATTTTATAATATATTCTCAAAAAAATATAAATTTTCGAGCAAATATTGTACATTGCGAATATCACTTTTTAGAGATTATTTTAGTCAGATTATTAACGTTATTTTTTCAGATTACCCCATTCCTTGAGTGGGTCTATTAAACTGAGAACCAAGCATGCTTGGAAACTAAACACTGAAGATTTTGCGTTAGGATGAGCATCTAATACACGATTCGCACCTTAGGGTCTTCGGTAAATAAAATAGATATGGACACTGTAGTCCTTAGTGCTGTCATGTCATTGGGTTTAGCTTTTATTAAATTTATTTTATTGTTTATATTTTAGGCTGCTTCTCAGATTTTTGACTCTGTTATGATGTAAAAATTTTATGTGCCCTCTGGTAGATAACGGCTTCACATTCTTGCCTGGAAGGTTGTAAATTCGATTCCTGACCCGGCCGTTTACATTAAAAATTCAATCGTTTTCTAATATCCCTCCTTTGATATTGTGAAGCTTGGAAAAAACGCCAGCTCAGATGTCGAGTTAGTCAAATGATTTTTCCCCCTCAAAATTACGAAGTAGTGATGGTTTTATATGATTTTGGCAGTAGAAATAATTAACTGGAAATATATATTGTAAAATCGCAATCTTTTTATCACTATTGCCTGAAGAATTGCCGCTTACTCTGTCTAGTGGTCAGCGTGCCTGACTGCTGATTGGGAGGTCCTTGGTTCGGACATGGATGCACTTTCTCCCTCTCTCTCCTGTCTTTGCCCTTTTCTTGTAAGAATTAGTTGTGAATGGTTGTCTACCCTATAAAATGGTGTTTATAGCATGTGTGTACTCAGAAAGTATGATCAAAATATGGTTCAGTTGGAAAAGTGGAACAGCGGACCTCATATTGCCAGCCTAACTACTACAAGACAACAGCAACAAGATCAATCTGAAGAGTTAAACTCCTGTATTGACGTCTTACACACCAAGCTACCAGAGAAAGATCATTAGAAGGTACTGAAGTTATGCTCTTGTGTGCATTTATATCATATTGACTTTGCACTGACTCATTTAACTTCCCATTATTTTTTGGATAATTGGATAAGAAAATTTCATTGCTGCCATCAAGTTATTGAAATAAATTATTTTTATATTTTATCATATTAGTCTTGTGAATTTAGCTTTCTAATTGTAGGTTGTTTTTTTTTTTATGGCTAACGTTTCTTGTTTGGTACCACGGACTAACAATTCATGAAATTGGTTGACCATCCCCTTTCTCATACTGAGATCACTGCTCAAATCTCGGCGAAAGATATGAACAGTTGCCGATATTGTGCTTCTCATACTATCGGGAACAGGGGTCGTTTTCATTATCGGAAGATAGTGAGATCCAATCCCGGTTCAACCGCAGATGCATCATGTTCACTAAAGACGGCAGGGACACATTAAATATATCGTAGTTGCAATGTCCTCCAAGTGAAATGAAACCCTTTTGGCAAGCCAAGTATAAGTGGTCATCTGCTTGATAGTTACTTCTAAATTGCGAAGACTCTTTCTTACCTGACTGCTTACACTAGCTTATAGGACCCTACTCGGGTTACTATTCAGGGTTCAGTATGCTGGTGCAACAACTTCTCATCATATCTAATAATGAAACAATAGCTTCGTGACAGGATCAAGCTCTTCTTTGAAGATTGTCCTGAAAGTTCAACAACAGATGATTAGTGTTAAGTTTCTACACACTGCACGTGTGTCGGAGAAAGCATTTGATAGTTTTCCGTGTTTCTTGCCTTGTTGTACGTAAATTCGGCCAATTGTCTATGAAAATTCACCCTTGAAGGTAATTTAGTGGGTTGATATTAGAGTAACTCCTTAAAGCATCGAATTTTCAGCATTAAAAAGTTGCCGTTTTGTTATGTTTGTTTCTTGACAAAAATTAAGTCCGTCAACCAACCAAACCAGCCATTACAGCATTTGAAACGAACTGGCCACAAAATAGTTAAAGCTACGACATCTGAACAGCAACAGTTTGTTTTCTAGATTTCCACCTTTGACTGTCATTCTTGTAGTGGTTTATGATGCATTTTAAATTCTAAATTCCTATCGAATCAGTCAGACAAAGTGTAAAAGTAAAGTGACAAATAAATCACTCCTTTCGATATGAACCTCTTGTAAACAATGCAAAATATCATTTACTAACACCAAAATGACATATTTCGTCATAAAATATGTCATTTTAGTGTTAACAAATGAAAAATAAATGTTTAAATATTATTTGTATAAAACATATTTTGAAATACAAATATTAACAAAAACATAAAAACTTTACAAATTTTTATAAAAATCTGTACAATAAATCTGAAATATTTATATCTCTTTTCTTAGTACTTAATATACATTTTAATGCAGTCAGACTGTCTCAAACACCCCCTTAATTCTGATACATTTCATGAAACAAGGTTTTGATTTGAGAAAGGGTAGAGTGTGGTCTGCATGCTGTCTCAAGGCGACGTCGAAGCTCCATGCAGTGTTGGAATGCCCGAAATAGATCTGGTCCCGAGGTGCTTGACCACTATGACGTCACCCGACGGCGCTCAGTTAAGCGACGCTGTCTTTTGTGACACCTCATTTAAGTTTCTGGAATTCGAGCTGTCAGACGTGGAATTCCGCCGCACTTTATGGCCATAGCGCTCCTGGGCTTAATGCGAGTTAATAATATATACTGCGGTACTGATTGCGACAGTGTACTGTTTTGTACTGAATTCTATTATTTGTTTCTTATTCTAAGAACTTTGTCATTAGAAATTAATATAAATTTGTTTTTTTTAATAAACCTATTGTGGATGTAGCATATTAAAAATGAAATGGTAAATATTATTGTTTTTATTACTGCGTAATATGTAATATGTTTCCTGCCAAAGATGTTTGGGAAAAAAAAATTAATTCGACTATGAACTAGCCGCGTTTGATGTTCTGCCCAATTTGAATTTTTTCTTTTAAATTAATCTTTTTTATTTATATTTTATAACTTTATTTATCATTATTACTTTGTTTTATTTGGTTCGGGAACGTTTCAAACTAGTAGCTAGGCCCTTAGCGCTTTGGTTTTCGTTCTTTACCATTTTTTTCCAATGGTGAGCACTTAGTTGATGAACCCCATGCCACAACAAGGCCAGAAACTGCTACTCACTTGTCGTTACCCAGCGGACACAATGGGAACTAAGTCACTGAGCGCTGTCCGCGCCATACCACCACTAACCCGTTTATAGGGTGGGCCGCATTCATACATCATCACATAAGAAAGATCAGAGAAACACAGAGAGAAGAGGGTAAGAAAGTAACATCCATGTTGGAACCGGGATTCTAACCCGAGATCCACAGCTCAGACGCTAACCACTCTGCGTCTGAGCTGTGGGTCATTTCTAAAGTCATTTCTTATAATATTAGCAAGTAAGTTTTTTGCTATTGTTTTGTTAATTTTCTGCTAGTAAAAGCATTGCGAATTTCTACTGAATATAATATTGCATTTCTATCCTTTTAAAATCAGTGACGCTCCTCTCAAGCACATGTAATATGTTTTTGGAGGTCGATGTCTGGTAACCGAAGCTACGGACCTAGTGTTCCCTTACATATGTCTATGTGTTCACTTCATCTTTATATATATTGAATTTCTAAGTTTCAGTAAAAATCAGGAGCATAACACTTGCATTGGAACACTTCTTTCCAGAGGCCGTGGTGCCCTACCTGGTTAGAGCGTCGGTCTCATTATTGGAAGATAGTGAATTCGAATCTCGGTTTAACCGGTCATGTTCGCTAAAGGTGGCTGGTACACGTTAAACACAAGAACGGCTGGATGACGTTAATTAGGTCATGGTTGCAATGTGTTCCAAGTGAAATGATACTTTTGCGAATATAGAAGGCAAAATATTAGAGAGCCTCCTGCTTGGTTCCTGCTTCAAAATAACGAAAATCCCACCCGGCTGCTCCTATTTAATTACTAGAACCCAACTCAGGGCTAGATATAGAAGAGCATACTAGAGGAGTACCAACAACATTTCTTTCGTAATTCCCAGATAATAATAATTTAAAACATAGATTAGTTTTCTAATTTTTTGTCATTCTTTGGTTAATATATTCATATGAGGGATAACTTAATCGAAACCTATAATTAAGAAGGGAATCTTAAATCCACATCTTAGAAGGGACTTGAATTCACAAACCGCTTACCAAAAAGACATTTGAGTCTAGAAAAATCTTACATATATGGTCATTCCAAGAATGAATGTTTTCTGATGGTTAAACATGCTGTATTTATACTTCAGAGTGAAATTTTTTGATTAGGTTATGCTTTACTTGTTTGAAAATAAATTATGCTACCTATGTGACTTTTGTTTTGCTGCTTAGCCCCAACCGATATATTTTTCGGAAAATAACATACACTAAGATGGGGAAGTGATTCTAATCTACTGTCGTTGATGTTGGTATTGAACCCGTGACTTTTAGAACACGGTAACGATGTCTTTATTTTAATGTAAAAATTTCTATAATTTTTAAACTTTATGTTCGATTTCTATTCTTTTATTGATATTCTTTAGTGATCATCAAATTATTGTTAGTTTTTATCACGCTCATTTCTAAATAATTCTTTATTAACCTAAACAACTAAATACCGTCAACCATAATTTTGTTCCAGTCACAAGTAATGATTACTGTAATTACGTACGCCACTCCCACTTCTATTACACCAAAGAAGAGACAGCAAAAAACGTATTATGTATTTTTACCCGTATTGGAATATCCTTCTATAGATTCAAGTATCGAACTAGTATTATTCTAGATATGATAATGAATGTTTCCTTTGCTAAGCTATTGGTAAGCTAATTGCTTAGCTCTATAATAACCAAGCTATTGGTATCTTTACAAAGCTATTGGGCATGATAATGAGTATTTTCTTTATTGAGCTAAGATGCTAATGCGGTTCCAAACCACATGAGCATCTTATAATGGTTAAGTTGTTACATATTACTGAATTTAAAAGATACGTAATTGAGAAATTATAATGTATGTATTTTGTAAGTTTGTTCTTTCGATTTTCAACACTTCGTATATTTTGGGTTATATAGCACTATATTTATTATCATTTGATAGCTTGCGTTATTTTTTTTTTAATTTTTAATTTATTGTATATGTAACTAGTTTCAAGTGATATTAAAATCAATTAATCATTTTTTTTTCAAAATTCATAATTTTTTTAAAGTTTGTTACATTTTTTATCCTATACGAAATTCAAATCGTTTTAAATCTCATTTATAATGTTATTTTAAAAAGATATATTTTCACTATGTTTAAATATTTCCTACTTTGTTACTTTAAAAAAATTCCTTTTTTGTTTTAAACATTACTAAGTGTTTTATTTATTTATTAATCAGGCTGCATATACTTATTTATAATCTCAAACTAAATTGAATTATTAATTACTTGCCTCTTTACAAAGATGAAATCTTATTCGTTCCTTTTTATTGTTGAATTCATTTTCTGTATTATTTGCAGTTTCCCGTTACAGTTAATAAATTTTAAATTGCTTTCAATAATTAAATACACTCATTGTTGTACCTTTTTCTTTAAAATTCACTGCTTTCTTTTCTTTATTTTATACTTATTGTGTTAAAGATTGAATTTTAGTTCAAATATTTTTGAATTATTAACTATGTACTATTTAGGAATAAAAAAATCGCGCTTTTTATTTACCCAGTAGAATTTTTTTAGCCATTTTTGTGTTAATTAGGATGTGTTAATTTCTTAGAATTGTAAATTGCTTGGAGGTATTTAAAGTATTTTATTTTGTGAGAGTGAAATCTTGCTTTTTTGTTTTCTTTTTAATTTATTTCTTTTTACATTTAATGTATCGAATCTTTATTTCGGAACAAAAATGCTTAGATTTTAGTTACACAGTTATTTCAAAATGTATATAACATTTTTTGTTTCTTTTTTATGCATTGTATTAAAACTCTTCGTTGAAATAATAACAGTAAGAAATGAAGAGGAACATCCCACACGGAAACAAAAAAAAAGTTCCCTTAAAAAGTCGTTAATTTTTGCGCAAACAAATCGTTCATCAAAGTGGAGACACCTATTAAAACTGTAAATATTATGTGTGACCAGTGTTTCGCTTTTACGGTTTTGCAAATACGGTCTTTTGGTATCTCCTTCCTCCCCCCCTCTCCAGCTGACTGATGAGCTCGTAAAAATACGGTCGTTAAACGGAATAGAAGTTAACGCATTTTCTTCAATTTAGGGTTGATCGCGGTTTCTAACACCAGATGGCGTTGCTTTTCCTTTTCCATAGTAGGCTTACAGCTTCTCGATTTTTATCCCGTTGGGAACAGAAGCGTGGATGTTACATTTTCGTCACGCAATCTTGGGTTTTTTTTTAATAAATATTTTTTTGACCACCCTATGTTACTTTGTTATTCACACAAACTGTCTTCAGTAATTATTTTTTACATTCTTCTTCAAAGTTTTGCTTGAAAAATTTTTATTTTCCTTCCTTCAACTCATTTGTCCTAATTTAAAGTAAAATTTTTCTTTCGTGAACTGTGTTGAGTTAAAACTATTCGTTTCGCTGGGGTTTAAAACTTTTTTTTTTTCGTCTTGCTTAAATACGCTTTTTTCATGAACCTAATTAAGCATAACTTTTTTTATAACCATCCTCTTCCTCTTCTTCTTCTTTTTTTTTTTTTTTGTTCCTTGCTTTGTGAGAATTTTGGTGCGTTTATTGAAATAGAACCAGATTTCACTGCTTTTACATGCACATTTAAATGAGAATGATGAAAATATTTAAAATTCTGAAGTTTCTTAAAGACTGCTTCACCAGATCGTTTGCGCAAAATGCAAACGATTTTTTTTATATATAAAATATTTTTTTTTTAGGACTTTGAAAGCAATTATTATGTAAACTTTTATTTTAAACACGCTCGAAAGTAAGTTAGTTATTAAAAATAAAACCTAGTAGATAGGCACAATTGTTTATTTTTATTTTGAACTTATTTTATATTTTAAAACTGAATTTTATATATTTTGTGGAAGTTCCTATTCACTAAACTAAATCTAAATTATCAAAAAGTATCTACATATAAATCATATGATGTTTGTGATTTGGAAACAAAAATGAAACCTAGTACATTGCAATGTACTAGGTTTCATTTTTGTTTAAAATGAAACCTATGTAACAAATATTTCATGACGAAAGCAATTGCTTTCGTCATGAAATATTTGTGAGCATAAGTTCAATGAGACAGAATTTTTCGGAACTTATGCAGATATATACGACATTAACTTAACATAATCTGAGCAAATTTCAGGATTAAAATGTTTTACCAGAAGGGATTCTTCGTCACATTATATATATTATCTTAAAATATGTATAGTCGTGGAGGCCTCTTAAGTTAGAGAGCTCATTCTCGTTATCGAAAGACAGTGAATTCGAATCCCGAACATAAACTGATCTGTTGTGCCGTTAAAGACGTCTGTGGTTAAATCAAATGCATCTTGAGTGCAATGTCTTCCGTATGAAATGATATAGCATGACTTGGGGTGGCAGTCTTCTGCTTGGTCTTTGCATCTAAAGCCACTTTTAGGGCTATAATTGCACATACGTACTAGGTACTTTACTACATTTGGTACCATCGCTCCCCCCCTGTAATGGTTAAATGGGGAAATCGGAGTATTTATGTAACAACAACATGTTTATTGGCTAAATGGAAATTAAATAAATTAAAAAAAAGCAAAGAAGTATATTTTTAAAAATTTTTATCATTTTTAAGGATATATAAAATAACTCTGCCTTTCGGAAGAACGTATGTAACGTATCTTTTCGCGACTGGCAACGAACCCGAAACTTATGCTTTGGATGAATGTTATGGGGTGCATTGAGATAACTATACCCGATGTTATTCACAGGCAGTTTCCAGAGGGTAAATTTGATATTTTATAATCATTATTTAAGTAATTTCTTTACTTAAATTGTAATCAAACTTTAACTATGATTTTTGTATAGACTACAAAAACAAGAAAAGAGTTTTAATAAACTAGAAAAAAATATTTTTAATAAAAACCAGGATGAAACATTAAGAAAATAAAGGAAAATTTTCAAGTAATGGAGAGACGTAGAAGAAATCGAAGTGAAAAACAGGATAAATACGAAGAAATAAAAGAGAAAAGAAATACACACACACGCACACATATACACAAAAAAGAGATAGAGAGAAATTTATGTATGTTTTTATGTATGTTTGCGTGTTTTTTCTGGTTATATATATTGCTGGGGAGGAGTAATTCGAATATTTAAAATTGATTTTCTACCACTGATTCCAAGTGCTGTTGGAAATGTTGAACAGCACATGCTACTCCGATGTTAAGATTAAGAAGGAATAGAATCTTTCAACTCAATTAGCGTCACACAACATCCTATTTGTATTGTTAAGGACCCCAAAGTTTAATTAATGAATATATTAACTGCATGCTTCATGAACATGTCAATAGTAGATGAGTCTCCCAGGCTTCAAATAAAATTATTCAAATAATTTAAAACCTGAAATTTTGGTGTATGAAGTTATACACATTCAAACAAAAATTCCTATTTAAACAATCATAAAATGCTTCATTTTCATAATGTAAATATCCAATAAGAGATTTTATTGTAGTTGACGCCGCACTCTTGAAAATGGAAGTGAATACACGTCTAAGCGTCGAATCCTATAAAATATATATATTTTTCTTTTTTTACCTTTTGCTCAAACAGTCATCATTTAATTTACTGAGGCATTCAACGAAAACAAACACCTGTTCTTTTTAAAAGACTTTCCAATTTCCATTTAGATTTTACTTCGTAGTGTTTGCCGAGCGATGAACGTTAATGCAAAGAAAAAGCGAGCGACTCTCTTTTCTGAAACTTCTTAAAAACCCTTCCTTCCATATTTCCAGAATTTCGTACCGTCGAAAACCCATTTCGCTAGTTTTCTTCGGCAAACACATAAATGCCGGTTATATCAATTATCTCATCGGCTTCAGTTATCATATAATAAAACCTTTTATGGACAAACAGTCTTGTATTCGAAAGTTTCCAACTCTAGAAGGAGGGTGGAGCAGCAAAGAAAAAAAAGGTAATACATTTTAGAATCGTTAAGTAATGTTTTGATGGCGAAAGAATTTTCAGACGTAAAATAAATCATTAAAAATAAATCCAAATGAAATTGTTTACATAATGTACGGGAATTAAAAGCGATTGAGTGTTTAAAATGATTAAAATATGTTAAGAAAAATCTCATAGTTTATTGGTTTTAATGTATTATTAAAAAATTACTATTTTGTTCCAATTAAGATGAGTTTTAAATGTGTTATTTTATGTTGATGGAGATAAAAGTTGGTAATTTAAAGTGTTCACTCATCACCTTACAGTTAACACTCCAGTACGATCTTGTCATTCCCAAGTGAGTGGGTGTATTGGGTGGGCGAAAGATTCTGTTTCCAATGTTATCATACGATAGCATTATTGTTGCATAATGCCCGGCTGCTATGATCCTTTTCCATCTTTTAGCTCTACAAGGGGAGGAAGTGCTACCACCTTATATAATGGGACACTCAATGGGTGCTTTAAACTTAGTCCTCGTACTTTTGAAGCAGTGACCAAGCAGAAGATCCCTAAATTTAACCTGGCTTTTGTATTGTGGTAAATTCTTATTTCAATTTCTCTGTCAGCTTTTTATTGTAAAATGCCATTCTTTTTAAAAAACAAATATTTTATTATATTTTAAGAATTAAAATTGTAAGCTAGTAATTAAGAAATTAAATTTCACATCCTGTGGCATGGTGGCTTGGTCGGTTTGAGCGTTCGTTGTTGTTATCGGAAGGTTGTGAGTTCGAATCTTGATCCAATCGGTGATCTGTCATGTCGGCTGGGGCAGATTATATATGCCGTAGTTGCAATGTTCTCCATGTGAAAAGATACTTCTGGGGGCAGACCAAATATGGGGTCTTCCGCTTGGTCCCTGCATCTAAATTATGAAGGACAACCTACTTTAGGCGCCCCGCGATTTTATCCACACACACACCCATATGTATATATGCTAATTTTAGAAGCGAAAAGATAATCTTTGAAAGATAAAAAATTAACGAAAGAATTTATTATTATTTTCCCGTGATTATGCTTTATATTCATTTGATACAAAAGAAAAACTCTGAAACTCGCAATTAATCATCTCGACTAAATAATATAAGAAACCTCTATTTTTGCTCGGGACGTAGTGGCCTGGTTGGTTAGGGCATCGCTCGCATTAAAGAGAGGTTGTGAGTTCGATTCCTATCTTAACTGAAGATACGCCATATTCACTCTGTCGGTTGTGGCACGTTAAATAGGTTATGGTCGCAATGTCACCCAAGTGAAATGATACCCCTTGAGAGAGTAGGTCAAGGGGTCTTCAATTTGATCTCCACTTCTGAATTTCTAAGACTTTCATCTGGCTGCTTCCACTAAAAGGTAGAGACCAACTCTGGCAAGGTACAGGGAAGAGTATACTAGTTCAATAACATAATGTTGGAATCAAATTTGTAATTTATATATATTTGAGCCTTAAACTGCCTGTATTCAACCACAACGAAGCCATTTTTTAATAATTACTTTTCATATAGTAAACAATTTAAAATTGAAAAGAAAAATGTGGCATTGATTAGTAACAGTTGCAGCCAGATATAAAAGAAATTAGTCTCTTGTAAACAAATAACAAACTGAGTTTTTGAACACATTTTGTTGATATTGAATTTATTAGTTAATTTGCTAACAGCAATTTAGCAGTCAGCCAAATCAACTGTCGTTTCAACATTATCACTTTTATTCCTAGTTTAACATTTGGATTGACATTGTTTTTAGACTACGTCAAATGTATATATAAACTAATGAAAAACTCTCTTAAAATTAACTAGTTTTAATATTTGTAAAGATTAATTGGGTTTCCTTAAACACATTTTGCTGATAGTAAATTCCTTAGTAAATTATCTAACAGCAATATAGTAGTTTACCAAATCGCCTAACACCCTCGTCTTAACTAAACTTTTATTTTTTAGCATTTAATTTGGCTTGTTGGCTATTGCCAATAAACCATATACAAACTTATTAAGAATTTCTTTAAAATAAATTAAATTTATTGTTTTTATCGTTTAATTGTTTTTTTTTTATTCTAATATATTTGTATTTATATGAAATGAATTTAAAAATCGTTTTTAATCATAACTTTTAATGTGCTACTCTTTTTTTCAATTTTACGAAATATAAATTATTAAACGACAATTGCTTAGTTACATTTTTTGTAATTTACAAAATATTTGAATTGTAAATATGATGTACTAATTTGATAAATTTAATTTCAGGTAAGAAAATGTTAAAATTAACTTGAAATCCCTATTTGTTTCGTAAGTACATTTCAGAAATTTCTTCTTTTACGTTGTATTTTTCAAAATTGTTTCGATAAGATATGTTTAATTAATTTTTAATAAATGTTTTATAAGAGTAAAATAAAAAAAATATTTGCCAGAAAAATTTAGAATCACATGGATATTACTTATAAAACTTATTATTAAGACTCCTTAAGTCTTCAAATTGTTCAAAAAGACATTTCAAAATTATTTTGATAAATTATTGCTTTATAAATTACTTAAGAAATCATTACTTTCTTTAGATTGTTTTTATCAATTTCATTATTTTATTAATATGTATCAATAATTTTCTTGAAGTATATTACATATATGTGTATATTTCTAGTAGTATACATATATGTATGCAGATATATACTATTAAAAATTGGATTTTTTTAGAAACACATCTCTGCAATTATTTGGATGAAAAATACATTGTCATGTTTAATAAAATGTAGATAATTTTGCAATTTATAAAGGTATTTTTTTTCCAATGGCAGATTGTAGACAGTTACACAACTGCAACAGAGTCTATTAATCTATTGTTTTCTGATACCAAGGAACCGGCCAGACACAACGACCCCTTAGCCACCGACGCGTTGCCTCTGGTGCAACACAGGGGTGGGCCACCATCGCACCCTCACACATGCCATAGGGACCCGTTTATAGGGTAGGCATCATTCATACTTCATTCACACACACAATGAAATGACAAAGAAAGATAGAAAGTACATCCATGCCTGAACCGGGATTCGAACCCAGGACCTCCCTATCCGTCGTCAGGCACGCTGACCACTAGACAAGTTGACCGATAATCATAAAGGTATAAGTTCATTGATTAAATCTAATATCTATGTATTGAATAATTTGGAACTTGTTTTTTAACGGAAATAGAATTATTTACGTAAAATTATAATAAAAAATAAAAATAATGTTTTAATATAATAATTTCAAGTTAAAAACATTGAAATTTTGTTGTTTAATCCAGAGGATTCCATTAACCGCAATCTACTATTCTTTAAATAGTTTCTGAATTTCAATGAAGTTTACCTGTAAATTCATTTTGAGAAAACATAAATGATGTACTGAGAAATCTACAGTTGCAAAAATTATTTCGGAATGTGTAATTTTTGTAAAGGGGGACGTCTTTTCCTTTTCTTATTTTGCAATCACACGTGGGAAATGGGAAAAAAAACAATTTTCTCCTATTTACTTAAGCAAAAGTATCAAAGTTGATTAAATTTTGTATTTGGAATAGCCTTAAAGAAAAAAGAATGAATGACGTAAACTGTATTATTTTTGAGTAAGATTTAGGACAGAAAATGTTTTTTGAATTACGTAGAAACAGGAGTTAAAATGAAGACAGTGTCAAGTTCCCGTCCCCCTTAAGCGAATCCCTTACTGCTTTATTATTATTATTATTATTATTTTTCTTTAAATCGAAAATGAAAATCGAACGAAACTTTAACCGTGTTTCTTTTCCCACTTTTCCCGAAATTGTTTCCTTTTTTTACCCCTCCTGATCTTGATGGAACTGATATATATATATTTTTTTTCTCTTTGTACTTCTCTGAATAAAGCTTGCTTCCACGCGTGTCGAAAGGAACTCCGGGATGAAAACAGGAAAAGTAGGAAAGAAAAAAAAAAAAAAAAAAAAAAAAGGAAACTAAGAAAGAAAGAAATGGGTCTTTAATCCGTCTCCGATTGGTGGATATTGATCACGTGACTCCTCGCTCTGCTGGTTGTCGAAATGAAGATGGATGATTGGTTCCTTTCGAAGAATGAGCGGGAAAAAAGAAGAAGAAATAATTATCGAGTAGGACCAACTCCTAGGACTTTTAGGATAAAAAAAAATGAAGGAAAAGGACATTTGGAGGAAAGAACTTTAAAAAATAATGCAAAGGAAAAAAAAAATGAAAGAACAGATATTGATGAAAATGGCTTTCGTCGGGAAGGTCGTCAAATTTTTTTGATGAGAGAAAGGGAATATAAAAACGAATGATTTTTTTAACACATGTGAATCTCGAACATTACGCCCGCCAACTTTAAAAATCTATATTTTATCCATTTCCAGGTACATTAAGGACGTTCTTCAATCGATCCGGTATTTTGAATATTTTTTTAAATATGTGTGAAGGTGCTTTGATCGATTTTAAAGTCCATCTTTTTTTTTTTTTTTTTTAAAAAAAAGAACTAAGTAGTAAAGAAATTTAAATTGTTCTTAAAATCATTTCTGTCTTTATAACCCTACAATTCTGGAGGAAACAATTATTTTACAGATCGCTTGCAATTCTTCAGCTATATCGTCTGCAGATTTCTACTATAGTTTGCATTTATTAAAAAAATATTACTTATAATTTTTATGTTGTAAAAAATTACATAAATTATTTTCATGTTATAAAAAAATTATACATGATTTTATAACAAAAAAAAAGTTGTTATCGCGTTTCAAAATACAGTCACGTTTTGAGAATATAGATTTCGAATAATTTCTAACATTCCGTATAGTCAATATTGAAATTGCAACACTGAGATTTATTAGAGTTGAGCAAAAGTCATTGATCGATATAGATGAAAAATTTAAATTTCATATCGAAAAATCATCTCATTTATTTTTAAAAAAAATAAAGTGATTTTATAAGTATGTGTCAAATTCAAATTTATAAATTTTAGATGCAAGGGAGTAAAAAAAATACTAATATTATTTGTAAAATACCAAAGATTTGTATCGTACAGACATATATAAATTTTTTGTATCTATATTTTATATATACTAGTGTTACATAACATAATATATTAGTTTATAAACATGTTGAACAGACATTTTTTAGGGATAAATTCTTGA
The DNA here is from genome assembly GCA_030067965.1 of Latrodectus elegans. Taxonomy (NCBI): domain Eukaryota; kingdom Metazoa; phylum Arthropoda; class Arachnida; order Araneae; family Theridiidae; genus Latrodectus; species Latrodectus elegans. The sequence goes on from CM057815.1 coordinate 71,169,179, forward strand.
ATTTTCCTCTATGAACCAATGAATTTTATACCAGAAGTCCTTGAAAAATGATGAATGGAATAAATCTCTCTCTCGGTATATCTGTATATATATATATATATATATATATATATATATATATATATATATATATATATATATATATATATATATATATATATATATATATATATATATATATAATTGTTCATAGGATTTGAATCGGGAAATTTCAAATAAATTAAAGAAAAAATTTCCGTGTTTTTTCTCTCTATAAATTATCTATCTGAATACAACTCTTTCTTCCTTAAATTTTAAAAAAAATCACATATTTTTTTTCAAACATTCATACAATAATTCAGAAAGCTCTATATTTTGTTACAAAAACGTAACACTGTAAACGGCATAAAAGATCATTAGCTGAATGAAAAATGAGAGTAAATTAGTTTATTACTAGAAACCCTTTGGCGACTAAAACATACAGGTAGCAAATCAAAGAAAGACACATTTTTTTTTTCTAAGAAAGCTATTCCGCACCACAGCTGCAAAGCTTTTGACGCATGATTCGGAAACACTATGTATAAGGTACTTTTCTCTTTTAATCCTTTATGTACTTTTTCACCCACACTTTCCCTCTCCACTCTTCAAAGAATTCCCGCGCATTTGCTTATTTAATGAGCTTTTCTGTTTGCATGTGCGCGTATTTGTTTTGTCCGCCATTATTACGAGATTAACTGCGACCGTAATCGTGTTAACGCATTTGGCTAATTGCTGCTCCCTCCTACACTCTCCGCCCCAGATTTAAAACACCGATACCGCTAACGTGCCTAGATAGTTATAATAAATTCTGTTGTCCCGGTACGAAAGTAAGGCTTGCCTGTCTTATCTTTTTACCTCTAAAATCGTTTTAGTCACAAATATATGCATCTAATAGGCGCAATATTTTTTTCCCCTACTTTTGTTGGGCACGTGTTATAATATCGTAAATTCTTGGGCATGAAAAATGGATTTTCGTTCGGGCTTAACGTTATTAAGTTTTGACTAATGATTGTGGAAAAGCAATGTGTGTCCCCGATATCGTCCCCTGATAAGACGACGCTGCGTTTGTTAGGAAAACCTCCCGCGGGAAAGGTCATTACTGAAAGGGGGAAGTATAATTAAAAAAATAATAACACTGTGGGGGGGGGGTTGTGAGGAGTATTTTGTAAATAGTTTGGCGATAACTGAATTGTTGGCTAAAAACGGATTGTGCCGGGCTTTTGTGAAGGAGTTCATAAATCAAAACTAAAATGGCATTTTTAGTGGTGATGCAGCTGATATTGTATTTGGTTGTCGCCGGAGAATCGAACTCAGAACCATTAATATCTGCTCTTTTCTATCAGAACCTCAGGGTGGTGACGCGAAGTTTTCTTTGTGATTTTTGTGAAATTTTATGTCACATATATTTATTTATTGTAAAAATATTGTGACGAAATTATTTTAGTAATGCTTATAACAGATATTTTACTTAATCTATATCTATAACAATATGCCTTATACATGGTTAGTTTCAATAAATTTTATTATTTGTGTAATTTCTAGAAATACATATTCTAGTTATAAATTATTTCATTTTCCTCACATTGTGTTAGAGCTACTCCTTGAATCATTATTATGGATCTAATGCACAACAGATAAGGAATTATGAGAGAAATACCGTTATTCAAAATAAGAACAGAGTTGAATGCAAATTTTTTTTATGATGGACAAAGCAAAATCATTTTGAATGTTCATTACTTTGCCTAGGATCAAATGTATTGGATATAAAAATAAAAGAATGATTGGTATAATTATTAGATAAGAATTCATTGGTGTCTTCTATTATATATATATGTATATAAAGTAAAATTTGCGCTTCAAAATAAAAAGTTACAAGTTCGATTCCGCTACTGCTAAGAAGAGAGCGATTAATGTCGTTTTATACTTTACAAACACATTTATCTAAATAATAAAGGCTCAAGTGGTTATTGGGATTTTCTCTTACTGTATGTAAGAATAAATATAGGGATATTTTTAATAAATAAAAATATCATAAATATATCTTTACAACATCGTTGAGCTATTAAGTTGCTCAGTGAAGGTTTATTGTCATAGAAAGAAGCTTATCATCTACAGATTCATACTGCACATATACCTCAGATAAGTGGAAAGGAAAATCTTCCTTGTTATCCCTCACTAACATAAAAAATGATGTCTATTTATCATAAATAAACGATAAAGTCTACTTTTGACAAAAAGTGATGAATTAGATGTGAGATATGATTAAATTTTGCATTTAAGAATTAGAGACTACAGTTTACGTTGGATTTCCAACCATAACAAGCATTCAAACGTAATTGAGATTCGAACCCACAAACTGTTAAATTAAAGATCAGAGCTCATACTACCATCACATTTTGGAATTTTAATGAAATTTCAAACTTAAAAATAAATACCTATTTTTGGAGGAAAAGAAACTGAGGCAAGAAAAAACTATTTTTAATATATATATATATATATATATATATATATATATATATATATATATATATATATATATATATATATATATATATATATATATATATATATATATATATATATATATATATATATATATATAGATAGATAGATAGATAGATAGATAGATAGATAGATATTTTAACTTTTCGGCAGTACGTTGACCTTGAGAGAATAATCGCATGGTTTACCATCTAATTCCTATCATCCAGCCGGAAACAGCCCTGCTGAGAAGGGTTATACTCTTTCAATGCTCTGTAGGATTCAAGGATTCTCTGCGGTATAGAATAAAAAGGATAGTGCCAGTTCAGGGGTTGATCCCATCATTTCATTGTGGGTTGAATTACAAGGTTAAGAAGACATTGGGATATATTAATGAGACATTGAGGGTTAGACATTGGATATTATATATGCATATTATATTATATATGTACATATACATACATATATATATATTAAAGACATTGTATGACAAAAACAGCCAAAAAAAAAAAATCTTTGCATTAATCTACATATCTGTCACCGAGGAAAGATAACTGTAATGTTGCAAATAATTTATGTAGTCAGCGTTATTTAAAACCCATTTATTCCCAAATACTTGGAAGACATGTGCGATCTTGACAAGAAGCGTTAACCTTGTCCCTGTGTGTTGAGATCTTTTGGCGACGTGACACATTCAGATGTAGTTAGAGGGTCCTCTCGAACTGGAATGCATTTATCGCTCCACCCTTCTGATCTTTAAATAGACGCGACGGATGGGAGCTGTCAACTGCTGGCACACGTCAACGAGTTTGTCGGACAAGTATTCAAGTGGTGGGAGGTTACATGACAGGGAGAAGATTGCTTTTTCGCGATTCCAAGATCTAGGGTATACTGTGAGGGTCGTAATAAAGAGAATTTTGGTTTCGTAGTATCTCTTTTCAATGAAATGTCTTTTCATCGACCACAAATCGATTGCATATCATATACAAATGAATCAATGTTGAAGAACTTTTCTTCCATTTGTATATTACCATTATTTCGCTATTATATTATAATGAAATGTCGGGTTATAGAAAGTGGGAATCAATGTGAAGTTAGCAAGAATCTTGCATACTTATATCAAGGCTTTTTCTATAGGATATACTTTGAAAAACGCATTGCAAATAGCCTAACATCTAAAAGCTCTTGTAAGGCATATGAACACCATTTCATATATAGCGGGCCATATTTGCACAGCAAAAGGAGAAAACTCCCAAGCACCCATCCAAACAGTTGAGTATGATAACAACTCAATATCAATTACATAAATAAACATTAATTTCATCTGTGACAGATAGTGAACACGGAATTTTTCATTTCGAGGAGGAAGCCACTTTGGAGTCAGTGTTACTAAAATATAGTTAAATAAAATTAGGTCAAAACTACAACATATATATATATATATATATATATATATATATATATATATATATATATATTAATCCTCTCTATAACACGGTATATTGGTTCCAGTGTTTGGAAAACGTTTACGAGTATTCTTGTACAGAATGCTCAAATGACCTCATATAACTCATTATGTGCAAACGATTCATGCTTAATTTTTTTTCTTAAAAGGGGCTTAAATCGAATATTAAGGAAAAACTATGTTATGAATGTGAAATGTGTATGTTTTATTAAAATTAAATTAAGAACATTTTAAATAAAAAAAATTTATACAAATGAAACTAAAAAACAGTTATTGGCAGTTTTATTACATGGTTGTTTGCTGTAGGTGTTATCTGAAATGATAAATTATGTTCCATCGACAGCTTTTTTTTTAACCAGAATGTTGAATGTTTATATATATAGATTATATATATATATATATATATATATATATATATATATATATATATATATATATATATATATATATATATATATATATATATAAAATCTCGAACACATAACACTTGAATCTTGAAATAGAAACCATGTGTTCGTACACTATGAAGATATTTGTCAAGGAAAATTTTTTCATGTAAAAAAGTGTCATATATTGATTTATATATTGCTAATGCATAAACACGGAAAACTTTATGTTTTTCCTCGATTAAGTTTTAGTTTTTATCTGTTTTTACATTTAATCTTTCCCTAAATAAAGGAACTGAACATATAATTTCTTTAAAACTCACGGTCACACACCTAGATTACGGTGATCTTAAACTATGGTATTATTTGAAGCTGTGTGTGCTTAAAGGATAATATATAAATCTTCAAAAGTTGTGGAAAAGCTTAAAAAATGTGAGAGAGATCTTTCCGAAAATAATTCATTAAGTTTACGTGACGAATGGAAGGGTTTTTGGAAAACGCTACTCTTTGGATGGATGGATATCAATCTAAATAGTTAAACAATCTACAGGGTCTTTATTTTTCATTGCGAGATTTACCAACTAAGCATCTAATTCTTTTCTCTTCAAAGTAAACAATGTCTATTCTATATTTTTATGAATACTATTAATGTTGAAAAACAATTATGTTTTCACTAAACTTGGTCAAAAATAAGTTACATGAAACAAAGAAGATAACTTCCAATAACACGATTCAACAAATAATTGATATTACGTCTTTTGTGTACATAGTATTTATTAGCTACGATAATGCAAAAACAGCCATTAAAGTGAAGAAAACCGTATTAGTGTTTCTAATGATTTTAAATATTTTCCTTTCTTAATGCAAAAACATAATTTACTGTTTTAAAATTTAACTTTTCAAAAATTAATTGTCATTAAATGTATATAACTTTTTATAATATTCTGTTTTACATAACAATAAATTCTAAAATTTAAATATTTTTAATCTTAACTCTTCGTGAATATTCTTAGATTATTTTAAATTTGATTTATAAAAGCTTCTTTCTAATAGTAGTTTTCTTTATAAGTAATGTATAATTTCACAAAGTAGGATGTAATTACCAAATAAGCATACTGTAGATTAGTTGAAAATAAATTCTATAGATGGCGCTGAAATAACTATAGCTTTCCCATTGATTTGTGATTTTTCACTGGTATCGGCAAAAGAAAAAAAAAACTTTGAAATTGAAAACTTATACAAATAGGAAATGAAAATTGTAACAATCCTTATAATACCCAAAAATGAATTTTAAATGTATGAGCAAAAAAAAAAAAAAAAAAAAAAAAAAAAACAATGTTATGTGTACTATAATTTCTCTTAAAAAATAATGCTACAAAAAAAAAGCAAATAAATAAGAATTTTTTTCAATGCTTTATATATTTTTAATATTTATAGATTAATCGCATTTTCATTTGAAATATAAATTAAATGATTTCTAATTACTTGTCAATAAAATTTATTTAATTTAAAACTTGTTTTTGCATTTTGAACAAGATTATTTTATAAATTTTAATTGCTTTTACGATTGAATGACAGAAAAAATTTTCTTATACTAAAATGTTTGACAAATTAAATGAAATAAAATTTTTTGTTCATAAATTTTTAAGTTATTTGAAGTATTTTATTAAGATTGTTTCCACTGATTTTATGGTAAATTTGATAATCAAAAATAAGCAATATATAGAATAACATTTTATTCTATTATTTAGTTTTAAAAACTACTTAAGCTTTATTTTTTAATATTTTATTAAATTCTCATTAACAATGCATTGTAGGGACACTTTTGTCCAATATTTATTGTTCTATTTATTTTTATAAACGCGAACTAATTCCATTTTAAACGTCATAGAGATCGTCTGCTAAATTGGCTCGTCACATAGCTTCGCTCATATATATCGTCTGTCCCTGTGGCTCGTCTTATAACTCATTAAAATAACCATCTATCTTCCTCTAATATATATGCTTCAAATTTATATTTAGAAAACTACCTCTCATAAATCAGTCAAAATTACCTTTTAACGTTTCTGTGCGCATATCTTTACTTTTAAATTTGATATGTTAATAAGCAACTGTAAGTCAATATTTCAGTATCGGTAAGACTTCAAAATTATATAGAACGGAATAATAATAACATATCAGCGTGAATTTTCAGTCTATATTAAATGTGCTACGGGAGAAATATTCAAAATCGATCTGTCAGTAGGTTTGTGAACTACTCCATCATTTTTCAGATAAATTATTGCTTCAGTTTTATTCTCCCCAAGACGGGTCTCATTTTTTTCGATCCATCATTTGATTCGAATTATAACTCTTTATTGTATCTTTTTAACTATTTGATGAATTGTTTTCGCCGCATTTTTTGTAATTCTTTATCTGATTTTCGAACAACTGTCATTCTTCGATTGGTTTTTATAGAATTATTCATTGAATTTGTTATTCGCATTTATTATTGTAAGTTATATGCCTTATTCTGTACACGCATATAACGATTACTGTAAAAAAGATTCGTTTTCAAGGAATTGAAAATTTTTTTTAATTCACAGATCTTTTTTTAACTTTTTTGACATTGGAATTTATATATATATATATTTCAATTCCTAATTGCACACGAAGGCATGTGTAAAACATATGATAAATTTTTATGTTAATAATTCATAAAAATATTGGAAGCATGAAAATAAGGATTGAATTGTTGTAAACACGAACACACAAAACATTATTTTTATTATTTGGTAATTAGTTTTTGGCATTGAGTAATTTGTAAACTTATATATTTTTTTGTATGAAAAGTAAACAAAACTATTTATTTTTTATAGTTAATTTTTAAATTTTAATTTTTATTAATTATAATAATAACTAAAAAAATAAGTTTTTTTAAAAATTTTTCTTAAAATGTTTAAATATTTATGGAGGACTTCTTTCATCTTCAATTAACTTCATCGCATTTTATAATTTAGCACACACAACAAATGTGATTTTAACTATAAATTTTCTTTTTATAAGCACCTGAGTTTATTATTTCACAAAAAGATGGATTAGACATCAAAATATTTTTGACATTTTACACAAACTAGATATAATCAAACATTTCTTACAAAAATCTTAAAATTTATATTCAAGTATACATTTTAGTAGAATTGTACATTTCACACAATATAATGCAATACATCATTAAACACTTATTTTTATATTCACTTAAGCATATATCAATTTATTTATATACCTTACTTATCAAAAGAAATAATGCTCTAGTTAAAAAAAATACTTGCAAAGATTTCTTATAATTTATATACAATAAATAAATAACTTTAAATTATATAATAATATTTTAAGCTTAAAACAAATTTTTATGTGTTGATTTTTAATTAATCTTAATAATGTTTTTGTGAATTGTGTTTTCTATGTAATAGTTACCTTGTAATATTTTTCCTTTTATATTATTTTTAATTAATTCATTTTTTTTAGTCAAAAATGTTAAATTTTAAATGTGAATTTTTTAAAAAAAATAATATAAAAAATATGCTAATTTTTTTATATTTTCCTCAAAAAATACGCCGATTTCGAAAATTAGACTTAATACGATTCGTTGAAAATTTTCAACATACATCTTTGAATCCGGATAAAAGGAAATTTATCAGATTCTTAATTAACGGAAACTAGAAATTGTAACACTGGATACCCTTTTATATTTCTACAAAACATATTTTTGCCACAAAATATTCTTTTCCATTAATTATAATAATTTTCATGTTTAGAGTATTGTGTGTTGAATAATCATTCGTGATTTTGAAAGATAGCAGTATAATATATTTTAAAGAATATAATATAATTAACTTATCATAACAATTAGATCATAAATTTTCATTTCCTATTAAATTTCAGTCAGATACAAATAATAAGTATTTTAAATGAGTATTTCGAGCATTACCTTTATTTTTAAAAGTATTGAAATTTATTACAACATTTTAGACTGTTTAATACATATTCTGAAGCATTTCCAATGTCCACTTTATGTGAGTCGCAGGAACAATTTTTTTTTCAAAATATGTTTCAAGGGAGGAAATTGAAATAATCATTCAGACAGGTGGGAAAGAAAAAAAAAATGCAACATTCACCTCTCCTTGTTCCAAGGTGTCTGAGATCGAACTTGTAGCTTTTCAATCCTTGCCACGTGTTGCTAACATTAATTGTTTTGGTTAATGTTCTTATGTTGCTAAAGAGTCAAGCGTGGGCGTAACATGTTGGAAAATAATATCGCTTGTGTGTCATCTGGATTTACTACTTACCCATGTGGACCTTCGTAAGGGATATTTGAATAAGTGAATAATATTGATAAGATTACTATTTAAGATTCCCTATAATTCGTAATAAACTTTATTTATATATTTTAAAATTCATCGTCTTAGGAACAGGAGAAAAATATTTCTAAGGTAATGAACATCAAAAAGTAAAGTTGCATTTTTCTACTTAAAACAGGATTTTAAATATAAGCGATTTATTGATAATGCTACAGGTTTTCTTGATTTTAAAAAATTCTTTAATTCTTTATAGAAAATAATAATATTAATCTGAAATGCATATTAGAAGAAATTAGAAAAAGTAAATATCTTATATAAAAAATGGAAAATAAAATCATTGTGAAATATTAATCAATAATAAAAATAAAAAAGCGTGAAAGCATTCCTTTTATGAAAGTATTCCTTTTTCTCGATCAAAAATTTATAAGACAATTTTTAAAACAACGGAATAAGTGTTAAACTCACCTAAAAAGCAGATGCGAATAAAAAAATGATTGCTAGCAGACGATAATATCATAGTTTTATTTGTTTTATGATTTTAAAGTAAAAATTATCTTTAAAATAATTGTTTTCACTTATTGTTTTCGTTCAGAAATATTACAGTTGTATACATAAATATATTTTCTTTTTTCATAGTTAAACTAGATAATGTTATAAAAATGCCCCTATAAAGAATCTGAGAAAATAATAACTTATAGTTACTCTGTACTTGATTAATATACAATATTTTTAAATAATTTATTAAATTATAATCAATTTTTAACTGATTCACTCGATTTGCTTCAATTTATTCGCATTTCAGTGATTTAATAAGGCTTGTTCCTTTTTAATCTATTGTTGTCAAATTTTGTATTTTTAAATTTAATCATTATTACATTATAAATATTATTATTATAAAAATATGTGAAATGTGTGTGTGTGTTTTTTCCCTAATGAGAAAAGAATGTTATTCCCTTGAGTCAGTTATACTGCTGCCATCTACCGGTAAAGTTTGTACTTACACCGAGAACTGAAATCTTTGATTTGATATATTCACTTAAATTATAAAATTTAAACTTAGCCGCCTAGCTAAAATACAACTATTTTAATAATTTAATGTATAAGCGAATTAATAATAATATTCATTCTAAAAAAAAAGAACATTAATGAGCTATCAAAGAAATAAGTTTCATTTTAAAAGAGATTGTATTCGTATTATGTTTTATTTTTGAGGAATGTTACAGTTTTCAATAGTATTTAAAATATTTAAATATCATTAAAATTCTTTATTAATAAAAATTTATTTACTTAGCGTTTATCGATTTGTAAAAGAAATATTACATTTAAAATCTATTACATTACAACGTATTTACAATGTAGTACATATTTTAAAACCGAACGAATATAATTCATACAATTATGAATAGTACCGTACAATTTTTATTATTATTATTATTATATTTTAATCTGTGATATATCTTAACGTTCTGTTAGTTATTAAACAATGCATTGCTTATTAGAAAATATTAATCAGCTGTGGAAGAGGAAAGTAAATAAATATTTAATGTTAATAAGAGAGTAGAGAGAGAGTGTGTGGTTTATATTTAAGAATAGATTCTATTCCTAAATTTAAGTCAACAATAATCATGTATCTGATTTCTATTTTAAACTCATTTATTTATTTTTAATTTTTCTTCTCTATTCTCGGTTTAAGATAATCTTTTGTAACGTATAAATAATGTAAGAAATTAAAATAAAGACTAACGGTTTTTAATATATTTTTATTGACATCTTTACATGGAAAACCAATGTAAAGATGTCAATATATAATATAATTTTAAATTATATATATATTTTAAACACTATCCATTATACTCACACATATACCCCAATACTGTTTTCTCCCACCTGTTGTTTGATTTCCAACATAGGGGCTCACCGTAGAGCAGTGTTAGGAATGTGCATTTTGAAAATATAAGCTCCAAGTTCAATTCCACCATTATTGAGCAGCAAAAGAGGAATGTTGGATTTTAACCTTCCACATAAACGTCTAATGGATGATACGCTTATGATTTTTCGATGTTTTCCCCTTTGTGATATGTGAAGATGGATTGCTACCTATGCAATACTCTACGGCCCATTTTGAATGCAATGATTGCTTGATTGAAGAAGCTATTATAATAGCGTCTTCTATTAAATTAGATCATATCTATCTGTTCTTAGAATTTTAAAAATCTAATAAACTATCTGTGAAATAGGAAAATGCAATTATTCGTCCTTATATATATATTCTGTAGTCCGAAGACTGGAGCACCGTGATCAAGAAGACTGTCTTGGCTCCATGTCTGTTAGTGTTAGCTGAGAAATATGGAGTGGCCTTCACGCCTTGGGTGACCCTACCAGGAGAAAAAAGTCCCGACTTACTTCTCACAGGAACACCCCTTGCCATGGTGAGGCCACTAACAGGACTAAGGGGGTATATATATATATATATATATATATATATATATATATATATATATATATATATATATATATATATATATATATATATATATATATATATATATATATATGTTTGTAGGTATGTTCATGAGTAATACTTTAATGGAAAATTATAATTCCCTTCCGTGTGGATAGGTGTCACTGGGAGACGAAGGACACGTAGTTCCTACTCATCTCTTAGTGGATTGTCTAGCATAAAATCCCAAGCACTGTACTCCACTGTTTCCTAATTAGTAATCATTAACTTTATGAAAAACACTGAGGCGTTGGGATGATCTTGCAGGGGGAGGTAGGTGACGGGGTTGATCTGGACTAATTGGAGAGGCAGGGAGATGGTACAGAGGGGGGTGGTTCCATCTGGGGTAATCTTTTCTGGCCGGATGGAGATGACTCGGAATCGGGGAAAGGGGAATCCTTGCATGAAATGAAGGCGCTTCCTTCTCATAGCGAGCGTGTTGGGAAATATTAAATTTTCATTAAAAATTTGCGGGATGGGGGGTAGGTTTTGTCGGTCGTCTGCGGTATTATATTCTGATCAGAGGTGTTAACTTATGCAGATTGCAAATCGGTTGCAAATTTATTCTGGTTTTACTTTTTTCAGTGTTTTGCTGTGATTGGAAGAGTTGTTGGAGAAAAAAATCGCAGACACCATTATCGATTTTATTAATTTTACATGAAAAAATCCGATAAAGAAATAGTTTTTCTAAGTAAAGTGATATTGATGCAGTAAGCCCTGTTTTTAACCATGTTTAAATAAACTTGAAATTTTCATTGTATTTAATAACTGGAAATGGAAAGGTTTAACAAATATAATGAAAACATCAAATTTCGCCTTTCATTAAAAAAAAATAATAAATAAAAATAAAAGGCACTGTTTCATATTTTACTTACAAGGAAAAGAATGGTATTTATTGTTGTACCAAATACTAATTTCAAAATTTTTGGTATTGCAATTCAATAATAATGTATAAATTCTTAATTATTGCTTAATATCCCAAACTTGTGTATTTGATCAATTTAGAACTTTTGTTTAAATTACTGTAACAGAGTCATATTTGTCAATATGTTGCAATTGTAAGAGAAAAATACTATGAAAGATTAATATCAGTTTTGAAGAATTATTACAAGATTCTTTGTTTCATCCAACTATCACTTAGGAAGCATTCCTGCTTCTGACCTAGCCTGAAGTTTAGTTGAAGACATGATCGCGGACTTGACAATCCATGCTCCGAAAATCATCGAACTGTTCTTGCAAACATTTGTTGTCTTACTGACGATTCCATTTCTGGTTTCGAAACTGCTGAAAAAGCCGTAAAATTCGTTAAAACTATGCTGGGGACATATCAATCTTTGCTCCTGTTTGGTACAGCAAACAATTAAGACTAAGTAAGGTGTTTCGAGCATAACATCCTTGACTCATTGATTATATATCTTCCATACAATCACGACATTTTGTTCCATTTCAACAGCAATACTGGATGACATGGACCACTAATATGAAAGGCAAGGAATTGACAACTATCAATGCCAGCTGAGGCATCGCAACAACACGTAAGCCTTTCCTTCTGACACGAGGCATCGCAACAACACGTAAGCCTTTCATTCTGACACGAGGCATCGCAACAACACGTAAGCCTTTCCTTCTGACACGAGGCATCGCAACAACACGTTTAGCCTCAAATTAGTTTCAAGTGTAATCGAGTATGAGAAATCTATCATGCAATTTCTTGATTTCAATATATGCTTGGTGAACGCTACTGTCGCCTATTTTACATAAATGCGTTGGAAAACTAAACGTATATATATATATATATATATATATATATATGTATATATATATATGTGTGTGTGTGTGTGTGTATGTGTGTGTGTATGTATGTATATATGTATATATATATGTGTGTGTGTGTCAGCGTGCCTGACTACGGATAGGGAGGTCCTGGGTTTGAATCCTGGTTCAGGCATGTACTTTCTCTCTCCATATTCTGTCTTTGTCCTTTCCTTGTGTGTGAATAAGGTATGAATGGTACCTACCCTATAAACGGGTCCCTATAGCATGTGTAAAGTGCGATGGTGGTCCACCCCCTGTGGTGCATACGGGGCAACGCCTCGGTGGCAAAGAGTTCGCTGTTTCTGGCCATTTCTTTGGGTATTAGGAGACAATACATCCCGATATACCCCGACCATTGGAAATATATAGGTAATTTACTAAAATTTACAAATAATTTCTGTGTCTAATTCTTTTCACCGAAAATTCTTATACTTTTATAGTTTTAAATTGTCAATTAGAAAATGTGTTTACCAAAAAGATCTATTTTACGTCGATATATTTTATATCGATTGAAAAATTAACTAGAAATGATATAAAGTGAAAGAAATTTCAAAATATTAAGTTTTCCAATAAACATATTTGTATTTGTGCACTGTAAAGAAGTTGTTGATTGTAAAATAAAAGTTGTTTGCATTATAAAATAATTTAATTTTATTGATTACATTCTTTATTTTATCTTATATTTTCTATGTTTTCTTAACTTAAAGAGAAAAAAAATTTATTTATTTTAAACTGTTGTGCTTGAAATATTAAAAAAATATGTACAAGTCATATTTCATTCATTAACTATATCTACGTATTTCATAACGTATATATTATAGTATTATAATTTAAACAGTTAAAGTATTCCTATGCATTTACAATTATTTTATTAAGAATAAAGGTGACGTCATAAATCCACCCAAACATTTCGCTTAGACTTTTATTTAAAAAATTATTTTTCTGTTGAAAATTTTCTAAAAAGTGAATTTTAAAATTCGTCAATCCTACCGCTTACATCTTGTTATAAAAGCGTTACACAGTTTTGGAAATATTCTGTTTAAATAAATATTTCAGAAATCCTATAACTTGAGTAATATATTTCTCGCATTTTATGAGTTATATATTTGATGTAACTTGAGATATATGTGTAGTACAAAAAAATGCTTCTTTTGAAAACATTTTGGAATTTATAGCTTGAGCAATAACATTGCTGGAATTTATAGCTTGAGTTTTAATATTTCAGAATTTTTGAAAAATATTCCTTATTTCATGAGATGGAAATATTACAGTGATTTCAAAAACAGCGTGTATTTCCATATTATAAAGTAAATTATAAACAATCTGTAAATCTTGTATTTTCCGTAAATTGTTTTACTTGATATCTATGATGATATTAGCTAATTATACGACTTTTTAAACAAAAAAAGTTTAAACTAATGAAAATATTTGCATAAGTATGTATTTATAAAAATATTCTACAGTAGAAGCTCGTTTCTGTGAACCTCTAATTAACGAACACTTGCGTTTTAACGAACTTGAGGCTAGTCTATACTATGACACTGTAACAAATGATAATTTTAACTCCCATTTGAAAATTGAAATTTTGAATTTTTTTTTTTTTTTTTTTTTTTTTTTACGAATTTTTGTTTCTGACAAATAGATTTTTTTAATTTATTATTATTTTTTTTACTGCTTTTTATATAACGCCTTAGATTTCGATTCAGCAGTAAATGAAATTGAACACGGAACCCCTTGCTCCAGAGACTGTAGTTCTACAACTATTTCAGGCGACTTCTACAGAAATTAGAAAAAAATTGAACAAATATTTATAAACAATCTGTATATCAAAATTGGAACATTTGAATGTATACATACGAATATTTTTAGTAAATTTATACTTGTAAATTTTAATCTCGAACGAATGTTTTTTAGATATTTCAAACATATTGTATATTTTTGTGACAAAATTATTACGATTTATTTTTACAATTATTCTTTTTAAACTTAATAAGCAGCACTTAAATATATATCTTTAGAACAAAATAATTTTGAAAAGAATATGTGGAAAAGAACTGAAAAGAACAACATAGAACCCCCCCCCTTTGTAGGATATATATATATATATATATATATATATATATATATATATATATATATATATATATATATATATATATATATATATATATATATATATATATATATATATATATATATATATACATTAATATATATATATATATATATATACATTAATATATATATATATATATATATATATATATATACATACATATATATATATATATCTTTTTTTCACTGAATAAATACATTTAAACAAACTAAACAAACTAATTGCAATCAAGTTAATTAAGGAAGCTATATTTAAACTAAGAATTTAAATGCCTTTTAAACTAAAAATCAATTTAGTTATACACCACATTAATAAAATAGTAGATGAATGCAAAGAAAAAATAATAGTGAGACAAATTATTGAAACGTTTGTAAGTGTGAAGAAAAAGAAATGGTAAAAATCCCTCCAGCAATTATTTTCCCTAATAAAGGGATTTTAGTTTCTGATCCCGACGATATTTCTTATTTCACTCAAGTAAACGAAAAGAAGAAAAAGCTAAAATGAATGAAAAATTGCGTCAATTAGTGCAATACTATATTCATTCTCGTTCATTTTCTTATTTTTCGTCCCACTAAATAGAAATAAAAATGGCATAATATAACTGAATTATATTCCACTAAATCTCTTCTTATTCTAATTAGAAAATGCATTTATTCAAATAACATTAACTGATTTCGGTTATTTTTTACAATTGTAATTTGTTTCGTTTATATATTTTGCTATTCGGAACTTTATTTTTTGTTTAAAAAATACTGAATTTTCAAGTATTTGTGATTGAATAGATGGTTTGTTTAACTAATGTTTTTAATGTGCGATTTTCATCATTTTTAAGGATTTAACTTTATATACACAGGGATTTTAATTAAAACCTTTCTGCCTCTGTAATAATTATTGTACTAGTTTTATAATAATGAGTAGTAATGAATAAAAAAGCAGTATTAGTGAATATAAATAACATAATTTAAAAGTAGATTTTCCCTTTAAATTTGTTGCACGTGTCAGGTTTTGAATTTAAAAAAAAAAAAAAAAAAAAAAAAAAAAAAAAAAAACACTGCAGTTGTAATTTTAATGTTCCACACAATTTATTCATCATAATATTCGCTTTGTAATCGAGTATTACAGTGATTGGTTTGAAGAATATGTGTGTGTATAAATGTATATAAAATGTATATATATATATGTGTTTGTGTTTATATGTATACATGTACATATATATTATGTTGGGAAATAAGTTCGTAACATTTTAACCAAAGACTTTTATTTAAACAAAAAACATTAATTATATCAATAAGTTAATCAGTTATAAATTCGCTGTTGCTGGCTACAACCTTTTCCCACCTCTCGAACCATTTGTTGATGCCGTTCTGCCAAAAATTGCCTGGTCTGGTGACAAAGAGGTTGTTGAGCCAGTTTTTAAGGACCTCTTGGTGCACTAGGAAATGCTTGAAAAGAATGCCACAGTCAACAAGGAATAACAACATGTAACATTGCCCAGCTACACCGCATGAATGAGGCTGTTCGACTGAAAAGACCTGATCGACATGGTAAAACCACACTCCTTCACTACAACGCCAGGCCCTATGTTGCACAAGTCGTCAAAGCCGCACTCCAAGAGCTCGAATGGGAGGTCTTTCAGCTTCCGCCGTATTCACCGGACCTTGCACCGACCGATTAACATCTTTTCCGCTCCTTGTCGAACCCTATGAAAGGCGTTACGTTCAATAGCAAAGAGGTTCTTAAAAACTGGTTCAACAACTTCTTTGACACCAGACCAGGTGACGTTTGGCGGAATAGCATCAACAAATTGGTAGAGATGTGAGTAAAGGTTGTAACTAGCAACGGTGGATATGTAATTGATTTACTTATTGATATAATTATTTTTTTTTTGTTTAAATAAAAGTTTTTGGTTAAAACGCTACGAACTTATTCCCCTACCTAATATATAATTCACTTTGATCTGACTATTCTATAGTTCTGCATTAGTATCATTTTCCACATTTTTGTTTTTATGTAAAGCCGTTTTTTTAACTAATTAGTTAAACTTTAATTTTTTTCTGTTCAAAAAGAACAATAATATGCATACTATTTACGTAATACTATTCATGCCATTCTACCCGACGCTTTTATTGGCCATGACCTTGAATCGATAAAAGATCAGGTACTCGAGCGGGTCGCAATAGTCATCAGTTAACATATAATTTCTACCATAACGACAAACGTCATTTGCACACTGAACTCATGTTGACAAAGTCTGTGAAACTGTTTGGGGAGACCACAGGGTCGCTGTGATCCACCTGATCGGAATCAGCTGTAGTTTCAACAATGCACAGCAACTGTGCAAATGATATTCCCAGCCCTATTCATCAACTGCACGTGACCGTGAATGTCGCTGTCTTTGTTGTAACATGCGCACATTTTTGCGCACACGATCAGTTTCTTTCCCCGTAGATCGGAACTGTGTCCAACAGTAATTACACGATTCAAATGACGCAACACCCGTCACGTGACCATGATATGGAGGGTCCTCTGTCATATAACCTGTCGAATTTTGACTTCTGTTAGGGGAATTTTTTTTTTTCTTTACATTATCAGCGTTCATTTTAAATTCTAGGGGTGCTTTAATTTTAATATTAATTTTAAGTTCTATTCAATACTTTTGTTTTTATTGGAGACAAATTTTAATAAAGTATTACAGTGCAATGTTCTTTAATACCACGTTATTAAATTTATTATTTTAAATTCTATTCTATTCTATTTTTGTCTTATCGAAACAAAGTTTTAATATTACAATTTATAATGTCAACGTTAATTTCAAAATCTATCGTTTGTTCTTTTGGGAGACAACTTTTAATACAATATTATAATTCAATATATTTAAACATTTTTTAACAGCAAATATAAATTATTAAATACGAGAAGTTTCAATAATTTATAATTCAGCATGAATTTATATAATACTGAAGTATAAATTAATACTACGGATTGTCCTAAACATTATAGTACTAATTAATAATTTATTTCAGTTAAGAACAATGTTCACTTCAAAAGCATTTTTTTAATTATAAATTATTATATTGTGATCAAAGTTATCATAGTTTGTAACTTAATACAATTTTTTTTATAATTATTATAATATAGATTCCTTTTTTATAATATATGTATAAATATTATTATTAAAGTTATAATTAAATCATATAGAAGTAGTCAGTATTATTGAATTTGTTAGGCAATAGCTTATTACGATTTTGTGGTACTAAAATAAATTATTATTTCTATTAAATTATAGTATTAATTTCCTGCAATGTTATGTTTAATGCAATATTTTTGTTATCGCTACTAAATTTTTTTCTAAAACTATATATTATAGTATATTTTTTATTTAATATAAGACTATATAATTTTAAAAACAATCAGAGAGGTTATAGCAGTTTATGAGGCTTTCACATACTGGTAAAGATGAGCTGCTCGGGTGGTAACAACAGGCTCAACAATTTCTTTGATACCATAACAGGTGATTTTAGACGATACAGCATCAACAAATGTGTCAAGAGATGGGAAAAGGTTGTAAATAGCAACGGCGAATATATAATTGATTAACTTATTGATATAGTTATTGTTTTTAGTTTAAATATAAGTCTTTGGCAAAAACACTACGAACTTATTCACCAATCTATTGTTTTCTCTAATTCATAAATTGTAGCGAAGATTTATTAAACATTTCTATTATTTTTGTACTAATTATAAACTTATGAATAGTACAAAAATAATAATTCAAATTAATTTTTCAAATTAATCATTAATCTTATAATTGATTTTTAACGTGAATCGTATATTGACATTCTCCTCTTATTTTAGAGTGTTACGCTATAAAATATGCTTATTTTACCTTCATTGTATTGGTTTTATTAAGTAAAGTTATCCCGAATAAAGATTTTTTTTTTCAAATTTCAAAATATTGCTTTCGAATTTCTGAGAAAACTTGTTTTTTAAAGCATTTTTATACACATAATTAAATTTTTTATGGAATTCATAATTGAGAAAAACGCCTTGATAAACAAAAAATGACCATTTCTCATAAAAAAAAAAACGTTTAAGACATTTTTTAAATTCTGGATACTCTCAAGTTAATATTTGTTTTATATTTTATTATTTTTGTTTTATATTTTAAAATAAACTGTGACGAATGCACCCTTTAGCTACTTCAAAAACGTTATACCTTCCTTCACGCAGTGTTTCGTGCTAGAGTACAAATAATATTGAAAGCCCCCACCATTTAGTTAAGTATAGGGTCCCTTATCAAAAACCATAAGAACACTCTGTTTGTGTACACAAACAACATATGATGGATTCTTTCCAAAAAAATAAATAAATAAAAAATAAAATAAAACTTTTAATGCCCCAACAAACAGTTAGAAGAAATCTTTTCCTTTTAATACTTTCCAAAACATATTAAAGCGCCTGGTTTCTTAACGATCTTTTTATGTATGTCCGAAGTGGTTTATTTTTTCTTTAATATTTGCTGTGGGATTAATATAGGAGCGAAATCTGGTGTGTGAGGCGGATGGGATCTGTAATCTTTGCTTCTGTGGCACCATTAATCCAGCTGAGAAATGACAGACCATTTTCTCTGGGTGGGTGGGGGGTTTGGTTTTTTTTTTATTTATTTATCGTTTGCTTGGTTGTTTTCTTCTATTTGATGCGCTGCCGTCCGTTTCTTGATCACGTGAGAACACTGGCAGATGTTTCCGATGCGGGGGAGGGTGGTGGTGAGGAAGGAGGCGAAATGAGTGGGCAGAGATTGGCATGGACACTTTTGGTCATCATTTTCTCTCTTCTGGCACCGTGTTTTATTTGTTTTTTCTTTCTTTCCTACTGTGCAGCGAAACAATTGTTGCTCGAGAAGCCGTAAATCAAAAACAACTGACCGCAAATGACAGTAATGAAAGTCGCTTAATCAGACGATGAATTCGTCTGAGTTGAATGAGAATGGATGACCCTGCAATTTAATTGTATCAGATGCTGTAATGAAACAAGTTTCTTTATGGGGTGTGGCAGAGAATAAAAATATTTATAAAAAATCATTTTATCGGGCTCATGTAACTTGAGATATTTTAATTTAAAAATAAGTCAAAAGCTTTGAACACGATATTTTTGCAGCCTTCCAATGTCCATTTATCAAAAATATCCACAATATTAATTTTTTGTGAGTATTGTTTTTTTTTAATAAATAAAAACGAAATGTTAAAATATAAATGAACTAATGCAATAAAAAATTTTAATGTTTAAACTTTTTCCAACGGCGGGCACTTGGGTGACGAACCGTTTGCCACAACAAGGCCAGAAACTGCTACTCATTTGTCGTTAACCAACGGGCATCTTTGAACCAAGTCATGGAGGCGAGTAGCGTCGCCACAAACCCGTTTATAGGGTGGGTCACATTCATACACCATCAAAGAAGAAAGGACAGAACAGAGATTCACAGAGAGAACAGAGAAAGAAAGTAGCATCGATGCCCGAACCGGGATTGACCCACAGCTCAGGAGTCAGGAGCGCTAACCACTCAGCCATCGGTCGGCAAAAGTTTAAAATATGTCCCTCAATTTTTTTTTTTTTTTTTTGAGCTGTAACATGATGGTAGAAGACTTGTTTTCCGAATCCGGAAAATTTTACAACGCATGATTCACTGCATAATATTTATAAATGCTGCGTTGTAAAGCATGCGAACACCCTCTCTGTATTGCCAAAAATGAGGTATTGAACAAAATAGAAAAAGAAAATTTTTCTATTGATGACAAAGTAACTACAGCAAACTGTGTGTTTCGATACTGTATAGCGCCAGCATTAAAAATTGTATAGTGCTTATACTGTATAATGATACTGTATATTGTCAACATCAAAAACGCAGCGCTTTACAGCAGCCTTAAGCTGTTAGGTGATTGAAAGGCATTTTAATATCCTCTACGTAAACTTATTTTTTTAGGATCATTCTTAAGTAGAGGATAATATTTGCTTGTCGTGTTAGAGAAATCCTATAAAATTTCAAGCATCTATTCGGACTGATGTGTCTGCATACCCCGTTATCTTAGGTGAACAAGTCTTCATTCTCAATATCGGAAAGTTGTAGGCTCGAATCCTGATTTAACTCTTAGTGGAAGATCCGTCTTGTTTTCTGAAAACAACTGAATCACATTAAATAAGTCTCGAAATACATTGCAATGTTTTCCAAATGAAATGATACATCCGGAAAGCTTATTAATATTGGGAGTCTTCTGTTTTGTCCTTTACGAATACTGCACAGGTTTTACCTACCTGTTAGAGTCTGATTGTGGAATAAATACAGGATAAGTATCCTGATGCTCATACATGTATATACTGTAAACAGTAGCTTTCCTATTTCAGAACCATTTCTTCTTTTTCATTTGCGAAGAGTCTTCCATTGCGAACTTCCATTGCGAAGAGGGTGGTCTTTGCCGTAGATTAATGTGTGGTAGTAATGGGGTGGAGGGGCTATTTACATTCGTGATAAGGTACGATGGACATCCTAGTGGAAGGAGATTTTCACAAAGCATTTGAATACCTTTTATTTTATTGTTTTTTCGGGAGTGCTGATGAAGTCCGTATTCAGGTGTCGCAAGCGATAGATGTTTCGGAGATTAATGTAGATGGAATTTGTAATTAAAGCTAATTCTGTTTTAATATGTAAATTTGTGCAATCATGTTTTTTCTTCTTCTTCAGCACAACATCCCGGGGCAGGTGAAGGCTTTCCTTAGAACACTCCCTCCGTTGTGTTCTCCGCGAGGCGACAGTTCTCCAATTTGTCACTATCAAGTCATCCTCTACACAATCAGTCCATCTAAGTTTGGGCCGACCCCTAGATCAGTTTGCAATGGGCCTACAATTAAAAGTTCTTGAAATCATAGACGTGGGATCCATTCGACAGATATAACCCGCAAATCTCAAGAAAAATATTTTGATATAATTGACGATGTCAGATTCCATCGTGGTTTTTAAGGTTGAACTCTTCTCTTATTACTATTTGAATTTATCCTCTTAAAAAAAAGAGAGCCAAAATTCACAGTTACTACGAGAATGATAAAGGGAGAACTAGATGTCCACACTTTTCTTTGCAGCGAAAAATTTAATATAACTGCATTTTTGTTCATAATTGATGTTCCAACGAAAGAAATTGAAAAATTCCAAAGACTTTTTTTTTTAATACAAATTCTTAAACTAAGTTGAAATGCGAATATACTGTATGTCTACAAAAGTCCCTTGCCACCTTCTTAACTTCGGAACGGCTGCTGCTATATTCATAAAAGTGGTATCTGGGTATAGTAAAATAGCCATGCTCTACTGAATGAAACCAACTACCGCGCCACCTGGTGGAAAACTGTGGAGTTAGTATTCGTATCTCGAAAACGGAAAGAGATAGGTAAAAAAAGTAATTTATATACAAAGTTGTAGAACATCCTCGCTTTAGTACGAAAAGATACCTTGAAGGCAATAATGTGAAGAATACTACGGTTAAAACGCGCATTTGTTGTTTCGTGCTCTGACGTGGCACATCGTACGCGTGCATATTTGAAAAAACAAAAAATTGTTTTCGTGGTTACAGTTTTCACTTTTATTTCGAAATGGGAAAAACTAAAGTACTGAAAATAATTCCAACAATTTGCATGCAGTATGCAAGGGCGTAAGAAACGTCACGTCTGTTCACCTGAGACAGCTATAAAAGAGACAACTTCTAGGGGCTGCATTATGTTGATGCTCATGGTCATGGCTGAGTATTCCAAAGCTGAATAATGTGAGATGGTTTTAGTGTACAGTAAATGTCGAAGCAAGGCACGATCAGCTGCAAGTTTGTACCACCAACGTTTTCCTGCAGACTCGCATCTTTCTCATCAAACCATCCTAACTGTTGTAAAACGTTTAAGGGAGACAGGTTGCGTTACTAGTCGACCTCGATCTGGTAGACAGCTAAGGTAGGATGGCTAGTTTTACCGACTAACGCCTGAACAGGTTTTAATGGACGGGGATGCCGAGCTACGCCATGCATGATGCAACTTCGTCATGAATCAAATACAGGTTCAGCCAACATTCTTGGCAAATATAATGTGGGCGGATGAGGCATGCTTTTCACGGAATGGCATGTACTATAGGCAAAGCATTCATTGGACGCTGGAAAATCCTAAATGTTTCGTCAATATTCGACATCAAATGCGGTGTGCTATTAACGTTTGGTGCGCAATTTACAAGAACAAGCTGATAGGCCCAATATTTCACAATGGCACGTTAACGGATGCACGATATTTACAACTGCTACAGAAGGTAATAGCCGATTTTGTGAAGAACCTGCCGTTATTTAATATTAAAAATTTATGGTTTCAACAAGACATTGCGCTTTCTCACAAGACATCTCCAGAGAAACTGAACCTCGTCAAGGAATTTGGCAACCAAATACTAGGGTATGGCGGTTTCGAAGAGTGACCTCCACGTTCTCCTGATTTGATTCCACTACACTGTTTCCAGTGGGGTTACTTGAAACAGCAGGTGTATGCGACCCCTCCACAAATATTGCGGTACCTTAAACGACACATTACAGTCACGTGTTCCAACGTGTCACACTGTATGCTCCAACGTGTGCAACGTAATCTTCAAGCGAGGATCCAAATGTTCATTGCAGCTGACGGTGAGAAGTTTGAACATCTTAAATAAAGTATATTGTTATAACTATTTGCTTTTTCTTCTTTCTTAGATCGTTTAGTCACGCCACAGCACGAAACAATAAATGCGCGTTTTAACCATTGTATTCTTCATATTAATGCCAACAAGGTATCTTTTCGTACTAAATCGAGGATGCTCTACAACTTTATAAATTGCTTTTTCTCTCTATCTCGTTCCGTTTTCGAGATAGGAATGATAACTCCGCAGTTTTCCACCAGGTGGCGCAGTAGTCTGTTTTTATTCAATAGCGCGTTACTACTTTACTATACCTAGATACCACTTTTATGAATATAGCAGCAACCGTTCCGAAGTTAAGAGGGTGGCACGGGTCTTTAGTGGACATTCTGCATATATATATATATATATATATATATATATATATATATATATATATATATATATATATATATATATATATATATATCATGTTTTTCGATAGAGATCAGAATCGAATTTGAGATAGTTTTTCTTAAATTGTGGATGAAAACAAAGTCAAAACCAAATTATATGCAATGTGGAATCCGTAAAATTGGTATTTGCACATCTATTTCTAAGTGCCAATACCGAGGGAAAAATTATCTGTTATACCACATAATTTATTTATTATTTGTTACTTCACATTATCTGTTATTCCACACAATTTAGAAATTTTTGTTGGTGTGATATGCAGTTATTCAGCAAACTTCCTTAAGATACGCGCCTCTCCTATTAAAATTATGAATGAGAAAGTGATAACATCGAAGGAAACTTGACAATAAATCTGTTGATGGGGAATAGGCGACTCAATACTTAATAATCCTGTAAATTACTAAGTGATCCCTAGCATATTTCCCTGTACCTGTCCCAGAATTGAATTCCACTAGTTAGGGGGAACTGCTAAGGTCAAGTCAACGTGATTTAGGAGCAAGGAGCAAGCAGAAAACTATGACTTGACTTGTCACTCTAGGCAGTATCATTTCACTAAGAGAACAATGCGCCCAGAACTTATTTAATGTCTCCCAGTTATGAATTGTGAACACTACGGATCTTCGGTTATGTCGGGATTCGAACAAACCACCTTCCGAAAACTTGGTGCCTTAAAAGTACTGTGTGAAATATATACCTGTCTTAAGTAATTGTATGAAGATAAGGATAAATTCAAAACACATTCTTAATTGTATATTTAAAGTACATAATTAACTACATTACGAAATATTTAATTGCATTGATAAAATCTACGAAACGCCAAATTATAAAATACAGTTATTGCTGAAGCTGTATATTTATTGTTACTAGGAGAAGAATTTATCTTTAACTGACCAAACATCTTCGATTTTCTTTTAATAATTAAGTAACAGCTTGAGGCCTTTCGGTCTGTCTCGAAGACGGATTGTTACTTTGCCCTCCCTCGAGACGTCCTGTCCCCTCCGAACCCTTTCACGAAACAACATTTATCACGGCAACCCCTTTGAGGCGCTTTTTCCGCCGACTCCGCAAAAAGACCCGCGTCCTGAAATATAGATGAACTCCCCCCCCCCTCCTTGTTCTCCTATTCGCTCAGGTAGACATTTCTCTTATTAACGAGGACAGGATGGTCAATATTTGTAGAGGGGTGTTGGTGAAGAGGACATGTTTTTTCCCCGCCATCTTGGATCTCCGACTCTTTGATGGAGGGGTCGCTTTCCCGATTTTACTCGTTCCAAGCCTATTTGCAAATGAAGCTTCCTGATTTCGGAATTCGATCACGGATTCTGTCTGTTGCTGCCGTATCCTTCTTCTGGTTGGTAAAAGGCACTTTTAATCTTTTGAAAAGATTGAAAAGCATATTCCTATCACCAACATTTGAAAAAAAGTTGTCGCCACATGAATATTAAACGTCGGAAACTTAAGAAGATTTGTTAGCATTAAAAAAAATGTATATAACCTTTTCGGAATTTAAATTCTTCATTTATTTTATTGCCTTCGATTACGATAATGTTTTTCCAGTGCTGAAAATCACGAAACGCAACCAACTTAACCCTCATAAACTATTAAGTCGAAATTTAAGATGACTTGGTTTTCCTTTGTTTAGTATTCCTCCTTTCACAGGGATACATAATTAAATGAGTTACACAGTTAAATCTGGATTTTGAATCATTGTAATAGTCCAAATACAAAATGGCAATTGAATCTACTAACTATTAAACTGTGGATCAGAATTAATTGAACTGTTATCGCTTGGTTGACTTTAATTTTTTCCTTCAAATCAACACACCACTTTAGTGATCTTACACTCAGTGGAAGTTTAAATTGTTGAGGTCCTCTCACTACGACAGTATATAAAATAATCAAATTATTGAATTTGTGACTTTCCGAATTTTTGAACAAAACTCCCCCCCCCTCCAGATACACACACCAGGTTTGATTATTACAATTATTGTAGATTTGACTAACAAACTCGATTTAGATACAATGAAATACTATCCCGTTAACAGACAATATATGTGTTAACTAGTTTCAGCCTGGAAGTAGTTGTCTATAGTGCTGGAACTAGTTGGTAGTGCTCCTCGCTCCGAAGGCTCCGGTTAAAGATTCGATCCTCCGGTTGGGCAGTTTTGACTCAGCCTTTCATGCCTTCAATTGGTCTATAAAATTGAGTACCAAGCATGCTTGGAAACTAAACACTGGTGTTTTTGCCCGCATTAAGTTGACCACCTAACCGAGAGATAGGCTTCATACCCCAAGGTCCTAGGTTCTGAAGACAGATATGGGCTCTATAGTCCTTGGATCTCATGCAGCTGCCATGCTAATGAGAGAAAGTTATAGCTTGATATCCTGTTAATGTTATACTAAATATGTTTCCAATAGAATGGACCCAAAAGCCAAAACAGACTTTGCCACTTTGAGATATTGAACAAAAAATTGACGCTCATTCCAAGAGTGCATCTAAACATGTACAGTGGAAAAGCAATAATTGTAACTTTAACTTGATGTGAATAGGGAGGTATAAATAGAAAATTGTTTCTTGAGTTCCCCTCCTACAAAAATTAAAAATCCCGCAAGAAGTCCCTCCAGGAAAGTGCCAGTTCAGAACTTGACCTTCTGATGTAACTATGGTTCCAAATTACGATGTTTTTGTATTTAACATCTTCGGTTGCCCGAAATAATCAGAGAAATGTATAATCTTTTTCAATTGCTGAATCACTCTTATTATAGGTTAAGTTCTGTCTTTTAAATATGTACAGTCGGGTATTTTAGTGAAGTTTCAAAGGTGCGTAGTTGGAAGACTAAGGGATGTTACAAAACTACGTGACACATGCAAGGGGTACTTTTTTTTGGACACAAATGTAATCTTTGAGAAAGCTCAAAAAGTGTAAAATGTACCCAAAACAAATGCCTATGTAAAAGATAGAAATTAACTTTTCACTGTTCAATTCTAGGTTTAAAATCTTTCGTTGAAAATCTAGGTTTCCTGGCTTTTGTTGCATTGAAATACTACTGTCCGAGTTTCTATCCTCGAGATGGGTAAGATTGACACAGCTTTTCATCACTTTAATGTGTTAATAAAACAAAGTACCAAACATGTTTGAGTACTAAACACTCATGATTTTGAGTTAGGCTGATTACTTGATCAAAGTATATGCTTTTTCACAACAGAGCCCCCACTCAACGAAACAATATGAACGCTGAAAACCTTAACTCACTAGAGAATGTCATACCATTGAGTTGAATTTAGCTAGAAGTACTATAAATAGTTTTAATTCTTTGATAACTGTATTCTTATTACTGAGCCGGCTGATATCTGAATGGTTAGCGTTCCTGGCTATCCCAGTCTTGGGTTCGAATTCCGGTTGGGGCATGGATTTTCCTTTATCTCTGTGTGTGTTTCCGTGTCCTTTTTTTGAAATGATGAATGGATGTGGTTCCCCCTATAAACGGATTTGAATTAGAGTGACGTGAATAATGCTGTCTCTGTGTCTAAGTTCATAGATGTCCACCGTGTAACGATATATGAGTAGCAGTTTTTGGCCTTGTTGTAACGAAGGATTAGTCATACAGTACTCCTCGTTAGAAAAAATTATACTGAAAGCTGAAATTTTTTAGTACATGTCGATGTGCCTTTGAATATGACAGTTTCAATTTCGCAATTCATATCTCTGTTTGACAGTTCGTATGGATTACTAAGGTAAGATTTTCTACTTAACGGTTCAGTTCCTTTACACAGACAGTATCATCATAATTATTTCTATAATTCTCAATCATGAATTATGAAATATATTTGTGTATTCAAAGAAGTAAAGTTTTAAAAAAAATGCGAAAAAAGACGCAAGAACGCAAACTTTAAATTGGCCATTGACATCTACCTTCCTTATTTCAGACGATACGGAATAATGGGGTCTTCCTCAAATCAGCGGGTCTGACGAACATTCCTCAAATGAATGTGTGAAAGCCCAGCGAATGCTCGGAATTCCAACCCAATCCTTCTCTAAAGGGTGTGCCAAGCCTCCGTTTCAGAGTTTTAATTGCCTTTAAGCTAATTACACCTGCCTTCCTACCCATTTTAAAAGAGTTTACTGGTAGCTTCATTGTCGATAAAAGTCTTTTACCAGGATCTTCATTATTTTAGATAAATGCTTTTGAAACTTGCATTATAAAGAACCCAATCAAGAAATCATTCTCTAAAAATAACTATCGATTGCTGTTATTCTGTAAAATATGCCATCTTCTAAATGTTCCTTGCTGCATTATTTTTTGTTCATTGAAGCAGCAAGGGGAAATAAGTCTGTTCATATTTTTGAACCCTGGTGTATTGACGTAGTTGACACATGATTTGTAATTTTTTCTTCACGTCATATCACAGAAGGACATACTACATTATCGAATTTTTAAGAACTCAGACCCTTACCGCTAGATGATCTTCCGACTTTATGAGGGGTCGAAGCTGCTACTTCCTTTAGAAGAAAACGACAAATATTATCAACAGGGTACCGCAGCCTGACGAGGATATTAAAAAATGTATTTTGTCTTGAATTTTTTTTTAATTTTTGATGATTTTTAATGTCTTGATTTTTTGATGGCGGTCAAAAACATTGTTGACACCTGTTATGATGCGTTTATTTCTAATTTTCTTTATTACAAAAACATGCAGAGATTAAATTTTACTAAAATAGTTTAAATAGGTACTTCCAACAAAATGACCTTCAACGAGATTAGATATCGAAGCAGCTTTTATTAAGCTTCTTTTATATAAGAATGATGGCTTCTTCCATCAGACTATCAAAATTGTTTCGATAAATTACTGATTTTAATTTTAAAGGAATTTATAAGAAAAAAAGAAGGCGAAAATTTAATGATTTAATTTTGAATTGTGAATTATTAGTGAACAAGAGTAAGATTTTCATAATTTAGATTCCAGCTGAGTAGATTTTGAAAGTTCCTTTAATAGATTTTAAGTGACAGATTTTAGTTATATAAATCTGAAGAAATTAAAATTTGATTAGATAATATAAAATAAATATGAATAAATATTTTCGTATTAAATACGTTAAGTAAACAAAAATATTGGTTTATGAGCAAATATGATGTGTTTCATACATCGTCTCTAATCTTGTAATTCTTGGCGAAATTTTGGATTTCTAATTTAATTTTTCTGGAAGTAATAGATTGCCAAAATTGCGAATATCGTGGCATTTCTTAGTCTTATATGCGGATTACAATAATTTTGTTATTCCTTTATCAGCTTTTAATTTTCTAATTGATATCAAAATAATTAGCATAGTATTTATAATATGTAAATTAAGTATTTATCTAATTCATCCATATAAAATCTTCGATTCTCTTTAGTTATCCAATATTCAGTACTTCCTGGGGGAATAAAATATGCTTGATTTTGTTATTCCGATTGAAACAACGGCCCCAAACTATGTTTTTCATTGCCTTTTACAAGTTCCTGTTGCTCAATAATCTGTCCACGTTAATTTGTGACGTCCAACGGCTTTTTGCTGAGGCGGCTTAGATGTGAACAGAAGGGCGCCAGCTCAGGTATGACCTCGTCACCTCATCACAGTTCAAAATTAAAAGCGCTTGGTGAGGGGTGAGCATTGCAACCTATTAACCTTTAAGTACAGTCCTTGGCTCGCCAACTATTTATATATGCATCCATGTCGTTTTACAAATTAAAGTTTGGCGATATAAGAGATTATGTGCTTCAAACTATCGAGTTTCAAATATAAGTCAAACTTAAATGGAATAAAGTGAATTAATAAGAATAAAAATTAAAATATTTGTGCTTGCTTCAGTCACATAGAACATACTTTCATTTCATATAGTGCATAATGTTTTTTTATGCATATTCAAGAAATTTAATACTTGTATATAGTTACTTGATGCATAATTTCGTCCACTTGCAAATGTTATCTTTATGTTTAAAATTTTTCTCTTGAAGTAAATCAAGGAAGCGGTACACTTATGAATATAAAATGTAAACACTCACATATATACACCCACACACAAAAAAAACATTAGACTGATTGTAAAAAAACAAAACTAAATAATATCTATATATCAATCACCTAAGCATATAAGTACGCGTAATTCCACCGTGTTTTCTTAAGTCTTCTTCGAGTCTCAGCTTTATAAGTAACCCATCATTCGTTATAACCAATAAGGAAAAAACATTATTTTTCAAGGATTCACGTTCTCAAACTAAAGGAGACAGTTTTGCACAAGGACTCAACTCTCCCCCCCCCCCAAGACTGATGCCACCATTTCGTGCGCAAAGGTGTTACCTTAACGACTGCTCATTTTACATTTTCACACTATATTTGTCAAACTTTCCCCTTCCTTACTATTATATGCACCTCCTGATAATTTATGGATCGAGTGACTTTCACTGTAACTGCAACCGAGCAGAGTCTAAAAGCGGACGATAGAAGGAGGGATGAATCCTTGCCAGATTTATAGACCTATTAATTTTAGTTTTGTCTCCCTCTACTTCTGTGACGCTCCGACGTTGCTTTTCCGATAACGGAATTACGACGCTAACGTCAGAATAACCTAAAAAAAGTATTCAGCTTTAGGCCCTTGTCTTATTTCTTTTTCTTGCATCTCGGAAAACCAATAACACGTGCTATGAAATTGTAGTAAATGAGCCTCACATCTATCTGTCTGATTTCGAGGCTATATTGTGTCTATATTCAAGGCTATATATTCAGTACACAACTTGTCTACTATATAATCATAGACATAAAATTCCATCTCTCTTTTACATTATTGTAAAACTGTAATTTGCCATTATGTACAGTATACGAAAGCTATTTTTAATGATTTGTATCTGTTGGTGTCAACGAGAAAAATTTACTGTGCCATTGTCTTTAGATATTGTTGTATTCCCTTCACATCAAAGAGGGATGCCTTTCTCCTTTTTTCTAATGGCGGGTACTGGGTGGCGAAATAAAACTGGAAACAGGTATCCTTTGAACACCTGTGAACCAAGTCACGGATTCGAGTAAGCATTACCTACGTCACCCCACCTCAAATGTGCTTATAGGGTGGACCACATTCCTTCATTATCTCAAGAAGAAAGGGCAAGGAAACAGAGAGAAAGGAACAAGCATGCCTGGACCGGGATTCGAACCTAGGACTAACTGCTTTGGAGTTGTTGTCACACAGCCATCAGCCAGCGAGCGAATTATCTTATAAATCAAATCTTCGTTTCTTTACAATTTTATGAGGAGTATGGTGGGCTGGCAAAGAAACGAATCGCTCTCATTTCCGGACAGTTTCAGGATCGATACCCGATTCAGTCGAAGATTGTGATTCTGAAGAAGATAATGCATGTTAAAAATTCATAGATTCTGATGAGGCGTGAATATTTTAGGGAATGACTGTCAGTTGAAGTAATGATCTTTACAACTGATAGTAAATTAAAATTAAAACAGTTTTTGTGACTTTGATACTGAAATATACGAATTATGTCCTTCTAGAGCTGAAGAGGAGAACTTTTCAAGTTTATCTGCGAAAAACAATAAAAAGCTGTCTTTTAGCAATTTTTAGACACCAATCCCAAATATATAAATTTATGCTACTTGACTGTGATTCTTCGGAGAAAAAATCAGAATTCTACAAAGTGGAGTTGATGGCAATTTTATCTTAAGGAACTATCAGAAAATATTATCTCCAAATGAACAGACACTGATTTCTTCAAACTCTCTCTTACTATACATTCGATGAAATCGTAAGTTACAAAAGTGTAAGGCAAATAATAGTGCTATACACGTTTATTTTCCAAGGATCATGTCCCGTTCTCGTAACTGTGTGTAGACATTTGAGAATTTGGGTTCCAGATAAGACAATAAAACTCTCATTTGACACCACACAAAATAACGAGGCATATATATACATTACGCTAGTTTGGTTATTTGAACATGCAGCAGGTCACTAGTTACAAAAGATCTATTAAAGGCATTGATAAACATTACCATTATAAATATGATAACCATGCAAATAACTGTGCTTATTCATTACCGTCTTCGTTTCAATTTCTTATATATTTAGCTTTAGATTTGAGTTGTGATATTGCTCAATAACTGTATGATTTTAACATTGAAAAGGGTACAATTTAACAACTGAACGCTCTTGTTAAAAGTCCTCAAGCGTCCACTGCCTGTTTACCTTCAGGAAGCTTCTTCCATGGATAGTGGGCTATATTTTCGTGTTGCGATGGAGGAAACACGGAAAAATCCCAAGCAACTTCTCCGATGGATGAAACAGCGTACATAGATTGCGATGCACTTGAGCCCCAGACAGTACCTTAAGGTTAATGTGTTTGGAATACTCTGCCATCACCAAATGCCTCGTAATTTCGAGTCACGGTCAGGTGGAGGTCACCTTTTAGCTGGAGCCCTTATCACCACACCAGCAGGAGGACTTTGGACATCTTAGATTAATGTGGACACGTCCCCCAACCACGGAACTCCGGCAATGAGGGAGAATGTGGTCACCCTCCCAATTACTGTCGTCGACAAATGATGCCTCTTTTGCTGATCTTAACAAATATGATACACAGGCGTAAAGCCAGTGAGCCATTGTACCTCAGCGGCGTAAAACCACTGAGCCACCGGACCTCGGATGAGACAACAGGAATACATCCATTTTTCGATTGTTAAGGAGAGACAGGAATCGAATGCGAGACATTAATCTCCAAATGTTGCGGTCGTGTCCATAGGCGAGGTTGTTCCCAAATGAAAATACAATATAAAGATAAATGAAGAATATATTAGAATTTTTTCAAAGCAAATAATAAATTTTGTTTCAATGCTTAGAAAAAAAATAATTCGAAAAATGTGGCAGAAAAAATATAGTTAAAACAACCAAGAATTTCATACATCGAAAAATTCATTTGATAAATAAAAAAAAAATAAAAAAAAAAAAAAAAAATTCTCAGTTAAATCCATTTAAGCTTTGGGACAAAGACAGCCCTAATAAGAAGAGAAAAAAGAGCTCCTTAAAGAAACGAAGTCACTTTCGTTTGAAACGGAATCTTCAAATGAAGGAACAATTGCCGTCCCCTTGCGAAATCTTTCGGTTCTTCTGATGTCGTTCGGAGTCAAGAAAGTTCGGTTTTATGTTCCTTCGAACATTCCTTCCCTCTTTTTTTCGTTCCTTTTATTCTTTTTTTTTCTTCCAATGCTCGTCGGGAGCTTGTTTGATAGGAGTAAAAAAGAGAAGGGAAAACCTCAGGGATTTGGATCCTTTACCTCATTAGATGCTTCGGGGTGTGGTCGGGTGAGTACGGCGGATGGTGCTTTCTTTCCCATCCAAGTCCTGTAATCGTCTTGGAATAAGGTTGAAAAAATATGATGTCATAAATATTCAATATTTTAAAGGAATCGGGATTAAAGGAATTTTTCCCTCTTGATTCATTTGGTATGGTGGAATTAAAGCGATGTAGAAAAGAATTGATTTCGAGCTGTTTGCTAAATGATTAACAGAACGTTTTTTTTTTGCAAAATATAACAACTGTGTACTAAATTAATTGAATTTAAAATATAAATTTTAGCAAAAATTTTTTGTGAAATTTAAAAAATATTAAACTTTTAATGTCTTAAATTTGATATAATTTTATGAACCTTTTTTTATTATCTAATGTTAATGTATTACCTAATGTTTTTTCTGGAGAAATTTGAATCAATAGTCTGAATATAGAGACTCCAAATCATGAAAATGTTTCTTAATATTTTTCTCAATTTCAAGAATATATGAGAGAACTTTTAAGAAAATTATTATAAAGTTTGGTGGATTCTAAATTATAACATAGTATGAAATACCTTGAATATTTTATTTCTTAATAACAAAAAAAAAATATTTGAAACTCAAATTAAATATTTAAGATGTTTATGTTTTTATCAAAATTTGCTGCTTAATTAATGTCAATAAAAAAAACACAAATGAAGTTATCAAGTTTAAATATAGAGTATTCCCACAAGTCATTTACATATAAACATAGAATGCTGATAATTCCTTTTAAGTTTTTCTCCAACATTGCTTACTTTAAAAAATTGGAATAGTACAGACAATTTTAAAATTAGTTGTGAGTATTTTAATAAAGCTTACATCAATGCAAATCTATTAGTAATTAGTTTTAAATGTTGATAGAAAATCTCTACCACCCTTAACATTAAAAAACTTATAATTTAATATATTTACAACACGCAACTGCTGTGGAATGGATTGTTGAGAAATTTTGCGATCATGAAGTTCTGTAGTTATTTTTACAATTCAATAGTTAATTCTAAGGAGCATACAATTTAAAATTGGTATAAGTATGATTATCAAGTAATTCTCGCCAAATCTAGCTTTCTTTGTTTTGATTTTAGTGCTGCTGGCTTTCCCTTTGATGTTACTGATTTGAATTTTTGTGGCTTCTCGAATTTTTTGTAGCCAGGTTTGATGTTTTTTGGTATTTTACACCATTTTGGCGTCATATATATGGTTTTCTTGAAGCGGCAACAGGGTTTGAATATTGTGCTTAGCGTTTCAATTCGGCGGACTTTATAAAACTTTCCGTTCCAAAAACATGCCTTCAGTTTTGCTTTAAAAAGAAGTAGCAAAAGTCGCTGATTGTGGGAATATAACCGACTAGCTCTTTATTTATTTTAGGCCACCATAAGCATCCATGTCTAAAGGGGGGGGGTTTGAACACACAAAACGACGATCCAGGCTAGGTATTTAGTTAGGAACTCAATGTTTTTATTAGAAATAAAATAAAGTTACCCAGAACAAAATTTGTATTCGTAATAAGAGGAAATTTAACAATAAAGAAGTAATTTTCAGAAAATTCTGAAATTAGATCATGTTATGAATTTGTCCAAAAATGGTAGCATTCATACGAAGTAAGCCACCAAAAAGAAATACTATTATAAGAGGATAGGTGGCGCTGTAAACACAAGTGTTAAACTCATCCCTTGAATATAATATATAATTATTGAGCATTGTCATTGGATGCCTTCCACGGTATATTTTAAGCTTTTACTATAAGTCCTTGTGGTAACTATAATAGGATGTATGTAATTATATAAATACACATAAAAGTTCTAAAATTTTGTAAAAATATGTTTTTTAACTATAGCTAATATATATAAATGTATAAAAATTTTATTATTTTAAGTTATAAAATTTAAATTTTTTGAAAGGTTACTACATTTTTCAAACACTTTAGCTCGATTATATTTTTATCAAAATTAAATATTAGCCTTATATATTTATTTGACTAGGGAAGATTCTAGTTTTTTTCGCATTACTGGTAATAATTAGAGCTCATGTTTTTGGTTCATCAATTCGTAGGTTCAAATCCCTCTTTAGGTTTTTTTAGCATTTCAGAATCCATTTTAAACCGTAGGTCTCGTTCCAGTTCGACCTCGTAAGCGAAAAATTACCATAGATGGACAAAAATACAAAGTGTTTCTCTACATTTAAGTAAAGAGAGTCTCCTCTTATAAACATTCAAATCAGTTTATACTACTTAATAATTTTACATTTTCAAAACATTCATTATTTCTCATCTATTTATCTATATATATATATTCTTTAATATTATACAATAGAAAATGTTATCAGTTGCTTCATATAAGAAATTTTAAACTATTATTTGAAAAGTATTTAGCTATGAATTTTAATTTTTAGACAGATAATTCTTAACAAGAATTTGGCTAAAGTAACAACGATATTCAAATGTTTCATTTTCCACATAAAGTAATTAATTCCTGACATATTTACTTATCTCTTTCTTTGTTTACGCTACCAATTCATCTGTTACTAAACAAATGAAGGACGCTAAATGGCCACTAATTAAATTTTCTTCAAAACTAACCAACTTACGCTACAAATAGAATGAGTTTGAACAAAATTAAGCTCGCGTTTTTCCCTACAAAAGAGGGAAAAATGAGTACACGACGAATGAAAATTGCCCTCACTGGGAAAAATTCTTGAGCGAAATGAAAAATATGGTAATTTATCTTTCACAAGCAATACAAAAAGAATGATAACTTCGAGGTAAAATTAAGTTCGCGTACCAGTGTGTCAGCAAAAACTGTGATGACGACTTATTGCAGCAACTTCAGCTTACTCGGGATTTTTGAAAAATGGTATTTTGCTATCTTTATTATCACAATTTTTCTGCATCCCTAACAAGACTAACACTGCTCAAAATTGCTTAAAACTAATTAAGCCAGACCTAACGATTTTTCATGTTTTCTGCATTTTACTCAATCTTAATGAAGATGTTTTTCTATTTTATTCTTTAAGTACGTTTCCGTTTCTAGAACTAAAGTGGAATTTAATGTATAAAATTTGCAAATACTATACTAATAAAATAAATGTGATTTTATATAAAACTGAATATTATTATTCAGCTTTATATAAAGCTGAAAAATGGAAATGAAACACTACTTAAAACTACTTAAGTAATGCTACCTTTTTATTTATAGCAAGGTATTTAACACAGATGGCGATATTTTCAATGTAGATGCCACCATCTAAGCAAGGTGGGGCCATATAATGCATGTTCTAAATTCTGAATTTTTTTGGCGATGAACAAATGTTGCCAAGATGACGTATCGTGACTTGCACGATCGTAAATACTAGGGTTACCAAAATAGAATTCTCTGCATAATTCTGATAGGTCTTTATATGTATGACGTAATAAAAAAGAGGTTGCCAGATACATTAGGAAATCCGCCAAAAAATCGCCAATCTTAGAATTTGGCATCATGAATTATACGGCACCTGTGCCACAAATTGTTTTTAAAAATTTCATTTTTAAATTTCTATCATTTAGAGTTACAGTTATAATATTTTCAGTATTTAATTAAAGTAAAAAACTTTCGAATTCATGCTCTAAAGCAAATTTTTTTTTAATGTATAAGTGTATTTTTAATAGTTCTCTCTGAATCCACAATTTAAGTCGTTGATACAGCTCGGCGCGCGAATGGAACCTACCTCTCATTTAGTAGTAGTTATTCACTTATAATATTTCATTAAATATAATTTACGATTTTGAGGTAGTATATTTTCAGTTTATTTTTATTTTATAATAAGTATTTTAAATAGTATTGCGCTTTCACCGCCATTGTAGTTTAATGATTATTAAAATAAGAAGCACATTGTTGAAAATTAACAATTAGATGGATAAGTTCAATAATGACTTTTAAAGATTTAAAATACCGCATTATTTCTTTTTCTTAGTTCCATAGAAAAATTAGATTCAGCTTAAATTAATAAGACTAAAACTCAGCTAGATCTAGCATGTTGCGCGAATATGGTAAAAAGTTCCTTCACATTCTTGAAAAGACAGTTGTGATCTCTATTCACTTAATTGATTACTGTAAGTAATACAAAGCGAAAATTTTCAATATTTGTGTAGACAAAAATTTAATTTATGTTCTTTGATTTCACATTTAGGCACAGTTGCCATATACACTACTGGCCATTAAAATTGCTACACCAGGAAGAAATGCAGAACACAAAATGATATTTATTGGACAAATATATTATACTTGAAATAACAAGTGATTAAATTTTCAAAACATTTGGCCGGATAGATCCTGAAAAATCAGTACCCAGAACAACCACCTCTGGCAGTAATAACAGCAGTTATACGCCTGGGCATTGAGTCAAACAGAGATTGGATTGCATGTACAGGTACAGCGCATGCCCATGCAGCTTCAACACGATGCCACAGTTCATCAACCGTAGTGACTGGCGTTTGGTGACGAGCCAGTCGCTCGGCAACCATTGACCAGACGTTTTCTATTGGTGAAAGAACTGGAGAACGTGCTCGCCAGGGCAACAGCTGAACATGTT
Organism: Latrodectus elegans; assembly: GCA_030067965.1. NCBI lineage: Eukaryota > Metazoa > Arthropoda > Arachnida > Araneae > Theridiidae > Latrodectus > Latrodectus elegans. The sequence goes on from CM057815.1 coordinate 71,207,344, forward strand.
CCATATCAAGGAAGGTCCGTACAAGACCGGCAACATGCGGTCGGGCATTATCCTGCTGAAACGTAGGGTTTCGCAGGGCTCGACTATAGTGTAGAGCTACGGGTCGTAACACACCAGAAATGTAACGTGCACTGTTCAAAGTACCGTCAATGCAAACAAGAGGTGACCGAGACGTGTATCGAATGGCACCCCATACCATCGCGCCAGGTGATGGGCCAGTATGACGACGACGAATGCACGCTGCCAGTGTGCGTTCACCACGATGCCGCCAAACACGGATGCGACCATCATGATGCTGCATGTGTAACCTGGATTCATCTGAAAAGATGACGTCTCGCCATTCGTGCGCCCAGGTTCATCGTTGATCACACCATTGAAGGGGCTCTTGTCTATGACGTAGCGTCAAGGGAAGCCGCAGCCATGGTCTCCGAGCTGAGAGTCCATGTTGCTGCAAACGTCGTCGAACCGTTCGTGCTGGTTGTCTTCCAAACGACCCCGTTTCTTGACGCACAGCTCGAGACGTGGTTGCACAATCCATTACGGCCATGAGGATAATATGCCTGTCTTCTCGGCTGCTAGTGATAGGTGGCCGTTGAGATCCCGCATGGCGTTCCGTATTACCGTCCTGAACCTATCGATTCCATATTCTGCTAACAGTCATTGGATCTCGACCGACGCGAGCAGCAATACTGCGATAAGATAAACCCCAATCCCGGTACGCTACAATTCGACCTTTATCAAAGTCAGAAACGTGCTGGTACACATTTCTTTTTTTTACAAGAGGCATCACAACAACTTTTCACCAGGCAACAACGTTCAAATGCAATTTGTGTATGAGGAACCGGCTGAACAATTTCCTCATTTAAACACAATGTAGGTGTCGCTACTGGCGCCTGCTTTGTCTGAATGCGCTGAAAAGCTAATCATTTGCATATCACAGCACCTTCTTCCTTTCGTATAAATTTCACGTCTGTAGCATGTCGCCTTCTTGGTGTAGCAATTTTAATGGCCAGTAGTGAATAATCCATCATACCTATTTCTAGATTTAACGATTTTGTTTGGTAGATTTCCTTGTTTATCAACCCTGCAACCTGGTTTCTTATTACGTCACAGAGATGCAGAATATTAAGATGTAGAAAATTCTATTTGGCAACCCTAGTGTTTACGTTATCTCGAAAACATTTAGGCCATTTTATTTCTTTTACTAATTTTGATTATTCTTATATCTTTATTTTAAAATCTTAATATTGCAAAAATGTATATTTACGCATTTTATCGATCAGATTAAAAAATTTTTATGTAGTTATGTAAGCAGTAATTTTTCAGGGATTTATTACGTCACAATTAGGTATCTTGACAACATTTCTTCGTCGCCAAAGAAATTTAGAAATGGGCAGAATGAATTATATGACAACTAAGATAAAAATTTAAAAATAGCATTAATAATAATTTCCAGTATTCTTTTTTTGGTTCATTATCACTGCTCCCAACTTTTTATGCGTTCGATAGATCGAATAAGATACAAATAAAATAATATAGTGAACGATTATTTTGGGACAGTAGGACTGAAAAATTTCTATCCCTAAATTGTTTCAAAATATTTAATCTATTGTTTAATTTTTTAATATTTTCAAAACATATAATTCCTTAAAATATTTAATTATTTATTTTTTAAATTTATTATTGCTAGACACTATAAATTCAATATTCAAAATACTGATTCAATTCTATTCTATTTTAATGTTTTTCACACAAGGTTTTTTAAATACAAAATATATATATATATTACGATAGGAAATAATATTTATAAAATATTCTCTCTTTTCCAATTAAATAAATCATTAAACAAAAATTCAGGATGAAAAATTTCCGAACATTCCTCATATCGAAATCTTCTGTGTATTAATCTCACATAATAAATATTAGTAATGAAAGCTCTCTTTCGTGTTTGAGTAGTATATTATACAGAAAAATGTTGAAATTTAATTAAAGCTGAACGCCTTATATCAGACTGAATTTTTCTTTACAAAACTAAATAATACAAATGTTACATATTTGACATTTAATTTCTAGGAATAATTAGTGACATTTAAGAATATAATTTTGTCATACATACATGTATTCATGCATGAATAAGACACAGCTGCCGTTCAATCTAGAATGCAAAATTCTGAATTTTTTTTCGTGACGAAAAAATGATGTCACGATGATATTGTGACGTAAATACTAGGGTTGCCATAATAAAATTTTCTACTTTATTCTTATAGGTCGCTATCTCTATGACGTAATAAAAGCTTAGTTGGCAGATAAACAAGAAAATCCTCGAAAAAAATCACCAAACTCGGAATTTTGCATGCTGAGTTATAACTGCTACTGTGCCCGTATAATTCAGCATGCCTAATGGGTGTGTGTATTGTTTTTCTATGCATACTGGTTACTTAATTTAAAACATTATAAAAACACACTATAAACTTCGTACACGCATTCTATATTTTTCAATTATTTAAAAAATAATTTAAAATAAAAATCTAAAATGATTTTTGCTTTTTTCTCAATTTACTAATCTAATCCAAATGTGAGCAAAATTGGAAATTAAATAATGTCATTAAATTTGTTAAATTAAAGATTTTAGACTTAATCAAAATCTTAAATTTTTTTTACACCCCTTTTCTCATCATCATCGAAACAAAAATACTTCCTTTCATTTGATTGGGAATAACGCAAGGTGAAAATAGAAAAAAAATATTAACAATTGTGAAAAACAGAAGTTAAATACATTTATCTTTTCTTCTAAACCACTCCAAAACTATGAATTGAAATAAAGTCTGAATCGTTATAGAAATCTCGATTTGAAGTAGATATGAAACACATGAACTAATGAACTGAAGCCCTAATCACAAAATATTTCAGATAACAGAGAAAGATACCCAATAAAAATATTATTGATGCACAAATTGTCATCAGAATTATGACAATTTTCAGCATAATTATACATTTGTATAGAACACTTGGCACAGATGCTGTATAGTCCAGCTTGCTAAATTCTGGAATTTTTTGGCAATGAAGAAATGTTGTTAAGATTATGTATTCTGACGCCAGGCAATAACGTAAATACTAGAGTTGCCCAAATAGAGTTCTCTACATAATTCTTATAGGCCTTTCATCTCTATAACATTTAAAAAAAATAAATAAATAAATAAATAAATAAATAAAAAAAAAACTTGGTAGTCAGAAAAACAAGAGAATCTGCCAAAAAAAAACCACCAAACTCAGAACTTGATTTGTTGGATTTGCAGCGTCTGTGCCGAACACTTATTTTTCTTATAAATATATCTTATACTAGGTAATATAGAAAATGTATTGTTTCTCACAGTATGGCACGTTTTGTCTACACTGTACAGTGGTGTGATTCCACCTATGACTATCGCCATCTATAATCCACCGATTCGAAGAAGACTTGGGTAATAAACTTTCTGAAAGAAGAGATCAAGATTTCTCAACTGTGTTAAAGAAAGCAAAAACCTGTGTTTTCTTCATTTCCTACTAAAAAAAAAAAGATACTTAAAGATTATAATTATTAAAAAAAAAGCCTTTAAATTTACTGAAGTTAATGTGTTTTCATTTCTTTCTCTAACAGAATTCGTATTGTTAGCGAACTAAGTATTATTGCATTGTGTATTTTTGTTTTTACATTCACCTGACAAATCTGATATGGAATGATATATACCCAATTAAATATGTAAGTATGTTTGCGAAATCTTTTTCATAAAAGTCAGAGTAACCTGATCGGATAGGACGTTGTTCCTATTATCAGAAGTGGTGAATTTCAATCACAGCTGAACAGAAGATCTGTCGTGTTCGCTAATGGTGGCTGGGTCACGTTAAATTGGACCTAGTCGCAATGTCCTCCAAGTAAAATGATATCTCTGAGGGTCCAAGTATTAGGAGAGTCTTCTTCTTGGTCCCTACTTCTAAATTATGAAAACTCCTAGCTGTTTTCTTCCACTTAATTGGTAGAGCTAAACTGTGGCTACAGGGATGTAAACTTGGGCTACAACATCTTTTTCATTCCATCACTTTCTTCCTTTATTTTGTAAAGAAATTGAAATTTCTGTAGGTTTATATAAGCATCTTTTACTTCCCTCACATATCTACTCAGTAGTTTTGGAATAGTCTTTTAGATAAAGTCAAGTATTCGATTGATTGTTGGTTCGGTGTCTGACCTAAAGAATAAACTTTCTACAAGAAAATAGTAATTTTAAGCAATTAAAAAATTCATAGATCTTCTATTTTTGTGCAGAAATTAGGAGTGCAGAAAACCAGCGTAGATGTTAATTTAATCACGATCATATTATATTTAAAAAGTACATGGCTTAAGCCATTGAAGTGCTCGGTTTGATTATGTCCTCTACCAGCTCGTCTGCCGTTTGGATCCTGTCAGACAACCGAATCTTTACTCATCACCTTTCTAATTAGCATAATGTGCGTCATAATATAAGAAAGAAATTTATATTATTTGAGACAATTAATTATTTGATATATCTTACATTTTTTCTGAGGTTCTTTTTCAATGAATACCTTCTTACATTGATATACATTGAAATATGACAGCAGATATTTTGGATAAAGCATGTGCTAGTGGGTTGTTCGATATAATTGAGTTATTGACTCATCTGGAACTGTTCTCAAGACCTAAAAAAGATGTTAATGTTTCTTTGACAAGGAAATACTTTTTCACGAGGAAGGACATACTTTTTCACGAGGAAAAGTGTCCTAGGAAATACCACGGAAAGTGCCCTGAGGGCAGGGGTTGTTATCACTCCAGAACCAGACGACCATCACCAGGCTTATCAGTAGACATTTTAGAGCTATGTCCTATTCCTTGGAAAAAATCTTTTGAGAAGTTTTTTAAGTGTGCTGGTCATCAGTCCATTTCTGACCATATTCTAGTTTGGGTGGGGCTTTCCAGATTAGATCTTTTCTCAAGCCCAATTTTAGTATTAGATTTTCTTAATGTGGCAAATTTCATGGACCTAATTTATCGTTGCTAAACACTGGAGACATGCACCAACATCAACGAGATGCAAATATTAGGATTTTTCCGTTTTGTTCTATTGAAAACCATCGTCGGAGAAGGTTTATTCACATAAACATCATATCATGTAATGATATGATTAGAATGGTGCTGAATTTAGGATAAGAAGTTAAGAAATTAGATAACGATCCTTTTACTTAAAAGGAACTCAATGTTATGATTTCGACAGCAGAATATTTTGTGACTTTACTAGCAAAGACAGGTAATTTTAAAGATTACATCATTTCCTATTCTTAAGGTAATGGAGGAATGCAATGGTATAACCCAAGATCACACAAATCTTCTTTTGCTCGAGTGTATGTATATCATTGATAAATTGAGTAAAGCTGAAAATAGCTGAAAATTAATTATTAAAAATCTAAGTTATTACTAATTCTAAGTAAAAATTAAACAATAAAATGCTATTTAATGCGTCCACAATTCCACTCGCAAACAAACATATTGTATTAAACGAAATGCATGAGTGTGGTGATTAATTATTTAAATATATTTGTGTACATTCAAATAATCTTAACATGATTATTAAAAATGAAACTTCAAAATGTTATAGTATGAAAAAATATATAATGTATATTAAAATGCAAAAAAAAATATTTATATTATAATGCATATATTAAAATGCATGTGCAAAATTTTATATAATGCAAACCAAATTACCTTACGTTTTAAATAATATAAGTTATAAAACAAAATACACACATTAGTGAAATATTTATCGTTTTGGTAAATTTAGGTTCTCATAATGTGTTTTATATCATTATATTTCTTTGCGATCCTGCTATTTCTTGCTCTTTCATAACGCCAGGTTGTAATAGAAGGGGATATTTTCTTCATTTCGATTCCGTCATTACTGATAAATGATGTGACGCGAACGCCATTGAAACCAATGAGAAAATTATGGAATATTCTTTGAAGAAAAAATAGTTTTTTTCATCTCCGATGCAATAATAAATGGGTGATAAACAAGCAAATAAAGGAAGGCATCAATATTTGCTTAAGGGCTTCCATAACCTTCTTTTTTGGCGTCAAATGAATGATTTAAAGTTCTCGTTTCGTTTGTGACAGGTTACCGAAAAGCCAAAAATTCAATAAAGGAGACCTATTTTTCGACAAGAATACCTATAACCTCGTATATTTTGTCGCAGACATTCAATGTTTGATATTTTGTTGTCCAATAAGTTTGCTTATACGGTATATTTATCTTTTACTATATCTTGGTTTAGTTTGATTTTATATATTAATTAATTGATTATTTTAGTTTATTTCATTAAAGCATTTTTCATAAAAGTGCTTATAATAACCTAATTTTAGCTTCAAATTATAGTTTTCAAGAATTTATTATAAGCTAAAAGCTTTTTTCATTTTAATTTTTAAGTAATTACTGTGGGATTCAAAACACTTAAAGGATAAAGATTTTTAGTAATTTCTGACTAAGTGGCTAAGAAAAAGATGAGTTTCCATTGTGCAAGCCCAAATTGTGGTGATGATTAAATGTTGGCGCCATTCTATTATTCAAATGGCCAGATGTAAAATGTCTTCGCCAAATGTAAAATGTTTTTGTGAAATAGAACATTAAGAAAAAACTAAAGTCGGGGTTTCTTGTTGCATTCTTCCTATGTTATTATATCAAAATCCATCGTAATTATTCAAAATAAAAGGGAATAATTTAAATAAATATCCTTCTAGAAAATGCTACTACTTTGAGTCGAGAAAAATTTCTAAACATAGTAGCCGTAAGTTGGAGAAAAATTCTCTTAAAAATACTACTTTGGATGAGATATTAGAATTTTGTAGTTATTGTGTCAAGGTTTAATTTCTTGTAGTAAGTTTGTGTCAAAATAGTAAGCCAAAGTAAATTATTTTAATCTATTTTATAAGACCCTTTTTTAAAGAAATAATAATATAAATTGTTTTTATAGAGATATTAATATTATTTTTAATTAAGTCTTTTGTGTGAAAAATCTATAATGATAGCTATACATCAAAATCCTATCAAATCGAATAAGTATAGCTGTCTAATATATATAGCCAATTTAGTGTTAAATATTATTTTATTTTGTTACACATTAATTAAGAAATATTCTTTAACATATTCAACATGAAATAATTTTTAGTGTATTCAATGCGAAACATTCAGTCTCGTTATTTATTCAACTATAATTATTTATTTTCTTTAATAAACAAGAAAAAAATATACTTTAATTTCATAATGTGTATCCAGTACAAAATATGGTTTCTCCAGTACAAAATAAATGTACTTAATATATTATTGAATGGTATTCCACACCTGTTAAATATCTAATACATAATACTTTTAACACAATTATATGAAAATTTTACTTTTTTTTAAATGTGCTTAGTTATTTTTTTTTTATAAAATATACAGTTTTGAGCGACGTTGGCAATTTTTTCTTTGATTTTTTAATTTATAAGTTTTCAATTTGGTTGCTATATATATTGTTGAATAGCTCTTTTATTGCAAAATGCGTGTACACATCTGCAAAAATGCTTCTTCGAAGTATTTTCCAAAGTTAACTTAGTTTTAAAAAAAGTACTCTTATACATCTAAATTTTAACTTTGGATATAAATTTTATATTCTTGAATAACTTTGAGAGAACTTTCATTTTCTACTACTTCATTAACTCCTAAAAGATGCTTTGCGTATTTTTCAAGCAAAAAAGAAATGAAAATATATAAAAATAGCATCATCTTTTTCGCTCACGAATGTCGAAACTTTCAAAAAATTTATGTACCTCCCCAATTTTGCCTCATACCAGACATCTGCGTGACCATCAAGCTGCACAAGCAGTATTTTATTGTAGGAATTATATTTTATTGTCTCCTTTTCCAGCTTAAAATGCCCAAAACCTATGAAGAGGGAGGCAAGTAAGCAAAGTTACAGTTAAGCTCTAGCGTGCTGTGGAAAACTTTGGTTTCCTTGCTCTGGAACTTCACTTTTTAAAACTTTCGCACATTTCGCTGAATGCGGCAATTAATCAAATCTGTAGAATCCTTTGCCGCATCGTCCTTAATGTAAGTTGCGAAGACTTTTCCATCTTTTCTATGTTAGAATGATTACGTGTCTTGGAGCACTAAAGGGACGTGTTTCCATTTGAAATTTATGGAAAGTGTAGCGAATCCTGACTTCAGAGTATTGCTTTTGATTTGTGCAGTTATAAAAGAATAGTCTTGAAGAAAAACTTAAAATGATGTTTTTTTTAAACTATAAAAGTGTAGTGAAATTTATATCTTAATATTTCTAAAATCAAGCATTTTTTTTTTTTAAACTTTTCGAATGAGGTAGATTTATTGTAATACTTTTTTGCACAATCTCCCAAAAAAAAAAAAAAAAAAAAAAAAATGCTGATTTTATTTTAATTTGCAATCCCAATTTGGACAAGAGGTTTCATTCCGTGGACAGTCAATTAAACTGGAGTTCATAATAAAAGCATCCTGTGTTGAAATTTCTGTCCATTAAAAGCATCCTGTCCGTTAGATGCTGAAATGAAAAACATTCTAAGCATTCAACGGCTTGATTGGCGTATTTTGTTCAATTGTAACCGAAAAATAGAAGGTTTAATCTTTGCCAGAAATACTGATAGATTTTTAAATATTCTATTGCAGCTGTGTTCTCATTATCTCTTGATGGTATGGTGGAGAGTTCAGAAAGGTTGATTGATTTGTGTTTGCTGATGTGGTGGAGGTTTTAGAAAAAATGGTTGATTTGTCATTCACATTCTTTTTTTGGCGTACAAGAATTAGATCAAAAGGAAACTTACATTGTAATACCAACCATTACAGAAATCCATGCTTGTGGTGGGAATCAAACCCTTGAATTCTTGAACTGAAAAACAAAGTGATGTTTATTAAATTCTGATTTCGGCAAGGAAATTCTGAAAGGGGAATGACTGCTCAAGCGTCTGCGTATTTGAATTATAGGACATTGGATCCGGATTTAAATCTCGGTGTTGGGTGCCTTCGATTTAACAGTTTATGGGTTCAATTCCTACTTCAGATTCGGATGTTTCTAGTGATCCGCAATCGACTTTAAACTATAAAGACTGATATAATTAGTCCTCATGCACAAAATATGATCATTGAGCAAATCAGACCGAACCGGGTATAAAGTGATTTTCCATACAACAATTGATTATTTTTTATGTCAAATGACAAGCTATGTCATTAGATATAACCTGGATTCAGTTATTTAAGTTTTATAACAATATATAAGGAATAAGACGCAAATTTTTAAATATAAATTTATTGATAAATACATGAAGATTAATTTCGAACCGCAAATGACATTAAATGATATTAAAATGACGCAAATAACATTAAAAGCTATATAATAATGTGTCATCGCCTTTACTTGTTACTGTAAAAATAAATTGATAAAAAGTATGAAATTAATATCCTGTTTTTAAAAATCAGTCTACATAATAACCAATTCACAGCATTTTTGAAGAAATATTTATTGGTTGATTTGTGAATTGTGTGTAAGGGCTTGATTAAAAATTGATTGAAAATTAAGATCACAGATCTCAATTTTTTTTCTTAAAATTTAAAGTGTATAAATTAATAACTTTTAATCAAATATATATTTTATTCATATATGTTATGATTAAAATAATTTATATTAATTTAAATTAATGAAATAGGAAAATAAATCAGTGTTTTTGTTTTAAATTCTTAGCGATGTTCTTTGTGATTCAGAAATATTACCACTGGATCTTTTCTTATTCTCAAACTTTTGGAAAATTATATGCAGGAATCTGAAAATAGCTATTTTCGGTTTTAACAAATGAGGGAAAAAATATTTTTGAGTAAATTTCAAAAAAGTAAATATTGTCTTTCATTCCCTTATTATTTATTTGACCTTTTTACATTTTCATTGTGAAGTTTAATTCCTTTTGCTTTCGGAGCGAAATTCTAAAGACGTTTTCTTCCAAATTCTCCTTTATTTTAAGAGAAGATAAATACTGTTGGTGATAAGAGTCTTGCAAATTGGAAGAATTGCAAATGCAAATTGGGAAGAATAGTCTACAAAAGAATTTGTGAAGAAGTATTTTTTTTCCCGAATTTCACGTTACAAAATTTTGAAATTTTTAATAAATCCTGGCATTTTTTACTTTTTACGAATTTATTTTTTTACAAATTACTACTAAATTTTGTTTTCGAAGGAATTTCAAAATATATTCTGAAATCCGGTCAATATCTGACTACGTAACTTAGTCATAATTACTTTAATTAAAACAAAAATGTTACTAAAATTCATCTAATTTTTTAAAATTTTCTTAAATATGATTTTTTAAATTTACATATTTAAGTGGACAAGATAACTAGGTTTAGCAAAACATTAAAATGTAAATGATAAGTTTAGACGTTCAACGTATCCAGTTACAAACCTTTGCATGTACGTTGAAAATTTAGAACCAGATGTTTCACTGTTGATTTTTGGCAAAGGAGTGCCAACTCAGATGTCGACTAGAAATTAAGAACTAATTCACTGGAAGATGCAATTGAAATCATAGGCAATTTAAATATGTAGATAGAAATATTAACATCAAGTTGAGAGATCAATCATAAGCAGCCTAATCATCAGTTTAACAGTATGTGGGTTCGATTCCTAATTTAAGAGTAGATTTTTGATATTGCGCGTCTTTATGGACAGCCTAATAGATGAAAGTCATAAAGAATTTTAATATCCCACTGCATAAATTACTTCGCAGGAAAGATTTTTATTGATGTTTGGCTATATTCCCGTGATGCAAGGGGAAAACACTGAAAACTCCCGAGTCCGCTCCCCTCCAGATGTGCAGACAGAGATGCACAACATCTATCTCCCGTTGTTGAACTGTGACTGGGATCGAACCCATTACTTTATGCTCAGAAGAGATTTGTTCTACTGTAGAATGTTATCTATAAAGTGAAACCAAAATGTAAATGCTTGTAGTGTTTTGAAGTCTACTTTAAACTGTGACATTCAGTTGCATTATCTCCCATCTGCATAGCAGAATTCTAAAAATTTATCCAAGAAAAACGAACTATCTTCTGCTGAATTTTTTCTAATGATTTTTTACATGATTTTTCAGATTAGAAACAATATAGATAAATTTAAGTAAATTAATTTGAAATGTAGTTTTCGAATGATGTGTTTTTTCACGGATTATAAATTGAAACCCAGGAGAACTGATTAACCAATAGGAAATTACCAAAGAAACTAATTAACCAATAGGAAAGCTTTGAGTAAATTGGAAACAACTCTAGGAAAATTTATTTCTTGACAAAACTACAATGATGAGTGTTACTTCCAAGAAATCGAGGGGAAAATCTCGTTTTCTGCCGGGTAAAATAACAGACGAAAGTAAGAACATTCCTCCACTATAGGAGGAGCGCAATAATTTATCTCCTGTTGTTTGATTAGGAGGTGGAGGTGATGGAGAAGGTGGTTTTACATTACTCACGTTGGCAAAAGGGTGCTGAGTCAGTGTACGCCCCTCGAATTAAGGGACTTGGGCTGCTGAATCAGCCTACTGTCCGAAGTGGGTATCAAATTACCGTCACTGGCGCCCGACAACTTGTTTGTGGAACGCCTTCTCTAGCTGCCGGGGCGCACCGTTAGTTACATGTCATTATTTTTACTTTAGAAAGGGGGATGGACGATCCGGAGACGAGTCGTTGGCTAGTTCCCCGTACAAAATTAAGTGCACTCGAGTCTTGGTCGGGTCTTATTCCAAGAAATCTTCTGGTTTTTCGAGCGTATTAGTCGGTCGTCTCTACGAAACCATCTATTTTAGTGGCTGCATCCGGGTAACAGGCTTCGCTCCCTTGTTAAGTGAGCAGTTGCTGATTGGCGATAATTCAGTTAGGGTGATCGTAAACAGAAGGAAGATGGATTAAAAATGGGCTTTTATAATTAAAGCTCCCTTTTTTAAATGGCCACTAAAGATATAGAGCCCAATGTTAACATTTTGTTTAGATAAAGTCACAGAACCTCTTAAAAAATTTTAGCCAGAAAATTATCATTAATGAATATTGACATTGAATGTGATATTGTTAAGTGAAATTAGACACGAAAAGGATTAAATTAATTATCATATCTAAAATATTGCACATTTTGAAAGGAAGTTTAGTCTAATAAATTTCCTTTGTACAGCACTTCTTAAAAGTAATATATATATATATATATATATATATATCAAACTATATATATACATATGATATATATATATATATTCAAACTGGTAACGACAAACGTTTAATATATATATATATATATATATATATATATATATATATATACAAACGAAAATCAAAATTGAAATATGATTTTACCATAGTGCTACAGGCATGATTAGTTCTGCTAATCATGCCTGTAGCACTATGGTCAAATCATATTTTATTTTTGATAATATTATAACATTATTAATTTAGTTTAAAATCTTTATACAAATAATATTTTAAGGCAAAACATAGTTACATTATATAAATATTTTTTGAGGAAAATAACATTGCGAAAAATTAATTATCATATCTAAAATATTGCACATTTTGAAAGGAAGTTTAGTCTAATAAATTTCCTTTGTACAGCACTTCTTAAAAGTAATATATATATATATATATATATATATATATATATATATATATATCAAACGATATACATACATATGATATATATATATATATATTCAAACTGGTAACGACAAACGTTTAATATATATATATATATATATATATATATATACAAACGAAAATCAAAATTAAAATATGATTTTACCATAGTGCTACAGGCATGATTAGTTCTGCTAATCATGCCTGTAGCACTATGGTAAAATCATATTTTAATTTTGATAATATTATAACATTATTAATTTAGTTTAAAATCTTTATACAAATAATATTTTAAGGCAAAACATAGTTACATTATATAAATATTTTTTGAGGAAAATAACATTGCGAAAAATAAATTTTGGGATTGTGAAAATTCTTGCAATCATGATAAGATTTAACTTAATGGTTTTCTCTTTTCATGACAATTAAAATAAAATTTTAAATATAAAAATGATGAATTTTTCTTCAATCTTTCCAGTAAATGCTGTTTCAATGAATAAAAATATCTTGAATATTAATCGAAATTGTGCTGATACCTACAATATTCTGAATTTTCTGATGATACCTACAATATTTCCAGATGCATTTTCGTTACGATTTTATCCGGAGTTAACACTAAAATTTATAGAGAATTTTGCGCTCGCGAATTGGGCAGAAATTCAACATTATTTTGAGTACTGAATCACATCATTTAATTTAATATTCATATTTATTTGTATGCCATTCTATTCTAATATAACTAATGGCATTTTCATTTGTTGCACCTAATATTACCAATAGTAATGACAGCAAAAATAATTCAGATTTTATGTATCTAATTCAAATTAACTCAATTTATCAGCATAGCATATTTTTTTCATAATTAACTTAGCTTTATAATGAGTTTTATATCAGAGTTATCTGAGACAATCGAAGTTAAAGAAGCAATGATTAAATTTTTGATTTGGTGATAAAATGCTTTCTAAAGATTAGAAAATAACAAATATTTTTAATTTTGAAAACATATGGGGTTAAAGTTAGGTACTTTTTATTTTAATATGAAAATTGAAAAAACTGTGAAAATGTAAATGTGTATGGAAGTGAATTACATGAAATAAATAATGGATATAAAATACACATAGTTAATATCGAACTTGTACTCCTATCGGTGCTACAAACTTGAAATAAAAATCCCAATGATACATTGCATCGTTTAACACAGACTAAATTGTATATGAGCTTAATACTTGGTTCAACTCTGGAATTATTTTAGCCGAGATGCCAGTCGAATGGTTAATGCATTTGTCTTCGTTTCAACAGTTCATGCGTTTAAATCCTACCTTGTTCTTAGATGCTTATGCTACCAGGGGATTGGATGTAGTGGTTCGAAATTTACTTTAACCTATAGGTTCCGGTCTGACTCGCCCACGTGTACAAAAATTGACTGTTGAGTGATAAATAACCAAACTTACAAATTTAGTCAAAATATTAAACTAAAAGTTTAAATTAAAAGTTTAAAGAAGAAAGTAAATCTATACACTCCGTTCGATTTTGAAAATGTAACACCAAGAAGGAGTGGCCTAAAAATGATGCAAATTTATGGATAGATACACCTTAAGCAAGTCATATGAAATGAGCAGTTCTCTAGTGCACTTATGATAAGGTATAAGGCGAGGAACCGGCAGAGTAGCAATGTGCTGCTTGGAAAATTATCAAAAAAGTTTCTTCTTGTCGTAAAAAACGCTGCAAATGCCAAGAGTGCCAAGCCATGATCGACGGAATCAGTTTCAACAGACAGACGAGTAAATGCATGGTGATCGGACTGAGAAGAGCAGGTTTGTCTTTTAGGGTAAATCACAGCTGACAGTCCTGGACATGTCCACAATGCACCAACTGTAGGGAAGATGGTTGCAACAAGGAACTGTTAAACATTTGCGGGGTGTTGGTGCAGCCAGAATGACGCTAGCAAGCTTGGGCAGACAATTCCAATGTAGGCAATAGTGGCTCCACAAAGCACGTGCTCCGAAATTCTGCAGCAGATGCAAAAATCCCAGATGCTCTCACATCGAGCACAACTATTTGCCATCAATTGGTTGCTAGTGGCCTGTGCTCATGGCATCCGTTAAGAAGTTGATCCCTCAGTTTTAAAGCCGGATTAGAGCAATGTTGACAACGGAGTTGCACAGGATCGTCAATGAATCACGCTTCTATTTCTTCAGTGATAATAATCGATTACCAGTGTGGTAGAGACAGGTTTACTCCTGCAGCAATCGTGGAAAGCTCCATAACACAACAACGAAGGAACATAATTTGGAGTGCCATTGCGTACGATTCCAGGTCACTTCTAGTTCGTATTCTTGGCACTATGACAACCCAACATTACATGGATGACGTACTGTTGCCGGTTACCACACCCTTATCTTCAGAAGGTACTCATAACCTTTAAAAGTGTACAGATGATTCACACTGGGCATCGTGCTCGCTAGATTTCTCATCAATCGAACATGTTTTAGAAATTAGATGATATTTAAAAATTTTCTTCCTAAAATTAATTCAAAAACTAATTACGAAAATTTAATTTAAAATTTCTATTGTAAGTAAGGATTTAGTTTATGATATAATTAATTTTAATTATTTTTATTATTTATATTTCGAAATCTACAATGAGCTTTATGTTCCATATTGTTTTAAACATAAAAGTGGATTCTATACCAATTTTGCTTGCATACATTTAAATTTAAAGATGTGTATTATATATATATATGATATGGATTGAAATGTCTGAAACCTATTTTTCTTTTTCAGGTAAGTTGGAAAAAAAATAGACTAATCTTTAGTATGTATGAATTTTTTATTCCTTATTTCCATTGTATATTATATAATTACTTACTAATATAATAATTAATATTAAATGTATGCTAAAAAATGAGTAACCATAAATTATAAGATCTAAATTCCACGAATCAAAAATTATATTATTTCAATATTACTGAATATGTAACAATGAAATAATAGAGGGCACTATATTAGCACTTTGGTATGCGATTTGGCGCAGGTTTCTTATATTGGACCTTGCGTCAACCAACCAACTTAAGCGTGTTTATCACATGCTTAAGTTGGTTGGTTGACATAATTTTTGGTAGGTTGACATTACACATAATTTTTAAAATTTAATCAAAATTAAAAAATTCGTAAGATTTACTTAAAGAAAATTAAATGAAAAAGTATGGATATTTCTCTTTATACGTTTACGTTTCCCCAATTGTTAAGTCAGTATGGTTGTTTGAGATATTATCTTCTACATCTGACACCAAGTGAAAGCTTTCACACTTGAATGTATATTGAAGCCGTTACTTATTATATATTTAAAATTTTATGTTTTTTTACAAGGAATTATTCCAAAAAAAATTCAATTTAGTTGCTGTATATTCAAATTTATAGAAAAAAATGATTTTTAGATTTCGAACTCTTAAGAAAACTTAATCTAATAATTGTGCTCTGTAATATTTTAGCTGTCTCTTTAAAAATTCCTGAAAACCTCCATTTTGAAAAGAAGATAAAAAAGAGCAAAGTTGACGTCTGAATAGGGAATCTTCTTTGTATTCTTTATTAGGGATAAGGATAGAATATTCTCGAATTTGTAAGAGAATCATGAATTTCGCACCAACTAAAGCAACTGTTGGCGAATATATATGCGGCAACTGTCTACGATTGACAGCAAAAACATGACTTTTATTGACAACACTCCCTTTCCCTAATCGTCATCCCACCAGGGGTAGAGAGAGCATAAAAAAATCTTTTCAGGTCGACGCTGAGAAGGCAGTGTCTGGCAGTTTGAGAGTCTGTCACAACAGCCCCTGTGTTTTGAGTGTCAGATACAAGGGCGCAGCCACTTAGGTCCCTCCCTCACCGACCCAAGACTCGCAGTGACGTCCCGACACGAAAAGCGACTTTGCGGGGGTTTGTCCCAGGAGAGATGCATAACCGTCCCACTTTTAGTACACCCCCCGCTCGGCTTTTAAAACGATGGAAAGATGAGAACGGACTAATGGCTTTATAATTGAAAGAGGACGCCATAAGGGGTGGGTGGAAATCTTGTCCTTCCTTCACCAAGGAAGCTGAGAATTTAATTTAAGAAACTCGCGAGTGTGGGGGCCTTCTCGTTGTCAGAAGACACTCTTAACATTGTAGGAATAGGCTCTCTACTTAATGCTTTAAATATATCTTAAACCCAGATCATTAAAGTCTTGTAGTGTTCAGCGCTATTACTTTGCAGATGTTTGGTGCCAGAATTTTAGTTTTCTAGTCTTTGAGAAACTTTTTAAATTTTCCTTAGCTTGAAATTTTTACTCCAAACCTAATATAAGCGGTAGACAGATGTTATACTTCTTCTGTCGCATCTGGTATGATAAGTAGTTAATAATTTTCTGTATTTCTTTTACAGCAGAATGATAAATAAGATGTCAATATTTTAAAACGATAGTATTATTCCTCTGAAGCTTTTAAAGGAGAATAAGATGATAGATTTTCTACACAGCGTTGCTAACTTACACAATAGAATAAGATAAATTTTCGATTATCGATGTTTTTCACCATGATCTAGAATGATTAGGCTATAGTGATCGATGTAACTCACAATTCCTAAAGATGATAAGTTTTAACAATCTATATTATTCCCCATAGCTTAAAATGATGTGATCAATGTTGTTGACTGTGATATAGGAAGATATCGTTATAACGATCATTGTTGACTAATATATAAAATAATGAGACTGTGGTGATATTTTTCATTATTACTTTATTCATTTTAGGTTATCCTGACCAGTTGTTGGAATTCATAAGTTTGAGCTAAGGAATTATTAATTTGTTGTACTTCTTTCAAAATCAGATATAGTTCTTACTTCTAATTTCCGGTTGCTATAGGATAAAATTTTCTGCACTATAAGGGGCGGAAGTGACGGCACGTTATATAGTAAGGCGCCCAATGGGTATGACATCGTGTTCCCGAAATCGGGTCTTCGTTTTGAAGGAAGAACTAAGCAGAAGATCTCCAGACTTGGTCTGAAACACACAGTATCACTTCACATTTTAATCTGTGCGACCGCGGCATATTTAAATGTTCAAACCGCCATTGACGAACACAACGGATCTTTGATTGGCTCCGGATTTGAACTCACTATCTTACGAAAACGAGAAGGAACTCTCAAGTCAATCAGTCCTTAACCTTGCGTGTATATATTGTTGTTACTTATGACACTTGGACAAGCAAAACTCGCTATGCCTTGGTTATGCGAATTAAAGTCAATAGGGAGCGTCTTTCGTTTTAATCAGAGCACCACAAAGGTGAAAGTGCGTATTTGCTCTTTTTTAAATTCTCCAATAGATGGCACCACCAGCGGATTCACTCGCTCAATCTTGACATTGATTTGAAGGGAAGAAAATTCCTCCAGACCACTGCTCAATGACCGACCACAGGATTTCCAATTCCACAGATTTAACGAGCATGTATATCACATGTACTCGGTGGATTTTAGGCGGTATTGGAAATCGAACCCCGCCTTTCCGGATGGAAGGCATATTTACTATATTAATTCTCACACTTTATGTTTAATTGAAAAAAAGAAAACAGTTTAGACGAAATTTTCTATCAAAATGAATGCATTTCTATTTAAGGACAGCACATCAAAAATGGAATTGGATAATTATCCTATTCACGAAACATCTAACCCAAATGAAAACAAATCCCGCCAATTGAGGTTGTGGATTCCATTTAAATTTTAACATCACTGTTTGTCATCGAGTGCATTTATATGGACGACTCGAGTTTCATCCTGCTGTGTTCACAATCGGGCCCTTCGCCAATTTCCATATTAATGATAGCTGTCTACTTGCGCAATCCAGCAGGGTTTGAAGAGCTCATTTTCCAATTCCACGGTCCACTCGTGATTGGGCTGACCCCTTCTCAGTGCTCTGCTGTCCAGAACAATGAGTGACCGCATCCAATTCAATCGCATTTCAATGCATTGGGCATCCGCTTACCCCACATGTGCTTGGTATTCGAATGCTATTGTTATGCAGATCTTGCGTTTGCAGGAAACTTGTAGGAGAAAGATACTCCCCTGATTAGGACTACTTAAAATCGAAAATGGTTTTTATTGCTATTATTATGGTTGAAACGCAAGCACAATTCTAATTGATTAATTAAACTGCGTCTTTACATTCTGAGTAACTGATTGATTATAAAAGTAATAAATAAATATCAAGAAGTAATTGTGTTTTGATTATATGGGATGGGTTAATGGTTTTGAATTGCATACTTATGAATGAAACGCATGTAATTCCCATTGATTAATAAAATTCTTTCTTTAAATTTTGATGTTTGTGAGTTGCTGATCGATTATAAAATTTATAAATAAAAGTTAAGAACTAATTGTTTTGATTATGGGATGGGTTAATTATTTTTATTGTTATTATGGTTGAGACATTGGTAATTCTAATTGAGTAATTAAATTTCTTCTTCAAATTCTGATATTTGAGTCGCTGATTGATAATAAAAGTAATAATTAAATATTTAAAAGCAAATGTTTTTATTATGACAGAAGTTAAAGAGAATGTTTTCGTTTGAGTAGAATAGATTTCTTAATGTATAAGTGCTTTCATATGTCTTATATATTGAATTAGAATGCCTGCCAACTTGTCTAATGGTCAGCGTGCCTGACTACTGATAGGGAGGTCCTGGGTTTGAATCCCGGTTCAGGCATGATGTGCTTTTTCTCTCTCTCTATCTTGTCTTTGTCCTTTCCTTGAGTGTGAATGGTTGCCTACCCAATAATCGGGTTCCTATGGCATGTGTGTGTACTGAAGTCGGATTCCACACCAAATACGGTTCAGTTGGAAAAGTGGAGCAGCGCACCCCAATTTGCCAACCTAGCTGGTACACGAGAACAACAACAACATTGAATTAGAATAATAAGTTAATCACACTTTTCTCTAGCATTTTTCAACAAATTGAGCGCCATCTACTGGTAATATTTTTCAAGTATCGATATTATTCACTTCAGAGGATATGCCATCATGGAGACTTAATAAGCCTTCTTTGATTTTCCCCTATATGTAAAAAAGTCTAAAGCTAAAAGTCTTGACCTAGCTGCTTTCTAAATTGTCATGGACGTGACGTTCAGTTTAGCAGTTCACTGGTTTGATTCACATTTTGGAAGTGCATGTTCCTTGCAATTATTATTCTTTTAATCATGTATAAGTTCTGATTGAATCAGAAATCTTTAGAAAAATTAGAGATTTTTAAGATTTATTATTATAGTTACCAAAAACACAAGTTTTATTGTAATAATTTCTATCCAATAATCACAATGGAGGAAACCATGAAATTATTGATACATATATGCAGTATGAAAGGAAGAGTGAATATCTCATCTCCATTAAATTATTTGTTCTTATATCATTTCTGCAAAAAATCTACATTCCAAGGATGTAAAACGAATTTAAAATACACTTGTTTGCATTACAAAAGCTATATATTGTAAAAGCCCAGAAATTTTGTTCAAAATAGCTTATAATTTGTAAGCCATTTACCTGAGTACAATTATTATACTGGCGTTGTAAGCGAGTGCTAAACATACATTTTACCTGTGTGCCTGGACAGTTATCGTGTTATTGAAAAGCAAAGCGTTTTGTTTCGCTTATAAATTACTATCACAGTTTTTGTCTTATACAAATGAATATAAAATGAGAAACCCAATTTTTTTCTGCATTTACAATCTGTGCTTATTAGCATTTCTTGAAAATTAATACTGTTTTTTTATCTGTTGGTTCCTCAAAATGTGTCTAATTTGAAATATGGGATAATTAAGTCATTATTAGTATATTAGTTATATAGAATATATTAGAGCTGTGTATTAATAGAGTCGTTAATTTTAAAATCACAACTGATTTCGGTTTAAGTCCTATAAAACTTGATCATAATGATTGAATCCATAATCCAACAATTAAATTTCACTTGCTTTTAAATTGTCTAGCTGACCCTTTGCATTAAGTTAAATACTTTTGATTGCGTTGATGTTAGAGAATTATTTATATTTATTGTTCCAATCTGGAGGAAGGAAAATGAATTTCGAATTAGCTTGCGGGCTTTGGTAACTTCTGTATTATTAATTATTTGACCCTCATTCGAGACGGGCATCCTAGACTTCAATTCATAGTAAGATTGAAACATTTCTAGCATAAATTTATGATGTAATTAGTACATTTCACACATAGTTTAGAGTTGGTATCCATTTATTAAATAACATATTACGATTACTAAGAGATTCTATGAAAATTTCTCACTACAAATAGTGTAAAAGGTGTTTTCTTGTTTTTAAATATGGAAAAAGGCATAATAATATTAATTTGGTCAGATATTACTTATTCAAATACATACATGCATAGCGGTGCAGACGAGCTCCGACTTGTACCTTAAGATTAAAGGGGTTTAGAATACTGTTCCTTGCCAAATACCTCGTAATTCTGAACCACGGTCAGTTGACGGGGTTACACCTGGGCTTGAACTCTCCTCTCCACATCTTCGTTCCACCAGCGACAGGAATTTTGGCCGTCACAAATCACATGTCCCCAATAGACAGGTCCCCAACAAACAGAGCTCCAGCAACCCAGGGAGGGATCTTATCGAAATAGGATCTTCCCATTCCTTTGCAAAGTCTGATTCCAAAATGATACCTTCCAGATTGTTCGGATGTAAAAATTTCTTAAAAACATCGATGGTTATTCATTGCTGTTTGCTACTTGGGAAATTATCCCAAAACTTAAAAATGTAGACTTTGGGACCACTTTGTGCAACTGTTATTGTTTTTGCTATTGAACTGTAGAGAGATAAAGGGAGAATTACCCTGTTATGATGTATGTTGTAATTTATTACGTTACAACTTTGATGTTGATCAATTGGGTTGAGTTGAATCCATCACTGTCATGTTTGAGTATTTATACTAAGAATAGTTACAAAATTTGATATTTAACACCAGTTGATGGAGAGTTGATGGTGAGTTGATGGTGAGTTGATGGAGAGTTGATGGAGAGTTGATGGAGAGTTGATTGTGAGTTTATGGAGAGTTGATGGAGAGTTGATGGTGAGTTGATGGAGAGTTGATGGTGAGTTGATGGAGAGTTGATGGTGAGTTGATGGAGAGTTGATGGTGAGTTGATGGGGAGTTGATGGTGAGTTGATGGAGAGTTGATGGTGAGTTGATGGAGAGTTGATGGTGAGTTGATGGAGAGTTGATGGTGAGTTGATGGAGAGTTGATGGAGAGTTGATGGTGAGTTGATGGTGAGTTGATGGAGAGTTGATGGTGAGTTGATGGAGAGTTACTTCACATTAATTAGTCCATAATAAAGAGGCTTCAGAACATTGTTGATTATAATACAGTTGCTTGTAACATTTTAAACATAGAACTGCTTATTATATCGGTTATCGTCTTCCGCAAAACCATACAAAGAAAATAATACAAGAAAGATTATAGCTTTATAATTCATTATTTATAAGTGGTATTTTCAAATCAATGCGAAAATAAATCAAAGTGAAACAGATAATTTTAATAAATAGGAGTTTCTGAGTATACACCCTAAGGACTAGTATGTATACAGCTATTTCTAAAGTGTATGGACTTTAGAAATAGCTGTATATAATATCCTGTAAATAAATTAACTTTGAAATCTTAGAAATCTTGGTCAACAATGAAAATTAATTGATATTTGAATACCTTTTTTCTTGTACGCGAGTTATTTTTAATATCTAATGAATGAGGGGTAGATACCAAGCTCTGCATTTCTACGCATTGACCTCTACTATTTGACCTCTCTTGACTTTTAATATCCAGCCATAACTTTAGAATTGGAATGGACATCATAGAGCCAGCTTAATAACCACTTTTAAAACAGACAGTCGTATCATTCACGAACTCTCAAAAGTGTGAAGGGGCAGAGGGAAAAGTGCTATCACCAACGCCACCTACAAATCGTCACTTCCCGCTTCCTCGAGTCATAGGCTGCAGAACCCCTTTTACCACACCACCGAAGCATTTTGGGTGGTGAATGTGAGGGTGGACTCGAGAAGGATCCTCATCACACCCTTTCCAGGGCGCGATAATGAAAGGCGAATAGCCTTAATGGGCGCACTAATTGAGTCCTGTGCGTGGGAGGGGGAGGTACACAGCCCCAGCATTCGACACAACTCCATCATCGGTGTGCCGTTCTTCTAATTGGTGATTCGGTGGATGTGATGGGGTGTGAGTGGTGCGTGTTTGTGTGTGCGGGATCCCCTCTATTAAGGCAGAGGTAACAAGCAAATTAGAGAGGCGGAGACGCAATTTTAATTCGATTGCACAAGAGGCAACAGAGTAAACAAATTATTTCGCAAGGACTTTAAAAGTTGGGGAAGCGGTCAGAGGGAATGCTTCACAACTCCAGTATTGGAGTTGAGTTGTTGTGCTATATATTTAATGGGATATGTTTTTGAATAAATCATGCTCGGTAACAATTGCGTGGTAGCTTGCCAATTTTCTCGACCTACAGTCAGTGGTTACATCGTTATGGATCCTTCTAATTTGATAGCAGCTCGTTGTTTCCTCACCTACAATTTTATTAATTGACAATTTTATGCTCTCCAAGTTGGGGTCCTCTACTTCCGGTACCAGGTTGTAAATCTATTGTGTTGAATTTTGTAGACAACCTTGTTAAAGTGGCTTAACTTGTTGACAAACATTCACTGTCTGCGTTCCTTGCCTGCTTCAATTATTCACGATTCGATTTGTCGGAGAAGCGTGATCGGTGTAAAATAAATATTGAATATTTGTCACAATTTGTTGGAATGAAACTGTTGTAAATAAATAATATGTTAGAATGTATTTTTAAATTGTTAAAAGTAATTCGTTGGATTAAGTGGATTGATTCCGTTATTTATGAAGTAAAATCTGCGATGTTATATGACATGTTAAGTTCTGCCATAAATAGCAACTAATTAAGTGGATGCAAATGTTCCTAAGATGTGTTGGAATGAGGTATTAATAAGCGATATAAAGTGTTAATATTCTAAGTGAAGATAAGCAATATAGGAAAATATAGTGTAATGAGAATTATAGAAAAATACTAAGATGTTAATCAATGGTGCCTGATACATTTAATTTTGGAAGTTCCAAACAGGATATTCACCAATAGTAAAATAAAATACCAGAGAAATTCTTAAATATCCTCTATTAAAAATACACTTATTGATAGCAGATTCTTCTGTATTACTCATTGAAGTTGTTGAGAGTTCATATAAAGTTATTCACCAATCGTAAGATAAAATTCTATGGAAATTCATAAGTATCCTCTGCAACAAATACGCTTATTGATATCAGAATCTTCTGTATTACTCATTGAAGTTGTTGAGAGTACATATCATGTTATTCACCAATCATGAGATAAAATTCTCTGGAAATTCTTAAGTATCCTCTGCAACAAATACACTTATTGATATCAGAATCTTCTGTATTACTCATTGAAGTTATTGAGAGTTCATATAAAGTTATTTACCAATCGTAAGATAAAATTCTCTGGAAATTCATTAGTATCCTCTGTAACAAATACACTTATTGATAGAAGATTCTTCTGTATTACTCAGTGGGTAAATTGTAGTTACTTATTCATCAAACGTCTTGCTTTTTTTAAAATCAAGTGCCAAATTACAGTCGAGAAAATGTTCCATATTTACTCAACTCTCTATGCATTTCAAATAATTCTGAAACGAAATCAATAGACTAAATTTCAAAAATTTCTAAGCAAAAATTGACAGCAATTTCGCGGAAAACAGACAATGTTCTCTTATTTGGAAGACAATACCATAAAAAGTATTAAAAAAAAAGAAGCGAATAGTAGCTTGCAAACACGGGAGCTTAGAATTGGAACGAACTGTTGGATAATTGAATAGCGCGAGCGATGGCATACGAGATCAAAAAGGAAAAGAAAGGATAAAAGAGCGGATTAATCCCTACCCTCTCTGCTTTTTTTCCCCATAGTTCCTGGCTTTAAAAAAATGCCGGTGGATTCCTCCACTGTGTTGTTGAATGATGAAAGCAGGATGAGATTTGTCTGAAGGGATTTTATTCATCCTTGTTCGTAGCTGGAGAAGATATTCAGTGGGGAGGGACGTGTAGGATTTGTCGAAAAGAAAACGCCATATTGTTTAAATCCTTATTCAATCTTGTTTGTTCCTCGGAAATGATATTGTTCTCAAATTCTCCTCCCCGTGGTCTTAAGATCAACCCCTTCCGCATCACTCTGCAAATGCGAGTTAGGTTTTTGAGTCTGAAAGTGTCTAGATCTCCAAACGGAAATGTCACATTTTTTGTTTGACATTCGTTATTTTGAGTTCTTTATGGCAGTTTTATTGTTAGCAAAAGTATATGCGTAATTCACTTTTGGGCTTGTTTTTGTATGGAGTTGGAAAAATTTAGGTGAAGTACCAACTGTAAATTAGATCTTGGTGTTATGGTGCGTGAGACAAAAAATTGTGTTTTGGTATTCATTGAAAAAAAAAACTTTTCATCTTTATTTATACTTTGTTTTGAATTTGAGTAAAGCTTATAACGTTTCTTCAGTTTGAAAAAAACAAAGGGTTTAAGCTGCGATTGCATTTTTAAAACAAATACAAGAGTTTTTTTTAATTTTAAATCTAATCTTACTTTAAATATCAAATTTACTAAATTTTAGAGCTGCTCACCTTGCCTATAGGTCAGCGTGCCTGACTACGGATAATGAGTTCCTGGGTTCGATTCCCGGTTCAGGCATGGATGTACTTTCTCTATCTCTCCCGTCTTTGTCCTTTTCTTGTATGAATGGATTGTGAATAGTTGGCTACCCTATAAACGGGTACCTAGGGCATGTGTGTACTGATAAAATCGGATTCCATACCTAAATAGGGTTCAGTTGGAAAAGTGGAGCAGCGCACCCCATAATGAAAGCCTAGCTGGCCCACGACAACAACAACTACATTTTATAGATGTTGGAAAAAAATTATTGAAAAGTTTTTGTAAAACTCTTGTAGAATTACTATCTATAAACTATTCCTTAATCATTAAATACAATGAAATTTATCAATATCATATTTTTTCCTCCTTTAAAAGGAAACTAATTTCATCTCATTTTTACATAAGCAATGGCCAATAAATGAGGGGAATTCTTTTGGTGACATTCCGAGAAATGAATCGTAAAAAATGAATTCCATAAAGAATTGGTGGTATATGTTACTGATTTAAATAAAAGAAAATATAAATATAGTTAAAAATGCGCTGTAATTCGGACATCTATATTCATCATAAATTGGTAGCATAATTTTTAAGTTAGAAACTATATAAAAAAATTTTACCTTTAAAGTAAGTAGAACATAATTCTTAGAAAACTATGAGATAATGAAAGAGAGAGAGAGAGAGAGGATTTCAATTCTGTGAATTCTGGGAAAAATTTTATGTTCATCGTCATATTTATTAGTATCGAGCTTATAGTTGGGCTCTACTAAGGTACGTAAAAGCACCCGTTTGCGAGCCTTAATAATTTAGAAGCATAAATCAAGCTGTAGACTTGCAATGCTTGACTCACCAATTCAAGAGATATCATTTCACTTAGAAGACATTGCGACAGCTGTGACCTATTTAACATGCTTCAGCCCACTTTAATAAATAATACGACCGGTCTTCGATAAAGTCAGGTATTGAATTCACTCTTTTCCAATAATGAGAACACACCACCGTAACCAACAAGAACAACGTGGACTAAATTTTCATTAAAATGTATTTTTAGAAAAATTCTATCTCATTTCATTACAAATTATTATTTCATTAAAGTATTAGTATTGTTCTGTTAAAACTTTTAATAAGAATCCCATTCAAACAGTTTCTACAATTTTTTATTTATTATAAACTGATACTTAAACATTTGTATCAACTAAAGAAAGCTTTCCAGTTATTCATTTCAATAAAATTTATAACTAGGAAACAAAAAATTGTGAGAAACAAAGTAAAACTTATATTTACAATACAGAATATTTATGTTATTTTACCTGCAGAAATTTTATTTTATTTGCTATATCGAATTCAGACTGTTTCTTTTGCTTGCACACCTCAAAACCATACAAGACTTCGTCCGAAAAACTAATATAATCATAAAATTTAATTTTACCTATGAACCACAGACATCTAATTTTATTTCAACTACATTTCGAAAACTTGATTGGAATTCAAGTTTACGATACTGAATCGTAATATTTCCCAAAGAATTAGAGTAGTTTAATAACTGGCTTTGAAGCAAACAAAAAAATAACTGCTTTTTGTAGAACTCAGCAAACTAACAGCATTTGTTCTGAAGTGGACATTTCCAACCACGAAAATCTTCAGCACAAGTTCATGCGTTTGAAGTAGTCGTTGATGCAACAGAAGAAAGTACTATCTACTGTTTCTGCGCATGAGAATTCTATTAAACCATCTAATAATTTGGAAATTTAAAGTAAGTTGTAATCACATTTTTATAACTGAACGCTGAAAATCTCAAATCATTCGTTGTTGGATAGATAAATTAAAGGCAATAGATCTTACAGGTTTCAATACCTTTATAGAATTTCTTCTAAAAAAAGAACAAACTTAATGAATTAGACTGTTTTACATGTCTTTCTTGTCTTTTAAAATTCATAGTAATTAATCTTGTCATAAAGGAGGATTGTAATAGCTGCTGCACACTGGCTTGATCAACCGATCAAATCTTGTTCTACAACCAGGAGGGTGGTCGGAACATATGTCTTCCCTGGGAACCTCCCGCTGATCAAGAACGATTTTGCATGCATTATAGATACAAAGTTTCTCTTTTTTGTCCTTTTTCACCGAAGGGGTGGAAGATGAAGCGTGTCGTCTGCTGAGGGATGAGTCGTAACGGAAACCATCCCTTCCATCATTCCATCGTTAATCGACGTTCTTCGCTCGTTTTCTGCATGTCCCGCCCACCATTATCGGCTTTGAAGGGGGCACTTTTTTGGTTCGACAGAGCGGAGGGGTGTGGAGGTTTTTCTACTCCATTACCCCCATCCCGGATGGTGAGGAAGAACTCTTCCCTCCTTACCACTTCCGGGGGAATCCCACTCACATCCCGGAGCTCTACTGGCCATGTTCTGAGGAGGTTGTTTTACGCAGCAGTGAGCAGCTTCCATCTTGCTGCGTCTTCAGCTGTATTATCATTAGGGCTGAAATTTGCCCCTTTTTATTATTTTTGTAACGTGTATGTTGATGTTGGCAGGGTGCTCTTTCCCGAGGAATAGCTGCAGCTCTTACGCTCCTAGCTGATTCATAGTTTCTGGTTTCAGAATCATTTATTGTTTTGGTTCTAAGAAGATAAATTGAAAAAATCTTACTGATTGGAATTACGTCATTAAAATGTGTCATCGGAAACTGCTCTGTATATGCTGGCACTTAATTTAAAATTGATGATTTAAAATTCTGGAAAAAATTGAGAATCATTCCTAAGATCATTCACAATAGTTACTCATTTTGTTGTTGTTGTTGTTGTTGTCGTGTGCCAGCAAGGCTACCACTATGGGGTGCGCTACCCCACTTTTTCGACCGAACCATATTTAGGTGTGGAGTCCGACTTCCTCAGTATACACATGCCACAGATACCCGTTTATAGGATAGCCAAACATTCACAACGCATACATACAAGGAATGGACAAAGACAGGATAGATAGAGTAAGTACATCCATGCTTGAACAAGGAGTCGAACCATAGACCTCCCTATCCGCAGTCAGGCACACTGACCACTTGACAGACTCATTTTGTTAAATGAGCAAAATAATAACATATATATTATAATCATTTGTTGCACATTACATATTAATATAGATATTATTGTTATAATAACTCTTTCACACACACACACACAGTGAGCAAGATATTTTATGTTCTGGTACTAGTATTAAAAAAGGCTATAAAGAGAGAAAATCATTCAATTTTGCTGTTATAATTATCTGATAATATCATTAGCTGTAACATGATACTTAAAAAATTATAGTTGTTCAGAATCTGATACCATACTTCAAATTCTAAATATTCCTTATTTCTTAAAAGGATTCCTCGTTGCTTCGAATTAATAATATTTATCTTTAAAATAATTAAAAACATTTCACAAGAAAGTAGTTACAAAAAATATTTTTAAATGTTTTTCCTCCACAATTATAATGTCAATATTCTAAATCGGCAGAATGTTAAAAATGTTACATTTATGTAAAATATTTTATCAGAAAAATGGATTCTTTAAATACGTACGTGAATTAGTTCATTGAATGAAGACTTTTAAAATAAATCATTCTGGTTAAAATTTATTTCGCTAACGGAAGGAAGAATCTTTCTTTTTTTTTTTTTCCAATATTTCTTACTAAGAAAATTTCCAATCTATTACCAATGCATTGTCACTGTTTTGTACCTCGATACACCCGAAGGCGATTTCCACTTGGCGAATATTTTATTTCTCGCCAACCGCACTCTCCACTCTTACAATTTATGCAAAAACTTAAGAGTAACGAACTAAGATGCATGCAGAAATACAAAAACCAAGCTTGAGTAGATTTTCCGATATTATTTGGTACTTCAAAAAATTTCTGCTTGAAATAGTAAGGAAAAAATAATAATAATAAACAAATGAAATAATAATTCTTCAAATCTGGAAAGCCGAGCTCAGACGACCATACTCCGCCAAACTTCTACGCTAAGCTAACTGCTTATTTACATAAATGCAAAAAATGTTCTCTTTTGTTTAGTTGTCAGTGTGAACAGAATATTTCGTTCGTTTTGAGGCGTTTTCCTCGGGGCACTTTCAGATAACAAAGTCAATAGTGGCATACGTTCTAATTTCGGGAAAAAAGCAGTTGGAAAATAAAGCTTCTTTTCCTTTTTATAATAGCAAAGTTTGGAAACCGGAAAAAAGAAAGAATTGTTCCATTCTTAGTTTTAAGTTCGAAAAATAAGTTACTCAATACTTTGTGAAACATCGTTCGTGTGTGGATTATTAATTATTCTGCGTATTTGTCTTAACAAAATACAATATTTTTGAACAGTCTTCGGGCAGTATTCGAACACTATAGTAAAATAAATAAATAGTGGAAGAAATATCTCTGGATACATATATCGTTTTTAAATTTTGTTTTTAAACGTTTTGTTTATTGATGTATGCCATGTGACATAATATGTAATCGATTGCTTCATATGCAAACTGAAATCTATTCTGTTTCGTACTTGCTGTTATTGATTTTAATTTTGTGTTATTACATATCATTCTAAATCAGAAACTTTACTAAGCTTAGGTTAACATTAATGGTTAATAAAGCTTATATTAATGAGCTGTTAAGCAGCAAAAATAGTTACAATAATTTAAAGTATGCGCACAATAAAACGCTTTCAGTTATTGGTAATGGGCAGTTAAGTGCAGTTTAACCGCCTTATCAACTTGTTGTCAGTTCAATGATATAGAGTTTAGGATTATTTAATGATTAAATATATACACTTAATTTAACTATTTTCATGAAAAGAGTTTGATAAATGTCCTTTTTATAGTCCTTGTAAAATATTTCTGATTTATATTATGCATCGATTAAATAGATTTTAAGGTATCTCTAACAGGAATATTTAATGAATCAGACTCCTATTCATACTCGTAACAAATAAATATTAAGTAATATAGTTAACTTTGAGGAATGAATTCCAGAAGAATAAATAAATATATATATTTGTGACTTTAATCAATGACTGCGACATCTAGTGAAGGAAAATGGAACTAATTTTAACACTCCGTTTTTCCTTTTTATAAGTTTTCCACATTTGAATAATTGTTATGAATAGTCATCATGATAAACAATATTTTATTTTCTCGAAACTTTGATAGTCACTTTACCTTTGAAACTTCCTCTTTAGAATAACCATTTCGTTCTATGACGATACAGCTAAAACTTGACGCTATTTCAATACGTCATCATATATGAGCTCAAGTATGTGTCACAAATCATTCGCTTCAAATCATTAATTTGTACTCCGAATGAAGATTTCATTCAGAAGACTGTATTAATAGTGACGTCACCCATCAACGACAAGATTTCGATTTCGCTCGCCAAAGGTAGCTTATATTTTTTCATTCAACCAGCAATTAGTGACGTGTCCTGTCAATAACAGCTCCGCTCTTCGGCCACCATTTATCGTCTCATAATAATGGACCTAAAACGACTGCCACCAGATATCATCAGGTGCTGGAGAGAGACACATTCTTTCCGTTTGACTCCGCCTACTTTGGACATGATGATTTGCTTTGATACGTCATTATCTCAGCACGGAAGGTTAATTCGGTTCGATGATTGGAGAGCAACCAGGAAACAAAATGTATTATTATTCCATTATTGTTCGTGTATTGATAGTTGTTTAAATGAGCAAAATATAATGTTATTTCAAATGGTGTTTAACTTTTCATAAATTATTTTTTAATCGGAAATAAATTTATATTTTGGTGAAAAAAAAAGTATTTTTAAGTTTAATGCTTTTTTTTTAATGGACCACCACAACTAATTTCTTAAATTCGAATTTACAATATTCGGGAAATATATTTCCATGTTAAATAATGTTTATTTTTGCATTTGGATCGAACTTTACTCTAAATTAGTCTTATAGTCTCATTTTGATTAAATGCAAACGATGAGAAATTGCTTTGATAAACTGTATATTATGTAGCATTCACATAAGATGTTAAACTCTACAATGAAATTAAGAACGTTGATTTAGGGGAAAGAAATTATAAGTTTGTTAAAAAAATGAAAAAAGAAAACCTCGCACACACAATACAAAGCTTTCAATATTAAAATAGTTGTATATATATTATATAAAATTATATTAGAACTAAAATATTGCCGAGCATTCACTACCCCGTAGAAAATAACCTACAATTGAAAGCTATTGTGTAGTATTTTATTCACATACTGAGTATAGTCTTTTCTGAAATTTTTTTTCCATATATTGTGCATTATTCACGAGTCACAGGGAAGAAAATTTGGAAACCTATCATCAACTCAACAGAAAAATGTGTTCTTAGAAAAAAAAAACATTGCAATAATTTCTTGTTCTGCTGGAGAGCAAAAAAAGTTTCTTATTTTGAAGTGCATTGTACGGCAATTAATCTTTAGAGTATTCCATATCGCTGATTGTTGACTCCATTTGTTGTGGTATTGAGTATTATACTCATCTTTTTTAAAAATATTTGGTGATGAAAAATATCTAATTGCAAAAATTATCCAGTTTTTTGGGATCTTAAATTACATTGCCAAATGCTACGTTTCCTATCGAGAAAATAAGTCATTAATTTATAATCATCTGTTCTCAATTAATTTTTACAGCTTTTTCAATCAACTTAAAATTGTTTCATTTTTATGTTAGTTATAGCTTCTGAGTTTATTTATTTCAAAAAATTATAAGTACATCAGGGATTACCTTGAATTAATTATATCTTAAATATTTAGAATTTTGATTAGAAATATAAATACACTCTTCAATGTTTCGATAAGAAAGCAAAAAGAAAAGAATCCATTTCCAGTTTTCTCTCTATCGAGGATTGAATCAGTAACCTTCCACTTGAAAGACCATGATCCTACATCTACACATGTGCTTATCACATGTTGATGATTTTTGACGCTCTAGTTACATTCTCAGAGTACGGTGCTCTATTTTTTCAAATATTACAAACGCAAAATTCTTTTCTGCAATTGTAGTTAGAATGTAGTTTGCAGCACAAAAAATCTGAACTTTACAATACAACTAAGTAAAGTGTCCATGATCAAAATGTTCATCTGTTGTTTTGTTATTTGGTCTTCATATACCACTTGCGGCTTAATAAACTATTGACTTTTCTTTTTACTTCATGCCCAATCTTCTTACTTAATATTTTACTAGAATGGCATGTATTTATGTGGAGCTAAAATTTCTTTAAAATATAACTATGCGCTTTTTCACCAATAAACAGAAAATCTGTTATAAAACTATAGCAGTATATACTCCTAGGGATATAGCAATAAATAATACTGTGGATTACTTCTAGAAAATATCTTTAATGTACAATGGGCAGTATTTCACTGTTGCAAAGGCAGGAATCTTGAAATCACGCATTCATTTGCTTTGAATCATGTACCTAGACCAAGTACAATGGATTAACTCTTGAAAATAATTTTTAATTAGCAATGGACATCTTGTCACTGTTGCAATGTTAGGAATCTTGAAATCACTCATTCAGTTGTTTTGAATTATCTTGCTAGACCAAGTACAATGGGTTATTTCTTAAAGATATCTTTGATGACCAATGGATATCACTTCACTGTTTCAGTGACAGGAATCTTGAAATCACGTATTCTGCTGTTTTGACTCATACGCAGACCAAGTACAGATATACGTTTTTCGCATCGTTTCTTTTTCCTCAACCTTAAACATCTGTTCTTATGAAACCTTGTGTTTAGAGCAACTTGATACCACATTTTGCATACATGCTGCTTTAAACTCATTCTGATTTTCCTTAATGAATAGTTTCTCATTGATATAAGGCTGATTTATTTGTAAAAAAAAAAAAAGAAAGAAAGAAAATCAAAATAACACACGATAAACTCATGCAAAAGGGAATTATTACAAGTATATCATGTATCATAATGGTAAGTCAGTATTAAATTACTAAATCAGTAATGACATTTAAAGTCATTATTTGCTGTATTAAATAGAATTGATATAGAAAATTCATTTAATAAAAAATTAAAATTGATTAGATTGAAAGATTAAAATTAAATGAGTACTAATTATCGAACATTTTCCTAAGAACATTCCATTTCACGAACTAAAAAATTTTTCATTGTAATAAAAAAAAAATTGTACCAATATTTTTTAATCCACAAAATTTTTAGGTACCAATATATCAAACAAAAATCACCTGTTGAGAAAGGGGACTCATAAGTCTGGGTAACGCAAGATAACCCATTAAAGCTGCGGAAATGTTAGTTTCTTTCAACGTGTCTTAATTTTTATGTACGATAACATTTACATTCTTTTGCAATTCTTTTAATTTTTTTTTCAAACAATTCGTCTTCAAAAGGGAATAGAAATTAGAGAAAAAGAAAAAAAACAACTTTTCTTGGCGCGAAGTATTACTGTCTCACGAGACACGAAACCATCCATTCTTCTTCCCCACCAAAACCATCGCCAATACAATGCCTAGGAAAGAAAAATCACAGGATCTTAATTTTTCCAATTCTGAAAGAATGTAATCAAAAACTCCCTTCAATAGCAAATGAGTCCACTTTTTAACGCCTAGTGAAACGTAATGAAAGGAAGGGGGGTAAAGAAAAAAAAAGAAACAGTTAGTGAAAGGAGATTTGAGAATAGAAGGGAAAAAAATTAGCGACCCTTAAAAAAAAAAGCAGAGACAAAAGAAAAATAAGAAACCAAACGATAAAAAATGCAAAATACCCTACCATTTATTCAGACTCATTTAAAACTAAGATTCCTTTTCGAATCATTAAGGAAAATTCGAATCAAAAGGAATTTATACACATTTTTGAAAAGATTTAAAGGTGGAGAGTAAAAAATGTTCAACCGTAGATAAAGAAAAGGAGTAAGGTTATTTTTTTCCTTTCATTTTAAATGAAAGAGTTGAAAAGAATGGTATTTATAAAAGTTTCTCTCTCTCTTTTTATTTTTTTAAAAAAAAGCGTTTTCATTCCGATTTTTCGGCATATTTCTGTAGCTTTATGGAAAGTTTTCTCAGTGCTTAACTTACTGCTTAACGAAGCTTTTTTTTTCTTTCTCCTGAATAAAGTTCAGCAGTAAAATTCTTCTATAAAGCCAGAAAAAAAAAAAACTTGAATATAGTTTTTGCTCTGCATTTTTTATTATCGAGGCAGCTTAGCGACTAGCATCTTAATTACAAAAAGCAATAAATAAATTGTTTTCATTTTGATTTGTAAGGCTTCTTTGTTGTTTTGAGTGAAGTTCCCATTTTATGTTTAAAAAATTCGATGCATGGTGTGTAAGATCAAGTATCGAATAATCAAGGTGCTCTCGAATGTTGTTAATTATTCTTAAACTTGCGAAAACTTGACTTGTGTTCAAACGATTTTTTGAGCAGCATTCCCAGATTTACGTGTTTACACACATTTCTATCTGCGTATATATGTGTATACCGCTATAATTCTCAATCACGACCCAGAGTTGTTTGTGCTCTATCAATTAATTGGAAGCTACTGGGATGACCTTTCGTAATTTAAAAGCACAAACCAAACAGAAGACTCCCTCAGTACTTAATGTGTTATCCCCTAAAGTATCATTTAACTTGGAAGATATTGTGATGATGAACTAATTTATGTGCCCCAGCCACCTTTGGTGACTATAAGTCGATATTCGTACTCATTACCTTCCAATCATGAGAACTATATATATATATATATATATATATATATATATATATATATATATATATATATATATATATATATATATATATATATATATATATATATATATATATATATATATATATATATATATATATACCATTCATACGCATATGCATGCACACTTGGATATGTGGCCCAGTTGATTAAGGCATCATTTCACTATCGAAGGTAAAGCGGCTGGCGCACATTAAGCAGGGGGTGGTGGTCACAATATATATATATAATACTTTTGTAGCTGGTGTTTACAAACTCTTCCCTCCTCTCGACCAATTTGCTGATTACGTTCCACACAAAATCGCCTGGTCTGGTGTCAAAGAACTGTTAAGCCAGTTTTAAAGGACCTCTTTGCTATCGAAGGTAACGCCCTTGATATGGTTTGACAAGGGGTGGAAAATATCGTAATCACTCGGTGCAAGGTCCGGAGAATACGTCGGATGCTGAAAGACCTCCCATTCTAGCTCTTGGAGTGCGGCTTTGAGGACTTATACAACACGGGGCTGGGCGTTGTCTTGAAGGAGTATGGTTTGACCATGTCGATCAGGTCTTTTCCGTCGAATTGCCTTTTCACGCGGTGTATCTGGGAAATGAAGAGTTCCTTGTTGACTGTGGCATTCTATCTTTTTTCAAGCAATTCCCAGTGCACCAAAGGGTCCTTAAAAATGACTCAACAACTTCTTTGACACTAGACCAGGTGATTTTTGGCGGAACAGCATCAAGAAATGGGTCGACAGGTGGGAAGGGGTTGTAAACAGCAACGACGAATATAGGATTGATTAACTTGTTGATACATTTATTGTTTTTTGTTTAAATAAAAGTCTTTTTTGAAAACTCTAAGAACTTATTCCCCAACTTAATGTGTGTGTGTGTGTATATATATATATATATATATATATATATATTAATGTGTGTTAATTAAAATTTAAGCTTTTTTAAATAAAATATTAATATATATATATATATATATATATATATATATATATATATATATCTTGTGTATTTGAATGCTTCATATTACCTTTCATACAGAGGGAGGATATGATGAATTAACTACTCTAACTATGTCAATACTTTGCTCCTTAATTAAATGTATACCTATAAAGTTTGGTACACATAAATCTATGTATTTTTTCTATTTTACCATGATTTTTGTGCCGGAACCACAATTTCACCCCTTTTCAAGCAACCGTTGGAGTGTGAATCCAGGCATCATTTACTGCAGTGGGTTTTGCAGCACGGATTTGTGGTACAATCACTGTGGTAAAGTTTCTACTCCAGATCCTCAAAGCTCTTCACTGGGCCACTTATTTTGCCATAATCCCTCGCACCCTGCGGCGTTAATGGCCACTACCATAAAAGCCACCCACCCATACCGAGTACGAGTGACCATCAAAAACCGGACATAGCGTCCGGCCGTTATCCGGCCGCTAGGTACCAATAGTTTTGTTCCGTATTCCTATCACTGTGGCTTTTTGTTATTGCCTGGCGGGCGTCGTTAAGCGTGCATTACTGGTCTCCAGGGTCTCGTATCAGACGGAATGTTGTGATTACACATTTCTCGTCTGCCTCTCCCTATATTTTTTCCCCTTTTTGGTGCTTTCGACAAGAGAAAAAATCGTAATGTTCTGATTTTATCAGATTATTTTTATACGGATGGCATTCTTTCTGGTACTCGAAGCCGAGAACATTTCCTTGTTGACGTGATAATTTAGCTGGAAGTATTCAAAGGTTCCTCTTTGCATTTTGTTATTTATGCAATGAGTTACCACTTGGGAGAAATGGTAATACAAAAAACGAATGCTCTTTTTATTGTGACATCATTATTAACACAGCAACGTGTCTAGTTTAATGGAGAGTTATTCTTTATGTGCAAATAAAAATGTTATGTTCGATTAAATTGCGCAATTACTGTCGTGCGCCACTTTGTACTGTAGATTGCCAAACATTTGTTTGCTGTTTAAACGTTCTGTTAACTAATGAGTATTCACCAATAAGATTTTTCATAAAATAATCAGCCCGATTTGCCTTGAGGAACGTGGAAAAATGTGTGTTGCAAACTCAAATATATACAGGGTGACAACTTTATACTGTTGACATAATTGCACTGCTTTTGATTGGTTTAATTCACGTCCCCCCCTTTTTATGAATATTTCATTTGCCGAAGAGATCTTAAAATTAGTAAGACAAGTAGTTAGTTTTTATTTCCTTGTTTGAAGTAATGTGCCAAACCAACTAGGGCATTGCTTTATTTGAGGCTGGATTAAAGCAAATTCAGATTGTGGGAATATGGCCCTCGTCTGATTTAAACCCAATGGACTATAGTGTTTGGTCTATTCTGCAATCAAGAGTATGCTCTAAGCTACATCGAAATTTGGGAATACCTAAAGTCTGTTTTTAAGAAGGAATGGACTAAATTAACATTTGATGAACTGCAGCCCACTGCAGAAAATTTTATGTGACGTTTAAGGCTCTTTATCGATGCCCAGGGGAGCCATTTTGAAAATACTCAAATATGTTGTATCTAAGTAACAAATGATTTAAGTAAAGTTAGTTTATTATAAATAAATTCCATGTTTTTAGTTTAATACAATATATATTTCACAGCTCATTAGTGTCAGAGAAAATTTTGATGTTTGTCTTTCCGTTGATTATGTTATGACGTAATAAATATTTCTAGGTAAAGCTGCTAAACGCTTAAAATTTCACACAGAAGGGAATTTTCTGCAAAAGTGAGATAAATAACTACAAATGCAACTGTTTTTAATTCATATGGTGTAAGGTCATGTGGAGTTATACATTGGGTGATTGGCCTCAATGCATCTTTGGTAACAATTCAGCCACTGCATTAGCTATTTCCTGATAGTATTATTTTTCGTATTGATGATTAGAGTTGGTTAAGGAAGTCATTAAATTCATATCCATTGTAAATTTGAAATATTTCGAAGTTCAAGCTTTGTGCCTGCAAAATCATCCATAACCCAAAGGAGGAAATTGTCAATGTATCGATGAAATTTATCTAAAATTTTATAAAAGGTTCTGAAAATGCTGCAACGAAGGAATATGTAGCTTTCAGTACCATTAATATGATATGTATCCTATATATATTCCTATAGTACACTGGTGGAAAAAAAGTAGAAGGACACTAGGTTTTTTTTTTTTTTTTTTTTTTTTTTTACAAATAAGAGAACTTTGAATTTTTACAAAACAATTTTGTTAAAGCTTTTGTAAAAACTTATTTATTTTTAGATAACTATATAAGTAACATGAAATAAAAAAAAGTACTTGCTTTTTATAATTAAAAATTAATTTCATTCACATCATACAGTGTGAAAAAGTAAAAGAACAGTTCTAAATAATGAAAATAAAAACCTTGTCTATAAGAAATTCTTCTGTCAATTGTTTTAACTATTTTAAAGACTATTTTTGCCATTGAATCATATAAGTCTTGAATTTTGGTTTAAATTTTATCGCCAAATGTTTCGCCAAACCCAGTGTTTTATTGAATACCCTAACAAGATAAAGAGCTCTTAAATTTACAATCGAGAACTCCTCTTTGAGATATAAACGATGATTTTTAACAAAATTAATTGTTTTTGTGACATTAATCGGGATTTTTATGACACACCTAACACACATATCTTATAATTTGATATATTTCTTAGTATGCCTACTTAAGGTAATAAGCTGTATAGTACACTGCGTTTTGGTCCGGTTGAGAAACATTCCAAGTAAATCCTCACTTTGAGATACATCTTAAGGTCATCAACACAATATCTGTGGTCTTAGACTTGTTGACATTCATCTTCGGATGCATCCAACGCAAAGCTTCATGATTTGAATATGTAGGTACATCTTAATTTGATGAATGATTCAACTTAAGATGTACTTAGATATTCAAATCATGAAGCCTTATTTAAAATATATCTAGATATGAATATCTAGATCCATCTTTAGTTAATGAATGATTCGACTTAAGATGTATCTATCTATTCAAATCATGAAGCCTTACTTAAAATGTATCTAGATATGAATATCTAGATCCATCTTAAATTAATGAATGTTTCAATTTAAGATGTATCTATCTATTCAAATCATGAAGCCTTACTTAAAATGTATCTACATATGAATATCTAGATCCATATTAAGTTGACGAAGGATTCAACTTAAAATGTATCTAGATATGAATATCTAGCTCCATCTTAAGTTGACGAAAGATTCAACTTAAGATGTACCTAGATATTCAAATCATGAAGCCTTACTTAAAATGTATCTACATATGAATATCTAGATCCAACTTAAGTTGATGAATGATTTGAGAGAGAGAGAGAGATATTATAAGAAGCACTCAACACTGCTCATCATGTTTTTAGTCACATAGAATTGAATATTAAGTTAGGTAAAAAGTTATTTGTTAGTATTAAATTTAATGCCAAACCAAGGGATACCTAATTTTACACGGAACCATTTATATGCAATTTTATATGCAAATTAATCAATTCAAAATGTTCACAAAATTTACTGTTTTAATTTTTGAGTCCCTGTATGGCTCTGCGG
The DNA here is from genome assembly GCA_030067965.1 of Latrodectus elegans. Taxonomy (NCBI): domain Eukaryota; kingdom Metazoa; phylum Arthropoda; class Arachnida; order Araneae; family Theridiidae; genus Latrodectus; species Latrodectus elegans. The sequence continues at coordinate 71,247,131 of CM057815.1, forward strand.
ATCATAAATGATTTCATTCCGTTAAAAACAGTAGGTAATGTTATTTCTAGCGTATCAAAAGGAATGATTATTTGAAATAAAAACCTTTCATTTAGCTATTGTCTTTTAAGTTTCGTCTGATGGATTAATTTCGATATTCTTGTTTCAATCGAATACTAAATAAAAGTATTCCCACTACAACATAGATATCCAAAACAAGTGAAACTTTTTTTTTTAATATTTTTCATTAAATTAAGTAAAAAACTTTTTTTTATTTAACTTAATCAAATAATGTATTTATACTTTTGTTAAACTAAGAATGTTCAGTTACCTGGTACCCATCATGCATTTTCCCCTGCTAAACCAATGAAGATTGAGTTATGATTTTCACTAGAGAGAAAATACTTAAGTCCACCCTACACAGAATCCAATTCTTCTCCAACCAGACCGGTGCCTGCCAGTTAAAGCCTATAACCGCAGACATACCTTTTTATATCCTTCTTAAACTAATATTGAGACTTTTTGTGGCATAAGCTGTAACTTCTTGGTGTAATCGGTCCCCGGCAGTGTAACGTTCTTCTTTAAGCGGCCTCAAATGGTTTCATAACTCAAATAATGGTCTCTAGGTATACGCTGGAAGTCTTCAAAATTAAATTTTCCCTGCCCCTAAAAATGCTCTTTCGCGGCGGGATAGAGTTTGGCGTGTTTTACTTTTCCATTAGGCTTTTTTTTTATGTCCTTGTGTACCAGGACCGAAAGCGCATTACCCTTAAACCGTTTTTTTCCACTGCTTTTTTTTTTCTGTCGAGATAGCTTCTCAGTGTGCCTTGTAAAAGGGGTTGAAAGAATACAAGGAGGGGATGGTTTTCTAAACCTTGCTACAATTTCTTCATATTGCATACCACTTTTATTAAGGATTCGTTTCGTATAAAATTTCGACTGAGTTTATTGAGCTGTGGTTTGAATGTTGTTTTTTTTTTTTTTTTTAAATCTTTCCCTTAATATTTGAAATGCATTTTTATGATTTTGTTTGTTGGGTAGGAAATTTTACGGCTAAACCCATGACTAAAATGAAAACACCTTTGTGTTCTGAAATGAAATATATGTGGAATTTTATTAAAGTTTTTATTAAATTACGTATATAAACTCCGTAAATTAATATTTTCCTTTGTGATTTTTAAATGTTGATTTGCTTATTTCTCGACTATCATTTTTTGCCTATGAGGGATAATTAGACGCATTTTTTAAACTGAATTTTGAACCATTGCAGATATCCGAACTGAGAAGAGAATCAAACCCACACACGGTAGGTTGGAGAGTTATGTATTTAGGTACCAGCTAGGCTGTTTAAATGATGGAAATGTGTGTACAGACACTAAAATCAACCCGGGCTATTTAAAAATTTAAATTGCAAGACTTAAATTAATTATAAAAATTAGCAAATATAAAAAAAATATTTTATGATCAAATTTGAGAATGAACAATAGATTAGCGCCAATTTATTTTTTGAAACGAATAAAACTATATGAGATTATGTTTCCATAATGAAAGTTAGGACTTAACAATGTTGGTACATTACGAATTGGTTGCTTTAGATTTATTCACTAATAAGTCCTATTGCCTTTAATATTTTATTTTAACAATAAGAATTTTCATGATTATATTCCATAAAAATAAGTTCCACACCGTAATACACTGGTGCCAATATGGTCTTCATACGACCACATCCAAATAGCAACTGGGCTAGATTTCCCATCGGATAGGGAAGATGCGCTTCTCATTCCCTTTTAGGGATTTACTGTGGCTGAGTTGCCACAAATGTCTTCATATCTATTCCTCTTTAGTAAAATATTACCACAAATGGAAGAAATATAAAATGACAACAATTATGTCAGAAAAACAAATTATCCATCAAAATGAAGGTCAACGCTGAATTATATGTATTGCAAAAATACAGAACAAGCGCTTCATTGATATATTATATTATTAATGCGAAATCAGGAAAATTGAATCAAAATTAAAGTTAAAAATCCTGAATTATTCCAAAAACATACATAATCATAATATTTAACTAAATATTTATTTATTCTAATCGTATTTCTTTTTAAATATTTTTAGTGATTTATGATGAAATATTACTTTTATTACTTTATCATCACATTCCGAACTTATCGACATCATGAGCAATACTTATTTTATTGCTTCAGTTAAAAAAAAAATCATCTCTATCTCTAGAGAAACAGTTATTTTTAACAAGTTGTCTTTAGAAATTTGAATCTTGTGATAATTTTTATATATTTCTTACATTTATTTGTCAGAAATAAGATTAATTTCCTATAAATTGAAATAATTACTGCAATTTTGATGGTACTTAATGATATTCAAAGTGGTATATAAATCACAGTAATGGTGGCCTTCAAATAAAGAGCCTCATCAGAAGACATACACCTATACTTACAAAGCTTTTAATCCAAATTAAAACTTAGATCTTCTATTGAATGAAGCTAATTTATTTATTTTCATTTTAATTGTTACCATGTTCACCATGACTTTGCAGTAGGAGACGCAATTTGAAGTAAAAGTTCCTAGTTTGGTTACAGCTACTGCTGGCAATGAAAGATTGTTATTTGTCTTCCATTTTTTCTGCATGAAAATATAAGTTGGATGTGATTGTCGCTCACCGTGGTCTAATTGTAAAATACTGCTCTTCTGAACGAAGGATACCTGGTTTGATTCCAACCACTGTTGAACAACGGGAAATGCATGTTTTGTTTCTGCTTTCTGCACCCTTATCTATCTAGCGGGTGCTCTGGAAATTTCTGTGTTTCCTCCCTGGTCTCAAGTGAATATTGCCTTCTATTAGTTGAAAGTCCTCCTTTGAAGTGCACATTAAAATTTCTTAGAATAATCTTAGGTTGCTTAGATCCCTGGTTTGATTCCAACCACTGTTGAACAACGGGAAATGCATGCTGTGTTTTTGCTTTCTGCACCCTTATCTATCTAGCGGGTGCTCGGGAGATTTCTGTGTTTCCTCCCTTGTCTCAAGTGAATATTGCCTTCTATTAGTTGAAAGTCCACCTTCGAAATGCACATTAAAATTTCTTAGAATAATCTTAGGTTGCTTAGATCCCTGGTTTGATTCCAACCACTGTTGAACAACGGGAAATGCATGCTCTGTTTCTGCTTTCTGCACCCTTATCTATCTAGCGGGTGCTCGGGAGATTTCTGTGTTTCCTCCCTTGTCTCAAGTGAATATTGCCTTCTATTAGTTGAAAGTCCACCTTCGAAATGCACATTAAAATTTCTTAGAATAATCTTAGGTTGCTTAGATCCCTGGTTTGATTCCAACCACTGTTGAACAACGGGAAATGCATGCTGTGTTTTTGCTTTCTGCACCCTTATCTATCTAGCGGGTGCTCGGGAGATTTCTGTGTTTCCTCCCTGGTCTCAAGTGAATATTGCCTTCTATTAGTTGAAAGTCCACCTTCGAAATGCACATTAAAATTTCTTAGAATAATCTTAGGTTGCTTAGATCCCTGGTTTGATTCCAACCACTGTTGAACAACGGGAAATGCATGCTGTGTTTTTGCTTTCTGCACCCTTATCTATCTAGCGGGTGCTCGGGAGATTTCTGTGTTTCCTCCCTTGTCTCAAGTGAATATTGCCTTCTATTAGTTGAAAGTCCACCTTCGAAATGCACATTAAAATTTCTTAGAATAATCTTAGGTTGCTTAGATCCCTGGTTTGATTCCAACCACTGTTGAACAACGGGAAATGCATGCTCTGTTTCTGCTTTCTCCACCCTTATCAATGTAGCGGGTGCTCGGGAGATTTCTGTGTTTCCTCCCTTGTCTCAAGTGAATATTGCCTTCTATTAGTTCAAAGTCCACCTTCGAAATGCACATTAAAATTTCTTAGAATAATCTTAGGTTGCTTAGATCCCTGGTTTGATTCCAACCACTGTTGAACAACGGGAAATGCATGCTCTGTTTCTGCTTTCTCCACCCTTATCAATGTAGCGGGTGCTCGGGAGATTTCTGTGTTTCCTCCCTTGTCTCAAGTGAATATTGCCTTCTATTAGTTCAAAGTCCTCCTTCGAAGTGCACATTAAAATTTCTTTGAATAATTTTAGGTTGTCAGGGAGTCCACAAGTTAGTGTCCATACCAGGTGAGTGCTTAGAACTTTTCCGGACTTCTTTCTCTGATCACAATCAGAAATTTTACAGGGAAAGCATTAATACGTGATACATGTTAAGAAGCATTATATAGACCTTTGAATATTTTGCACTCCGCTGTGATGGGTCAAATTATAATTTTTATAAATTTATTGTTTTTAATATCATTGAAAATTTTGCTAATTTTACTAAAGATATATATCAAATACAAGAAAGTATTTTCAACACGTTCCAGCTGAACTTTCAAAAACTTTTACTGGTGATTTACAAATATTTACTGGTGATTTTAAACCATTTATAAAATTATCTAAGTATATATATATCCACTAAAAATTACATTTCTAGTGCAAAAAGCTTTATTTGATCCTATTTTGTCATAATTCGCATAAATTGAGTAATAAATATATATTACAAAGTTATCTAAGTACATATATATGTCAGTTAAAAATTATATTTCTATTACAAAAAGCTTAATGGGATCATATTCTGTTATAATTCGCATAAATTGAGTAATAAATAGATGTTATAAAATTATTCTAAATAGATACGTGGAAGAATAATGAAGAGATAAAAATTCGTTAACGAAGATAATTGTTTGGAACTTCTGCCTCATCTTTACTGAAGAGAAAGAGTTAACATTAAAATGAAACTTCATTGATCTAAATTCCTTCACGTTGGATTTTCTTCATAAAGCACGCGTCATCATTATCATCAACCCATTCAAAATTCCTTCGCGATTCTTGGCGCGTGCTCCCTTCGTCAGATATTTAGATGTTTAGTTGATAGCGATGGATAAAAATCAAATGTGTTTATCGATATTGAAATCGAAAGCGGGCAAGCCGTAATTTCTCTTAGAAATAGGATAAAAAAAAAATTATCGCTGTCGCCTTGATATTTTCTTTTGGAATGTATTATCGAGTTTTATTGCGCGTTTGGGAGCTCTAAAGATTTACGCACTTTCTAATCGATTATCGAGGAGGCTTGCCTCTTCATCGATTTCAGCACCTGCTTCCTCCAATCGATGAATGGGAAACGAATCGTTTTCGGCCCCAAATGGATGTTTTGCGGGCCCCTGCTCTCCGTAAAAGATGTTTTTATTTTTCTCCCATACATACATGATTAGAAATATGTTTCAAACGATTTATGATGATTGGGGGGTGGGGGAATAAATCTCCTCCCTCTTCCTTATTTCTCGTCCTCCATCTGCGAGTTTTCTCGTTTTGTCCTTACCGAAATTGTGTCGATCCGGTTTACTGTACCTTTAATACCATTTAAATCGCAAGAATTATTCCAGAAAACGCCAAATTTGAAATAAATTGTTTGCACAGCGAAAATTTATTACTCGCCAAATGCTGTGCGCGTTTTTTTGGGAAATTATAAAAACAATATTTTCAAGAAAAATAGCGTTCAATTTTTGATATTTTCAGTGTTTTCGTTGTCTTATTATAACGAGTGATGGATTTTAAAGAATTTCGATATTCAAACCATTTTATTGATAGTAAGTATCTAAATTAATTGGAATATGAGCTCCATTGTTACAACATGTATCTTCTATCCATATATTGATTATGAATCTAAAAATAAGTGATTAGTTCAAAAATGAATGAGAAAATAAATTGTAAACGTTAGGCTTACTACAAAACAATTAGATTATAAATTTTCATTATGTTTCGATAAATTCTATTGAATTTGTGACAAAAAATTAAAAACATAAATTAAAAATGGGAGAAACATATTAGTTCTCTTTCATTTATTCTTTAAAAAAATTACTTAATTTGAAACATTAAAATACTTGTTAAGGAAAACAAAGTAATTGATAAAATAGTTAAAAGAGTTTGGTAAAGAAATTTCATTAATATTTGGATATTTATCCTTTCTGAGGCATCTATTTTTATTTGATTTCTTTATATTTCTAATTTTCCCTTTTAAAGATCTGGATTTATATTTTAATTTAATAAAATAGTTATATTTTTAAGTTTATTTTTTATTTTAATAATATTCTTCTTTAAATTTCAATAATTTAAGCAAAAACTTATGTGTGTGCATTAGAGAAACTCGCTTCATTTAAAAATTATTATTTTAGTAACACTCCTATTCAGTCATTCTTAATTGAATGAACTCTGAGACTTCATTCTAAGCTTCAAGACATCGCGTCTAAAACTCATTTGGTATGAGTATACTTTCCTTAATCATTTATTTTGTATAAGTTAATAAATTTCGTAATTAATCTGAAGACAATTAGTCGAAGCCATTATTTTAAAAATCTTCAAAAATTTAATTTAAAGTACACTCAAGGATTAAATGTAGATAGTAATTGGATTTCTAACGATCAGATGTTGATCTCTCAAAAAATTTAATCTAATTTACAAAACTGAAAGGATTAAAAAGAAAGCTAGATAAACGCAGTAGATTCCAATACAATTCTCTTATTTGTGACAAAGTAACATTGGGCGTTGCACCCATTTGAAAGAAATAACCATCGTCGTATTATATTACTAGTGGTGTAATTTTCGCATAAAATTCGGTATCTGTTACGAAAAATTCTAAAATTGTCTCACAAATCATATATATATATATATATCTTTCATCCAAATATAGGTTTTCCCCCAACATTCTTGCATGGCGATGTTGGTTCCCTTGCCATCATCAACTAATGGGTGGTTTAATGGGTCGAATCATTCATTCTGCTGTGCCCATTAATCTGTCCACTAACCTCCATTTCATTTTCATCCATTTCATTGCCATCCATCATCTCGCTCCCTCCCCACCCCACCGAATCGAAAAGCCCCATCCAAAATTAAATATTGGTCAGTAAGCAGTTTGCTTCGCTCGTGCATGTGTTGTTCTATAAACAACTCAGCGCTTTCGTTGACCGTGAGGGTAGGACATCGCCCTTATCGTGGATTTCGAGTTGGTGATAAATTAAAGGCGCCTAAACGAAAGGATTACCTCCACTTGGCTAGGAATTGTAAATAGTTGCATAGTTGTAGTTTGCGTAGAAGAGTTCCTTTCTTGAAGTTTGTGCTCTGTTCTGCTGTAATGATTTTCGTTCCATGATTCTTGCTGAGAAACGCTCGAAAGTTGTTGATTAGAAATACGTAATAACCAAAACAGGAAATTTGGTGAATTATAAATAACTGCGTGTTTGGATTTTAAGGAATAGCGTAAATATTTTAAGGTTGTTAACTGCACTCTCTTATTCATTTCTTACTGGGTTTGTTCGCAACGTCATGAAATGGTGTTTCAAAATCGCCGGTTTGATTAGAAAATTTTCTGTATGAGAAACTTTTCTAAATTCTTCTTCTAAGACACGTTCTAAAATATTTTCAAATCTATCTAATATTACAAATTTCTCTAATATTCTGAATACTTTAACCGTGATATATATATATATATATATATAAACAGAAAGAAAAGGACATTTTACTACTTTTTATTAAATTAAATAATTAGAAAAATGTGAATATGTAAAATAAAGTTAGTTTAAGTAATAATATAGGTGTAGATAATTAATTAGTTAATTTTCTCTTCACAAATTATATATATATATATAATTTGTTCAGAGAAAATTAACTAATTAATATATATATATTCATTTATTGTGTATTAAAATTTATTTATTATTATTAAATTTTATTACTTAAATTAAATTTTTGAATTTTTCATTCATTGTCGTTTTGAATAATTATCAAAATGAAAAATTCCTCTAACTTCATTAAAGCTTCGTTCAAATCCTTTCTCTTCCTGATTTCCTCAAACTTCTCTATGAAAACGAGATAACACTAATTATTTCTGAATTTTCTTTCGATGGGAAACTTCCCAAATTTTAAATCCCAATTTATATAAAGATTAAGGAGTCATCCGGATCCCATTCGAATAATTTCTGAAAGGGAAACAAAAAAGGAAAAAAAAAGAAATCAAGTTTTGAGTGCGAAATCAGATAGACAGTCTCATCCACCTCCCCCCCCCATCTTGCCTATCAAGTCATCTATTATAAAAGACTTTTTGACCCTTTAAAGTAAGAAAAGAAAGCACACCTTTAATGCTAATAACCATCGCCATAATCCTTTCATTTTTGAAAGGATGCCTTCGTTAAGATAAAGAATACATTTTAAGTTTTTTTTTCCCCCAATAAACGTCTTCTTGAAATTAAAAAAAGGGGGCAAAACTTTTATCTCACCACCAATTAACCGTTAAGGAGTTGAAAGTTTTCAGAAAAGAGATTTTTGAAGAAATTTTATTTCCACTTTTTTGGCTCCTTTGCTTTCGCTATTTAATATTATTAATGGAAGATTCTAATCTAACTTTTGGGAAGACAGTAGCAAATGTGCTGATAATGTTTAAAGTCTTAATCACTTTCTGGAAAAGGTGGTATTTTTCGTCGGTTTTTATTATTTTTATTTTAATGGCTTTATTTCAAACTTTCTTTTCTTTTCTGCTTTTATTGATATTTTAAAACGAGATGGGGCAGAATAATTGAGAATTACGCTTCATCAGCGATATCAACTGTTTTCAGGTTTACTTTGCGTTTTTATATTTTTACTCAGGTATTCTATTAGGAGTTGATAGGTTTCTATTATTTTATTTTCATGGTTCCTGTTATATTTATTCTTATAAACTACGTAATTTACTATGTGATAAAGAAAGTAGAGGGTCATACGCTCTTCCTTAACTTCACTTCAATGTCTATTTCCCATGACTGTTCAAGAAATAAAATGTTGTTTCGGCTGCAGGAAAATCGTTTCCGCCAAAAAATCGTCATAGTCATAAGATATCTGCGAGACAATTCATCACATTCATGTTAAGGAATGTTCTAAAATTATATCAAATGTATAATATTGGGTAATAAGGGTATTGCAATATTTTTCTAAGTGCCTAGCTTTACTTTAATTACTATATGCAACAAACCACTTCTTAATTTGGACGAATGATCCTTACCTGACATAACACCCACTTTTTCACTCTACACTAAACCAGCGAAAGACCAATAAAATTCATGTATAGTAAACCATGTAAAAAACAAATGTACACCATTAAATTTAAAATTGTAAAAAGCGCATTCGTAAGAAATTCTAGGAATTAATTAATTGACTTCAAAATTATAATTTTAATTTTCACAGTTATAGGCAAATTCAATGAAGTGGTTCTGTTTTTGGTACTAGAAATTATAGAGTCAGATGATAATGTTGAAAATATATTTGAAAATAAAAATAAGATATTGGAATATTTAAGTTTTTTTCTTTACTAAAACTTCCAAAGACATTCGATTTTCTTTTTCACAAAAAAATTTATTTGGAGATAAAAAAAACAAAAAAAACTGCGCAGCATTTAGTGGTTCTTATCACTTGACGGTACTGATTGCTGTGTTGCTTGACGGTTACAGTTCCTAATTTAATTGGTCTAGGACATATAGCTTGAAATGGATTTCAAATTACCAGGCTGAAACATCTAAACCTGAAACTGAAACCGAACCTACAGGCTGCTGAACTGAAGGCGGGTGTTATAATCATTCAGCTGCCAGCTCGAAATGAATTACAGTTAAAGTTTTTTTAAAAAATATATTTGTAGTCAAACATAAACTTTTATTTTAACTTTAGCCAGTAAGCAGCAAAAAAGTTCAGAGTATGAAAAAAATTTTTCGCGTGCAAAAGTGTTAGAAGTAGAACATTTAATAATTGTTGTCTCACTCATCTCTAAATTTTAAAAGTAGATTGGAAAAAGTAATTAAAATAGAGAGAAAAGGATTTTTATCAATCAAAATTGGCATGAAACTTTGAAAATAAATAGTTTGAAAAGTTTTATTTGGACTTTTTTTATTATTTATTTTTAGATCGGTTCTTAAATGTGAGATGAAAATTTTTCAAGACAACAACTAAGTGTTAAAAGTTGTTTTACTGTTATTATTTTAACAAATTTGGTGTAGTTTTTTTATATTTACTAAAGAAAACTATCTACGTTTTTAATATTCATGTAAGAAGAATTTCTCTTTGACGAATATTTCAACCAGAACAAACAAGAAGAAAATCTGCTGTAGAAATAATCCATTGTATTATTTACAGTTATTCCCAAGAATTGATTTAAACTTTGATTTTGTACTTTTCGACAATCTGCAGTAAGCTTTAGGTATTTTATTTTCAAGTCCAAAATTCATCTTAAAGGAAACTGTCTGTAGGAGCAGTGCAAATACAAATTTAGGAAGAAAATCGTGATCATGTTATGTGTCTCCAATAGCTTATACTGTTTTTCTTTAAAACAGTTTAATTTTGATTAGAATATTCCTAATCAATCTGAAGATGAAATATTTTCCCACACAAAAAAGTGATAACAGACTGTTAGAAGATTTATTCAGTGTTGTGCAATCGCAACTTGTGCCAAAATCTGCACTAATCTAAGAAAAAAAGTTCTTTTACTAAAGATAATACACCAATCAGATTAGGTTTCTTATATGAATTAAAATATGATCTTGATCAGAATTAATCTATATCAAACGGAATTTGCTAGATTAAAGAAGTTAAAACAGTTTAACTTTAAAACAGTTTAATTTTGATTAGAATATTCGTAATCAATCTGAAGATGAAATATTTTCCCACACAAAAAAGTGATAACAGACTGTTAGAAGATTTAGTCAGTGTTGTGCACTCGCAACTTGTGCCAAAATCTGCACTAATCTAAGAAAAAAGTTCATTTACTAAAAATAATACACCAATCAGATTAGGTTTCTGATATGAATTAAAATATGATCTTGATCAGAATTAATCTATATCAAACGGAATTTGCTAGATTAAAGAAGTTAAAACAGTTTAACTTTAAAACAATTTAATTTTGATTAGAATATTCGTAATCAATCTGAAGATGAAATATTTTCCCACACAAAAAAGTGATAACAGACTGTTAGAAGATTTATTCAGTGTTGTGCACTCGCAACTTGTGCCAAAATCTGCACTAATCTAAGAAAAAAAGTTCATTTACTAAAAATAATACACCAATCAGATTAGGTTTCTGATATGAATTAAAATATGATCTTGATCAGAATTAATCTATATCAAACGGAATTTGCTAGATTAAAGAAGTTAAAACAGTTTAACTTTAAAACAGTTTAATTTTGATTAGAATATTCGTAATCAATCTGAAGATGAAATATTTTCCCACACAAAAAAGTGATAACAGACTGTTAGAAGATTTATTCAGTGTTGTGCACTCGCAACTTGTGCCAAAATCTGCACTAATCTAAGAAAAAAGTTCATTTACTAAAGATAATACACCAATCAGATTAGGTTTCTGATATGAATTAAAATATGATCTTGATCAGAATTAATCTATATCAAACGGAATTTGCTAGATTAAAGAAGTTAAAACAGTTTAATTTTGATTAGAATATTCGTAATCAATCTGAAGATGAAATATTTTCCCACACAAAAAAGTGATAACAGACTGTTAGAAGATTTATTCAGTGTTGTGCACTCGTAACTTGTGCCAAAATCTGCACTAATCTAAGAAAAAAGTTCATTTACTAAAGATAATACACCAATCAGATTAGGTTTCTGATATGAATTAAAATATGATCTTGATCAGAATTAATCTATATCAAACAGAATTTGCTAGATTAGGGTTATCATACCTTTTCGATGCGAATCAGATATATTCCATGTCGCTACTATATTTTGAATGGGATATTAGGCAAATGGTTTATAATATATGGTTGAGACATTAAAATTTTATTTAAGCCATTTCAGGAATAAAAAAAAAACTTTTAAGTACAGTTGAAGAATAATTTAAACATGATTTCTATACAATGAATAATCAGAGCTATTAAATGGAAAATAATAAGAATTTATAAAAATTCTAATTAAATAATTCAAATTTTGATGGTTTGTTATATTAACTAAAATTCGCATTGATGGTGATTAATTTTCTCCAATTTCAGTTTTCACATGACAAGTAACATCTTTTATCGAATCACGTACTAAACTTTCAGCATTATCCTAGTTAGTCCTGTACTAAAATTAAAAGACGATAATTAACTATTCTGTCTATAAACCAATACTTTCTTTTTCACCATGTACCTGCGATTCCATTGGAAAATGTTTCACTTTTCACCTAAACGCCCACAATTTCTTATTAAGGAGAGAAAACCCGATAATGTGATCGCATGCTTTCTAAATGATGGTCGTCACGCCAACCTTCGTGAGCGAGTTCGAGTCCCGATCGTTGGAGGGCATTCCCTCTCTCACCGACAAACATCGAACCCCCTCATTTGATAGACCATCAATAGTTCGTCTTACTCATGCGTTTCCAATGTAAATACACGTGATTTAAATTGTTTTCCGCCCGTCCCTGCTTTCGTAGTTTCTTATTGGTTCCTTCGTAATTGTATTAATGGTTTGAAAAATAATGATAGTTCAGGTGTATTAAATGAGCAAATTGTTAATGTTATTTTGAGAAAGATACTTTGACACATTTTGTAGCTCATTGTTTAAAGCGAGATATTAATTATAGAAGCTGAGAAAGTTTTAACTATTTTTCCCGCTTAAAACCTGTACCGATTTTTGATAAACTGAGTACTATATATATATATATATATATATATATATATATATATATATATATATAGTACTCAGTTTATCAAAAATCGGTACAGGTATATATATATCAAAAATCGGTACAGGTATATACATCGTATTTATCAAAAATCAGTACAGAGTATATACATATATATATATATATATATATATATATATATATATATATATATATATGTGTGTGTGTGTGTGTGTGTGTGTGTGTGTGTGTGTGTGTATGTGTGTGTGTAATGGGCATATAATGGTTTAATCTTTTAAAGGCAGCCATTTAATTTTATACATTCAAAATAAAAAAATAGTAATCATAATTGTGTTGTCTCTTTTAAATTTTTATGATATGTTATTTTTCTATCAATTTTTTTTTTGTTTGAAGCATCTGTGATCGTCAAGTTTGTATATTTTTTGTCTTTCGCGTTCTGCTTATACCTGCATACGTAAAAACAGTTTTGTTTCTATTATATATGTATTTTCGTACATAATAATTTATCCCTCTGTATGATATATACAATATATAAATGTATGTCTATATATAGTAAACACACGAAATAATGAAGCAACAGTAAAAAAAAAAAAAAAAATTGTGAACATTTAATTAATAAGGTATCAAAATTTCATCGCCTACTTTCACTTTCTATGCCTTTTCAACCTCTAATGCTATCGCTCATTTTTTAAAATTTCAATTCATGTCTATATTTTAAAAATGCAATATAAACTCTTCGAAGAATGCATGTGTTTAAAATAAATGTATTTTCAGATTTGATATAAAATAATACAGCAGTAACATAAAATAATTATTGCTGTGTAAACTTATATATATTTAGAAAATTCCAATTTTATTAACTACAATATTTATAGGGAAAGAATTTAGATACGATTCTTAGGAATTACCGAGAGACAATCATACCTTTATTGTGTTGATGGATTTAAGCCGAAATTAATTAGATAATTATAGAAAATGTTAATCAAATAGTCATATTAGCGATACATAAACTGCGTTCATACTATCGCGTATACATAAAATATAATTAAAAGAACTTAATCTTAATTTTCTGAAGTAATTTAATCTTAATTTTCTGAAAAACATAAAATAAACAATATTTGACATGGTGGTGTTACTGGATACACAAATAATTGAATAGTATTTTAGTTCCTGCTGATAAAACGTACTCACACTGAGCATGTGACACGTAAGCAATGAATCATTGAAAACTCTCAAGTACGCACCTCATCAGTTGTGCGCTTGAAATTAAGAAATATTGATTAATAAAAAGAAGTGATCACTTTTGATCTTCCACAACAGAATCAATGAATTTTATGTGAAGAGAGAATTGATGTCAATTATTTTTTCGTCACATATTTTTGCTCTCATTTTTTGTTTCTGAAAGGATGTTTCCAACTGAAGTATGTTAACTACTGACTGGAAATTGATGACAAAACTACTGCAGTTTGATTTTGAATAAACTTGACTTGTATTTCATGATGTGTTTCTTAATGTTTCCCATTATGGGCACAGGTGTAGTATAATCCATGATTCCAAATTCTGAATTTTTTGGCGATGAAGAAATGTTGCCAAGATGACGTATCGTTACGTGGGCGATGACGTAAATACTAGGGTTATCAAAATATAATTTTAAGTATAATTCTTAAAAGTCTCCATATGTATTACGTAATACAAATGAGGTTGCCAGATATATTAGAAAATCCGCCAAAAACTCGCCAATCTCAGAATTTGGCATTATGGATTATTCGGCCCCTGCGCCCCCATTATGTATATGTTGCCGCTATTTTTTAAAATATTTTAAAGTTTAAATTTTTGTGTATTTATACTTGTGATGTTACAAAATTTAACCCGCGATTTATCTAAATCGTCTATAATGTATATTAATAAGACTTATTGTACTAGCCGTCCATATTGTCTAGTGATCAGCGTGCTTGACTGCGGATAGGAAGGTTCTGCGTTCGAATCCCGGTTCAGGCATGGATGTACTTTCTCTGTATACATATCCTGTCTTTGTCCTTTCCTTGTACGAATAGGTTGTGAATGGTTGCCTACCCTATAAATGGGTACCCATGGCATGTATGTATTGAGGAAGTCGGACTACACTCCCAAATATGGAAAATGTAGCAACGCACCCCATAATGGCAGCCTACCTGGCACACGACAACAACAACTTCTTGTACGAAATTTAAATTTATTTCACATAAATATTAAAACACAATCTTATTCTAACTTATCTTAACATTTTGTAAATTATAATTATAATGTAAAGAAGATAATTTTAGGATATTGTGCGTTTCACATCAAGTTCAGAAATTACTTAAGTTTTATGATAAATTTTCAAATGTTTATATATATTATAAATTATAATCTAAAAAAAGAAAACTACTTTAGGTAAAAAAAAAAAAAAGCATTTAGGTAGAAGAAATGTTTCTTATTCTTGACGAGAGAAAGTTATCCAGGTGTTTACAGCCCTTTACAGCCAGCAATTCCAAGAGCGAAAGTGGCCAAACGGCTCCATTCTCGCCAACAATTCAATCACCATTACGTCGCCAAGTGGCCATCGAGGACTCTGAAATATCACCGCTTTTCCTCTTTTATTTCCTCGTTGCTTCGACGAGTTTTTCCCTCGTTGATTTTTGCTTTTGTTTTCCCTTCCTTTAGATCGATGGAATCCTATTTCTTCTGAACCAATGTCTTTTTGGCTTCTTTTTTCTATCGCCAAGAAGATATTGGCTTATTAAACTATTTCTACTTGCTTTATATAGTACCGCTACTGCATCACTTAAAATGCGTGAAAAGAGGGGAGAAAAAATTATTTTTGTTTACTTATTTTTCTTACTTAATTTGTTGAAATTTTGTAGTTTGCGTGTTTTAGAATGTTTGCGTGGCTCTTGGCTATAAAATTGGAGTTTTCCCTGATGCATGTTATATTTGCACTTTATGAAAGTAGTAAAATAATTCTACAAATGGTTTTGAAATGTTATTATCTAGATTTAGGCTCCAAGCAGTATTTTAAATAAATTGCTTTGTTGATGGTTTTTGAGTAAATATATCAAACTAGTTACATGAAATAGTTTATGAAATTACAGAAAGTGTATATTTATAACATTATAAAATTATAAATTATTGTTTCAGATGAATAGCTGCCTATATTTAGTGGGTTTCAAATAATATTTTATTGTAATATCATGTGTTATATCTTCTTATTTTCCTGTTGCAGAATTTGTTATTTTTTCCTTTTTTTAAAATAGAAGTTGTATTATTGAAAATAAAGGGGAAAAATATAAATCCTAAATTTTCTTGAAACTAACTGTTAAAAGGCTCACAAATTCTGTGAACATTTTCAATTTTTTATTCTTTACATGGAAGTATTCCGAATGAAAATATTAGTTCAAGCAAATATTACTAAATTTTGCTCTTAAATTTTCAGCAGAGCTATCAAATTTTAAATCATTGACAGTAATTAACAAACATTTAAAAATAATAACTAGAAAATAAGTTAAAAATTAATATGAAACATATCAAATAAAAAATTAAGTATTAAATACAATAATAAATTAAATTAATGCAAATAATTTCACTGTCGAATAAATGATAAATATAAGCTAAGATCAAAATAAAATTTTATGCTGGATTATTTATTTTATCAAAGGGAAATGAATAAAATTATCTATTTTAACACTGATAAAATATTTAATTTGCTTTTTCTTTTACAAGATTAATTGATTTCATGCAAATAAAAATACGTGCTAGAACGGTTCTTTTGACGAAACATACACATTTTCTATTCAGTTCTTAATATTTCTTACATGATACAAATGTTGTTATCTTGTGCCAGGTAGGCTGGCAATAAGAGGTGCGCTGCTCCCCTTTTCTAACTGAACCGTAATTTGGTGTGGAGTTTGACTTCCTCAGTGCACAGATGCCATAAGTAACCGTTTATAGCGTGTGCAACCATTTACAACTCATTCATGCCTGAACCAAGATTCGAACTCAGGACATTCCTATCCGCAGTCAGCACGCTGAGGGTGGGTGGCTATACATATATATATATATACACTAAGAAAGATGATTTGAAGTTGTGAATGGAAAAGCAATTTTACATTTATCTACAAGACTTTTTGTATCAATTTCTTTTCCATATTCCTTAGCCTAAAAACTTGAAACATGAATCCAAGAATATCGCTCACTTATTAGTCTCTTAAAATTTATCCAGCGATGAAGAATTCATTACTAAATTCAATAAGGCTCATAACTTGTTTTTGCTTAGCATCCCAAAGGTGTTGTTGGGCCTTTTCGAAAATTTACCGCATCAACAATTGAATTTTGTAAAGTATCTTCACGTAGCA
The DNA here is from genome assembly GCA_030067965.1 of Latrodectus elegans. Taxonomy (NCBI): domain Eukaryota; kingdom Metazoa; phylum Arthropoda; class Arachnida; order Araneae; family Theridiidae; genus Latrodectus; species Latrodectus elegans. The sequence continues at coordinate 71,264,214 of CM057815.1, forward strand.
CAATGAAAACAAATCCCAAATTAAATCCTTAATACATTTAGTTTGATAAGCATTAGGGAAATTGGAATTATTTTTTTATATTTTCTAAAGCTTTGTAATTGATTAATTAATTATAAAGTCACAACTAATTACAAATAAGTTAAATCTTTAAAATTATATTGAGGTACCTTTTGATTTCCCAATTTTTGTTGTTCTTTGATGTTTGTAAAACATTGCATTTTGAAAAAATTCTTTTTAACATTTAAATTGAAATTCTTTTATGCTTTCGTATGTAATTAACCAACTTGTTAACCATTTTTCTTGTTATCTAATATACTTTTCCTTTTACATTTTAGGTGAGTTTGAATATTTCTTTCCACCTGCTCGTAAATTATTTTCCATCATTGACTGAACAAAAATGGTATGTTTCATATTTTAAAAAAAATATATATTATTTTACTTTTTATTTGATAAATTTGGAATACTAATTAATTCTAGAGACAGAAATGATTTAATTGTTGTGAATAATTAAAATTTAATTTGTTTAATGCATTTAATGTTTACGTTCCTTAGAGAAATCGTATTTTTATCGCCGTAATCAAGAATTTTCGATGTTATTATTAAAATAAAAGAAATAATGAAGCTCAACTGAACCCATAATAAAATAATAAATACATTTTTTCCGCTAGCTGTATCCGCAGATAGCTGTTTCACAGTTCCTTTTATTTTCGCCTTTTCAAAAGCGAGACGCAGATAAATAATATATAGAAAATACGCTGAGTTTTAAAGCAATTCACAGTAAATAATCATTAAAAATAAGATTTTTATTTCTTTAAATTCAGCTCCGAAATGCAAATAAAGTCACATTTAAAACTATGCCAACATTTTTTTTTTTTTTTTAAATTGTAAGAATGTCAGCAATGATTAAAACGATCAGATTTATCTAAAGTTAATCGTTTTTTCTTAGACAATATGATACTTTTCCACTTAACAAGCTTGTACATATGTTTAATTATTACTGCTTTACGCAAAGGCTTATGATGATATTCTAAACGTTACTTTTATAAATTTGAAGAAATTAGAGCTGTTAACAGCACTTAAACAATTTATTCCGAAATAATTTTATGATTATCATATTTTTAAGACAACAAAATAAACGATATTTTCAAAAACAAAATAACTTAGTTTTCATTTGTTTACTTTTTCTTTAATTTCATACATTGATATACATCTTTTTAATTTAATTTAAGCATCAACTTTAGATATTTTTGATAAATATATATTTCATAATTTAATTACGTAAAGGTATGTTTATTAAACGTAAATATGCATTGCAATTGAATTTATAAATAGCTACATTTTTATTTAATGTGATTGTGTTATTTCATTATTATTACATTTATTACAAAAAGATAATTTGTTATTTTATTTGTAGTATTAGTTTATTTTTATTTTAAAAATTAAATGAAAGGGTAAAAGACCAATTCATAGTTATAATTAAGTTAGATAATTTTATACCTTTCAATTTAATAATGTGAAAACTTTTGAGCCAGAATTTGAGCCATTTTGAAACTAGATTTATATTGTAGTTAAGATAGTTATTTATTTTATTCTTTAAAAGTATTTTTTGTCTTATCAGTGTTTGGTGATTGTCTAACCGAAAGAAGTACTAAAAATTTTAATAAAATTTATACATTTTTCGAAATGAATTCTTTGTTTATGTATACATCATATCTTTAATTATTTTTCATTAATTCCGTTAATTTGTTAATTTTCGTTAATTTGGTTTCATTATCTGCAAAAAATTTGTTTTAAGCTCTGAATTTCTTGTGAGGAATTTAGCATAATTATAAGAATTACTTATTTGTAATCACGTTTTCCTATTTTTTATACATCTTTAAAATTATATTTACCTAAAAGCATAATTATCTTAAAGATTATTAAAGATTTGCAGAAGAATAAGAAACAGATTAATGTGGGAATTCAATTTCTCATGTATATTAATTAGATATTAATTTCATTTCCATATAATTTGCATACAAATAAAAAAATGATTTCATACCTCGGGTTTCAAATTTCATTAAGTCCTTTTTATTATGGAAAAGCACAAATTAAAATTTTAATAAAAAAATCCCTTTTACGAAAACACATTTATATTTCAAAGGAAACCCAAAGAATTATTTGCTATAAAAGCAAACGGGAACAAATTATTTTGCCAGCCTGCCTGCCCCAAATTCATACCTATGATATTTTTTTCTAACAAAAGTATTCATTAACACTTTTACTAGCTTTGTGTAAGGAAATTTCGCCTTTCACGCGCAGATGTCGCCAAATGGCGCCGCATATGAAATAAAATTACTTAATCTTTCGCCACATTAATCTGGTTGTATGCTGCATGCGGTATTTTGTAATATTTTCCCTGCGATATGAAATTTCATTAAAAATAAAAATATTCATTTTATTTATTAAGTGAAATTCCATTTCGTTTTATTTATCTCGTTTGAGGCATTTTTTTGTTACAACGTACTTTTTATTCCCTCTTAATACTTCTTTCTTGCAGAAAAACTATTAATGCTGGAATACGGCATTTACAGAGATTAAAGGATTTTTAGGATAAAATAAATAACTTTGCAAAACTGAGCCATTTTATTCAGATTTTTATTAAAATCATCTTACTTTGAATTATTGTTTTCTTTAATTTTTTCAATAATCTCTTGATTATTTTCCTTGTTAGTATTTGTAACTCATTATTTTGTATTTGCATTTTTTATTTTGAAGTACTTAATTTTTTATTGTGTATGCTACTTTTTTTATCGTGGGAATATTTAAGGCACAAATTATGTACTGTGGAAGGGAATATATTTGTTTGTCATTATGTATTATGCATAAATATTTGATTACTAAATCGAAATTTATCTGCACCGGTTTTGCTCATACCATTTTTGTCAATTTAATCACATTAAATTTAGCATATGTATGTAATTTTTAAAATGGAATTTAATAATGTTCTCCTTATTTTTCCTTACTATAATAAACATATTTCTTTAATTTTTTTCCTTTGATTACATAATGTATTCATATTCCTTCTCAAAGAATGCATCCTTTCAGTTTTTGATTATAATTTTTTTAAACTCTTATTTGTCTTAACTCAATTTCATTATTAACTATAATTTCTAACACAGAAAGATAGTAAATAAGAAAAAGGCTCATTTGCTCTGGTAAATTATGCTAGATTTTAGTTTAACAGTCGAAGTGTGTTGGAATGCTTTTATACATTTAATAAATGGTATAGGATAAATTTGTACAGAAATAAAATTTAGATTTTTTCTATTGCCTTATATAAAAAACATTAGACAAGATAAAAATGGAGATAAATAATTTTTTAATGCCATGCGTGCATCGGTAATTGTTACCACGACACTGATTAACGTAAAACTTAAGTTAATATCTGTTATCTATAACAGTTAACTCAATACATAAATCGGTATTTGATCCCAATACCGGTTAATGTGATACATAACGTGATCCAGAAAAAACTATATTAACATGTTACATGAATTTCTATGACAGTTTCATTCAGTATGGATTGAAATCATTTGTCAAAATTTTGAATGAATGGCAATATTCTATACCCATTAACTGTATTAGCATAATCCATTAAGTGGTTAATGTCTAAGCTGGACAGGATCTTAGAAAATTATAAGACTATATCAAATGAGAATCATTATGAAATTAAACTGTCCCGTTTGAGGAAATATATATTTAAATCATTATAAATTAATATACGTTTAAACTGGTAGTGTAAACATTAAATATATTTTTTTTAATTTATGTGGTTTTTCAGCTTAGAGATGAAATGTACTATAAATATTTGTGAGAAATATAATATATGAATTACCAAGAATCTAACGTCGGCTAAAATATTTTGTATATGGATCAAGATCATGTGAAAAGTGTAACTTAGCTGTGACGTATTACATAAACACACAAGGAACTACAAATACTCTTTCTATTGTAAAATATTGCTTAGTAAAACTAGAGATATTAAATCTAAATCAAGAGAGAAGACTGTATATTTAATATGAAATGGAAAGAAATCTTAGATGATTGTTTGCATTTGGCATAAGAATTAATACGAACTTACATGCTTAAACAGATTTTTCTTTTTCGGACAGCACACCTGCAGTGGAGTCCCTCGTATTTCGATATTTATGGAAATGAGGTTGCAGATAAACTGCCAATGGAAGGTCCCCGACCCTTATCAAGACATTTTGCAAAATCTCTGCAGTTAGGAAGAATTTGAAGAAGATTAACTGTCAAATCCCTCTAATAAAGGAATGGTTTACAAAAACCAGTCCTTGTGGTTCTCTAGGCCCCACTTGCGATAGAAAAGGTCAGACTGCTCTTCCTAGATTTGCCAGTAGCCATTTGAAGGGGCTTTGATCATATAGGGGTCAGAAAATTTTTCCAACATGCAACAAGTGCGCTTCAGAAAATGCTTTCCCGGAACATATTTTGGACAGTCTTCAACTCACCCGCGACAACTTAATTAGAATTCCTTCTAATGTTTTTGAAGTAAATAATTTCATGCACCTTATTTAATAGTCACTACAGATGGAAGATATGAAACAACAACAATTAAAAAGAACTTAAATTATGCGTGTAACTATATCTTTAATTATTAAGTGAATTAAAATGAATGAAAGAAATTGTTCTTGATGTTATTTATGACACTTTTTTTTTTTACACAAGCCAAGTTCGCTATTCCGTTGGCTATATGCGAATTTAAATCAATAAGGTGCGTCTTTCATTTAATCAGAGCAACATGAAAGAGAAAGTAAGGCTTAAATCAAAACTTCTCAGATAGATGGCACCACCACGAAATTACCAAACATTTGTGTTGCATTGAATAATTTTGAGAAGAATGATAACTGTCATATTATTTGAATAAGCTGTAACATCAAAAGGGTAAAATACTAAAAATATTTGTTTTACTTTGTCATGTACTCATACGAGATTAGATAGTGAAAAAAATTATTGATGTGGCTCTTTTGAATAAGAACTAGAAAAAAAAGAGGGCTTCATACGTGTATTATATGTCAAAAATCAGTAGGAATTTGACTGGTTAGAAATCTTTGAAGATGTTAAACTTATCGCACGATAATCAGTATGGGCTCAAATATTGTATATTATTTATAAATATATATAAAAATATATACCTTAAAGTGGACAATCCTAAGCACTACGAAAAATCAAGCTCTCTCAAAAGCCAGGAAATTAACTCCGGAACTGTTGAACGTAAGGCTAGAGCATTCTATTGAAAAAAATGGTTTCAGTTTCTATATATTTGTTTGTCTTTTTGTACACCAATGTTTGAGTACACAATCAATACTAAAAAATAAACAAAAAGAACTGAAACCATTTATCTATGCATTTCATATTAAAATACATGATCACATTTGCTTTTAAGAAACAAAATATGATAGAAGCAGAATGAGGTCGCACTAATATATGAATGAGATATTCAAGGTTTTATCTTACATCCAATGAATTCAGGTACACTTTAACTAAAATTTAATTAATTATTTACTGATAAAAAAGAAATTCTACCGAGTCTGATAGATTTAATTTGGTAAAGTTGTGAAATTTCAATACATAGCACGTCTCTGAACTGCATTTTATCTTTTCTAAAATTAAAATAAATTTGCGCTTATTTTAATTAAAATATAATTAAGCTTTTATGTTTCTTTCTTAGAAATTTATGAACACAAACTGTTTTAAATTTTGTCTATTTAAAGGCAGGATTATATTTTATTAAAATACAAATCATTAGAATTCGCTTCCAACATGAATATCTAATCTTTTCATATGAATTTTCTTAAAACGGCTAACGGTGATAAAATATTATTTGAATAGAATAAGGAAATGTTTTGCAAAGTTTAACATTTGAAAGTCAAAATTACAATTCTTTTATTCTTAATTTAAATCTTTCGAATAAACTTCTAGTATTTGTATTCTTATGTTTGATTCAATGAGGATTAATATCATGTTAATCAATATCTTGGTGTACACCATTAATTTAGGTTTTTAATCAACTTAAAGTATTTAAGTCTTCACCCTTAGCTTCCTAAAGGTCTTAATATTTTAAATGCATTTCAGTAGTTTTTAAATGATTTTGATTTCGTGGAATCATAATATCTTTAAGTTGACAAATTGTAGATTTGTCTCGAAAATAATTCAGCTGCTAAAACTTCGAATTTTTGTGCTTATCAAGTTGATTTAGAACTTTAGATTATACGTAAAATATTTTGTTCCTAACTCATGAGAGAGATTATATAACTTGTAAAAACGCTTAATAAAACATTAGAATTAGTTTTTTTTTTTAATTTTATTAAATATTTTGGCAGGAAATTTTGTAATCTGCCGATTCTTTTAGCTTTTTAACCTAGAAACAATATAATTTAACAACTAAAAATTTGAGATTTAATGTTTCACTTCTTTTAATACTTCGAATTTTTTATTCAATTGGAGTTTCGATACAGATAAATTTTGAAAATAACTGATTTTGAAAATTTCAATATTCGAAAACTCCCTGCAAATGGTATTTTTTAATCTTTGTTTTAATTCATTATATAGTTTCACAAATATTAATGTACTAGGATTACTCTAAATGACTCAAAACTTCCTTTCAATTAAAATATTTTGCATCTATACAGAACACTTACGAGCTTTCGAGTACTTTTAGATATGAATTAAACCTATGATTTTAGCCTGCGATGACTTACATTTTGAAAACGCAACAAGAAAAAAATTTCCAGAAAGTGGTGAAACTCATAGACAGCAAAGATTAATAAGTGGTCTGTATAATATAGAGTGAGAACATGGTCGGGTCAGTAGATTGTAAGATCACCGTGGACAGTGATACACAAAGCAACACGTCTAGGCACAGAGTCATTGAGGGTATAGATGGCGTCCTGAGGAATGACCCGTCAATTCCTGTTAACCATTTGTCAAATTGAGTCTTCTGAAGGAGGCAGTGGCAGGATCTGCAAATCGGGTCCACTCATACACCAAACGTGTTCGATTGGTAAAAGATGAGAGCACGGTGGTTAGAAAAACAGCTGTACATCTTGCAGGGCATGTTGACTGAAGCCAGAAATGTAAGGTCGCGTGTTATCCTACTGATAAAGAGCATTGGGGGTATAACTTAAACATAGCGGATTCACTGGTCGCAACACATCGCCCACGTGAGGTTGGGCTGGCATAGTGCAGTGATAACATGGATTCTTGCGAAATGGTATCCCAAGCCATGATGCCACGCTATCGCTCGGTGGAACGTTCCACAATTGCTGCAGTGTTGGACCTAACTCCCTGTGGACACCACACTCGTACGCAGTTACTATCGTTGAAGGAATAGAAGCGTGACTCATCTGATACGACCTTATGTCACTCCATTTCCTAATTCGACACCAATTCAGACTTTGGTGCCTGTGCTGTGGAGTATTTGATAGTTTTCTTTACGGACACTATGAGCGCAAGACACTAGCAACAAATCGAAGGCAAATGGTTCTGCTCGATACAGAAACATCCGGGGGTTCTTGCACATGCTGCAGAATTTCGGTAAACGTGATTTGTGGAGCTGCCACAGTCTCCCGTATGATGCATCCATCCACGCGTGTAGACGTCATTCTGGCTGTACCGGCACCCCGCGAACGTCCTGCAATTCCTCGTTAAAACAATTCTCTCCACAGCTGAAGCACCATGGACGCATACAAATGTCTGTCAACTGTTATTTGCCGTAAAGACCAACCTGCCCTTCTCAGTCCGAACACCAAGCTCCTCATATGCCCGTATGTCTGATGAAACTGATTTCGTCGACAATGATCTGGCATTCTGTACAATAACAGGCATCTTTTTCGATAAGAATAAAATTTCAACGATTATATTCCAAGCAGAATAACTGAATGATTATTTCCCACTCTGCCGCTTCCTCGCCTTATATCTTATCCTACGTGTGCTGGAGAGCTGCGCATTTCCCATGATTTGCATAACTCATTAAGTTGCACCTAGCCTGAAATTTACATAAATTTTCGGCCACTCTTTCTTAGTGTTGCATTTTTAATAGTGGGCAATGTATTTTAAACTTATGTAAAAATAAACTAGTCATTATTTTAGATTGTTATTAAATTCTTGGAAGTTCGGTTTCCTTTACTATTGAGAGTAAAAGATTTATGTATCTCTTGTTACCACTACACCCACATTGAAAATAATTGTTTTTGTGTTTAGTATTTAGCATTTTTCACACATATTACGATACATACATAACGGTGTAGAAGAGACTCAGATTGAACAACGGGCCTGAAATACACATTTATCACCGAATGTTTCGTAATTTTGAACCCCCGTCAGGTCACGAGATCACACCTGAGCTCGAATCCTCCTTTCCACATCCATGCAACTCCAGCGGAATGCAATTTGAATGGGAGAGAAAGTGGACTGATGGACACCCACGGAAACGGAGCTCCAACGGAATCCCCAAACCCACGGAGCTCCAGCAATCCAGTGAGGGAGAATGCCGCCACCTTCCCAATCCCTACCCAAGATCAATGGCTTCACTCTGCTGATCTTACCGGAAATTGGTGTGAAGCCACTGTATGTGTGTGAACTTCCTCATATTATGATAGCTATTCAAAACAATTCTCGATGATTATGTCCATTACCTTGAGACATACCTTGAAATTCATTACTTTGAGATACTGGAGCTCCTCATGTTATGGTCTCTTTTCAAAACTATATTCTCAATGATTGAATTTATTACCTTGAGATACTAGTGCCCCTCATATTTTATGATAGCTATTCAAAGCAATATTCTCGATAATTAGGTTCATTACTTTGAGACACTGCTTATCTTCATATTATGATAGCTATTCAAAACAATATTCTCGATAATTAGGTTCATTACCTGGAGACTATGCTTCTCCTCATATTTATGATAGCTATTAAAAACAATATTCTCAATGATTAGGTTCATTACCTTGAGACATATCTTGAAATTCAATACTTTAAGACACTGTAGCCCCTCATATTATGATCTCTTTTCAAAACTATATTCTTGATGATTGTGAGTCTATTATATATATACCTTGAGATACTAGTGCCCCTCATATTTTATGATAGCTATTCAAAACAATATTCTCGATAATTAGGTTCATTACCTTGCTACACTGCTTATCCTTATATTATGATCGCTTTTCAAAACAATATTCTCTATAATTAGGTCCATTACTTTGAGACATACCTTGAAATTCTTTACTTTGAGACACTGGAGTTCCTGATGTTATGATCGTTTTTCAAAACTATATTCTCGATGATTGGGTAAATGCACACCATGAAATCCATTACATTTGGAACTATAAAGAAATGAGGGGGCAATATCCTAACTAATGCGCTGTTCTCTAAATTATAACACCCATAGAATGTTTGGTAAACATATCGTAAACAATTATTACTTAGTGGATATCAATATTAAGAGTATTCACTCAATTTTAATCTTTCGATATAATTTTGGTGTGTGGCTTTCTTCATTAGTTTTTCCTAAATCTTTAATTATATCAGGATAATACGCTCTTACTATCTGCAGTTAGACTTTTATCATTAATTCACTGAGGCCTAGTATTGATCACACTCTTTGAAAAGTGGGTACTATTATTCAGCTATATTATTAAACAGTAGGTGACTTATATTTGTTTCCTGATTTTGCGTGTCACGCCCATTGGGCTATTCACTTGAGATTTTTCTTGGTTTTCTTCCTTTTACGCGTGCAAATGACCCACTATATATATACACAGTAGGGCTGGTGAATCCTAGACTACACTTTAAGGTTGACATATTTTTGAATACTCGCCCATCACTTACCACCTTGTCATTTTGAACTGCGGTCGTCAGAGGATTTAACATCTGAGCTGGCACCTTCTTATCTACATCTACGACACACCAGTGGAAGAATTTTGGACATTACAAATTAACGTGAACACTTTACTATGCAAGAAAAATTCTTTACCAAAAGCAGAACGTGTCACGGATAAAAGCTTTCTGATAGTTTTAACTGTTAATTTGTTTTTAGTGTGGCATTAGTGCCTATGCTTATAAACTACATAACTTACCAGCTGCCTACTTTTACTAATACCAGTAAAAGTAGGCATTTTACTAATACAAGATATGAAAGTTGAATTACACTTCTTGCATACTGACTGTCTTGTTTGATAGTTCTTAGAGTAATTCCTCACACTTTTATTTCTCTCGCTTTTCCAAATTATGAGTTTGCTACGATTTGTCTTATTCCTTTCTGTGTTTAACATTCAAGTCTAATCAACGGGGCTGAATCAGTCTTCGCGTAATTTCGAAATTTTGTTAGGGGTGGTCGAGAGTGGGGTGGTTGGTGATTTTCCAGCGTTAATGAGGCGATAGTAAGCGGGTTGCCTATCGTTTAGTGATTAAAAATGAAAGGGGGGACTACTAATTGTGAGTTAATGCGTCATTTGCATTTAAGCCCCTCATCTTTGAGCCACCCTTTATGCCTCCCGGAAGTGACGTCATTAACGTAAATAATGGAAGAATAAGTATAGCTTTGAGTTGCTTTCATATTTAACTAAACATCATCTTAGGAAGTCAGTGACCTTTGCTAGGGAAGTGCAATATCTTTAAATGATGAGATTACGTCATTTGATTACGTCAATCATTTTCTGGATTGGCGCATTCCTTCAGTTAAGTAATTACTCGAGATTTAAGAACTTTTGCTGGAACATAATTTTTGGGCTCATTTAGTAAAACTTATTGAAAATAAAATCATTTTTTTTAAATATTATTTGTTACATTGTAAATATCTTTCATTCTTTCAATAATATATAATACGGAGCATACTTCCTACAAATTTGTGTTGTTGCAGGCTTTTTGTCTGCTATTCCATTTTGTAAATAAATATTCATATTTAAAATTTTTATCTGTAAAAAATATTTAATATAAAATACGTTTCATAGAAATTGTATTTGATTTAATACCTTATTTTGATTATATATATATATATATATATATATATATATATATATATATATATATATATATATATATATATAACGTTCATCTAGTAGGATATTTGACCTTTTCAGCACAACATTGAGTAGAAGTAATGGCACCTTACATAGTTGGTCTGCCCATGGATGTCCCATCGCGGCCCCAAGGTGTGTAATTTAAAAGCAAGGACCAAGCAGAAGATCCCCCCAGACATGTCCTTCGATTATCATTTCACATGGAGGACATATCGACCACGACATATTTAACGTGTACTATAAGTGAATAGAATGAACCCCTTTGATTGGATCGGGACTTGAAACCACTTCTTTCTGACAGTGAAAAGGAACACCTTAAATCTAACCGGGCATTCGCAGTTTTATTTTGATTGTGAAGAATACTTCTAATCATTCCGACTTGTATCTATCACCGCAAGGCAAACTGCTGATCAGTAGTCTTGTGTTAATATAGTAAGTGCTGTTTAGAACGACAGCTCTCAGGTTCAATTCTTAAGACAATTGAACAACGAGAAATTGATGTTGAGCCATTATTGCCTTCTCCATGTACGTCTTTCAGGGTGAATGTTTGGGAGATTTTCGACTTCCTTCTCTTACGATTCATAAATAAAACCCATATTTATATAAAAAATAGTTCTCCCTGAAGGTATATTATCCGATGGACGTTAAAATACCTCTCAAAAGCTATCTGGTTGTCCGTTACTTGGTGTCATAGCTAGTACCCATGTTCACCGTTGTCTTGTAGTAGGAAAATATTTTTTTGAGTGTAAGGTATCGCGTTCGATATCGGTCACTGTTGAAGAGTGCGAAATAGATTTTGTACTTCACTAGGACCGTTTTACCAAGTGAATGATTTTGGGTATTCAGGGTTTTATCCCTTGTGAAATGGAAATTTTTGTGATTACCTATTACACGGCGTCAATGTGTTTTTCTTGATATGTATACAGAAATACAATAATAGATAGTGTATATTTTTAATCGTATTATTCAAAAATGAAGTGTTCCACACACAGATGCAGAGAAAAAGTAGTTAAATGAATTACAAAAACTCTGAAATCTGTACAATGAAATTTAGATATTTTTCTACTAAGTATTGTTAGATTTACTGAATTTTGTCTTTGTTAAACAACTTAACCAAAACACATTTGTCCAGACTTTAAGGATATTATATGCAGCAACTTTACATGATAAGTAAATTAAATTTTTATTAGAACACCAAATTAGATAAGTCTGTATACCAAAATAACACTTCTGAAATTTAAAAAAAAAAAAAAACAAAAATTGTCTGACTGAAAAACCAAAGTCCCTCTAAAGAAGTAATTTTGAGGAAATGGTATTAAACGTTTTAAAAAAACTTTAAAAAATTTATTTATGCCTACATATACGCATACATATAAAGAAGAAGCTAATATATAATGCTTCTTTCTTATTCGTAAATGTATGTTTAGCAAGAAGTTTTAAATGTATATTAATATATCGTGCATGTATAAATATTTTTTATTAATTTTGAGAAAAATACATAGATCAAAGCATAAAAGGTTATAATTCAAAACATCAAGATTTAAGCATAATTAAAAGAATACTTTTTATCAAAAATATAATATTTTAATTATTTTGAAAAATAATTCCCGATTTTTCTGAAATCACATTTGAGAATATATATATATATATATATATATATATATATATATATATATATATATATATATATATATATATATATATATATATATATATATATATATATATATATATATATATATATATATAAACAATTTTATTTTATAAGAAAAGATATTTCCAGAAATATTATTTAAAAAAAAATGTGGATAAAATATTAAAGCATTGCATTTCATCGTGCCAATCTATTTTATTCAGAAAATTTAATATTTTATTTTCGTGTTTTAAAGAATTAAATTTAAGTAATTATTTATAGTTGTTGCTAATGAAATGAATACATTTAGTAATATATTCCGTCGCTTTATCGGCAATACCTGATTGCTGGTGTAATTAATTTGTAGTTATATTTTTACATAAAATGCTATTGAAAATATTATAATAGAAAGAATATTTTGTTGAATGGAATATCTACTTGAGAGATCGCATAAAAGCGTTGTATTGAAACTTGGTTAAAAAGAGTTCTCTGTATGGAGAGTAAACCGTGTTGACATGGGAATCAGGCGGAAGCGGCGATAATCTCCCGACATCGATTAATGCCACATCCATGTTCATAAACTTCTCTCCTTAAGAACAGTGTCGATAGATGGCGCTGCGGGTGGGGAATGCCATCAAGCAACTTTGTACATAAACGGCGGGAGCGAGATGACGAGCGAGTATTCCGTTTTTGATCAGTGCAAGGGATGCAGCAGGATTGTAGCAGACGATTTTCTCGCATCGGATAGGCGTCCGGAGGACTGTAGGAGGCGGACAGCATGATTACAGTCATGCTGGCAGCCTGGTGCTGCTGCATGGGGTTGGGTGCTGGGTACCGGCACCACCCCAGGTACCCGTGGGCGCCCGGAGAGACCAGGATCCGGCATCACAGAGGTAAATTTGTTTCCCATTCCGTTTCGAAATATTGACGAAAATTTGTTCTGCCCTGCGGAAGCACTAGTTTATACATTTGAGTGATTGGCAAGAAACTCGGTCACGGTTACGGTTTGAAATAGGGTTATTTAAGACTGTGAAATGGTTTTACCGAAGTGTGATTCATCTTACTGTAACAATTATTTTAATGAATGAAATATTTCTGAGTTACATTTGAAGGTGAATTTTTTGTGGCAAATTCATATATCATTCACTAATACAAAATAATTTCACGTTTTTTTTTTAAATTGTTAAAAAAAATTTTTTTAAATAAACATAACAGTTTATTTGCAATTTAAAATATTTAAATTGCAAATAAACTGTTAAGTTTTATTTGCAATTTAAATATTTTAAATACTTGCACTTTTAATTTTTTCTCATTGTATGTCCTGAAACAAGTTTTATTAGATCAATTTTAGTTAAAAATTAAAACAATGTAACATGTTTCAAAATTCAATACATTATTTTAAGAAAAATTTCATAAGGAATTTTTATTAAAATAATATATTTATTGGTTGCCGACTTTATATGAATTTTCTTCGCAAATTTCTATGCATGTATTATCGGAAAAGGCATTAAGAAAATTATCTTATTCTTTGGAAGTTTTCATAGTACCTTGATAATATTTTCTCAATATATTTACAATAGCATAAATATTTTTAGTTAAATTAATTTTAAATTTTTTAAATATAATTTTAACAAACAACTTATAAATTAAATTTTAAGAGTCATTTATACTTTCTTTCAAAATAAAATGATGTAAATAAATTTATTACTTTAAAAATATATATCATATTAATAAATACAAATTTATTTAATAAAAAAATAACTAAAATAAAAGTTAAATCCAATATGATGCTTTATGAGATTTTTATCATAGTTAAAAAAAATTCATGTATGAAAAAGGATTATTATTTTATTATTTACTTATATCCATAGTTTTTCTCTACCAAAGGTGCTAAATCACATTAAATGAGTATATTTATTATTATTATTATTATTTCTTTACAAAATTTTGTAGTTCATTCCTTACTTTTAAAAGAAATAAATTAAATGTGTCACTAAAATTAATAGAAAATAAGTTTATAGATTCTAAAAGTAAATTTTGTTTCGATTGTTTCACCTTTTAGTTTAAGATTTTTAATTAATTTTTGTTTTATATTTTTTTTTAATTCATACTATATGAAAAAATAAATACTAATGTAGAAAAAACGCGAGTTTGTTTTAGTTAGCACTCGAATGCACTTTCATCAAATGCATCAAAACTGATGTATACTTTTAATTAAGTATTATATTTAAGTTCGGATGTAAAATTTGAATTATTTACAGTATTATTGAACAATGTTATAACTTTTTATATTATTATGTGATAAAATAATTTTTTATACCTACTAAGTTTCGAGTAGTAGTATTTTATCACATAATATAATATAAAAAGTTACAGCAATTTAAATGATACTGTAAATTATTCAAATTTTACAAATTTTAACATATTATTAAATAATTTACAATATTATTTAGCAATATTGTTAGCTATTTTATATTACATTATGTGATAATATATTATTCCCGTCGACTAAATTCCTTGCAATATATTCATGTATGTGTATTGCCGTTGTATTCATGTAATTTTTTTTGGATGCAAGATAGATCAAATATTGTTTTCTGAATGTAACTTCTGAATTTAATCGAGTAATTTAGAATTTTATAATTAATAATGTTTTATTTATCATTTTATTAAATAAATAAAACTTAAATTTGGATAAATTTTTATATGAATTAATGTAAACAAAAAAGAGCAAAAAATTTCGAAATAATCTAGGAAATATATATATATATTTTTTTTTGTTAACAAAAATTTTGCGTGAAATATGCTATTAAATAAAAGTGAATATAATAATAATTGCGATTATTAAAGTAAACATAAATAGAGCCGTAATGTAATAAATTATTAAATTAATTATAATGCTTATTAATCAAATAGTAATGATTATACAAATAAAAATATCAGAAGGAAACATATTAATAATGATTACGATAATTTCTATGTATTATATAATAATAAAAATAAGTGATAACATTGGAAAAAGCAGCGGAAAAATTACTTTAGGATAATTGACTATTAAGTATATCGTTATAATAATTATTATTAATTAACAACGACCAGCGTGAATGTTAGAGTAATAAAACAGTGGGAAATCAAGAATAAAAATTACTCTTCAATGAGGTTAATAAAATAAAAATAACGGTAATGAAAGCAATAATTAATAGCATTTGAGTCTTCGATGTCCACATTAATTTTGATAATGATAAAGATACATATAATAATGATAACATTCGCATAGATTTACAATTGAAAATAACACCAGTAACTTAATATTAGTAATAGTAAAAATATTATATTTTATGAAATAATAATAGTTAAAAAAATAGTATAGAATTTAGATAAGATTATAAAATATGTTCTATTGAATATAATTAGTCTCAAAACAGTAATAAAAATGAAACTCTGCAACAATGAAGCTAATAATAAGCACAATAAAATAAGCTTTCTCGATCCAATAAAACTGATGTTGAATTCAAAAATTACCCAAAGCGGAAGAAGTTGATTCCATTTTTTATTTCCTAAGGGCCACAGACGCAGATTAATGAGTCCAACATCCATAAAATTGGAGCTGAGTTCCACAATGGGATGAGGGGGCAGCAGGAGAAAAAGACTCCAATGAAAACGAAACAGGATTGTCCTCCACCCCCACAATGACAGCAGATGAGTCAGGAAAGAATGCTCGTTCAGGAGGACCTCCCTCGTCTTTCTGTAGTCGGTGTCCCAGCAGGACATGTCATTCTCACGCTAAGAGACCCGCGGGAAGATTTCGTTTGCGTTTAATAAACTTGATTCTCGTGGAGTAAATGGTTGGGGGTGGTATTAGGCAATTTTCGGAAGATGGCTCAAAATTTCATTAACTAGTTAAAACAGCTCATAATTTAATGTAAAAAGATAATTAGTTGGGTTACATTTGATTCGAAGGGCAAAATCTGTTGAGTTAATCATAGAATCTTTGATAAATTTGTAAGATTAGTTTCAAATTTAATATCAACCTTCTGTTAATTGGTTAATTTTTACTAGCAGTAACATTTTTGATTTATTATCTTTTATGAATCTCAAAAAAGTATCTGGGGAACATATTTTATAGAATCACAATTTGTTTGTAGAATTTAAATTGCGTTTAATAGAAATATTGATTACAAATTATTCATTTTAATTATTTAGGAACGTAGAATTTTTTATAGTATGAAGTTTAAATTTTGTAGTATGAAGTCTAAATTATGTTGGAATAAAACTCGTCATTGTAGAAATTAGGTTAAGTTTATTTTAATACATTTCCGAATTCCTGTAACTTCTGACGGAAGCCGATAAGCAAATCTTATTGTGTAGTGATTGGTTGAGACAACCATCAATTAATTTGTCTTATCCAACTCGTCAAATAAAAATCTTGTAATAATCGTTAAAATTTTTTAACTAAGGTTGACTGATGAAGTTGACATCTGAGCTACTTTCCTCTTCATACCTCACCAAATCAACCAAGGAATATTGAAACATTTGGATCTTTTAACGTGTATATAAGTATTGATTTTCTCATGAATGATGTCTTCGACTAGATTTAATACAGTAGTACCAACTATTTAAGCGATGATATCGTCATCTCTGCGTTTATATCAGAAATATTTCTTGTTACCGATTCGATTTTATATTTCTTTCAAATATATTTATATTAGTTATTTTATAAATATGAAAATTAACTAAATAAAGGAATGTATCATTTATGTAAATAAATGAATGTGAATGTGTATTAATAATTGTCCCAAAATATCCATGATATTTTATTTCCAAATTGGAAAATTTCAAGAAAATAATTTGACGCTATAGACAAAAGTATATTTTGTAATTCAATTTTAGCCAACTTCACTTTAAGCTTAAAAAACATTATGTGCTAAGGAATTTATTAAAATATGAAAAAATAAGTTTAGATTTTTTTTACACAATGAGGAGGAAAATTCTCTTGCCTTAGGAAAGTATGGAAGGCGAATTCCAAATGAATGTTTTCTCCGCATTGAAAAGGAGCATGTACAAAAACAACTTATACAGGGTGAAAGCTAA
This sequence comes from Latrodectus elegans, assembly GCA_030067965.1. NCBI lineage: Eukaryota > Metazoa > Arthropoda > Arachnida > Araneae > Theridiidae > Latrodectus > Latrodectus elegans. The sequence goes on from CM057815.1 coordinate 71,282,022, forward strand.
AAACTGGCGACCGTATTCAATAATTATTTTTAGGTGACAATTTACGTGTTTGATAAGAAACTATTCTTTATATTCGACTAACTTAAAAAAGACATAAATAAAAATCTCAATATGCTCAACTTTTACATCTTTCGGCTTTATTTGCAAAAACTCAAGTAGCCAGCTGTAAAACAACTTCTTTACGGTATTCTTTAAAAATTGTAACTTTTTATAGTTCCTTTTTAAAAGATCATTTTTCCATGTTTTAAAAAATATATCCTCTTAACTAAATTGATGTATTGAAACTGCAAAATAGAGAAGTTAATTCTAATCCCATCTTTTATTCCTATGTTTTCCTTTCGGCGACAATCGAATGCAGTCGTAAAGCAACATAAAAATAATGCTTAATTAAAATGGCGACAATTTCGCCTATCATTGTATTTGGTAATAAAATTGTTCATCAAATAAAAGTGCTTCTTTTTTTCCTGAAAATAAGAAATATCAAGGATGTATACTAAATAGTTATATATCAACTAAATTAATATTTTATCTTGCCATAATACCAATAAAACTGGACAAGAATACAGGATATATTGTCGCCGATTAACTAATTGCACTTTTATTTTCAGCTTATAGTTTATAGATAAATGTTAATAGTATGATAATAACGTATTATCAATTATAGAATATATAAATTTTATATAGAATATACATATGTATACGCTTTATAAATTATAGTATAAATTCTAAAAGCAAGTAAATGATATTTTGCTGAATCAATGATTTAATATTATTTATAATTATTATTAAAATGATAATAGGTATTTAGTATTATAATATTGTTTTAAGGGTAGTGTGTGTGTTCACAATTATAACTTGTTATGATAAAATTAAAATACCGTAATATAAGTAATAAATTAAGTATTGTTATATGTAATCACATTATTATTAATGTAATAATGCTTAATAAAAAGTAAAAATGATTCCTACTCAATTTATAGCATTTGTTTCATAACATACGCTCCAATAGAAATGAAGATATTCCATTAAACTAATGAATTAGAAATATATAGCTAGTGAATTCGAATGATATATAATATCTCAAGGAATATCTACTTTATCTTTACTTTGTTTACCATGTCAAAATACTTATACCGCAAGAAAACATCTTTCAAAGGGTATCTTAGAAAGTAAGTTGATTGTTATTTTTTATTCTCTAAAGAGGATAGTATCTGAGTTAGTAATGTACAAACAAAAATAACTCAACTGAAAAATATGCAACATAGTTTAAGGTAATAATATAATTTCTATTGATAAATGAAAATTAATCAAATACACATTTTTACCAACATTGTTCTTCTTTTCCAGATTTGATACTACCAAAAATAAAATTACTTTATTCGCGTTGACAGCTTTGTTAGTTATTATTTCCTTTGACTTATTTAAAGAATTTCCAATTACTTATGCGTAGCTTATCCATTTCTCAATTAATCAGCGTATCGTAAAATTAAATAAAAAATACTTAAAGAATGACTTTGAATATTATTGAAAATGGCAAAATTGATTGCAAAAAATAGTAATAAATTTTAATTTAAAATTATGCATACTTTAAACAAATTAAAATTTTTTTTAAATATATATATATGTGTGTGTGTGTGTGTGTGTGTGTTATTATTTATAATTCATATACAAGATAACCGGTCATACATTTTGTTCTATCATTATTTTAATTTTCTGGTAAATATTTATGTATTATATAGTAATAATATCTGAATATAAAATGCTTAAAACAAAATTAACGTACCTTACATTATTAATTTGCGAAAGGGCAATTAATGTTATAAAAAATACTTTACATCATTTTTCATTTAATACTATAGGAAAACCACTTTTTACAAGATTTATAATGAAATTTGAAAAGAACAAATGAATAAATTGCCAGTAACAGAATATTTTGAATTTGTTCATAATGCAACATTTGGTATGTTAATTCTATTTCCATTACTGCGAAAAATAATTTCAATGATGTTTCTGCTAGAAATTCATTATTTTGTAATATGAAAATGATTCTATTTTTAGAAAAAAATGTTTAGAACCTCATTGTGATGGATATAAGAACGATATGACTATTAATTGAGGGGATAGTAAAGAATTAAATGTTCGAAATATTTCCTATATTTTTAGATTAGGTATCTTCGTTGTCCCTTGTGGTTATTTTAACATAACTCGTGGTTATTTTAACCGCTTATGTTAAAATAATCTCTCGTGGTTATTTTAACATAAGCGGACGTACACAGTTTTAAATTATTCGCATATTAATTCTATTAAAAAAATTGCTAAAAAGTATTTTTAGTGATAAATAAAAAGTCATTTCCGCTTAATTTGAATTTAAAATTTATTGTTAAATATATCAAAGTAAATGTAACGATTGGAACATATGTAATAATGTACATTAAAATAATTCTCTTCCTGACTGATACATCTTTCTATATATATTTCAAAATTCTACAAAAATGGTTCTCATAATCAATTAATGACTTCTAAAATGAAGTTTTATATTCATAATAAATAGTTCAAATGAGCTACAATGGGCCACAAGTCCTAGTACATTAAGACCTTACTACAAATGGAGTTCGGATTCCCTGCCCTGTACCTCCTCTTTGCTTTCCGTGAACACCCACCCCCGCCCAAAGAACGAACAGATAGCAGAGCTATGATTTTAATGCATGGACTCTCGCCAATCGATATAGCATTCCACCAACACTGCTAATTTGCATATTTGCTCGCCGGCCTACCCTAGTCCTTTCCATTTTCGGAGCTCCCCCCCCTACCAAACCCTCCTCGCGGACAAATGCCGGACAATAATCAGTCCCTAATCCCCCGGCGTAATTATATTTCGAAGAGGTCTCCTAACGTAAACAACGTGGAAAAGTCCACTACTCTTCGAAAGGATAAATCTTTAAATCCCCGAGTGTTGACGTCTTCTTCAACGTCGCCGGCGTCAGAAAGCAGCGTTAATTTTATTTACAAAACTTCCAGAGTCGGTTGTGCCGAATATGTCAACAGCATCTCGCCGGCTCAAAAGAAAATGGCCGTAACATTTCTCCAGTTGCTTTAATACCCTTCCAAATTGGGGAATGAAATTGTTGTCGCCTCATTTTTGATCCGTTTGATTCTGAATTTCAGCCTCTTTCGTTTCGGTTCTTTATTTCATTGTTGGATTAATTCTTATTAACATAATACTGAATATTTTTCTGCAACAAGAGAGCTTGGTGGTTTCCGTTATTAGCTTTATTATTGTATAACTATTTTATTTTAAGCATTTCCATACAATAACAGTAATTTGGCTTTGGTTGGTGGTTTTCATTTATTGTTTCATTGATTGTTACTTATTTTCAACAATGGATGATTTTATACTTTTAGGGAAATTTTATTTATTATTGGCGAAATTTTATTCATCACCAAAAAAGTAGTTATTTAATACATTGTTTTATTGTGTTTCATGACTGTAAAAAAATTTCGAATATTGTTCTAATGTAATCGATTATTAACTACCATTTAATTTATTTAACTAAGTACCTTTCTGCTACAAGAATTTGGTGAATTTTATTTAAAAATGATCATTTTATAATTAACTGATTGCCAGCTGGTAGCTGAGTGGTTAACGTTCTTGACTCCTGATCTGTGGGTCACGTGTCCAAATCCCAGTTCGGGCATGGATGTTATTTTCTTCCTCTGTTCTATCTGTGTTTCTTTGTCCTTTCTTCTGTGATAATATAGGAATGTGGCCCTCTCTATAAACGGGTGTGTGGTAGTATGGCGTGGGTTACGCTACTCACCTCCGTGACTTAGTTCACAGGTGCATTCTGGGTAACGACAAATGAGTAGCAGTCTCTGGCCTTGCTGTGGCATAGGGTTCGTCAACCAAGCGCCCGCCGTTTAAAAAAATAATTATTTGATTTTAAACATTTCCATTCGATAAGAAAAATTTGGCTAATATTGGCGATATTAGATATATTATTGATAGTAATTTATTTTTAACAATGGATAATTTTACACTACTAGGGAAATTTAATTTATTGGCGAAAATGTATTCGTCTCTTGTAAAATTGTTTGCTTAGCAAATTGTTTTATTCGGTCTTATGGTTGTTAAAAATTAGCGATTATTATTCCATCCTAATCAAGTATCTTTCATGATGTTTATGTATAAAAAATCTCCTATTTAAATTGATTTAAGTAATATACTTAAATTCAGAGATTTTGTTATTTATTAATAAAATTTAAGTGATTTATACATAGGTAATCTAATTCGAGTATGTAAATTAGGTATTCTTCTGTTTTCCTAATTCTAAAAGTTAACGAGTTAAATATTTGGCGTTATTCTATTAGTGAAATTGTAAGTATCATGAGGAATCGCAGTATTTTCAAAGTATATAGCTGTATGCTTTTTATTATTAAAATTCAAATTATTTATACTTAGGGATTCTAATTCGAGTATATAAATTAGGATTTTTTCTCTTATTATAATGCTAAAAGATAATCATTTAAAATTTCTGTGTTATTCCATTATATAAATTCAAAATATCTTCAAGCATTGCTATTGTTTCAAAAATTATATATGTATATATATATATATACACACACACATATATATATATAATATATATATATATGTATATACATATATATATATGTAGTAAATGTATTATAGTGCTTGTATTTATATCAATTATTGCAGTAATTATTCTAAATAATATATCAGCTTTAAAATTATAGTAAAAATGTTTATAAGTTTAAAATAAAAGAAAACATTTTATGTATGGTTGCCATTCAGAAAATGTTCTTTTGTGATCTCGTTTTTCCGAGAGTTATTGCTAAGGATTAGCTTGGACACAGGTGCCGTATAATACATGATTTTAAACTCTGAATATTTTTGGTGATGAAGAAACGTAGTCAAGATGGCGTATCGTGACGTGCGCGATGACATTAATACTAGAGCTTCCAAAATAGAATTTTTTGCATAATTTTATAGGTCTCTATATGTATGACGTAATAAAAACGAAGTTGCCAGATACATAAAAAAAATCCGCTAAAAATCGCCAATCTCAAAATTTGGCATCCCGGATTATACGGCACCTGTGCCTCAGCTTGCTTTCCCTGAATCACCATATATAGAAAAGAAAAAAAAAACCTTTAAGTATATTTACTATAAATTAATGAAGCTGCGGTGGCCCGGTTGGTTACGGTGTTCGCTATCGAATGGTAGTGATTTCAAATCTCGACCCAACTGAAGATTCGTGGTTTTCACTCATTGGGTCAGGGGCACGTTAAATAAATTGTAGTTTTCAATGACCTCCATGTGAAAGGATAATTCTGGAACTGGCAAGCAGAAGTGGGGGCTTCTGTTTGGTCCCTACTTCTAAGTGACAAAGATCTTATTTTGGGGCTGTGGTGACGCACCCACTGGGTGCTCAACTGTATAAGATTATATCGCTTGCACACGTTGTAGTACAAAAAGTTAGAAATCTCGGTAGTTGCGCATTATGCACAGCGTAATTGTTATAACTTAAAACGCCACAGTTGCCGTATAATCCATGATTCCAAATTCCGAATTTTTCTGGCGATGAAGAAATGTTGCCAAAATGACGTATCGTGACGTGCACGATGACATAAATACAAACCAGGATTACCAAACAATAGGGTTGCCAAAATAGAATTTTCCGCATAATTCTTACAGGTCTCCATATGTATCACGTAATAAAAACGAGGTTGCCAGATACATACCAAAATCCCGCATCCTGAATTATGACGGCACCTGTGCCATTAAAACTGATATTATGCTTTTTGCAAATGCATAACATAGAGAAAGTGATCGAGAATTCAAAATCCGTTAACTTCCTGTACATTCCAGACGTAATACTTCAAATAGATTCTTTGGAAGTTAAACTTCATTTGCTCTCTTAAATGATAAACATTTTTAAATATTTCAAAATATTGGACTATATGATAAAATATTTATTAAAGGCAAGGAATGTAATATAGGCCAATCTCAAACTTATACCACCACTGCTTAATTCATATCACATAAACATTTAGATGTACTTTCTGTTATATTAAGAGTAAACATGTATTAAAATTTGATGTTATATCAAAACTATCTATTATTGCATGATTTTTTTCTAATACCCGGCTGCCGTTAGTATATACCTATTCAGTGCTGTAATATGCGAAAGTGATGACAACTTATACATCGAAGCACCCAATGGGTGTGCCCTCTTCGCCCCGAAAGTGAAAGAATAGAGAAAGACAAACACAGAAAGAAAAAGGAACACCCATCCCAGGATTTAAATCTGCTTCGAAATTAGAGACATTAACCTCTCTGCCACCAGTCGGCTTAATTGCATAAAACTGATATAGTTTAATTTCTGTATTGGTTTTTGAGGATGTTAGCATTAAAATTTTTGCATTTATCAAAGATTTCACTAATTTAACCTGTAATTAATCTTAATCTCAAGATAAATTAATTGTATATTTAATTATATTAAACTGACTAAACTAAACTTAATATAGTGGCTCGACAGCCAATGTGGGCCAAGGCCTATTGCCCATTACAGTTTTCTTGACAGAGAGGCCCTACAGTGCGAAACATATGTCTCGATTAGTTGGTCAGCCTAACGCGAAACCGCCAGTGTTTAGTTTCCGAGCATGCTTGTTACTACTCACTGAAGGTATGAAAGTCGCAGTCGATTTTGCCCATTTCGAGGATCGAACCTCGGACCTGTGCCTTGGGAGTGTGAAATGGTACCAATGAACATCTGGGCTTCGTTAAGCTAACTAAACCTAAATAAATATTGAAATTAATTTATATTAATTAAAATCATGGTTGAAAACTAGAGAAATTGATGAATTTATAGCGATTAGATAAATATATAAACTTTAAAATAATTGATAGAATTTTCATAAGAATCAGATATTTACTGTCTGCAGCATTAAGTAAATAAAAGGATTCAAAACAAATGAACGATAGTCTAAAATATTGACAACAAATACAGGAGAAGCAGCATTTTATAGAGAGTAAGCTGTTTTTACTAGTCACAAAGGAGAAAACCTGGAAAACTACCAAACACCTGATTTTCTAGTATGTGTGAGGAAGGAACAGATACAAAATTCTTCTTCCGTTGTACAGGGACAGCTGATTTAAAACAGCTTACTTCCACAACTAATCGCACAATACTTATCAATCATATAATATACATCATAAATTTTTTTGTACTTCCATTGCTATTTTTTATTTGGCATTGTCCTTAAGAATAAATTAACTGATAAAAACAGATAGTATTTTTAATCATTTATTTCTCAGAAAATTTTATTTTTTCCAACTTAGAAACTTTTTTCTCTAATCTAAGTTATACTCCAGATAAAAAGGATTCTCTTCAAATGTAATATTTTGAAATAAATTTACTTGTGCGGTCTGCTTAACGTATCTTTAAAATAGTACACAATAGGCTTATAAAACAAATTATATAATACATTAAAACTAATCATTATTGCATAAAATTGATATAATTTAATTTCTGTAACGGTTGTTGAGGCTGTTAGCGTCAAAAAATTCTCGCATTTGTAGAAAATAATTTCACCATAATTAAACCTGTAATTAATTTTAATTTCTAGATAAATTAATTGCATGTTTATTTTAAGTAAAATTGTATATATCTATATAAATATATATCTATTTTATAAAAGTAAATTAACTTAAAATGTTTTGGAAGCATATTGATTTAATTAAACCAAACAAGCTAAAATTATTTTATATCTGAATAAAGTCCTTTCTATTTATGATATTCTCCTAGTCATTATAATTTTGTTAGAGGATTTTATTTTTATAGACAAGTTAAATACAAATCAAAATAAAATTACCATTTAACTGAAATTTTTGATTAATTGAAAATACTTTTCGACATTAGAAAAAAGAATATTTTCGTGAAAACGATTTTCTTCTCACGACAATGTAGATAATTATAGATTTTTTTAGCGTTAACCGTTACTTTGCGTGTATAAATCCCGTTTTTATTCTTAATACAAGACCAACCATTAAATCAGTGTTATAAGCACGATTAATAGCATGTAGATATGTAAGATTAATCTATATCTTGTAAACCAGATTACTATCGAAGATTCATACTAACATGGTTGTTTGAAAAAGAAACATGTTCAAAATTAAATTCTTCAGATTGGCAAGTTCCTATATATATATATATAATTTATTGTTTTTATAAAATATATGTAAGATATTTCTAAAAATGTAATAAACTTTTCATTATCTTCATTTTATTTTTTTTAACAGTACAAGGGAAAAAATTCGATGAAAAATTTTCCTTTTCCCTCGCTTAAATGCTCTAAAATCTTATAGGTCGCTGTACTTCCTTTTGTAAGAGATAAATATGAATTCTTGAAAAGGGAAAAGATTCTCAAAATAGCCCCTAAAACTCCCGTTTATGAGGTCGTGAAGGGATTTACCTGAGCGCCGCTCCATCATACGCATAACTCTCTACTCTCTTGTCTCCTAAATTCTTCATACCACTGTTTGAATTTTCCCTGCCCACCGTCAACTTATCCCTATTTATCCCTCGTTTCTATGACGGATGAGGTGCTATAAAAGTTTCGTACTTAAACCAGGATATTGTTCGGGATTTTTCTTCGATAATATACAACCATTCTAAATGGGACGTTACAGAAGCGTTGTTTTTAAGACAAAAAATATTCTTGTGGGTTTTAATTTAGATAATAAACGTAAGAGTTTTATGTGGTATAAAATATTTACAATTTTAAGACACGCTTTGTAAATTTTCATGATGAAATAACTGCAGTAAGATTGGTTTATATATAACTACAGTATCATTACAAATAATTTCCCTTTTGGCTGAAATATTGATAAAATATTACTGAGAAAACTGGTGCTAATTATATATATATATATATATATATATATATATATATATATATATATATATATATATATATATATATATATATATATATATATATATATTAATGACTCTTGGATTAGCCAAGCTTGCCAGGGTTATGTGAATTTAAGTCAGTAGGGTGTGTCTTTCTTTTTTAATCAGATCACCACAAAGGTGAAAGTACGACTTTGCTCTTCAAATATTCCGATAGATGGCAGCACCAGAGGATCCATTTTTTTAATTTTAACATTGATCTGTAAGGAGAGGAAATTTTCTTCAGATCTTTGCACTCATGTTAATTGCTCAACAACCTTCGACAGAATTTTCGATTCCACAGATTAAACTAGCGCGTATATAGCATATACTCGGTGGGTTTTTGGCTGCATTCGATTTAAACCCCGCCCCTCCGGACGGAAGGCAGATCCCCTAATCACTAGTCTACAACGGCCTATATATATTCATACTTTATTGCATAATTTAATTTGCTGCCAAAGTAATCAAACAGATATTGATATCCTTATTCATTATTATAAAATATAATTTAATATTAAGTATTTTTTTACTTTACTCTGTTTTCTTTATAGGTCATTAATACACATAAGTTTATTTTTATTTTCAAACTCAATGATTTTGTAAAATCTTACGATTATGCAATTCTTGTAAATCAGTTCTTATGAGCAATCTTACCATTTCAATGCAAATTTAAAAAAAAATGTAATTATTTCGTATTTTAATAAATTAACTCATAAAATAAAATTTACATTTTCTAATAAAAGGAATTCACATGTTTTTAAAGTACTGTTCGTGTTGAAAAACTTCATGTAGTTAAAATTGCCTAGGCTTATGTTGCATATATAAAGCTTCTTGTTTTTGAATAAATTGGAATTTTTACTTTTAATTCCAAGTAGCCTATAATCTAACAGGTGCAACTTTTGAAAAACATTAATACATTTAACTGTAGTTCTTTCACAGATCGTGAGTCCTAAGACACAAATTTAAAAACATAAGAAACTTTCAAGCTCTAAATCGGTCAGAAATGCCTTCCGAACTCTTATGATGCCTCATTGAAAACTGCAAACAATCTAAATAAATAGCTAAGGCTCCTTACTGTCCTCCCCGCGATTGCCTTCCTGGTAGAGCTTTAATAGATAGTATGTCATATTCACGTGTCAAAAAGGAGGAAACCATGAAATTTCCCAAGCACCCATCCCAAAATACGATCATGCACAAAGCAGTAACGCATATTAATCTCTTGTTGCTTATTGGTGGCTGGGCTTAGACCCTGAACGTTGAGGACTAGGTTTGGAGGCCATTTTCCTACTGCTAGACGATGAACTCATTTGTGAAAAGTGAAACATCAAATGCTATATAAATTAATATAAATATAAATTTATATTGGCTTTTATATATATATTTTGACGCGGGATACTAACCCAGATGGTACCACTAGTTTACAACTCACTTCAATATATACGATCTGATTACTTATATTTCGCTTCATGTAGTTTTGACAAAAATTAAAAAAAAGAAGGCATAAAAATTTAAATTGAATGTTTTCTTTCTTTTTCTTTTTTTTCTCTTTTTTTCAGGGAAATGTTTTATTTGTTTCTAAAATAAACTGGTTATTAGCGATTTCGCATTTCACCCTCAGACATAAAAGCAAACCACACACACTTGCTATAAAAACGAATAATTGGAAGAAGACATAAAAAAGGGAGGAGTGAATCTCGGTTCCCCCTTGCCTTTACACAGGGGAAGCCCTATCCCAAAATCAATTAGGCCTCATAAGAGATGTTAAAGTAAACCACTCAAAATCAAATCAACCGACGTTCTTTGCGTTCTTCTTCTCGAACGGAAAAGGAAAAAAAAAGGAAAAAAGTTCCAACAAAAGGAAATCCGGGGATGAGGGGGTGCAGGCGATCGCGTGCTGTACGTCACTATACGACACGCTTCCATCAATCTGATTGGCTGGCGACGGCACGTTCTTCATCACTCTCTGGGGTCGTTAGGGGTGTGGGTGGGGGAAGAATGAGAATCGATCCCCCTACATAATTTTTCTTTCTCTGGACTCTGAGATAATTGCTCCCGTAGTATGAATGGTATTTCGTCAGAAATTTTAGTCCCGTTCCCTCTCTTCTTAATGCTTTGGCTACAAAGCGAATCGCGCCAATTAAGGAAGCATTGGCGATTTTTTTTTCTTTTTTACTTCTTTCTTTCAAATTAAAACGTTTTTGAGATGTTGCAACTGTCGAATGTTTGAAGTCGCTTAAATGTAGCGTAAATGTTTTATTTTTATTATTATTATTTTATTTGAAAAAAGAAGTGAGTATTTTTTAAATGAATAAAAAGATTTTTTAAAGTCGTGGAAGATTTATGAGTTTTACTGTCTCAGAACTTTAAATACGACAAAAAAATAAATAAATTATCATTTATTTTTGAAGTCAGACTATTTTAATGACTTATGCAGCAATAAAAATCATAATCGAATTTATTTATCAAAAAAAATAATAATTTACGAGCAATATCCCAGAAATTATTTCTCTATTAGACGCTGTTTTAAGTAAGTATACTTAACTGAAACTAACTGAATAAAAAAAAAATCTCAAATATATATTCTATTATTTTCAGTCACTTTTGTACATTAAATTGAAATTTATATAAAAATTCTTTATATAAAATTTTAATTTTATTCATATATGAGATGAAATGCGAAAATAATATATGAAAAAATGTGTAAATATTTTAACACACATATTTGAATTTTAATATTTGAAAGTAGTTAAAATTATATTGAGCTCTGCAATTCATATATACGTTAAATTACTTTTATAAAAATGAAGAAAATTTCTCAAAATCATTTATCAAATCGTATTTTACCAAGCTTTGTAATTTACTGTTATACCGCACTAAAAATATACATATTTCTTCATAGTAGAGTAATTTCAAAAAAGTAATTTAGAGAGCTGGTTAATTATGTAGCATGATGTTAACGAGCAATATCAACATTAAATACCGCTTTACTCTCATAAACTAGACTAGTTACTTGAAAAATATAATACACTAATGTTTATAATTTTTGTGAAAATAAATGATCAGGATTATTAAATATACTTCATAGATCTTATTAAACCATTTTACGTATAATGTGTCTATTAGCATATTTTAATGAGTAGTTCATAGCCCACTTTCAACATATTCAATTTGTCTGGTCTGGTCTTGAGATAATTTATTAATAATTTTTTTTTTCTTTTTAACCAAATTAAATTTTATTAACAAATTTCGTGGAAAATTCTTATTTTTATAACATATTATGAAGAGCAAATCAAGAACCTCATATTTTTCACTTAACCTAAAATTTTTAGAATGTGGGAACTAAATTTTGAAATTACTGGCTCGTTGTATATTCCTTACGTATGGTGTTGCTTCTCTTTTTACTGTTTTCTCTGTAAGCGTATTTTAAGTTATTCCTCATAGGTTTCTGTGTATGCTTGCTGAATTTGATTCTGATGAATACTTCTCTTTAATCCTCTAAATGAACGAAACTTGATTTGCCATTTTATACTTAGTTGCTAAGTGATGAGATCTACTTATGAAGTTGTATTTCCTTTCTCCACATCTCTCTCTCTTGTTGTTGTTTATGACACTTGGACAAGCCAAGTTCGCTAGCCGTCGGCTATACAAAATTAAGTTAGTAGTGTGCTTCTTTCGTTTAACTAGAGCACCATGAAGGTGAAAGTACGTTTTTGCTCTGAAACTCATCCGATAGATGGCACCACCAAAGGATAGAGTCCCTCATATTTTGACTTTGATGTGGTGAAAGTTAAATTTTTCTCTAGACCATTGCATCCATGGTAACTGCTCAAGGACCGACAACAAGATTTTCCTTTCTACAGATTTAACGAGCGCATATATCGCATGTGCTTGGTGGGTCTTTGGTGGCATTGAGAATTTAACCTAGACTTTCCGGATGGAAATTAGGCTACCAAATATAAAGATTAGGCTAGACTAAGGATTATATAAGCTACTAAATCTCTTCATTTAACTAGTAAATGGTTATTAGAATCTATAAACTTAAAACGTCTTTAAGTGAGTCGATTTTCAGCCAATTCAGTTACTGAATCTCAGACAAAATACGTCCGAATATTACACAAATTTAGGATACTTTTCTTCCATAACTTAGGAGAAATACAATGATAAAGTTCTCCCTAAACTCGTATTTTGGTAGATCTTTTAATAAAATTTTTAATAATATTGAAAGACAAAGGACGAGAAATATTCTTCTTGATTAAGGTGCCCTTTTCAGCCAAAAAGTCGGCTTTCTCATTATCTGGAACACCACAGTGAGCGAAATAGTAAAAGTGAACAAAAATACCAATTTCTTTTACTACTTCCTATTTGAAAATGCAATAATTTTCTGTTTCTTTTTCAAGTGATTGTTTCCTTTTTCAAAAGTATTTTGAAAACCCTTTATATTAGTGTCCATTTAACTTCAAATAAAACGAAAGACCCTTTTCTTTAAATTAGAAAATTCTGAGTACTACATTTACAAATAAAATGAAAGTGACACTCGTAATCGAGAGTGTCATCTTTTCCACATAATTTGTTGCCTTAAAATGTAATCTTTTTCAAATGTGTGTTCGAGTGTGTTTCCAGAAACTTTTACCTATTACTTTCTATTTCTATTGTTTTATATTTAAAATACTGTCAATTCCTAATAACGATCACTAATAAAGATGTATTCTTGAAGGGTGTGTGTAAGAAAATGGGTGCATCCTATAGGCTGGAGCATTTTATACAACGATAAATACTGTTGTTCACGATGAAAACGAAAGGGAACTTATCCAAGGAGGGAGCATCAAACCGACGGAGAAAGAGGGGAGCAGCAGAGATGGGAAAAAGAGATCCAGGGAAATGATATTCTGGTGTTCATCTTTGTGATTGAAAGTAAACATAGAGTCCCTTCCATACAAATCTTCTTAAAATGATGATGAAAAAGCGTACACTTATCCCACGTGCTTGAGCATCTTGATGAAAAGGAGGAAAATTACGGGTAGAGCATGGTTTCTCCCCTGCTCCTGTAGACGTAAATCCTGTAGAGCAAATATTGGATCGAAAAGATTGCAAAAGAGGATTTCTATTAAAATTGATTGCTTCTTAGATAAAATCTTAAGGTAAAAATCCAAAAATACGAGAGCGAAGTTGTATTCTTATTCATGGGAATGATCATACTTTATTTAGTAAAGAGATGAGGAGAGGAAAAGCAATTTTTCCCTTTTTTTAACGAAATAATATGGTAGATAAGGTTTTTTCGAAGTATGTTAAAGATAAACAGGGATTTTTCATCATTTGGGCTAGGTGCAGTGTATTTAATAAGAACTAAAAATTGGAATATTAAAATTGGGAAAATAAAAATATTTTTTTCCTTCAGAATACATATAATAACTTTTCTAATTTATCTGTGAATGCTACAAAATATTTATGTAATTATTTTATATTTTAAAAAAATAGTTTTGCTTTTTTGTGTCGAGTATGCAATATAATGCGTTGCTAGGAAATCGAGAATATTTTTCGTTTCTTCTCTTTTGAAATATCAATTTAGCTAATATATATGAAAATTCACCTGAGAAAAGGGAAAATCGGATATCTTTTATAACACCTTTTAAGCTTTAAATTATGACTTATGCGCTGCCAAAGGCTCCTCTTTTATCTTTTACTTTATACAGCCTATGGGCTCATAGCTGTACCCATAAACAGTACAGTACCTTTTGCTGCACTCTGTACTTCTTTGGGTGCATTGATGTAATCTATCGAAAACTGAATCGGTTATACAAATATGTCAATCCTTTCTAAATTTCAGAAATGAAAGTACTCACTTTTTAGTGCATTACTCCCCTGTAGTGTCTTAATTCTGTATTAGATTTGCCTGCAATTTCTCCTTGAAGTCAACCTTTTTCAAAACAAAAAGCTTTTTTTGGATCAGATTACAAATTTTCATTTCCGAATCTTCAGAGGAACTCATAATTGATATTTTTCTTCTAAATTCTCTACTACAGTATAAATCTTACGACACTAAAAAGAAATTTTTGAATCGCGTGTGTATGTTAAGTGAAGAATTAAAAAATGTCTTTTTCATTTCTGAAATCAGAAGTGAAAAGTTTTAATTATTCAAGAAAAACTCAAGCTGTTAGATTATTGATAAAATTACAGATTTTAGACTTTTTTTTTAAATCTTTATTAATTTAGTATTATTTTATTGTAATTTCGCAGCTAAGCTGAGCTGTGTGGTTTGATATCAATACGAATTAAACTGGAATCACAATTTGGAAACTAATATTTCATTTAAGTAAATTAAAATTGGAAGCAATTAAATTAAATGAAATCAAATTATAAATGCAATACTTATTTCAATGTGATAAATACGGTGACATTTTGTTGCTTTATATCAGAAGACTTCATTTGAGATAAATTCCTTCACCAAACTTCATGTCGTCATATGCGGAGGGCCTTAAAACCACAAATATTTACCAACGTCTAGCTCTGGGATCTTCTGCAAGTTTGTACAGATGTGGAGAATGTATTCTTGTTGACAGTGTTGATGTGACAGACAGCGATCAGTTTGCTTATGGGGTCAACATCAGGCACGTTGCTCGTCATTCTGAAAGCGACCACCCCTTTGTAATCCACCTTATTATGGTGGGAACTAGCGAGAATTTAATTTCCCCTTTTAAATGTAACTGAACTATATATATGAATGGTTATTGGCGTGGCATTCATATCAATGGTATGTAAGTTTGATTCCCTCTATTCAACTGGGTATTTGAAATGGTTTTTACTTTTTTTAAACCATGAGTTTTGATAAAATTTGTCCTCATATTTCAAAAGGGATGCAATGCTAGTAAAAATAGTAAGTCCTTATAAAATGATTCTAAAAAAATATTGGTTTTTTTGCAACTAATATTTGCATGTGTTGAATTTTAAAAGGTTTTTTAAGATTCATTACATAAATTGGAACTCTTTTCGTTGGTATTCATATTCACATGTCGCAGTGGAAGAATCACGGAAAATTTCCAAGCACCCACCTCGTCTGGAATATCCATCTCTTGGCTGCAATTGAACTCCTGAACCAGGACTGATCTTGGATTTCCCACTCAGAAGAATTTGGTCTTATCTTTGGGTCAAAATTCGCTTTTATTTTATGATTATATGTGGTAGCAGGGTGTCCAACTCAGATATTGCCCTCCTACCCATGATGACCCTAAACGAATAGATGAAAAGATATATAAAATATTTATATGAGGTTGGACATGATATTTCACAAATGTTTGGGACGGTGCATAGTCGAAAATTTCTTCAGAAATAGTGTTTTTATAGATAATATAAACGCTAGCCTAAGTTTCTTTCAAATAGGATAAAACACAAAATAGTATACAACTTTACTAAATTTCTTTTTTTGCGACTTTAGAAGGTAAGCCGTGTATATTTTATTCGTTTTTATTAATATTCACTCGTTTAAAACATATTATAATTCCATCATATTTAATTAATTTTTTTTATATCTTTGTTGACTAATTTGAAGTGTGAGTTTTTGAAAGGCGTTGTGATCTAATTTGCATTTGAATGGTTGCCATTAGCTTGTTATAAATGAATTCCTTACTTTATTACGATATCGAAATACTTCTTTTGAAATTCTTTTTCAGAATTTTTATTTTTTGTTCTTGTTCACATATTCCCTATTTTGAATTATCGTATTCTCTTAAACTGCGTTATTTTGATATGATTACCATTTCGAAAGTAATTATAAGAAGCTATTAAGTATTTTCTAAAAGTAATGAAAAATAAATTTGTATCACGGAAGAAATTTTTTTGATGAATAATTTAAAAAAAAAGAAATTTTTTCGTAAGAATATAAGAGTTTTTGTTATTTCTGTGAGGGAAAAAAATCCCTTATCATGTTTTCTAAGGAGTCATAATTGAGATCTTTCCGGGCGTCATCAAAAAACATCCAGAAAAAGAGGAGAAAGAAATCCCTTCTCAATTAATAGAACAAGTGAAGAAACTGTGAACGAAAACAAAAAAATTTCAATCTTTGAGCATAAAATCCCTTTCAAAAAAGGAAGTGTACTAATTGCCGAAAATGGACCCCGCAAAAAATGTCTTTAGATAAATGAAAGAGGATCTTCTACATATAAATTCACATCAACAAAACTTCCCTTTTTTCCCTACGCAATATCCTCTTTCAGGATTTTTTCCCTTCAACTCAGTTGACATTCTAAAGACAGAAATAAACGAAGAAATGCGAGAGGGGAAAAAAATTATATGCAAATGTCTCGTATTTTTTTATGAACTCGTAATTTAATTTTCTCGAATTATCACGTAAGGGAGCTTCTTTAGAATGAATTTCCCAACTTCAACTAACGTTTTGGAATTATTATTAAAGCATCGAACTTTTGAACAATGCATCTTTTAGAATTCGAATAACAAGCAGACGATAAGATTGGTTCAAGTCTCGGTGAAAATGTTCGTTTCCAATTAATTCTTTAAAACTAAATGAGTAATTTTCGTCGCTTATTACTCGGATGTTAGGAAAGGAGGCGTAGCTTTTATTTTTGTGCCGGATTCCAACCCTGAGCGAGCAGCCATTGTTTGAGCAACGCGGAAATTACAATTTTCAATTAATTCGAATAAAGAGATGAGTTGCGAATCCAGGACTGTATCTCGAACAAATCCCCTCCACTAAGTGAGTTAGAAGAATAGGGGGGGGGACACAAAGACGTAGTACACAGTGAATGTCGTAAATTATAGTTGAAAAATTTGAAAATGGCTTTGTTTATTGACTTTTGTCTTACGTGTGTATGCGAAAATTATCTGACTTCGTAACAATGGTGAGAACCGTCCGTGATTTTGTTGGGAAAATTAATGCGAGACTGTGTATGTATCCTAAATGTGTGAGGATAATTTCGCGAAACATTTCACTGTTCTTAGTGGATATCATGTTGCGAAATGTTTTTGACTGCTTGAGTTCAGTGCCGATGCATGATTTTAATGATTATCTTGTAAGTTTTCGGGAAAAATTTCGAATTTGCATTGTTTATTGGACAATGAAATAACTTCATTAAGTTTTTAGTTCCTTGCAACCAATTCCATTAAATTTTCGAACTTCTCCTAGCCCTTAATTCCTTTGTGAAAAGTGAATAGATTGATTGTTAGAACAAAGACCAGAATGCTAACTATTCTACTGATATTCAGCAAGTTCTTGTGGTTATTAACGCCGCATTGTTGCTTGTTTTAATAGTCTGATTTGTTGGGTGTTTGAAATACTTCCTTTTCTTTGGCACGCTCACTTGCTGTTTTATATAAAAAGAACATTAAAAACTTGAAGGATTGAGGCTATATTCCATGGATAATGAAATAATACCCACACTCTTATCCTTAACAAAAAGATTCGTTTCCTGATTTCTTAGAAATTAAAATCATATTAATAGTTAAATCCTCCTTATGTTGTGACCTTCAGTTTAGAAGTTCATGATTTTGATTCGGTTATTAAGCGTGAAAGCTTATATCATATCAGAAACCACATTAAAATGATAATAATGATTAAAAAATAATAATGATCGCAGTGATGAAGAAAATGACTTAGCGACAACCAAGCAGCAATTCCTCGTTCCAATCTCAAGTTGTCGATAGTACGATACATAAAATTTATTGTGAATGATATGAAATATCACTTTTGGAAAGCTAGGACATTTACTCTGGGAAAAAAAGTTTATAGATCTTCGAACTAGGGATTTAAGAAGTATTTCTATAAAAATTCGGAAAGAACAAAAATAACTTAAAAATCCCTGGAAATTTTGAATTCTATATAAATAATGTTAAAACTGTATCTAGAATTTATCGGAATAACTCTCGAAGGATTTAAAAGTAAATGTCAAATTTAACTTAATTATACAATGTTCAAATTTTAATAAAGTTGTTAATCATAATTTTCCAAATTTTTATTTAAAAAATTTAGCATTAATTGAATGTAAGATCTCTTACAACTAGTAATTTGTGATGTAATATATTTTTTGTTAAATAGATATTTTCTCTTAAGTTTGTTATTAACTATTATACCACATGTTTTATTAAATTATTGTTTAATTTAAATAGTTTTTAAATGTTCATTTTGCAAAACATATTTCGGTTAAAATATTTCGCGATAGAGAAACAGTTAATGGTTTATGATTCGGTAAACATGCGGTTATACCATCTTAAACTTTTAACTAAATTCAGTGCTACTTTTAATATAACTACTTTTCACTCTTAGCTTTTTTAGTATTTTACTTTTTGATACTTAATGCAGGTAAAAGTGTGTGCTCATTCCCTTATGAGCAGCATCGCGCTGTGATTTATGTTTCTGGTGTTTTCTTTTAAAAACAACACGAATTAACTTCTTTTTAACTCCCCCAACTTTTATGTAACTTTTAGGCAACAACTTTTTAACAAATTACAACTTTAGCAACAAAGGCCAAGTTTCCGAAGGGTTAGGGGAGTGACTCGGGGCTCATGGGTAGAAGTGAAAAAAAAAAAAAAGAAAATTTCTGGAAGAGAAGAAACCCGATTATGATAATTAGACGGGAGTAGCAAAAGTTGGTCGTTTTCTCAGAAGAATGCAGATGAGTTCGTTTTGGGATGTGCAGGGGAGTTGGAGGGTTGCTTCCCGGAAAGTTCTCGATCTCTTACTTTCGAGGGAGGTACGTAATGGACTGCTAAAACAGTTTTTGGCTTTTGGTGGATCATTTTGCTTTTTGGGATGCAGGTGTGGGGTTGCGAAAATCACAGGTCCGTGCTTTGAAGGCATTAACCTGCCCGCATATTTTGGCCGTTTGTACTTCATCATTGTCAGCAAAGATGGCTCCATCTGAATACAAAAGTTTCTTGAGTATTCATGTTGATTTCACAGTTATGATTGCCTGCTATTTCTATATTATGAAAAGATTTATATACAAAAGGAAATCATAAAATATGTTCATACGCTAAAATTTGAGTATAATGCTCATATTATTTCATACTATTCTCCTGTGATTTATAAATGTATTTTGCTATTAATTTATAATTTTCCTGTGATTTATGGATCTGTTTTCCACCTTTATTGAACATTTTAATAATTAAAGCATTCCTTTTTTTGTAACATTGGTTTCCCTAAATTTATAATTGTCTTATTAGAGAGTATTGATATAAATTTAATATAAATAACAAAAAATATATATTCATCGATAAATGTATTTTATTGTTATTGATAACAAATTTATTTATATCAAATATAACACTAAAATAAAATAATTGTTATTTATATCAAGTTTATTTATGTAATTAAACTAGTTCTATGCAAGCTAAGGTGTCAAACTGATTAAGTAGTAGCGCTGAATAGTAAATATTTTATAGTTTTTAGTTTGTTACTTAATAAGAGCTTCAATCCCACATTGAGAAAAATATTTATCGATGTAATTTTTGAGTATTATAGACCACTGTGGCCTAGTTGGGTAGAGCGTTGGTTCTAGTTAGTGGAATGCTGTGCGTTCGAATCCCCACCCATTTGAAACCGTGTTCGCTAATGGTGATTGAGGCATATTTAGTGTGTCCTGATCGTAATGTCATCCATGTAATGATACCTCTGGGGGTGGTAGGTCAAGTTTTGGGATAATCTAACAGGATCTTGCTCCTTGATTTCTGCTAAGAAAATGTTTTAGAGAAACTGGAATTTTATTCCAAATATATATATATATATATACCTTTAAGAAAATTTTCACTAATATTTGCCCTAAAATTATTCAGTGTTGTTCTTATTATGCAACGTGGCTCCTGAATAAATTTTAAGTTTAAAAATGTTTCCATTTCCTTTAAATTAAAAAAAAATCTGCTAAAAATGTAAATAGCAAAATCAATTTAAAAAAAAAAAAAAAAAAAAAAAAAAAAAAAAAAACCTTTTATCCAAGTTTGAAATTCTAAGGCTTGATACTTGCACTTGAATCGGAAATTTAAAAACTTGATTTTTGAATCATTCGTCAATTTGGGCATGAAATGTGTTACTTTTTTACTTGTTTCATTTAACATGTTCGAGAAATTAGATGTATTAAAAAAACTCTATTTTTTTATTTAAGTACTTTTAAAAAACACGAAGAAAATAATTTGCTCACATAAAAACTCAGTAAATGATAAAATTCCGTAATTAGCATTCGTCTTGAGACACTATTTTCAGAATGGCGATCTTCCACCGTGACGTCACAAAGCTTGGATCCCACTTCTCTCAACGATTCCAGTCGATTTGGAAAGAATGAGAACAGGAAGGGAGGGAGGGGGGAGGGAAACGCCAAGGCGGGTGGATTAAGCTCAGAAAATTGATTTCGCAGCCAAAAGCAAACATTTCTTTTCCTGGAACCCTAACTCCGAAGAGTCGATATATTGGACATGAAACTCGCAGATTCGTAAGAGAAACACCCCCCTCTTTCTATTAAGTTGTGCACTTCTCTTTTCCATCCTCTTTTTTATACAACGCCAAGTGCGTGCGCAATAACTTTTTGGTCCTCCTCTTGTCTATATCGAACGAATTTTTTTTTCTTTCCAACCCTACTTTTAATATTTGTTCACAAAATTCAAAAGAAGATACTTTAAAAGCCTTTGAAAGAGTCCAGTTAGTTTTGTGAAGGACGCTGTGATTTGCAGCCAATATATATACATTTATATATATATATATACATATATAACGCCCCTTTTTTTCCTTTTTTCCCCGTTATTCATTCTTTTATTTCGTGAATGCGAAGTGGAAAAATGAAGTATGGTGGTGGCGGTTACGTTATGATCTAGGGTGGCATGGTTGTTTTCGCATGCATTTTGACGTCGCGTGCTTATCGGAAAAGAAATAAAGTTCTCAAATACGAGATATTTTAGCGGGTTTTATTGATTTCTAAATATGTGTATGTTGTGGAAAATATAAGCTCAACGCTTGTGGTCCTAATTTTTCACTGGTTCCGTATTTTAAATCTGATAGTTATTTTGCTTACTTAGCTTTTAAGACGTTTTACAATACTCATAGTTTAATGGGAAGCTTTTGAAAGAAAACGTTTTAAAAGTTTTGTAAACCACACTGTACGTTCTTGTTTTGTGTACAATGCAGTTTAAAATAGCAATATATTATGAAGTCGAAATTTTATTTATTTTTTTTTCCCAAGAAAGGAGTATTTTAAAAAGGAAGTACTTATGATGGCTTCTTTTTGAATGTAAAGAACTAAAAATATTTAATAAATGGTTTTCTAAAAATAATAAATTTTTTCAGTAAAACTTTAGCATATGTCAGTACTACAAAAATTCTAAATCAAATAGCTGAAATAATGAAAATAATTTTTATATCAGTATCTTTCTTCAATATAAAATTATTTCAATGTTTTTTGGGAAAAGTTCAGCTTTAAATTAACAAGTGCCGCAGTCGACGGTTAGGTAGTGAAGAGATCCTCACTCTTGTTGGTTCCGGGTTCGAATCCCATTTCGAAAATGCATGTTCCTTTCTCTGTGTTTCTTGTATTTTCTGCTGAGATGATGAATGAATGTGGCCCACCCTATAAACAGATTTTTAGTGTAGTGCCACGTGTAATGATACTCACCTCCATGACTTGGTGCACGGGTGTCCACAGGGTAACGGTAAATGAGTAGCAGTTTCCGTCCTTGTTGTGACAAAGGGCCTGCCGTAAGAAAGAAAAAAAAAACTATTCACTAGCCTATTTATCCTTTCATTTTATGGTGTAAATGTATTGTTTTTGTACCTTTCCTTCTCTTTACTTAGCTTTGAGTAAATTTCTACCAGTTAGATTGAAGGAGTCTTCATAATTTTGAAGCAAAGACAAAGCAGAAGACCACCGAAAACTTGATCTCCCACTTCAAAAGGTATCATTCAAATTGGAGGACATTGCGAGTAGGACTATTTAATGTGATACAGCTGCGTCCAGTGAACACGACGGATCTTCTGTTAAGCTGGGATTTAAACTCACTACCACCTGATAATGAGAATGACGCCGTAACCTACATAACCAAAGTTTCTTTTGGTTGGAGAGAGGGGGATAACTGTCGAAATAGTCATTTAACCATTGTTTAAAGCAACTTAGCGAGTGACTAAGCTCGGTACCATTGATGTCTGAAAATAGTATATCTGAAACTCTTTAGTAAAATACCATTAAATTATATATATATATATATATATATATATATATATATATATATATATATACATATATATAGATAGATAGATAGATAGATAGATAAATATAGATATAAATGTCAATATAAATTTTTCAATGTTTTTTTATTTTTATTAAGTAGAATGGTTTTATGACAGGTGACAAAAATTAAGTTCAATTCCAGCTAGATTTCTAGATTTATAATATTTCCTTTGACTAGGTTGGGATTTGTGTATGATTAAATGAACTCTATCTCATATTTAGTCTCAATCAGATATTTTACAAAAAAGTGTTAATGTGGTTTAAATATGCGGCTAGTATTCAACAACATTATTTACCGTTTTCCTGATTTTGAAGTGCCCCAGGTTCGAGAAACAGTCATTGTTTAGAAACAATAATTGGATCTACTTATATCTCTCTATATTAAGTATTTAAGTAATTTTTATGCCAATATGCAAATATCATGAACACTGAATTTATAATGTTAAAATTATATAGAATTTTTCGACATTGCATAAGAGAATGTGAAGTGTGATGCTTAATTTGACACCACCGAGAGGTACAAACTCCGAAAACTTGTAAAATTCCCATGGACCCACCCTATAGTACATTGCTTCCTATGTGGTAAGACAGCTGTCTTCTAAACAAAAAGTCCTAGGTTTGATTCTTGCCACCATTTAACAACGGGAGGCTTGTTACATGACGTCTCCCAATGTAAGCGTTGGGAATTTTCCAGGTTTTCTCCCTTGCGATAGATGAATGTGATTCACTATCTAACAAAAGTCTTTCTAGAAGACAGTTTACCTGATGAATATTTAAATGCCTTACAACAACTTAAGGATGTTGTCCACTATGCCGTGTTATCTGGACGAAGAGGAATATACAAAATTAGAACGTTGACGTTGTTATACAGTAACTAATATTTGTTATTTGCACGAAAAAAGCAATTTTATTATTTACACGCACAAAAAAATAAAATAAAAAAATTGTTTTGTAAGCATAAATATAAAGTATTTATTGTCCGAATACATTTGTTTTAGTTGTAAAGGGCTTTAGATTTTATATATTTTTTGCATATTTTCTTATATTTTTATTTCTCTCTTGGGAATGATAATTACCATTTGTTTTATAATACATCTTAATTTTTTATTCGTAGTGGCCATTTAAATTATGTCTGACCTCCAATATAACAACAAATAAATAATTAGAAAACTTAATTCTTTTTCCAAATTTTATCTTTCCATATTAGTAGAAGTTTTATTAAACTATGTAAATGTTTTATATTTATGATGTTTCTTATAAGAGAAATTAAATTACAGGTTATATTCTTATCGGCTTGTTGAATTTGTGCTAAGGAGAATTGTTTAGAAAAAAAATGAAATTTGTAACTGTTAAAAAAACATGCATGATTTAGTTTCTCGCATAAAATGCTATTTTCAAATTTACAATCAAAATTTTTCAAAAATTAATTCTCTTTAAAAGAAATTTAAAATTTAAAAACAAAATTAAAACCTATCATTTATTAAGTTTCGTTATGGGATTATGATGTAAAGCATATTTTGTTTGTAAACACGTTAAAAATACATCCAATTTTTTCTAATTTAATTTCACACATAAGAAATTAAAGTTTTGGTTTAAAATGCATTCAAAAGATAATTACAGACTTAAAAATTAAATATATTGCTTTAACAATGGATTAAATAATACAGAAGATGATAATATAATTAAATATTTTCAGTAATTAAAGGAATAATAGATTTTTTTCTAGTATGTTTCTTTTTTATTAAATAAAAATGTAGTATGTGGTTCTAAATTTAATGGTATAATGTAAAAATATTTAATATGTTACTCTATTTTATTAATATAAAAAATATTTATCGTTCTTCTAATTATGTTACGTGATTAAAGTGACGGACGATAATACAGTTAAATAATAGAGGCAATTTTTTAAGCAAGCGATTTGCTGTTTGTCACGCTCTTTTAGAGTTTTACTAGTAAAAACTTTCCCTAAGGTAAAAGCTATCTAAAGTTAAGTGCCTCAAACTATTATTTTCAAGCAACATGCTTAAAACAACAATTTTAAAAAGAAAGTGAAAAATATCTTCCTCTTTTCACATCCCAATCCCCAAAAGCCAGGATTTGCCTACAAGAGAAGAGAACCGTCTGCAGAGTCGACAGAGCATGATGGGAGAAAGTCTATCATCGCAAATGGAGCAATATATTCAAAGAGGAAAACAAAAAAAAAAAGGAGTAGAAAAGTTTATACTCTGCTCTACACTAATCCACCCAACTGAGCCGACTTTGGCGGTCTAAAAGGTCACCGTTTTGGTCCTTTTTTTTTTTTTTTTTTTGGCTCTCTTGGCGAGAAATGAGGCGTTATGCGCGAAAGTTCGGTCACTTCGGAAAACCACGACAAGGAAAAAGAAAATAAATAAAGGAAAGGTAGAAATTAGTTTTGGGCCTTTTTCGTTTATGTTTTTTTCTTTTTATTATTTCTTTCATTTTCTGCCGTTAGGTGATTACCGGAATGAATACCTCCGTGGAATTCGGGATTTTTAATTGGGGGTTTGACTTTCTTTCTTAATGAAGCAAAAGGGAGCACAAACTCTGTAATTATGAGTAATCACTTAAGAGTGCGGTGGTCGACCGAGCGAAAGAAGCAGATTGCGACAGAATTACAAGTAGTCGACGCGAGTTAGTGTTTCCAATGTTACAAATTTGGATTTATTATGAAATTGAATTCATTTAATATTCTCCTGTTATTAAACTTTAGGAAAATAATTTATTAAAAGTGATTACTGTGTAATTGAGGATTATTACGAACGTGGCAATGTTATTTTGTTTCTCTAATCGTATTAAAAATATCTGCCATTGAAAATTAAATAAATTTTAATAAATATTATTAAAACTAGTGCCTTATATTGTTATGTGAACTAATTTTTTTAAACAATATTATCAAAAAAACTTAGCCTGTTATGGTTAATGCATGCATAAATATTTACTACTAATTGTAATAATACTAAATTTAAAATTCTAAATTTTCTCTTTATTTTTATATTTTACAAGATCTAAAACAGTATTAAAATATGAAAGTTTATCAAAACAATTTATTTTTCTCACAGGGGTGAAAAGCATTGCTCTAGTATTTGTAAGGTTATGGGTTCGATATTGAATATATTGTGGATTGTCATTTTTATAGGTCCCGGATATACCGAATTTATGTAATTTTGATATCCCTCTTCTGTTTGTCGAATAGAAGTTTCAAAAAGAAGCAGCTAACTCCGAAGTATGAAGTTTGTTGAGAACCAAATTCGCAATATTGTTGGCCGAGCTTAGTAGTTAAAGTCTTCATAAATTATGTCACAGAAACAAACATAAGGAATATTATTTTTTTAATTTTTAAAGTCTCTCTCTCTCTAAATTTGCTGCTTGATAAGTAAGTAAATTGTATATATTTATTTTCCCTACGGCGGGCACTTGTGTGATGAACCCTATACCTCAACAAGGCCAGAAACTGCTACTCATTTGTCGTTACCCAGCGGGCACCTGTGAACCAAGTCTTGGAGGCGAGTAGCGTTGCCCACGCCATACCACCACAAACCCGTTTATAGGGTAGGCCACATTCATACATTATCGGAGAAGAAAAGACACAGAGAAATAACATCTATGTCTGAACCGGTATTCGAACCCGGAACCCACAGCTCCGGAGTCAGCGACGCTAACTACTCAGCCATCGGTCAGCGGAAGCAAATTACACTACTGGCCATTAACATTGCTACACCAAGAAGGCGACATGCTACAGACGTGAAATTTATACGAAAGGAAGAAGGTTCTGTGATATGCAAATGATTAGCCTTTCAGCGCATTCAGACAAAGCAGACGCCAGTAGCGACACCTACATTGTGTTTAAATGAGGAAAGTGTTCAGCCAGTTTCTCAAACACAAATTGCATTTGAACGTTGTTGCCTGGTGAAAAGTTGCTGTGATGCCTCGTGTAAGAAGGAGAAATGCATACCAGCGCGTTTCTGACTTTGATAAAGGTCGAATTGTAGCGAACCGGGAGTGAGGTTTATCTTATCGCAGTATTGCTGCTCGCGTTGGTCGAGATCCAATGACTGTTAGCAGAATATGGAATCGATGGGTTCAGGACGGTAATACGGAACGTCATGCGGGATCTCAACGGCCACCTATCACTAGCAGCCGAGAAGACAGGCATATTATCCACATGGCCGTAATGGATCGTGCAACGACGTCACGAGCCGTGAGTCAAGAAACGGGGTCGTTTGGAAGACAACAAGTGTCTGCACGAACAGTTCGACGATGTTTGCAGCAGCATGGACTCTCAGCTCGCAGACCATGGCTGCGGCTTCCCTTGACGCTGCGTCATAGACAAGAGCGCCTTCAATGGTGTGATCAACGACGAACCTGGGCGCACGAATGGCGAGACGTCATCTTTTCAGATGAATCCAGGTTCTGTGTACAGCATCATGATGGTCGCATCCGTGTTTGGCGGCATCGTGGTGAACGCACACTGGCAGCGTGCATTCCTCATAGTCATACTGGTCCCATCACCTGGCGTGATGATATGGGGTGCCATTGGAAAACGTCTCTGTCACCTCTTGTTCACATTGACGGTGCTTTGAGCAGTGCACGTTACATTTCTGGTGTGTTACGACCCTTTATTCGAGCCCTGCGAATCCCTACGTTTCAGCAGGATAATGCCCGACCGCATGTTGCCAGTATTGTATGGACCTTCCTTGATACGGAACATGTTCGGCTTTTGCCCTGGCCAGCACGTTCTCCAGATCTTTCACCAATAGAAAACGTCTGGTCAATGGTTGCCGATCGACTGGCTCGTCACCAAACGCCAGTCACTACAGTTGATGAACTGTGGCATCGTGTTGAAGCTGCATGGGCATCTGTACCTGTACATGCAATCCAATCTCTGTTTGACTCAATGCCCAGGCGTATAGCTGCTGTTATTACTGCCAGAGGTGGTTGTTCTGGGTACTGATTTCTCAGGATCTATCCAGCCAAATTTTTTGAAACTTCATTTCTTCCTGGTGTAGCAATTTTAATGGCCAGTAGTGTATATTCGATTATCATTTTATTTATGAATTCATCACACTTAATTTCCCTTTAAAATTAATCGTTGCACGTTCTGTGGGGTAAATCTATGATTTTTTATGCATAATTTCTGGTTTTCGCACGTTTTGTTTACAAATAAGACAATAGATTTGGTTCTTTATACAAAAATATTTAATTAATAAAAATTTAAATTGAATAAAATCTTAAAGTTAAAATTTATTGTTGGAACCTTTATAAATAAGCTCTGTAATTTAGACTCCAAGTAGATAACAGATTAAAGCATTTAACTATTAATATAACAACAACACTATTTCATTTAACTGAAATTTTCTTTGCAATTTATTTAACCAAAAGTTTCCTGGCAATTTATGTAACAGTAATTTTTCCAGCAATTTTTTTAATTGAAATTTTTCCTTACAAGTTATTTAACCGAAAATTTCCCAGCAATTAATTCAACCAAAAATTTTTAGCAATGTATGTAACAGGAATTTTTCCAGCAATTTATTTATAATCGAAATTTTCCTTTCAATTTATTTAACCGAAAACTTCCCAGATATTTAACTGAAATTTTCCCATCAATATATTTAACCAAACTTTCCCTAGCAGTTTAAGTAAAAGAAATTCTCCCAGCAATTTGTTTTAACAATTGTTTAACCAAAAACTTATAGGAACCAAAAATTCTGATGATACTCAGAAATTAACTCTTTTTTTTAGAAATTAGTCCTCAAACAAATTCTACTTGACTAAATTCGACTATATTGGATAAGTACTTGAGGTTGTAAATGGACTTCATTCAACTACAAATTTCCAAAAACGTGATGGGTGTCGAACCCATGTACTCTAAGCTGTAAACTAGATTTGCATTTTTGTTTGAAAAAGATATTACTCTGTGCTGCTAAACTTATATAAATTGATATCCATTGTCTGATTTCGCTTATTACAAAGATATTTGATAGAGTACCATCTCACCAAATATTTTTTATTCTATTTATTTCCTTTTTTGCTTATTTATTATTATTATTATCAAGGTCCACATATGTAACCTTATGAAATTACATATTTTCCCTTATGAGTGCTAACTCTTAATTTTTTATTAAGGTGAGAGAGAGAAAAAAAAATATCAGAATTGATTTCATTTCCTCTCTACTATACACTGTTTGAAACTGAGTTTCCTATCAATGCAAATTAGGAGGCCTTCACTATCAAGAATTAAATACTGCTTGGTATGTATTTCGGATTGTTAGTATTGACCATTTTATGTCCATAGAAGAGCACAAATATACTAGTACAATAGAAAGTTATATTTCAAATTCCAAATAAAATAGTAAAATTTTTATAAACTGATGACTCTCTCTACCGGGCAATCATTTCAATAGGATGAAGATTACGATGATTCTGGGTGCTTGGCGACTGAATAAATTGTAGTCATTCTAACTCGCTGCAACTCCATTTCAATATGATGACTTATATTTGGCTTCCTCTTTGAGATTGCAATTCAAACACGCCCTCTTCACACTTAACTCGAAAATTCTTGGATGGCCATTCTCGGCCTCAAATTTTCATCTTTCAGCACTCTCGCTACTCCCCCGCCCCTACCCGGAACATTAAACAGATATCCCCTGAGTGTCATTAGTACCCTCTAAACTACAACCGTGGGAGCACCTTCAAAGGCAGAAGGTGCCGGAAAATTACTAAGCCGAAAGAAAAAGAGGGGGCGCTGAAGAAAATTGGCATTGAGGGGGTGGGGAAGTGTTTCCAGGGTGTGACCCGAGCCGATGTCCGCAATTTAACATCGATTTACTATCGACTACACCTCCTCCTATCCCCAAGCTGGATTCCTTTGTTCGACCTTGTAATGATGTTATTAGGACGTTCGAACGGTTCCTCATGAGTTCGAATTCTTGCCTGCCCCCTCCCCCCCATAGATCGATGTTAAGATGGGCAAGATTGTAACGAGGGATGTATGTGGTTCCCGTTCTTTTCCCGTTTTCCTGATGGGAAGTAGGAGAAATTCGGGATCATGAGATATGTGGGAATAGAACAGATTTTTTTTCAGTCACTATCCGGAAAAGCAGTAATGAATCCGGCAAACGCAGAATTAGTAGATCCGGCCAACGAGAAACTGAATGAACTGGTTTCCGTTGATGATTCGAAATCACCTACGTTTGCACCATAATCTTTTTCCTATGAATAACTCGAAATACCGATGCCAGTCTGGGAAACAGTAAAGTATTATTAGAAAACCACCACCATTTATTTGTATATTAAGAAATAAAATTTGCATTTTATTTTACAATTATCTCAGCATAAGATTGAAAAGCACATTATCAAAGTTATTGCTAAAATTCAAAATGCACAGTTAGCTTCAGAATGCCATGAATATGGGGCGAAAATACAGTTTGGCTTAGACTTCCAGAACTTTAGCATTTAAATACATACTTGGCACTGCAAGTACTTGTAGGTTAACTGGTTTGGAATACTCTCTCCCATCAACTAGCGCCTCGTCATTTTGAACCACGGTCCGGTGACCAGGTGACATCTGAGCTGGCACTTTCTTCTCTACATCCACGCCCTGCCACTGGAAGGACTCTGGCTGTCACAGTTTAACGTAGACACGTCTCTAATTGATCTACAGCATCCCATTGAGGGAAAATGTGCTCACCCTCCCAATCACTGACCGCAACAAATAAAGCTTCACTTTGTCTATCTTAACGGAAAGCGGCATAAAGCCACTGAGCCACAAGAGCTCAGAATATAAATACAGATACATTTTTGATAGTATTAAAGTTGCATATTTCCTACTTGCTTAGAGAATAAAACGCCCACTACTAAAAAGCATAGGATTGTAATCTACTGTGATATTATTATAAAAAATGTAATATAACTTTATATATATAAATGTATTATAAAAAATTCAAGAAAGAAATCAATTTTGTATTTTTTCTATGAATGCTTATACGTTGTTGTATTATTTATTACTTTTTTATTATTATATGTTTCTTAATGTGATTTTTTAGCCTTCGCGTGAATTCTAACAACTTGGCTAACACGAATATTTGAAGTGTATTCATGTAATTACTCACTACTTCAAATTTCTTTTTTTTTCCCCATCAGAAGTGTATTATTAAATTTTATGAAATTATAACTCGCATCTGGATTATGTTAATCTCTGATAACTTCAGGTATCGAATCTATTATTCCTCAGTCATACTTTCTATGCGAAATCATTTTATTTTGCATAGATATTACAGCTTTGAAGAATAAAGAAATTTTGGTAAAGATTTTAAATCTGTTTCTTCAAGAAAAGCAATAAAAAAAGGATGATTAGAAGGATTGTATTAAATGATTTCAATTCAAGCAATTATTTTCTTCATCATACACCAATAAAGATTGATTTTTAATATCTTTTCATTTTTCAGTTTAATGAGAAGAGAATCCACATCGTCAAAGATTTTTAATAATGATCTATTTTGAAATTGCTTTATTTGTGAAACTTGTAAACCCTTTAAGAGTCTCGTTCAAAATGAAGGTTGCATATCACTAATGAGACGTTTCCGAAAGTTTTCGATACCATTTAATATCTTATCGTCTTGGAATTAAAAACGTTTCACTCACCCCCTTCTCCTCTGTTGTTAAGCATATCATGGATTTCAAACACTTTTCTGACATTATTTTGTCTTAATAAAATCATTATAACAATTGCAATTCTATGAACACGTTCTGGCTGTACCTTTTTTTATTATTTCTACCGTAATTGTCATAGACTTGCGTTCGCTCCGGTCTTTCATCGTTGATAATTGCTTCTACTCCCTACTGGAGCAGACGACTTTAATCATCGAAAAATCGTCTGCTTTTAAAGTCACCCTCTGGTGAGCATTAATGACGACTGCAATTTATTTATTCCGAACATGTCACAATACGCTAGGAGGCGAGGCTTTTCGTTACAGCAGATGATAGCTGAGGGATAGGTGTTCTTTTAATATCACAATTAGTGTTGACTTTAAATTTTGAGACTTCGATTCCCAAGTTTGGGAATAATGAGTTGAAAATGTCGATATGATTTTGGCGAAAGTTTAAGTTGATGTTTTTATAAATTTACAATCCCTTTTTAATATTGAACTGAATGTTTCATGTGCAGTGTAAATTATATGTGCTTACTTAATTGCTCGACTACATTATTTATAACAAATTGTTGGGGGGAAAACTGTTTTTAAATATGACTGAAGCGCACTTTATATTGCATGCGCCTAATTTATTTTCCGTTTTCCCGAATACTCATGTATTTCGTATATGCTTATCACCAGGGAATAAACCTGGGAAACATCTTCAACATATCTACATATAAGGGCCGTGGTGGCCTGGTTGGTTAGGGCATTCTTCTCATTATCAAAAGCAATGAATTTGAATCCAAAGATCAGTCGTGTTTGCTAATAGCGACTGCAGCACGTTAAAACCACGCATGGTCGCAGTGTCCTCCATGTGAAATGATACGATTGGGGGTAGCACGCCAAATATTGGGAGTCTACTACATGCTGGTGCAACATACATGTATACATAGCTGTGAATTCGAGCCCCGGACTTAAACTTCAGATTAATGTGTTTCAAATTATCGCTTTATCACCAAGTGGTTCGTCATTTTGAATCTTGGTCAGGTGATGCGGTCACATCTGAGCTGGTCACCCCCCTCTCGACAACACACCACAACAGCGGGGGAAGATTTTGAACATCACAAATTAAAGTGAATACATTCCCAACCCACGAAACTCCAAGCAACCCAGTGAGGGAGATTGGGGCCACCCTCCCAATCACTGTCTGAGGCAAAAGATGCTTCATTTTTCTGGTCTTAAAATTAAAGGGGTGAAGCTACGGGGCCACTGGAGCTCTCACATTTTTGATAGATGTACATGCAAAAATCTGAAAATCAATATCAACCTCAGATGTTTAGAAATGTCAAAATCAAGTTTATCACATTCAAGCATACGACAAATTTTAGGAGACAGTTTGGTGGGAAACAGCACTTTTCTTTATCAAATACTTTTAAGGTATTTTTCTCTAAGATAATCAATCTCTTCGATGTAAATATAAGCAGGAATCTGTGAAACATCAATCATCTCTTGTTGTGTAGCTATAGCGAGAATTGAATGTTCCGTTCAAAGAGTTTGTCACGTTTTGTTAAGCTCTAGGCCTCTGATTATAATATGTAGGAATATGCATTCTCTCTGTGTGTTGCCCACAAAGAGTTCAACAACATACGCCCTTCTTTGCAAAGAGTAATTAAAGTATTTACATACCCCCAAGACCATTTGTAATATTTGCAAAATTTGCTTCACTAAATATTTTTCTCTCATCAGAACTTACACACTTTTCTATATCCTAGCTGTAAGCGTTAAACTCTTACATCTAAGAAACTAATTATTAAGAAAAATGAAAGAAATACACGGATAAGAATATTCAGTACAAGCATCCTTTTTCATCCAAGCATTAATCTTTCGGGAAGACAATAACCTCAGTGGTTATTTTTTATGCACCAGGGGGTCTTCCAATCTCTACTAGAACGAAACAATTTGACCGGAACTGATTCCACCGAAACACTTGGTGCGCACGTCTCGTGCTGCCACCCTTCAATAAGCACTCTTGTCGGCCGGCATTAAATTCCAGGTTTGTGGCTCACTTTGGGGTAGGGGGGGTTGGAGGGAATGTACCCCTTGCTTACAAATGAATCTCATGTTCTCGTTTGACGTTTGGCGCTGGGAGAGTTGGCGTGACGTTTTGTATGCAGCGTCAGTCCGTACACCCGAAGTGGAGCTTTGTTGCGAAGTTCATTTCGGGTAATTAATTGTTTAAATCTCCCGATGCGTGCTGTGTGCACTTGTTAGTGCGGTTTGCACAATCCCACCCTGGAGTCCCACAGCAGAAGACGAGAGTGGAGTACATGTAACAGTGTCAGTCTGTTTACGGGCATTGTTTTGCAAACAATAAGTTCCTATTAATTTTGAAGAGAAATGGTCGCGTGTCCGCCATTATCGCGGGGCACACAAAATGAAAGTGGCGCCCATAATGGACCCATCTGATTAAGTTAGTTTAGCATTTTGGTGTATTGTCTCTTTGACAATGAGAAATTGATAGCTTGTATACAAAGGAGGTTTTCCTAATGTTTTTTTTTTATTTCGATGCAATTATTCTATGAATTTGCTTTCAATTGTGACTGGTTACAAGTTCTCAGCTGGGGGAGAATCAAACAGTTTGGAATGAAGAGTTATTCATTCGAATTCATTCATTATTGCAACGATGGGGTATGCATGTTACATTTCTACATCTGCCAATGTGAATGATTATGATTTTTTTTTCTCATATGCGAATAGTTAATATGTGTGTCAAGTCTACATGGAAGATGATTTTCAATACATGTCCAAAGACATTACGCTAGTTTTCAATTATAAGGCTACATCCTATTGCTCTTATCAGTATTTACACTTGTCAATTTTGTGGATTTTTCAAGAGAAAAATTATTTAAAATATAGTTTTGCTGCAAAATCGAAAATGTGTCACAAGCCAAAGACATCCATAAGTTTTCAGCATTTCTTTAAAAACTATGTTATGTATAAATGTCCTGATATTTGTTGATTTTCATATAATAATGTATATCATATTTGATTGAAATGAAGAGCTAATCTCAGGTGGATTCTAATAAGATGGTTAATTGACTACAAATCCTCTCCGAATACCTTCTTCAATGTGAGCTACAAGCATCTTAGCATAGTTCTCCAAATATGTCCCTCCATAACATACCTACTTGCTTTAAGAAGATGATGGATCAGCTGCTGCATTGCTATTTTAAATCATTCTAAAAATGGGGGGGGGGGGGAAAAAGGACAAAGCTTGAATTTCTATATTTAGTACCAAAAAAATTACAACAGTAATTTAACTTTGATTAATGCTATTTCGTATCAATCAATGGTTTGCAGCCGTATTCTGTTTTAATGGTATGAAATGCAGTTATTAATTACTAGCTACTTTGTACCTTATCAATACATCAACGGTGTTTCAGTACCAAGTTTTTTATTTTTCGTGCCCAAAATCCTTAGATTTACATGAAAATAAAATTGGAATTCAATGTTTCTCAGACAATTTATTACAGAAATAAAAAATTATATATATATATATATATATATATATATATATATATATATATATATATATATATATATATATATATATATATATATATATATATATTTGAAAAATGGAATAAATGACATGGATTATGACATTTTCTTAATGTTTATGTAGCAATGTTATGTAGTATGATATGTAGCGAAGAATATAAGTTGACTTTCTTTATTTTCCAAATAAAAATTTCTAAGTTTTATTCTTGCAATTTTCATTTAATAATGTACAGAATCTATTGTAATAAAAATAGTTAAAAAATTATTTAATCAGCTTGGACCTTTTACAAGATACGAGGCTTTTATTTTTAATTTTTTCTTTGTTATTATATGTTTTAATTTGCTTTTTTGTTTGTTAAATTTTAAAAAATAATATATGACGTTATATATTTATACACACAGATAACTTATAGCAATGAAAAATTAAAAATAAGAAAAATGTTTGTATTATATATATATGTAATAAATATTTAAAGATTTTAATGTTGAAAAAGTTGTAAATCCTTATTTTTGAATGGAGATTCTAAATGATTTTAAATTAGATATGTGATACGCGCGCGGTTTTCTATTTTGAAAAAATTTTACTACATCGTATGTTTTGTAATGAGATTTTACTATACAAAAATAATGAATATTTAACATTCTAATTATGTCAAAAGTTTTCGAAAACAAAAACATATCTGAGCGAAGATTCCAAACGATTTTTGATAAGTTACGGGGAGTGAGCGTGTGCGGCGCGAGAGATACCACAACAGAATTTCTCTCGCCTGGTCAAAACAGAGGAAAAGAGACAACTCCACTCCACTCTGCCATTGATTCCGCTACAAGGTGAAAGGGGGTGGGAGGAGCAAAAGAAAAAGGAGATCCATTTCCCAAAGTCTTGCCTCGCAGCTAATTACGCCTTTAATGAGGTTTAGCTTTCCGCTTCCCAAAGTTTCGAGGAAGCACCCCTTCGCATACACAAAAGTTCTCCGCATAATTGGTTTTTGCCTCAAAAGTCTTCCTTGGGTCTCTTCAGCGACATTTATGGAACTAGTCCCGCTTTGATTTGCCTTTGTCGATGTTGGACAATTTGTGGCAGCCATCCGATCTCTTGTCTTTCAAGGATGGTGTCCTCCCCCGCCCCCATTTCTTATCATCCTTTGAAACCAGGGTGTGCAGTTGAATAAAATTCTGTCGGCCTATATTGGTATTCATTCTTACATGACGCTGGCGTTTTTTGGGACTTTTTGTACCTCTGTTATATATTAAACCGTCATTCTGTATTTTCTAAACGTCTTTCATACATACAGCCTCAAACAAAAGTTTAGGCTTTGTTCTCTTTTGTACTATGGGTTTATTAGTGATTTAAGTGAATGCCGAGATATGGTTCTTTTTGTTTTATTTCTGGACTCATTTATGTATGCTCAGGTTTTCATAGTTTCATCCGCACGTACTTAAAATAACTGTCTTTGGCAGCTGCTGGTTTAGCAGTCAGTGTCTTCTGTAAAATTCTAACTTGTTTGTCACATTGTTGGAGTACTTTGACTTCATAACCCTGAAGTTTTGTTCACAGACATTTAACAAGACAACAAATACAGTAGTACATGTAACATTCCGCTATTTCAAAGATTTATAATCTACAAATTTTGGAAGAAAAAAATTTTTGATTATACTTGTGGCATAAATGAAACCAAGTGTAACTTAGAATTCATAGCAATCTATTATTTTTGAACATTTTAAAATATAGTAGTTAAATTTGAACGGAACTTTTAATTGAATGCCTTATGATAATGTAATTGGAAAAGTATAGATGATCACTGAAATCAGAATGCAAGGTTGAGTGAGTCAAATGGGTATCGATTTAATACAGTCATACCTTAAGAAAATTAAAGAAAAGTAAAAATCAACATAAATAGGACATCTTTATGGGGATGCTTTAAAAGAAGAAACCTTGACTTAAAGACACTATCTAACGCTTAGAAGAGGACATAAAACGTTTTGGACACACTATATAATGCCTTGTTGATTACAATACTAAAAAACACCAATAATGATGCCAAACTTAAAATTGAAAAAGAAACTATATAAATTAAATTTCATGTTATTCTCTTACTAAATAAAATTTAACATTATTTTTTTAAAATGAAAATAAAATGTTGCATTAAAAGTCACTACTTTTCTATATAACTGTTGTTTGTACGATGTCTTTGAGTAAATATCGAAATTACACTAATATGTTCTATTGTCAGATGCAGACTTTGTGCTGATGGTATATCGAAGCAACTATATATCATTGTGTTTTCACATACTATACATCGAGTTATTTTATAATTGGTAACCCAGCTGAAAGATGAGTTGTTACCTCTCTGACTTGAAGTTCAATAGGTCGGGAATTTGATATTTATTTGACACCTGTATGTTCTCACAGTGATATGTAATTGGACTTATACACAAATTGTCACTTTAAATTAATAAATTACACGATTGAATTCGACTTATTCACAAATTTAAAATACATAACTTCTTAATTTGGACTAATTTCTGCAGAAAATGGTTTAGTTCGATAATATATATTTTTTGAGATTGAAGTCAAACAAAGTGCATTTAAAATCATAAATATGTAAATTGCAAAACAAAAAATAGGGCAAAATTTCGTCAATCGAGGGTACAGTAATAGAGAAATTTCCAGAAAAAGAGCTTTTACGCAAAATGTACAATTGAGAAAATCGCTTAAAATTTATCTAAAGCTCTGAACAAATAGATTTTAACAATTTTGTTGAGAAATGTAGTATCCAAAGAAAATGAATGTTCTATACCAACATGAGAGAAGTTTTATTATTCACATATATTTTTTTCTTTTTACCATAACGGTAAGAAAATTAAAAGATCATTTTATATTGACCTGAAAACGTAAAACGATAGTCACATCTATAGTTCAAAGTTGAATCACCCTTCTACAATGCCAAGATTTCAAACAATTGATTAATACTCCAGTATTCGATTTAGAAGCTCATAAATTCGATCCTCATTTTGGGTTTGAATCTTAGTAGTGATTAGGAACTAACTAAACTATAAAACCACTTTTAATCATTGCTTTTAGGAGCAATGATTGAACGGGGTTTTATAGTTTAGTTAGTTCAATACCCGATACTGAGATGAACAACGGAAAATGGATGTTCGCTTCAAGCCTTCTCAATGCACATGTGTTGGGTGTGTGCCTCGAAATTTTCCATGTTTTCTCTCTTGCGACACCCAATACATATCTATAAAAGGTC
This sequence comes from Latrodectus elegans, assembly GCA_030067965.1. Taxonomy (NCBI): domain Eukaryota; kingdom Metazoa; phylum Arthropoda; class Arachnida; order Araneae; family Theridiidae; genus Latrodectus; species Latrodectus elegans. The sequence goes on from CM057815.1 coordinate 71,320,682, forward strand.
TACTGCAAAGCAATTTGCACAGTAGATGCTTAAATGCCTTACAGCAACCCTAGACCATTAGGCTTTCCTCTAATCTTTGTCAAAACCATCGCATGACACAAAAAGACAACATATTATTAACACCCACACATAACATTGCTGATTTACTTGAATTTGCTTTTTGAATGCATTAAAATCATTTTTCGATTTTAAATCGTAAATTTTTTGTTATTTACTCTAACAAATATACATATATTTTGCGTTTTTCGATCTAGGTTCAATACTATACAAAACATTTAAAATAATTGCTTTGCATTTCTGCTTTGAATATACATATATATTCAAGGTAAGTGTCCAAAAATCTTTTTCATAGTTCTACTGATTTGATTTATGCGATAAAATTTTTACTGCGACACAAAGATAAAAGATTTCAAACCCCAAAATTAAATTTGACGTGTCTAGACAGGAAATTTTCCACAATACCTTGGAATACAGAATGAAAGATTTAGATGGTAAGAAGTTCTAACTTTGGCACACATTCAAAACGAATCGTTTTGTATGCCAGACACCACCGCTCTTAGTAACGCTAGATTAAAATGAGCAATGGAACCAGAGCGCATTATAAAAATGAATTTCTGGAGTACTTCGGACAGTATTTTTGTACAAAATGAAATACTGGGAATTATTCCTTGAGGAAAATAGAGAGTTCAAGATTCATAAATTATATATATATAAATTTACGTTGACATGAAAATGAAATCAGTTTTAAAAGAAAATAAAATTATGATAGCTCAAAAGGGATTCTTTGATTTTATACGGACTAATCCGTACTGAGGAAAAAAAATTGCTGACAAATAGTTCGAAGTAATACAAATTTCATAAATAAATTTATTATAAAATGAGACAAAGCTAAGAAAACATTAAAAATATGATACGAATTTTATAAATTATTAAAAACTTTGTTGGAAATTGATCTGGTAAAAAATGCTTTTGAAGATTAAAACAATAAAAATTGTGAATTAGTAGGAAGTTTTAGCAAATTTTAATAATTTACTAGATTTAATAATGATAAATTCATAACTGAAATTGTAATTTAAATACAAGAATAAATATCGAGTTTTCTTAGTATATTCATTTTGGACAGAGCGTACATTTTGATGCGTTAAATTTTCGATGGTTTTTCCAAAAATTGCTCTGGAATTGTTCAGAATTATAAAAATATTAGTTTCACTGCTTTCACTCAAATTGTATTTTCCTATTGCCGTTTATTAGTTATAAATCTTATTATTTTATATATTTTATTTCCTCTTTGTGTTATATATATTAGATTTATATCCTCTTATTAACTTCTGAAAAATTCTCATTTTCATGATTTTATCCAAATTTGATTTTTGTATTCTTTGATTTTAATTCAAATAATTTAGTTTTGCATGTATTTTTATTATAAATTGACATCAGTTTATATACACAGATGTGTAAATGCATTCGTGAAGAATATAAACATGTATTACGTATAATTACATAAGCTTTCGGAAACATTTTTAAGTCTCTAAAATATGACGCCAAAACGATTATGACAACTGGTCTTATTTAGGTTTATATTAATTAATAAGTCAGAAATTAATCCAAAATCTATTTTTACTGACTATTCTGAATAAATTACAATTTGGATTGAAAAGCATTTCATGGCGAATCTTCCATAATCGAGCTAGCCTTCAAATTTGGAGACAAAAAGTCGCCAAATTTGGTTTGGTGCGATTTCATTATGTTTAGTGCGATTTAATTTTGCGGTGTTTTCTGAGTATTTTTTTTTCTATTTTTAATTATTATTATTATTTTTTAAAGATTATTTTGGCCATTTTAATTTATTTGTAATTTTCTAAATGTGTTAGCATTTACTAGATGATTTATAAATGGATTTTCCTATTTTTAAATATTTCGCTCTTTTTTTCCCACCATGTCTTAAAAAATTTAAATTTTTTATACAAGAAATCATCGGTATTATTTTTCTTGTTTCATTTTTGTTTTGTATTATATCATTTTTATTTAAGTGATATTTTTATTTGGCGATCTAGATGTTCATTTCACCAAATGGAAAAGAAATTGGCTCCAACTCATCTCACTTTTGAAAAATTTATTTGCCCGGACTGTCATTTTATTGCCATAGAATAAAGTTGAAATTAACTCTTAGCCTAGTAATTGATTCATAGCTTAGTAAGCAACAAATTAAGATAAAATATCATAAGAACATAATTTGATTAAAATTGCTATTATTGTATGTATTTCTAACAGATGGCGCCATACGCAAATACTTAATTTTTATCCAATTGTTATTTTAGACTTTCATTCAAGAAATTTTTTTATATTCTATAATTAATGTCGACTATATAATAGTTTTACAAAAATGCATAGTTTTTAACCCTGCACTGAATTTTATTGCATAATTTTACCCTGTTGGATTTTTTTTTACTTCTTTTTATATTTGGGATCCAATAAAAGTAATGAATTACACTGTTGCAGTGCATTTATTAACTTAATTAGGTAAATATAATTTTCCTCATTTAAAAAAAGGTAATTGAAAATGTTAGCTTAAATGTTTATAGCCAATTATCCCTAGGCGAAGTTTACTTAAAATCAAAATCTAATAAAAATGCTTTTTATAGCCCATACATTTATTTTTTAGAGACAAGATAAACAATTAGCCATTTCATTTTTTTAATCTTATTTTTAAAAGAAACTTTTACCTTTAAACCTAATTTGCCCAATTATTAACCGAAACCGTAACGTCAGGGTATTTTTCTTCATTCTTAATTTCTTCCCTCACTACCATTTCCTAAAGAACAGGAAAAAAAAAGAAAATAAGTGTAGATCACACTTTTAACAAAATGCTATTTTTCTTTTTTTTTTCTCTCTTTATTTTGTAACAGCTGTACCAAAAAGGGGGTGGTTCTAGGATTAATGAGGGAACAAAGCTCGTACACACACAAACACACACTCCCTAGAGTTTTCTCACCTACAAAAGACGACAACTTCCCACCTCTTCACTTCACTTCATTTTCCGTTTTTGTTTTTTTTTTTTTCCTCTTAGAGATATACTGAAAGCGCCCTCTGATGGTACGTGTTGCACTTCGCTCGCTTAAGGTTGGTTTCAAAATTTCCTTTTATTTTGTCTATTTCTAGACTTGTGTACGCAGTGGTGAGGAGGGGGAAGAAAAGGGGAGAGGGAGGTGTGGAAATAATGAAGACGGCAGACGACTGTCTTCATTAATTTTGTCACATGCCGCATTCTTTTCGTCACGTTTCGTGGAGTTTTTTCCCCTAATTTTTTCCCTCTTTCTTTTCTGCGTATTTTTTTACATGCTATTTCATATTTCCAGTTTGTTTAAAAATTGAAACTCCTATTTTTTTTTATCTCTCGATATTTCAGATTTTTGTGTTTTATTTTATTTTATCTTTTTATACTATCCGGAATTTCTCGAGGAAGGTGTGACGATACTGTGAAAAACATTAGCAAAGAAAAATGAATTTATTTTTTCATGAAGTAAAGGAGAAGGGAGAAGTAAAAAAAAAATATACTTTTTTGTTCGGTTTTGATTATTGGAAAGAATTTCTAAATTCTTGAAGAAGTGTGGGTTGCATTGGAATTTTTCACTGAATGAAAATATTTTTTTTTTTTTTAAATTTGAATGGCGTGTAAGAAAATTGACAAAAATTATTCCTACATTTATAGCTATATAAAAAAAATAAAGGAGATATTTTCAGATTTAAATTTAAATTTGCATACATTCTTAGTGATGGGTAATTGAGAATTCCGAATATTTCCAAACCTTATTATTGAAATACCTTTTAATCAAATCAAGTCTCGAATTTTTAGAATGATTCGAGAAAAAATGCTACAAATTGGAATCATTCGAAATTGGTGTTTAAATTCAGTGAATAAAATTCTTAACTGCAACTTATCATGGTAAAAAAATTGAAATAAGTTGAAAAAATAAAAATAGTTTCAATAAAGTAAATAAAATTGATTTCGGATCAAATAAGGACTTGAACTAATATATTTATTTTATTATAGTTTAGATTTAAACTTAAAGTGTGCTTTGCAAGAATGACACGTCGTGATAGGATTATGCTTTATAATATTCTTAGGAACGCGAAGAAGAGATTCTCTGGAAACGCAGAATAATGACACTATAAAATTAACTACGAACTTACAATCAGTTAGTGACAGTGACCTCGCGGCACATAGTTAGGTGCACAAAAGGAGAAGTAAATCAACTGCCTTACTGACTGGTTATGTACAAATACTAGAAGTATCAATTAATGCAAGAAATTTATTGGTCAAGTTAAGAGAAAGAAAGACTGTTATACACCAATCTACACAAATACTTGGCAATATTATGCCAGTGCTAAACTGAACTTAAATCATTATTATCTGCCATCCAACATGTCATGGTCCACTATCCTATTTCTTTCATACTGCCAACAGACTTTTTTGAAGTGTTTTTAGAGGCGGAGATTGGCTAAAATCTACTTTCGTGATACCTGCCCTTAAAATCATATCATTGGAGGAATTGCAATGGCATCGTAGTCAATCATCGTGATTTCTAGCAGACTGGCAACATATAGTGTTGAGCTTTGAATCCCTCTTCTCGCTTAGATTTTGTTGACATTATGTGATCTTGGTGCAAAGATCACAACTAGTCTTTATTTAAAAGAAAAATATAACCATTAGTCCTGATGTGCTGTTGTTGAGTACTGTCTTCTTGACAACTAATAGCTTCTTGTTATATTGTACACCACTTCAACATTGCAAAGATTTTTTGGCATGTGTTATTGCTTTACAAGACTTATGACTCATTATTCAAAAGTTGTTTTCAACAACATAATGCAAGATAATACAGATCGCATATTTATGAGCTACTGCCTTGCGACTTCATTCATCAACAATGTCAGAGCATCTATCACGAATCGAAAATACCTGGAATATTTTAGACCACAATATTTGAACTATCCTAAACTGTAAGATTGAAACAACAATTGATGAATGTCTTGTCGAATGGTATTAGGAATATTCATACTTAACTGTATTGACTGAGAATGATTGTATCAGCAGTTACAGATTTGAACATTCAAAATGCAATTCTCTATAGAAAGAATATTGGTTATGAGCTTGAATTATTTCACTACCTTTACATGAGCTCTACACATAATTAACTTCAAAGAAAAGAGTTTTCAATGTTGTATCTTACTTTTTGTCAATTCCTCCTTTCATGTTCAGCAATAGGACTTATCGAGGAGGTAAAAACAAAATCTTACATCGTAATATTTTTTATAAATAAGTTTAAAGCTAAATTTATAATGGGTCACCTCTCAAAAAAGTTTTGATACATATTTCTTTGGTTAGTTATCGTTAAAAAAAGATTTTAATTTAATGTTAAAGAGTGTTGAATATCTATATATGTATTATTATATAATGACCAACTTCTAGGATTTCTACTTTCCTGCAGTACAAGAGACGGAAATGATAGCATTTTATACTGACAGGCACCTAATGGATGTGCCATTGTATCCTAAAAGCGGGTGGGTCTTCTTTATATAGAAACAAGGACCTGGCAGGTGATACCCATATTTGACTTGCCCCCGCACAGAGGAATTATTTTCACATAGAGGACATTGTGATTAGGATATAATTTACGTGCAACAGCAGCCATTAGATTTTCTGTTGAATCAATATTCGAGCTCACTATCTTTCGAGAAAGAGAACGACACCGCTTTAGCCTAACCAACAGGGCCAGAGTGGCCCATACCTCTTTATATTTATATATATCTATAAGCAAATCTAAACGCAATAAAAGTATACTATTCAATGGATTGCTTTTCTTTTTGATGAATATTTCAATTGATTCATAATCGAATAATTGCGTGTCTTCTTTCTTTTTGGTGCCCCAAGATATATTACTAAATAAATGTGAATGTTATCAAAAATTATACATGCTTAAATAATAATTATCACAAATGTATTTCTTTTAGATTCTCTCCTCTTTTTTTTTTCTTTGTTTAAGATTAATTGACAAAATAATCTAATTTTTTTCTTCTTTTTTTGATGGCACAAATTGTTAGCTTTTTTTAGAAAGTTGAAATGTATGTACGCGAAAAACCTCTCGAAGTTTCACTTTCATCTTTGCGAGGTTAAAAGGATGTGAAGATTTTTGGTCAGAGAGTAAAAAATAGAAGAAACGTATAATAACATCTTTATTTATTAAGGAAAAAAAAGTTGCTCAAAAAACTTTTTAGAAAAATACTTGTTCAAATAAGTCTCATATGCTTACTGCTGTATTTTGTTTTCTGAAAAGACCATTTCTAATTTACATTTTGTAAGCGAGTGTTTTTTTTTTATTTTGTTTCATATTTAGAAATTTTTTTTTAAATAGAAAAACATTTTTCACACACACACATCTAGATGAAAACTCTCTTTCTTTCCTATTATTGTGAACAAAAGACTCGATTTTTTTTTCATTATTTCATTCTTCTTATGCTACTTTTAAATAATTACGTTATGATAAAGGGTTTTCGGTAGGTGGAGGGTTGTTAAGGGGTGGAAATGATGATGATAGAAAGAAAATTTTATTTTCTCAATGGCATACATATCTTTGTGATTTTGTTAAAAATTTTTTATCTCCCCAGCCTTTAACTTTCTTACTTTTTGATGATTTCAATTATTTTAGAATGCCTTTCTTTACATTTTGGTAGGGAAAACTTTGCTATTGTGTGCGCATAGTTTGTTTGATTCCACGAATTTTTATTTGCAATTTTGTATATTTTATTCAATTAAATGTTAATTGAGTTGTAAAATGAAACTGAAATTGTTTTTTTCTTTCTTTTACAGGTATGCTTTTAATGACTTTCTTTTTTTCAATGGAAGATTATATTTGATTTGATCATACATTTGGTAAGGTTTCAATGCTTTTATATTCATTAATACAATAAAGACTCCAGTTTGTTGAAAAATTTTTAAAATAACATCAAAATTGGAAATTCTATTTCAAAAGTAAATGTAATTTAAAAAAGTATCTATTGTGTTATATATACATATATAACATTGTATATGACAAATATACAATGTTATATATTTATATATATATTTATAGATATATATATGTATAGATATATATATATATATCATATTGTATATAACAAAGATGTATATATATATATATATATATATATATATATATATATATATATATATATATATATAACATCTTTCATTAATATATATATATATATAACATTGGGCTGTGTATTTTGCCTTTGGTTTGCTTTTAGATATATATGTCTTTAATCCATGATATATTTGAACTTTTTATTGCTAGTATGATTACATATATAAATCATGATATAGTTTTATTGTCAACGTGATACTACGTTGCACCCCATGCTTTTAAAAACAGATATGGCCACGGTAATCCTTGGCCTATATGTCCTAGATAATTTAGGTTTTTTTTTTTTTAGGGACATAGTTCCAAGTTGATTAAGTTTTATTAAAGCTATACTTAATGATTATTTAAAAGACAAAACTTTTATTCTTTAAAGGAATAATTCCGTAACTTGATATTCTTGCAGATTTTAAACTCTTTCCACTGATATGTAATTCTATGCACTAGTTTTCTTCATATGTTTTAATTGTGTGTGATATTCAATCCTGTGACTTGCGTTGTTTTGTGGTGTGTAACAAAAAATAATTTGTATGTTTTTGGGTGATTTTTTTTCCTAATTTTTCATTTTCGTGTTACAGTTTTAAACTGTCTTGCCTTCAGTACAATTATGTCTGTTTTTCGTTGTTAAAATTTCTTGTCAGAAAGCTTCAAGTTTTGTTCATTTGTACATTTTTAATCTCAAGTCATTGGTTCTTGGAACTGCAAGGATAATCTTACTTTCATTTCTTTTTAGTATACATTTTTTAAAAAAAAAATTTGGGTCTTTTTGATTTTTTTTTTCAAGAAGATTTAGTAGCTTTTTCTGTTGTGAGCAACTTTATTACTTTATGTCTTATATTTTAATATTTCAGTCACATTAATATGATGGGGGGTTTAATTATTTCGTGGAGTAATTTCACCGCTTCCTTGCTTTATGATATCATTATTATCCCCTATGTCCTAAATACAATACGACCCAAGCTGTTCCTGCACACATTTTGTCCGGCATCGGTTTAAACAAATGCCAATTATTCTCGTGCCCTGAGGCTGTGCTCCATTGTTTCAGGGCGTTCGGGCTCTTGGATCCGATTTGACATTGCTGCCAAATAGGAAGGATATGCCACAGCAACAACATTATATCATTAACTTTTTGCAGTCCATCGAGCTATCTTTTATTGTTAAGATTTCTTACGGAAATATTTCAAGCTCGTTCATAGACCTGAGTAGAATTTAGCAAAGAGAATGTACCTTGGTTTCATTCATTAGAGACACTTATAAAATTGCAGTTAATTTTTTATTTATTTTTTCTTGTAAAGTTTTAAAGTTTGTTTCCTGCCATGGTGGATCATGTTTCCCAGTTCAATGTCATTTATATTAATGATTTCGTTTAATTTATGGGTTTAGAGACTTAAGTACATATGTGCATGAAACCCAGTGGCGTTGTGGTGCCTTCCAAGTTAGAGGTCCGAGTTTCCAACCTCTGGGTATGGAAAATTGATGTAACCTTTCATCCTATCATTATGTCGATAAACTGAGTGCGAAACGTGCTTGGGAAATAAACACTAGGGGCTTCGCGTTGGGCTGTTGACCCAAATGAGGCATATGCTTTCCACCCCGGGACCATCTAAAACGATATGGTGACTGTTGGCTTTGGCCAAAATAGGGATGTTCTTTCGCTAAAAGTATTAGGTTGGGGAATAAGTTCATAACGCTTTTACCAAACACTTTTATTTAAACAAAAAACAATAATTATATTAATAAATTTATCAATTATATGTTCACCGTTGCTGTTGACAACCTCTTCCCACCTCTCGACCCATTTGTTGATGCCGTTCCACCAAAAATCGCCTGCTCTGGTGTCAGAGAAGTTGTTGAATCAGTTTTTAAGGACCTCTTGGTGATCTGGGAAATGCTGGAAAAGAATGCCGCAGTTATCAAGGAGCTCTACATTGCCCAGCTACACCGCGTGAATGAGACTATTCGACTGAAAAATCATGATCGACATAGTCAAACCATACTCCTTCATGACAACGCCAGGCCCCATGTTCGACAAGTCGTCAAAGCCACATTCCAAGAGCTCGAATAGTAGGTCCTGCAGCATCCTCCGTATTTCCGGACCTTGCACCGATCCATTACCCTCTTTACCTCTCCTTTGTCAAAACATAGGGCTTTACCTTCGATACCACAGAGGTCCTTATCAACAACCTCTTTCACACCAGACCAGACGATTTTTGGCGGAACGGCATCAACAAATGGTTCGAGGGGTGGGAAGAGGTGGTAAACAGCAACGGTGAATATATAATTGATTAACTCATTGATATAAATATTGTTTTTTTTTAATAAAAGTCTTTGGTAAAAACGCTAAGAACTTATTCCCCATCCTTATGCTTTAGATATATATGTCTATAATGCATGGTATGTTTCAACGTTTCATTGTCAACTTGATTTACATGTATAAGTCATAATCTAGTTTAATTGTGGCATTTTGTTATCAGCTCTTGTGTTTTCAAGTTATCTGTCAAAGATGACCTGAATGATCCTATGCAATGAAAATTTCAAAGGATCATTTCATAACAACATTCAGTTTTCATTTACTGCAGGATATTATCTCATTGTTTTTCATATTTATGATTCATTAACAAAATTTCGTTTCTTTCATACTACAGTTTCTCTCCTTAATTTTCTTTGAAAAATATATTGCAACTAGCTAGCATTTCATAAGCGATAAATTTTTTTTTTAAAAAACTATCAGTCCAGATTGAATTTTCTTTTATTTTCACACAGAATGTATATAAATCTAAGCGGAAAAAAAAACATAACCAAACCATAACATTGTTACCGATGCTATTATAAATTTACTGTAATTGTTTTCAATTATTGCATAATCATACAGTCTGCATTTCCTTAAAGTATAAATTTTATGTTTCATTCTGCATTTTATTTACCTCGTGTAACGTAATTGTTTATTTTCTTTGTGTGTGCCTATATATATTTTTATATAAAAAGCAAAGATTTAATGAATCATTTAGTTAATTTTCAAAAATAAATGTTTTCCATTTATAAATTAATTTCACTTTAATGGCTATTTTTCTTCTTTTTTGTCTTTTTAGGGTGATTACACTTCTGGCTTGGTATTAAAACTTTCTCCATCTCGTTTTACCAAGTCTTTTCCCTATAAATTAGATTTCTGCAAATCTTCAAAATTTTATAATATTTTATCCCTCAACTGAGCAATTTCTTTCTATCAATCATATTAAAATGCCACCAAAAATCTCAATAATATCATACAATAACCAAACGAGAATGAAATGTTTTACTTTCTTTCTCTTTGATGCCAGTTGTCAAATCAAAAATAAAAATTGAAAAAGATTAAAATTTTCTTATATATATATATATATATATATATATATATATATATATATATATATATATATATATATATATATATATATATATATTATCGTTTGCATTCTCTCCTTTCTCTTCTTGTGGCGGTAATTTCCATTGGAAAACGGATTACTGCCATGCTGAATCTCGTTTGCTTTTTCTGGGGTTGGACGAAAGGAGAAAATGGGTATAATTCGATATAAGATAGAAGAGGAAGGATCTTGTGACAACGTCGCCAATTCCGGGGAGTATTGTGGGGGGAAAGCTGGAAAGAAATAGCAACTTTGCGTCTTCAGGAAACTCACATAATTGCATTTTCCAAAGTTGCATTCGGTGAAGCTCTTTTTGCGTTAACTGTATTAAATTTCACTTAGAATTTGGCAGCTTCTAACTTCTCCTCGGTTATTTAGAATAGAACAGTCAAGATTGTTCGGCCTTTAGTATCTTAAACTTTCGAATAAATTATAAAATAGAATTTATCCTATGTTAATTAGCCATGGTGAGTAAATATTCTTTTTTAGTTAAGAACTCACTTCTTTTCAGATATTTACTTCTTTTTATCTAAGTGTAAAAAAAACATTACAAAATTTATCTAATTCTTATAAAATTAAATGAAAAAGTTTCTTTCCTTCAATTTTTTTTCTCTATATTCGAATACTGTAAATGTCTTTTACTTTATCACAAATTTAATTTATGAACCATATATTTTCAGACACTACGAATACTTTATGTAATAAATGATATGTATTTAGTTTTAGGCAGTCAGAGCTTAAAGTCATCTGCTTCTAAAATTATAAATTTTTTGTAAATTTTTCATATTAGGATATTAACATGGAATACATTTTTATAAAAGGCGTGGTCATATTTAAGATAAAGCTTACAAATTTAGTTATTGGAAAAACCACGATTAATTTCCACTCTTTATATGGCTCTATTTAACCTATAAAAATTTAAAATGATATAAAGTAGAAACTAAAACAGCAAGCTTTTTTTTATTATTAAAACTGTTTAATACTTTTTGAACAAAGTTATGTGATTAACCAAAACAGTTGAAAAATTATTGAAAGACTTTTTATGATGATATCCTAGGATTTTTAATTTTCGTTAAGATTTTTGCTGTTGAAGTAATGTAGAAAATATTTTAGCATCCAGCCCCTCTGGGATACGCCTGTCCATGGTTGTTAAAAAAATGTTATGTTTAAATTTTTAAGATTTCTCTTCAATGATTGGCCTTCTGCTACTAGATTACAGTAGGCCCAAATCATATCGCTAGCAATATCATTTGTATATTCAATCCGAGTTCTAGTGGCTCAGTAGCTTCACGTCACTTTTCATTAATATCGGCAAAGTGAAGCATCATTTGCAGTGGGCCGTGATTGGGAGGGTGGCCACTTTCTCCTCACTGAGTTGTTAGAGCTCCGTGGGTTGGGGACGTATCCATGCTGATCTGTGACGTTCAAAGTCCTTCCGGTTTTGTGGCGTGAATCTGGAGCGGAGAGTGCCAGTTCTGGTGTGACCTCGTCACCTGACTATGATTCGAAATGACAAAGGCACTTGTCGATAGGCTAGTATTCTAAATCGTTGATCTTATGTCACAATCCATGGTTCGCTTGCCGTGCTATGTATGTAAGTACTTAGTCCTAAAAAGAAACGTTTGATGTTTTTTTCCCTTCTTAATAAACACAAGTTTCTTTTCGGGTGGTTGAATTTTAGCATCATTTTTAATTTATAAATTAAACAAGAAAGTTCAGCCAGTTTTTGCGTTGCCATTGAATGAAGTGAATATAAGTATGCAAATTAATATATGACGTAGTTAAGACACTAATCAGTCGAGAAAAGGAATAACAATCGTTATAAAAACAGGTCCACCAAGCACATTCATCAATCCTAACTCGTACAGTAGCGAAGACAAATGGACGCGTCGAACGAGCTGGATCGGTGTTGTTTACTTTACGACTTTAAAGTGGGCTTATCAGTTGCAGCACTGTCACCAAATAATTCAAGCGTTTGGGGATAGTGCTGTGAACGAATGCACAGTCAGAAATCGTTTTTACAAAATCAGATCGTTAGATTTATTCCTCTGTGATGAAGTTAATGTTTAGTGGGCTAGTCGTCATATGTTTCGATATGAGCTGCGACCAATGGTCACTACTCACAGCTATTGGAAGATGTGTAGGAGGCATTTCCGCATAAAGAATTAAAAATGGTTGCCAAAATGAAAATGAGAACCAGTATCCCAAAAGTACTAAGGTTGCCGAAAATGGAGAAACATCACTAAAATTATGGCTCCAAATTGGCGAGAAACTGAGGGTACCGTTAAGTGTAAGCCACCCGATTTCTAATCTTGAAAATAGACATTCTAATTGAATTCCGATGTATTTTTATTTTTTTCGATCGTACAAAATAATTAATATATTTAGATAATTTGTGAAATTTTAAATATGCAGTTTTAAAGTTACATGTTTATTTATTTTTTTTTCGAAAAAAGGAAGTAAAGTCAGGAAATATTTTTTTTTCTTATAAATAACTATCCTTTACTAAACAGACTTACTCTGTACGAAAAAGTGATAAGCTGGAGGAAATGGTAACATTCTGGGGGTCACACTGAACATCCCACTGTCCAGAATCGTTTTCTTTTTAGGCAACTGGAGTGCGAAGTGATCATTTGGACACCACTAGGGGTCGTTAGTCTTGATGGCCACTCCCCCGCTGTATCTTCTTCCCGTCTTTTTTTCGAAGCAGATTTTTTTTTCTTTGTTTCCCGGGAATTTTTTTCCGGATAGTTGCCGGTCTTCGACCCACTTGTGCCATTTTCTTCCAATGACTGTGTCCAGCGCCACCATTTTCGTAATTACAACCGGAAGATTGCTTTTTCCCCTTCTAAAAGAGGATGTTGGGATGTTTAACGAAAATAGCTGTCTATCCGGTATCGAATTTGAGGATTCGATGAGTTTGGCACGTAATGAGCTTTTTTTTCTTTCTTTATATGATAAGGAGCACAGCTTTCTTTTTTATGTGTTAGAGAATTAATTATTAATTAATTATATAACTTTTTCTGGTAGACACTAACAAAATAAGTTTTTTTTTTTTTTTTTTTAAAAAAAGGTATTCTGAAGATGGAGAAAGAGTTTATTGAGATATTTTTAAAAACACACATATTTAGTTGCATTCAATTAATTTTTTGTCTTCATCTTAAGCTTTTTTCCTTTTTTCACATTTTATATAGCTTTATGGAAATTTAATTGCTCAATAGTTGTAAAATTACAAATATGACAAATTGTCTTCACTTAATTTTAATTGTTATTGCTTTTTATTTTTATATTTTTTCAATCGTATTCTGGAAAATATGTATTTTTAAATTATATCTTTAATAAAAAAAAACTGCGACTATTACAAGAAGAGAAAATATTAAAAAATACATTTTGAATAATTATTCGAGAAATTGAAATAATTCTCTATAGCTATCATTTGACTTTTTTATTGGTATAATTGAAGAATTATTTTTTTATTGGTATATATATAAAGAGAAGTCGCTTTCTTATAGATCGGTATTTTAAAAATGTAATTTACATATTAAAAAATTATTTAGGAAACGTTTGATTATTAAATTTTTTTGATATCCTAATTTATCACTAAAAATTGTTTTCTTCTGCTTATTGATAAAATATTCTCAAAAAAAAATTTTTTTGAACTATTTTTAATTTAAAAAAAATTCTTTTTTTTTTTTTTGAAAAACTACTCAATAATAGCAAATTGTTATATCATACGTTTTTATTTGTAAAGTTAAATAAAAATTACTACTAAATATTTAAATTTCTTTTCTTTTAACTATTTAATAAAATAGTTTTACGTTAACATATAAAAATCTTTGAAAAATACTGAATAAAATTTTATAGGTTATAATATTTACTGATGGTTAAAGGAATCTTAGCTATGATCTAAAGTATTATACAGATATAATACTTATATAATTGTTTTAGATATTCACTCTGATTATTACAAAAAGTTAGACTATCAGAAGTTTAAAAGTACTTCAGTTAGAATTTCAGATAATTACATCTTAATATGCAATATTTAAAACTACAAAAGTTGACCTCGCTCAATTCAGAGTTCAAAGAGCTTCACCACCACTATGTATGATTGTAGAAAGGCAATGAACCACGGGAGTTGAATTGTGTATTTGCTGCATCCTGCCACCTGCGAATCATTAATAAACAAAGGGGTGGCCCAGAAGCCTTGGCAGAGAAGGGAACAATCATTTATGAACGATATCTTTTGAATGTAAGGGGTTGAAGCATGGTTTCTCGATTTTAATGTATGCACCCCTTTTCGTGCCTCGGGTTACTTAATCAAAGGAGAGGGGTGGCCCCTAGGTGTGGCATGGAGGGGAAGGGATCGCAAGTAGGGGTGCTTAGAACACAGAAACTGAGGAATCATTTGTCTCCAGGATTGCAGATCCAACTTTCCCGTATCGGGCGTTTGCACACGCAATGTTTGGGGAGCTTCTGCTCTTGTAACGTGTCCGAGAGGCATAGA
Source organism: Latrodectus elegans (assembly GCA_030067965.1). Classification (NCBI taxonomy): domain Eukaryota; kingdom Metazoa; phylum Arthropoda; class Arachnida; order Araneae; family Theridiidae; genus Latrodectus; species Latrodectus elegans. Next base: position 71,335,780 of record CM057815.1, read on the forward strand.
AAGCAAACGATTCTTTTTCTTTTTGAGTCGTCTGCGAGAGTTTTCCCGAAAACAAGAGCAATTGAAAGTGGTAAGGGTTTGGCGAACATGCTTGAAATTCTGTTTCTTTTTTTTTTCTCCAGTTTTCTTCTCAAAATAATGTGGAAGAAGAAGAGGTGACTTTCAAATTCTTAGACGAGAAATGTGAATTTGAGAGGAGATAATTATATATCTTTGTTTATCATAACTAATAATCCCGAGGATAATGCATAGATGAATTAAAGATAATAAATTGAAGATAATATGTAGAAGAAAAGAAATTGCAGAACATATTTATGTTAAAAAAAAGCAATTAGGTAAAGAATGATTTTAATAAATATATTGTTACCATCATTTTCATTTGTCTAAGAATTATAAATAACAAAGTTAAGCATTTGTTGTTTTAAATTTGCTTGGAAAATGTGCTTTCTTTACAAACATAACTAACAAACTATTTTATGTTGACAAAATAAAATATTTATGTAATATTGGATAGTTTGCTTTCTATACAGTAAAATAGAATATAATTTTTTTTTAATATTCATTTTTTGTAAAAATATTTATGAATAAAGTATTTATACCATCTTCTTTAAGGATCCTCTCTCTCTCTCTCTATTTCGAAATGTTAATTTTCGAATATATTTTTAATTTTTTTATTTGTGAATTTTGTATTCAGTGCTTTCCAGTTTCCAAAGTAGTGTTTTGTTTTAGTGTATGTTTGACAGAAATTAAGTTACTAGGATTTTAAAATACGTATTCTTTTTGAAGAATGAAACAGGAAGTTGTATTTTGAAAGTGGTAGTAATGTTTTACATTTTTTATTATTTTTTAAATATATATATATATATATATATATATATATATATATATATATACATACATACATATCTTATAATGTAGTGATTGACAGTGATATGTATGAGCCCGTTATTTGTATGCATTATCTGGGTATGCATTCATTTGGGATGACCTAAAGCCTTCTTCTGGCTTGGTATGAATATGGAATGGACAGTGCTGCTCAGGTGTGACATCGTCACCTGACCACGATTCCAAATTACAAGACGTATAGTGATGGCCGAGTGTCTCTAACTAGTTAAGCTTATGAAACAGTCCGTATCTTGCATGCCCCACTGTGTATGTAGCTGAGATCGAACCCAAGATCTTCAATTCCACAGAATTTAATCTTATATATCAAGTGCAGGACCTATAAGTTGAACGAAATATCTTGACCGTCGACGAAAGTGACATTTTTTCATACAGGCAGCAAAATTATCAATTTAACAATTTGATTTATTGTATTTTTTCTGAATTAGTTTTGTAAAAATTATCAAATTTGTCATCAGGCAGCGAAGTTCTTTTGCGTATTTCATATGCACTATATAAAAATGAGTGATTTTATTATCAATCAAATGAATACTTACTGCCAATTATATATTATTGTTCAAAAAAGCATAGTAGTTTGAATGTTTTTTTCTTTCCTTAAAAATATATTTCTTACAATAGATGCGCGCGCTGATTTTTGATTAAACAAATAATACTATCGTATATTTCCTGGACAATGTCTATATTTTGATGTATTATGTATTTATAAGAATTAAGGTGTTAAAAATTTATATATATTTGAAAATTAACAAATAATTAGGCCATTATAAAGTCGATTTTCGATGAAAATTCGCGTTATATATATATATATATATATATATATATATATATATATATATATATATATATATATATATATATATATATATATATATATATATATATATATATATATATATATATATATAATACATAATACATTTATAAAATAACTTTTAAGTAGAAATATACAAATTCTTAATCTAATAAAATTTGTTCTCATTACTTACAAGAAATCTTTCGTATTATTTATTCTTCATTACCTTAAATTATTAAACGATTATTTTTGGTAAAATAATTAAATTTATCTTTCAAAAAACGAAAATATCTTTAAATTAAAGAAACATTTTGTATTTCTTAAAAGCTTTTACGTGTTTAAATTTAACTTGGTGAAAAAATTATAAAGCTTTATTTAAAACTATATTTTTCCTGATTGCAAGTTTAAGTTACATTTAATATTGAGTGTTAAAAAAGTAAAAATAGTTACTTTTAATTTTATACTTTATTAATTTAGCATACAATTCAATAAAAAAAATTTTAAGCGCACACATTTTGAAAGAAATAAAAGAAACTTCATATCGCTTTTCAAATCATTTTTTTTTTTTCATTTTTATGGATTTTTACAGATTTAAATTTGAAAAATCATTAAAAATACTAGTTCTACATACTGTTCATCTTCAAAACTAAATGGAGTAAAATATATAAAATTGCAAACGCAGAAATTTATTTTATTCGTATCTAATTACTTGCAATGTCGTTCAAGCAACAAAAGTGTACAATAAGCATCTTTTTTTTTCTTTGGCTTTTTTTCATAGAATACGTAGGGAAGTATAAATAAATTTTTTTGTGCCAGTCGCTGATACATTTATTTCTTCTCGTTGCCAAAATACAAGATCAAAAGCCAAACGATTTTTTTCTCGAGTCGTCTGATACCTCACAAAAGTAGCGATGAATAGAAGATAAACAGTTGCTTGCTAATGAAAACGTTTGCAACATCTTTGCAAAAGAATCCTCTTTCATCTACCACGAATGTGTGTATGTGTGTACAAGCTTCCTAGGCTCGAGAGCGATGTTTACGCAGCAGTATCGTCCGTCGAATGGAGGGTTGTTGTTGATCGAAAAATAAGATGAGAATCTGGCAGTATGTAAGACCTATTTATTGCTGTTCAGGTTTTTTTTTTTTTTTTTTTTTTTTTTTTTTTTTTTAGGAAATACATTTGGATTTTGTTGAGTTGTGAACTCAACTATTTTACTTTTAGGAGAACTTCTTGGAGTAAAAGTAATTCCGAGAATTATTTCTCTCTGATCGAATTATTTTAAGTAAACGTTTATCAATTTATTGCATGTAAATAGTTTTCTTACACACAAAGCACAAAACATGAAAATATATAAGTATGCATTTTCGTTTAAGAAAGGGAACTTGAATAGTAAAAACAAATTAAATTCGCTGGCATAATTTTGAAGTATAATTTAATATTTGTATACGTTTAAAGTTTTTGGAACACGAAAAGAAAAGATTTATTTTGTTAAAAAATAATTAAAGCAGAAACATATAATAGGAAATATATTTTCTTTTTTAATGGAATGTCAATATCTTAGATTGTGCAAAAACTGTCCTTTTTCTTTAATTATTCATTTATAACATTTGCTTCCATCGTATTCATTAATTTTCCTTTTCGTCATTGGCATTAGTTTTATTTATTTTGTTTATGATAATTTCTTTTTCCGTACAGTTAACATGAAACGTCTTTTAGTCATTCAGTTTCAAGTAAATAGTGATGTAATGTGTTAAATATTCCCCATGCTTCCTAACATATATTCTATTGGTACTGTTTCCTATCCTACCTATTTAGCCAATAATCCAAATCACATCCATGAATCCATGACCAAGAAAATGTTCAAAACCGGAAGACTTCGAAACAATTTTTTTTTTTTTTTTTTTTTTTTTGAAGTTTGAAGCAGAAATGTACTTGACCAAGGGTAAAATGCGTTATGTTTGTATTTTCTACATACGGGACTGAGCTTGTTCTCTGGGTCAATTCTAAGTCATTTCATGTTTCCACCTAGGAGTTTTGATAGTGCTGTCTGCTACACGTGACAACCCTTAAAAGTGACAGCACTTCCTGGTTGCCTGACAGCATACCAGTCAAGATATATTTCATTATATATATATATATATATATATATATATATATATATATATTATATATATATATATATATATATATATATATATATATATATATATATATATATATATATATATATATATATATATATATATATATATATATATATATATATATATATATATATATATATATAATAAACATAATACTTGGTTGGCATGCAATGGAATATTGAAATGCATGTTTTGTCCTTTCTCATTGTGTCTACCCAGAAGACGGAACAATGTGAGTTTTTGGAACATTTGATTTAAAAAGCGAATTGTTTGCCAAATGTTAGCGACATTCAATTTAAAAGTTTCGTTTGCTAAGATTAAAAGTGCCGCCATGTCTTTCCCCGTAACATGAATACAATCTTAGAGGCGGGTAGTAAATATAATAAACTGCTAATAAGGAAGTGAAAACAAATTCGCGTTTCATTAAATATTCATTTTTTTTTTGTTTGAAAATCAAAAATATTTTTATATTTTAATTCGAGCGTATGAAATTTCAAAATAAATATAAATTAAGCTTAAATTTTGCTTTATGCTAATAAATCTTCGTCTGATATTAAGAGCAGTTAAATATCATGGATACGACATCACCAAGATCACATTTCTTGTAATACAAAATCTTGAGTTCGATTGAAATATTCATCCCATTTCTCTTCTTGGTAAGCTTTAGTAAGGTGTTTTGGTAACGCTTAATTGAAAGTTTAAGGCAATTTCTAACACATATATTGTCTACCGGTTAAATTCCCTTCCAGTAGAATTCTTCATAGATAGTGATCCATATTCATGTGTTGCAAGGGAGAAAACCTTGAAAACCCAAAATTTTTAAATCTCACAAATATTTTTTGTCAAGATAGAAATACACGTCTTTTCGAAGTTTTTACTACATTCATAGGAGAATAATCTGAAGATTTTTAAATGTTTATTGTAATTAATCAAATGAGGCATAGGAGAAGGTCATGATAATTTTTCATTTCACGGAATGGTGATGTTCAGAGTGAGAAGTCCTGAATGAAATATCAGAAACTGTAGAACAATGAGTTTTGTATTTCTGTCTTCTCCTAAGATATTTGTCAGATTTAAAAATTTTGGGTTTTCAGGGTTTTGTTCCTGGCAACACATGAATATGGACCATTATCTATGAGGAATTCTTCCAGAAGGGGTGTTTAACCGGTGGACATTAAAATGCGTTAGAAATAGCCTTGCACTTTCTATTAGGCGTTAACAAAACACCTTACCAAAGCTTACCATGAAGAGAAACGGGATGCATATTTCCCAGTAATGTGGTAGCGAACTCAAGACCTTCTATTCCAGGAAATGTGATCTTGGTGATGTCGTATCCACGATATTCAAATACTCTTAATATCAGACAATTATTTATTAGCATAAAACAAAATTTAAGTTTAATTTATATTTATTTTGAAATTTCATATATCTTGATTTATTATTCGGATTGAAGTATGGAAATTTTTTTGCTTCTCAAAATAAATAAATAATTCGAATATTTAATGAAACGCGAATTTATTTTTGCTTCCTTATTAGCAGTTTATTATATTTACTCCCCGCCTCTAAGATTGTATTCATGTTACGGGAAAAGACATGGCGGCACTTTTAATCTTAGCAGACAAACTTTTAAATTGAATATCGCTAACATTTGGCGAAGAATTCGCTTTTCAATCAAATGTTCCAAAAGCTCACATTGTTCCGTCCTCTGGGTAGACACAATGAGAAAGGACAGAACATGCATTTCATTATTCCATTGACAGCCAATAGGAATCTTTCTCTCTTGATTCGCCGAAGAATAGTATCGTCTGCTAGAGAAGAGAAGAATTGTCTTCATCTCCCTCTCCTCACATTCCTCCAAGAAGAGACAAAGTCGAAAAGAGAGAATTCCTCCCGTATAGAAGCTCATGGCTGCGAAAAGTTTCCTCTTGTTGGTGGGGAGGGTCGCGTGGGGGTGGCGCAATGGTATCGATGGCGGTCTAATAAAGAATACTTCGCACCATCCCTTATCTTGCATTGTCTCGTTTTCAGTTTAAATAGGTGTCGATTCTAATTCAAGAAGGAGGGAAGAGGGGGTCGTGAAAGAATTCTGAATTTGCAAGGATCGCGAAAGGGTGGTGTGGTTGAAAGGAGGGGGTGTCTGCTAATGGGTATTCACTGAATCAACGTGGATGACTGCCACTGCATTGTTGCTGTTCTGGGTTTGTGACAGGAGGGTGTGCTATTTGGCATTTTTGTGGGATATGAGCATTTTTCTTTTCTAGTGATGAATACCGAAGATAATTTTTCTTTTCTTTGGAGAAAGTTATAATGTTCTTTTTCCTGATTATAAATACTTTGAAAGCGTTATTGTTTCTAAGAACTACATTTATCTCTGTCGAATTCATTTTAAATTAAAATTTGCATGTAGCGAAATAACCAAAAATGTCACTTGATCTTTCTTGAATTTAAAAGAAACTCGGGTAATAATCTTTACGAAAGTTTTAAAGAATTGAAAAAATGTTACGCCTACATCAAGATTTTACTAAGAATATTTGTGAATATGTTTAATACTTTCCAAATGCCTTCAAAAGTTGTTTTTATAAATAATTCTTTTTAACTCGCATTCGAAATTAAATAAATTCAATTTAGTGTCAAAATTTTTTTTCTCAATCATTAAATATTTATAATTTTATGTACAAGGACTTGATTATTGGAAGCTTTAGGTGACTAGAAACTAACGCCATCTTTTGTGTGTTTATGATACCATTATATTTATTGTATATACCTGAAAATTAGCTTTCTGGTACTCTATCTAGGTAGGATTCTTGTCTTTTAATGTAAAAGTGCAATTTTTTTTTATAATCTAATGAGAAGTAAATGAACAGTCATGAACTCTCTATTTTTCGCTTTTTTTAAATTCAAATTTTTCTGAAACAGGTAGAATAGACTTTTTTAAATCTCAAAAGGAATCAATGGATTGGAAACACGCCAAGAATACACGATTAGGTAGAAATTTTATGAAAATTGTAATGGAATTTTAAAATTTCTTGTATTTAGATGATATATCAAATTCTCGTATAGAAATGGAGAAAACTAGGAAAAGCTAAAAAAACTTTTAGATTAGAAATAAGATATTTACAAATACGAAAAGAAGGAAAACAATTAATAAAAATATTAAAACCATAGTCTAAATTAGTAAATTTATGATAATTTTAACTTCTTTGGGGTGGTTGCTAAAATTGTGTTCTAAGGAATGAAAAGCTAAAAGTTAGATCTCAGTAGTATTCAACATTAAAAAATATTGTTTCACAAGAACAAGTATGAATATTTGGAGTGTTACTTTCAGTTTTCCAGGTTTTCTTCTTTGGCATAAAAAACTTAAAGTCATTATTTATGAAGAATGATCTCATTCTCGATTCTGAACCACCAATTCGATATCAAATGCACATGATTTTATTTAAAAAATTCATGGGTTCGATTCCCATCCCATTTGGGAATGTTTGCAGAATACATATTCTCTTTGGAATGCTTGGACCCGATGGAACTCTATTCCTTCAGTGTTACAAATATAATGACCATTAAATTTATCCTGGGCAGTTCAAAAAAAAAGAAGACTATTTTTCTGTTGTTCTATTAAAATATTACACATAAATCTAGCTATCATCATAATTAGTCTTTAAAAAATTTTTGATAAAGTTCATTTTTTAATTAAATTTTCTTTGAAGGATTTTACATACGATTGAAATATAAACATATTGTATAAATTTTTAATAAATACATACCTTTATTTTAACACTTTTAAACTAAATTCTATTCGAAAATGAATGAATGAATAATTTATTAAATTTTTAATATCTTATTATACTTTTTCATGTAATTAGCGTATGAACGAAATTTCATTAAATTCCACCCTCAGCGAAAGTGAAAAATCTAGTTTCGTTTTTCTGAAATTATCTTCCAAAGTCTGTGTATGAAATATTAATCCAATCTTCAATTTAAAAGAGATTCTCATTTGAAATGCAAATTTAACATTTCCAGTGGTGTTTGAATTTAATACAACTTTCCCATTTAACAATATTTTTAGTGTTGCCAAAAGCTGGAGAATTATAATGAGGATGCGCTTTCGAAACATAAACACCGCAGCTTTTGTTGTCACGTGATAATTGGATCGTTTTCGTCGACTACCCGTCGATGAAAAGGTTTTTGAGGTAAAAGTTTTCTTCCCAAACGAAACAATGTCTCACGTTTATAGAAATTTAAAATAACCGGCGGAAAACAAAACACCGCCCCCGCTTATGAACCTGACAACTCATTTGCAAGTTTGCTTTTTGATTTTTAGAGCAGTTGTTTGTGTATCTGTGGAGGAGATGTAATCCTTCATGTTTTGAAGATGAGTTTTCGAACATTATCGTTTGCTACGCACTATCGGGGATTATGATCGAAATGCATTGGTGTCGGGAATTTTGTTTTCATGAAACATCAAAGACAAAAGCGAACGCGACTTTATGTAAATGAGCCTTTTAAAAGGGCGTTGTTATTAAGTGTTGTACCTAGAATTTCTACTGTTTAAATTTTGTTTCAGCGGCGGATTTAACTTACTATTATCATAGTCTTCTAACGTGAATTTAATTCAATCGACAAATATATTTGTATATAGTTGCGACAATGGTAAGATTCTCATGAGAATTTTTAGAAGTATGAATTAAGTTTCGTTAAATAAATAATCTATGATTTAGTTTTATTTTTTTCTGTTTCTATTTAAAAATTTTGTTTCATATATAAATCATTATTTCTGCAGTATTTTTATTAGTAATATATTCATAAATCACTGTGGAGTTGAATAAAGGAAGTCACTTCCTTTGTAATACCTAAAGGTAACAAGATCGATCCTGATTCATCCGAAAACCGTCTGATATTTAAAGATTTATGTAGCATGAATCTTTCTTTGGCGTAGTGGATGAGAGTATGTTAGGTAGAGCTCTTAGTGTAGATGATTTCTGATTCTTTCCTGCCTTACACTGAATAGAAAGAGGTAAATATTTAGTTTCCACTTCCTGTATCTAAATGGATGTTAAAACTGGGTGTGGTCGTAGTGTCCTAAAAGTGAAATGATATCTCTGGGGTGGAAAACCAAATACTGGGGGTCTTCTGCTTTGTCCCTACTTCAAAATCACAGGCTCCACCCTGCTGCTTCTATCTTACTGGTAGAGACCAAATCAGGGCTAATTATAAGGAAGAATGCTATACCATTATAGTAGATCAAATTGCTTAATACAGCTGTACGGTTGGTTTGATTGCCAAAACTTTTTGTAAAAAATTTGAACATTCACTATGCCTCGGCGTTTGAAAAGAATTTTTTGTGTTGTAAATTGCATTCATGGGCTTGAGAAATTTATGAATATTCTCAAGCACTCCCATCAGCAAAAATGCTTGAAAAATCAGAAATACAACAAACATCTCATATTTGCGGGGCCTTACACTCTGAAGAGTGTATTTGCTTCATTACTTCACAATGATCCATAAAGTAATTTTATAGACACCTCATAATAGACCATTAAACAGCAAAAAGCTGTACCAAGGTATTTGAATATCAATTATGTATACTCTTCGTGCGAAAACTTTACAGATAATGAATTGTGTATTAATGTCGCAAAGAAGGAAACCTGAGAAACGTACAAGCAACATTCACTTTCGTTGGACATTGGTTGAAATCGAACATCGTATTCATTGCATTTAGACTTTATATAAGCTCTGAGATTTATTTGAAATACATTTACATATGATATCGGTTTTGAATTTAGTTCATATTCAAAAGTATGCACAACTATACTGCGAGCAGAAGAATAATAATACCACGTCTTATTGTTCTAATGAAATGGGATCGAACTCCTAGCCTTTGAATTTATTAGCTAAACCAACGGAATGACAGCCCATATGTGGACCAATGCCTATAGCGATAATATCTGTTTTCCTGACCGGCGACCTTTGGTGTGTGAAACATATGTTTCGGATGTGTGGTCAGTCTAACGCGAAACCCTCAGTCTAACGAAAAACCAGTTTCCAAGCATGCTTGGTACTCAGTTTATTGAAGTTGTGAAAGACGGAGTATGTGATTGGGACTCAGTTTACTGAAGTTATGAAAGACAGGGCATGCTTGGGACTCAAATCACAGAAATTATGAAAGACTGAGCATCTGCTTGGGACTCAGTTTATTGAAGTTATGAAAGACTGAGAATATGCTTGGGACTCAGTTTATTGAAGTTTTGAAAGACTAAGCATGTGCTTGGGACTCAGTTTACTGAAGTAATGAAAGACTGAGCCTGTGATTGGGACTCAGTTTACTGAAGTTATGAAAGACTAAGAATGTGCTTGGGACTCAGTTTACTGAAGTTATGAAAGACTGAGCATGTGCTTGGGACTCAATTTATTGAAGTTATGAAAGACCGAGCATGCTTGGGACTCAAATCACAGAAATTATGAAAGAGTGAGCCTGTTCTTGGGACTCAGTTTAATGAAGTTATGAAAGACTAAGTTGAGACCTTGCCCAACCCGAGGATCCTTTCAGTTTATATAATATTAATTTCGATTTCCTAATGTTCAGTAACTTGTGCATGGGAACTATCAACATTATATCTTAGCTACTTAGCGTGCAAACCGATGATTTTTCAATTCAAAGATAATATATTGTATCAATAAAAGCTTACACAGACACCTCTTTATTATTTCACTCGTAAATTATCCATTTCAGCCAAATGGATCATTTAAGAACAAAGTAATTATCTCACAGGGTTCATACAACACACATAAAATAATGATATTAACTAAATTAAACCTAATTAGACGCTCGAAAGAAAGAAAAAAAAACCGTAGCTTCCCAATCGAAATCGTCTCAGGTACTTAAATTTCCGGTATTTTCCGAGGAGAGGTGCGTGGGCGGATGCTCCACGTGACTTCCTCCGAGACATCCTAGAATGGAGGTAGATTGGAAGCGAAAGCAATTAGAGACCATTCCGAATGCTCACAGTGGCACGAATTCCCGAATGGAGTTATCACAGTCATTGCTGTCACTGCACAGTGCACGAAGGGGTGGTCGAAATTAGTCCAATTCAGTGATTGAATCTGCATGCGTTTGGGGAAGTTCGTCCTAGTTGAATGATCAGTCTCAGACGAGGTTTTCTTAAGCTCGCCGCCGGAATCGCTTGCGTTACAATGGGATTTTATTATACAGCTTTTGTGGCTTGTGTGGATTGGGAATACGCACAGAAAATTTCCGATAAACGAAGATTGAGGCGACTTTGAAGCTGGTTAATTGTTTTTGAAGTGGATTACTTTAACGAGGAATTACGGTTTATATTCCTTGTCTCAGAAATTGCATTTAATGGGTTTTATTTCAGTTGATAATCCCTTGTTAAGATTTTGGTTCGGGAAATTTTATTATAATAGTTGTCTTTTGCGTTTGATTATTTGATTTTGCATATACATTGACACCGTGTCGAGCTTGAAAGTAACAGTTGAATTGATGATTTCTTTAATTGATAAATTGATGATTGTTGTTGTTGAAATGCTATATAAAGTCTTCCTGGAATTTGCATGCATATTCGCGTAATTTGAAAAAAAGAACTTGTAAAATTCTCAAGCCTACCCTCCCCCGAGATCTCCAGAGCATTGTGGTAAAAAATTAATATTTGATGTGAAAGGTGACGGGTTTGAAACCTGACACTAATGATTAATAGGAGGTGAGTGTTGCATTCCGCATGCGCATCTGTCGGAGTGTGTGCTTGAGAGTTTTCCATTTTTCCTCCCTTAAGACATGGCCTACAGTTTGCGAATTCATCAACAAAAAAGCAGCTGTACTCTGTGAGTATTTAAGTGTTATACTCTAAACTTTGTCAGTTACACACCCATCATTTAACAGTGTCAAAATACTCACGTCCCATAAAAATAAAATTTACATTTGTTTGTTAAATTAGCTGGAACCGAATCTGAGTCCTTTCTTTCTAAAGAACACAGTTCTGCTTCATAATAACGATAGATTCTTTGTATCCATAATGATTTTGATTAAATAAATCTGGTACCTAATGCATATGTGCTAAATATTGTCTTTTACAAGCCATTCATGGGATCAAAGGTTTTATTACGTAATTTTTCTTGGCTCAATTTTAAAGATTGAGAGGAGGGTTTTGATAACTTAATTTTTCGTTGTGTATAAGAATGGTGTCCACTTTTGCATTAATCGCTCTCTCTATAACCTATATCTTTATTAATCGTGTATGATTTTCCTGACTGTAAGTATTTAAATCGATGATTATGATTTGCTTTGAAATGTTAACAATTTGAAGAAATGCGATCATTTTTTTAAAAATCTATCAAGAATGAAGAATTATATATTCTACTTGTTTTGTTCGGTATTTTAAGAAATAGTACGGATATTTAAATAAATAATTAAGTAATGATTGTAGTTGCATATATTTTTAACATCTTCAGAATATAGTATTATCTATTATATTTCTGACAGTATTCCAAAAAAAAAATATATTTTTTTAGATGAATTGAAAAAAAATGGGCAAAACTAACTATCGGTATTAGCGTTACCTGGGATTTCAACCCAGACTTTGCAATTTTAGACACAAATTATTAAATAGTGTATCAGAGAGAAAGAGAGAGAGTTTGTTAGAAATATAAATGGAAATTTACTTCTTCATATATATAAAGTTTACGCTTCTGCTTTTTTTCAATTCTATAGAAATTTAATGATATATAAAGATAATTATCAGCAAATAATTTTTATTAATTTAGTTGTTCTCTCTCTATAAATTTCTTCCTCACACAATTATAATATAATACATTAGATTGTTCTATGTATAACCGCGTCGCGAACACCTCGATGGGCTGTTCATATTAAGTATTTTTATAACCAAAGACCATATTTACTTCTCCAGAAAACTCCCAAGTACCGACCCCATGCTTCGGGTATTTCTAGAGCAGAAGCACCACAATCACCAGTCTTTGTTTAGTTGTGGCTGGGATTGAACCTGATACCTTTCGTTGCGCAAAAAGTAGTCCTATCACCAGGCTATAGTGAGCTTTTCTGTGTATATAACTTATTTATATTTATTAAATGTTTGTAAAATCATATACTTCTTGCTATATAAATCATTCCATGAAATTAAGTATTAAAAATAATTTCTCACTAATGATTTTTAAAATGCTTTTAATTTGTTTTCCTTCACAGTCTCAGTCATTTTGCAGAAACATCGATTTAATATTTATTTCCAGAAGAGAGATTACTTTATCCCCTCTAAAAGCGAAATTATTTAATAATGAACTGGAACGAGCGAAAACAAAAATAATATACGTAACTTAATAATTATATTATTGAATTCTACTCGAAAACATTTTCATACTTTTAAAGAAATAAAACGTTTAAAATACCTGTTCAAATCGCTTTATAATATCGCTTGGATTATTTCTACCTACGCAAGTTTGAAATTTTTTAAATAAATACTCTTTGAAAAACACTCAAGGGAATTTAAAAGATGGATATTATAAGGAAAAAGGAAGAGAATATTATTTACAAAATGTAAAATGATATTATTTGTTATTCAAGTTTAAAATTTTATCACATATTTGAATATTATGCATTTATTTCTCTTGATAAAAATTATCGTTTCCAGCATTCAGTGAAATTAGAACTCAATTTGGAGAAATAAAATTATGGAGCAAAATGGTAACTTTAAAAGCGTAATTTTTACCTTATTTTACACAATTTTAATTCGTGTTGCAAATATTTTAATAAATTTCAAATTTCAAATCAATTATTTCCAAATTTTATGAAATAAATTTACAATATGTGCCCATTTGTGTTTAAACTAAAATGTATATGATTGAAAATGTTGAAAAATATTAAATAGTTCTTAATTTTAAGTTAACAGAAACGAACCCATATTTTTCTGTTTTTACTTTAATGATATAGTTTTTCCTTTTTAATGGGCCCTTTTACATTTTTGAAACAGGTTTTTGATTCGATACTTACAGAAATGTGTTTATAATGTATGAAACGGCATAAAAATTTAGCATGTCCTGAAAGACATGTTTGAAATTTATCGTTTGCTTTTAGTTTTACCGATTAATTAATTTATATGGTCTATTCATTCTCTATCTCATTTATACTTAATGGATAAATTTATGTTGCATGGGATAAAATTCCGAGAGAATTTTTCTCTGCGTGTGCTCAGGAAATTTCCGAATTTACATTTTACTTTCATGAATACAACTCACATTGAAACCTGGAAAACATTACAAAGAATATATTCAAATGCTTAGAAACAATTTTCATGTGATATCAAAATATTTGGAAATTATTTGTTCAGTTATTTCTTTCTTATATTATTTAAATGTAACATTTGTGATTTGCCTTTCATTTTATTTCATTCCTTAATCTTGGTATATTTTTCAAACAATAGTATTTTTTTCTTTATTTAGAATAAAAACATACCTTGTCCGCGTGTTAAAAGTTGCATCGTCAAAAAATGAAAAAAAAAAGTTTATAATATGCACAAAACTCATTTTTAGCATTTATTTTTTTTTTAACTTTCAGCTTCAACATAACCTTCATCAAATTAATAATTCACCTGCTTGTTATTGTGTCTGAGCCATTTTACATAATAACTGCTTGTTTTAAAGATTTAAACTTTGAATTTCTTAAAAAAAAGTCATTATATTTTCAACGTCAGTTAAAAGTAAGTTGCCTAACTAGCTATCTAATAACTATAATTATTCTTTGACATTCTAGTGTTTTTCATGATATTTTTTTTTAAAAAAACACTATGATTTATAATTTCATATTTGCAGAAGTGTCTTCATCTTTTCTTTTTGAATGTTTAGGAATAATTTATATATATAGGAAAGAAAATATCAAAAAAAAAAATGATTAAAACTTAAAAATGGAACAATTTTCTATTTTTTTCCCTTTGCTTCTCATAGCTATATTTTCTACTCGCCATTTAACATGATTTCTTAAGGGAGGGTTAAGCATTCCAAGGTGGCAGAAATAGGAAAAAAATAGATGTCATCTCTGGTGTCACCGCTTTGTCACTGTCTGTTTATTCCTCCTATTTAGTGTAGAAAGAGATACGGCACGGTTACGGGGGAAAGTAAGGAATAGGGGGTTATTGCGCGAGTTAATCCAGCAGACGACATCTATTTTATTTTCTCTCTCTCTCTCTCTTTTTTTCCCCCTTCTCGTTTGCTTGACATTTTGCGCTGACTTATTTTTTCTTTGTTCTTTTCGCAGCCACTTGAGCAATTCGAGAAAAAAAGCATTTTTTTTCCTAGTTCACAATTGTACCCTTATTTTCTGAATTAATTTGAATTTGTTCAAGTGTTCAAAGAACTACTATTTTCCACAGTTAAATATCAATATACGTATATAAATAAATAAGTTTATTAGAGAATTTTGTCACCAACATTTGGTAGTTTCAATTTAAATATTTATTAAACATTTTTAGTGCATTATCATAAATGTGTTGTTAACAAGATAATAAAAACCATGATAAAATGACATTTTTCATTGTTCTTTGTATAAGTTGTATAATAATACAACCCACCTTTTATAAATAGTTATGTATATATTCTCATAATATTTTAATAATTGATTTTATTAAGATTCTATAAATTTCTGATTTTTTCTTCAAAAACATAAAACGTCGAACCTTACGGACTTTAAGAAACACCAAATTGTTGGGGAAACCGATAAGTGTTGGGACTTAGTAGTATTGCTTCGTGCTCCCAAGACACAATCCCGAGGTTCGATCCTCATTCTAGACAAGGTCAATTCAGCCTTTCATCCATTCAGTAGGTCGATAAACTGAGTACCAAGCATCTTTGGGAACTAAACACTGGGGGTTTTCGTTTTAGACTAACAACCAAACCGGAAATACCTTTCGCAGTCTAGTGTCCTCGGTCAGGAAAACAGATATGGGCACTTTAGGTTTTGGCCCACTTAGGGCTGTCATACCACGGATTTAGTTTCAAACTGCATGAGCCCACCTAGTTTTATCAATTGCGATGGAAACAAAGCAACACTTACGCGCTTCTGGAGACATGTGGTGTCTAAAAAACATGACAGAATACACATTGCGTCGCCAGACATGTTCGGCAAAGCAAAATAGGTAACGAAAAGAGAACCTCAGTGAAACAGATCGATGAATATTGAAACGGATTGTAGTATCTAAAAAAACGAACAACTGCAGCAAAAGTGACCATTAAGCTCGTCCTGAATCTAAATTCTCCAATGTATGTGCTTGCAGTTAGAAGGTTGTTTCTAAACAGGGCATTTGTGGAAAAACTGCGACGTTTCACAGATGATTATGCCCAATGTCTAATCATGCCACACTCATAAAACCTGGTCGGTTGAGAAGTGGAAGATGTTATATGGTCTCTCAAATCATTCATCTATATCTTCCCTACAACAGAAAAGATACACATTAGGAGGTCACCTGCACAAGTGATAGTCTGTCAAGAACGGAGGTGGATCTGTCATGATGTAGACAGACGTGTTGGGGGTTTTCTTCTGGGGCAATCGTAATCTGTAAAAGGAAAGATACTTAGAAAGAAGTATTAGCTGGGACTAGGTGTATCCTATAACGTAAATTTTACTTCTTACTACGATAGCGTACCTGTTCATTCAGCAAGACTTATCCAATCATGGCTTGATGAATAACACATGGACGAACTACCTTGGCCCAAAGCCACCCTACCTCAATATAATATAACTTTTATGGTCTATTTTAGGTTATTTGACACGGAATGGATATCTATCACCAGAATTTTCCCTCGAACTTTCACATTCCATTAAGATTTGGGAAAGTACAATAATCCTCTAGCACTGAATTCAGCACTTGTATGAATCGATTCCTAAGAGAATCCACACTATAGTATATAAAAAAAGTGATTTTACACTATACTAATAAAGAATTCCTTAAAAATCGAAAGTGCTTCCATTATTTTGACAAACACTTGTATTTGATTTTAGTAACACATATCGAATCTTAAAATCATCCTATGATTACGAGTTTTGCATTTAGTACCAAATTACAATACACGTGTGTGTATTTATGTGTGTATACATATGATTAAAAGTCACCATTCAATAAAATTTGATAATTTTGATGATTTTCGTCAAAATTTCAATAATTTTTTGGTAATCTTTGAACCATTTATCTTTTCAACCCTAACATGGCGTCCTGCGACTTGCTTTCGCTGACTAGAGTTAGATTTTATTTAGTTCCTCTACAGCCATATATAAATATCCATTATCATAATCAAAAGAGCTTAATATTATTTGTAAATTTAATTTATTAGTGCTATATATCTATTTTAAATATTAAAAATAAAAAATAAAAGGGAGCATATAAAATTTATAAATCTTTCCCATTTTTCTGGTCTGTTTTCTCATAACATTTCAGAAACGAAATTAATGATAATTTGATCAGAATCTTTCTCGTGTCTTAACTTAAAAATATCTTCTTTTGATCATCTTTGTTTATTTTTGTTTTTAGTTTACGGCCACTATATTATCGAGAGGGCTATCTCCACGTGAAACAGATTAAATTGGATTTGTTTCACTCTGAGAAAATTTATTCCATCATCAATAAAAGCAAACTGAAGAATCGCCCGCAACTAAGCCATTAACTACTCTTGTATTTACCTCATGTGAATTTTAATAGTTACACTAAGCCTTCATTTGTTAATCCTGATATGTGGCGCTGTTAATCTTAATTAAATAAGCATTATCCTTAATGATGGTTTAAATTGTGGTATGTGAATTTCTTGCAAGTGTAACACGAGGGTTAAAGTGCGCACTAGATGAACTCCAGTGTGAGGGTGGACTGTTGAAAATATTGGAAATGGAAATTTAAATGCTGAGTGGTGACGCGGGAACTTCTCCTAGGCAGACGAAATCTTTAATTATCGTGTAATGGCAGCGTTAATTACGGCACTTTGTGGTAATTGGATTACACTAAATACTCGCCCCTCCAACCTACCCCCCCTAGCTCCCTAAATTGCACCATTTTTGAGTGGTTATTAAACGGATTTTCATTTTATTTAAGGTCCCTCTTGAAACATTTGTTCTTGCATTTCGTTTCGGGAATAACTGCTCCTTAATGGGGTGGGTTTTAATTTGATATTTTAGAGTGATTTTGCTGATATAACCCTTGAGACTAGTGCGAATTTTTACTAGCAGAGATGTATATACATTTTGGATAACAAGTTGTTTCTCAGTTCTAATAGAACGAACTCAGTTTATTAAAAATTCTTTTATAACGAAATGTTTTCATATAATAGTCAATATTTGGTATTTTCACTTCCCATTTTATTAGAAACCCAACAAAAAGACATTGATATTAGTTTAATATAAGAGTGTTCCCTCTCTCTCTCTTTTAGTCTTCTGAAATTATTTCATTTTATTTATTACTTCAATGATGAAAAATAATTTATTATGTAATTTCAATAATTAAGAACATAATAATTTTGTTTCTTATGATGAATTCCATAATTAACAAATCAACTTTAAGGGCAATTTGACTAAACTTTATTTGTAAATACTCTCATTACTTATTAAATTATATCTTAGAAAAAAGAGATCAGTTGTTTCTTCGAAATAATGATGGCATAACAGTCTCTAATTATTTGGAATATAATAAATATTATTATATGAGTAATATTTTTCGAAAATTTTGATATTTTTCGCTTATTGTTTTGGTAGTATGAATATTGTTTAATAGATGCATTAAGCAACCTGAAACATTCAATATTTTTAATAATGTAATCTGCTCTCATACCTTCCAAAGTTTCCGTTTATGTATGCAAAAGAATGAATGTTAAAATTCAGAATATAGATAACTACCTGTTTCCGGTTGTAACATCTTCTATCATTTTTTTATAATTTATTTACAATATTTAAAATCATAATTTCACCACACATATTATAATTTGGATATTTCTTAAAGAATATCTTGTTTTCCATATAGCGTTGAAAATCTGTGAAAATATAAAAACATTATTATCTTTTTTTTAAAAAAAAAAAAATCACATGCTAAAATGCTAAATTAACAATTAAAGGAATTAATTCTTTGGTTTTCTGCTCAGTGTTTCATAGGTTTGAATCCAAATTTGGCCGTGAATAAAATTCGGAATTCACTTCAAAATGCAGATTTCTATATTTATATATATATATATATATAAAATGAAACTGAGATATTTAATAAATGATATATATATATATATTGTCATGAAATAACTTTCTGGTTACACTTAAAATGGAATTTAATTTCTAATATTTAAATTTAAATATGATAAAAATATCCTTCATTTCGTTAAAACTATTCCTGTGCTGATGGGACGAATTCATTGTTATAAATATTGAATAGTGTAGCATGAGAAATGTTAAAGGAATGTGTGTGCTTTTCTTTAATTCACATTTTGAAAATCTAATCAAAATGACCGTCATACAGAGTTTTTAAATATTAATTCAATTTAATGATGGAAAGAGTAATAGGTAAAATTTTGTTAAGTAATCCTGACTATGACTTGTTGACTTTTGTTATGAGTAATTGACATTTTTTATGTGATCATGACTATGACTAGCTGACTTTTTATGAGTAATTGACTTTTGTTATGTGATCATGACTATGACAAGTTGACTCTTGTTATGTGATCATGACTATGACAAGTTGCCTTTTGTTAAGTAATCCTGACTATGACTTGTTGACTTTTGTTATGGGTAATTGACATTTATTTATGTGATCATGACTATGACTAACTGACTTTTTATGAGTAATTGATTTTTGTTATGTGATCATGACTATGACAAGTTGACTTCTGTTAAGGGATCATGACTATGACTAGTTGACTCTTGTTATGTGATCATGACTATGACAAGTTGCCTTTTGTTAAGTAATCCTGACTATGACTTGTTGACTTTTGTTATGGGTAATTGACATTTTTTTATGTGATCATGACTATGACTAATGGACTTTTTTATGAGTAATTGACTTTTGTTATGTGATCATGACTATGACGAGTTGACTTCTGTTATGGGATCATGACTATGACTAGTTGACATTTGTTGTGAGTAATTGACTTTTGTTATGTTATCATGATTATGACTAGTTGACTCTTGTTATGTGATCATGACTATGACAAGTTGACTTTTGTTAAGTAATCCTGACTATGACTTGTTGACTTTTGTTAAAAGTAATTGACTCTTTTTATGTGATCATGACTATGACTAGATGATATTTTCATGAGTAATTTAGATTTATTATGTGATCATGACTATAAATCGGCAGTAAATGATGCGCCATTAATCATTAACTCTTTAATTATTTGGTACTATTAAATACAATGTTAAATATTGAAAAGGATAAGTCACGTAAAGTGAAGGATGTAAGCTCTATTTTTGACATCGTCATATTACTGTGATTATAAGTTAAGGTCATTTAGTGTGATTATAGTATTTAATCTGTTAATATAATATTGTCTTTCCAAGTCAAGTCCAACATCATCTTGATGTTGTGTGAAGACATAATTTTTCTAAAGAAGTATGTGCTATCATTTTATTGAGTTAAAATATACTTTATATAATAAGATCAGTAGAGGTTTAATAATCTACATCTTATATATAGTTTTAGGATATATATGGAATTATTTTAAGTCTTATGAGATTAACGTTTTGCTTTAAAAAATTTTTTCACAATAATAAATCATCAACGTATTTGAATCAGTTATCAGAATTTTTTTATGAATAGTTATTCATTATTATTTATTAATGCTAAAATTAAAAACGTGATGTGAAATAATCTATGAATTTGATATTCGAATAGAAAATATTTTCCAATGTTCGAGAAAATCGTGAATTCGTTTGTACCGTCCTAGAAATTTGATATTTTTTATACCACCATAGTTTTATTCATTCATTTTGAACTATTTCTCCTATTTTATTGTTCTTACTTCTTATGTGCAAATAATATTTGATTGAAAAGAATATTGGTGTTCGCTTAGTTGGTTTATCCACAATGGTCATATTTTTCACGAGAGAACCAACAAAAACAGCTTATTAAGAAATCCTCCCCTTTGTGGAATCGAACCTACAAACTAGTGGTTTTAAAGCCAAAATACTTATCACTCCTCTCCAAATCTAACTGAATGTTTAGAAATGCTTATAAATAAAATAATATCAAACTGATAGGCCTATAATTATAAATTTAAAATTTTAATCCTTGAACTTCCGTAAGTGAAGGAATGAGCCAGAGCAAGTCATCAAATTCTCTGACTCCTGAGAATGTAGTGATGTTAGGCACTAACTCACAGGGCGCGTAAATTTCTGTCTATTCCGGGAAAGGGGGACATGCTCAGCAGTCCAGAATGGGGGAGGGGGAGTAAATAAAATTTAGTTCAGAAAATCCTTTTATATTCCCTCTTCTCAGTAGCTCTGAATCGATAGGAATCGATTCTAGCCGCTCCCCCAGTCTTTCCCTGTTCCCGATTTTTCCCGATACATCCGCCCTCCTCTCCAGACTTGGGGTTCCATTTTCCGCGTGCACGAATTGCCTTTCTGCGGAGGGGGTCTTGAATGGATGTTTATCGATTTTAAATCCTGCTAACGACCTCTAAAAAAAGACGTGCTGTCATCATTGTGAGGTAAGGTTGATTTGCATTTTGGGAAGTTTCGAATCTTGTTTTGTCATCAAGCCCGTGTTAGCGGTAAGGGGGGTTTCCCGGATCAACGATGCACGACAGCAATCCCTTGTATTTCGGGAAAAACGGATGCATGATTATGTATAAGTATATATACGGAAATATAAAAGTGCATAACATATATATATATATATATTATATATATATATATATATATATATATGTGTGTGTGTGTGTGTGTGTGTGTAGGCATATACATGGGTTCCGTGTAGAATTGGATACCATTTAGTTTGGAGATAAAATTCAATTTCTAGTAACGTTACTATACAATAAAGTTTTTGCGTTGTGGCAACGACCATCTTGTTAGTCACGTCTTGGCGCCTATCTTAGCTTAAAAAAATCGCCAAAATATCAAAGGGTACTCGATCGTAAACTTTTACTACAACTCCACTGGTCATTTTAGGCATTAGTAACTCCTAATTTTTACCGCAAGTGATTGATAAAAGCCCGTAATGCAATCATAAAGAATATTTCGTATTCTACCAAGACACCTGTTGTTTACTGTAGTTGAGGCTTTTTGCAGTAACATGATCTGTAACACGTTTGATCTATGGAAGAGTTGATTCTAAAACCACTCCCCCCTGAACACTTAGACATCTCGGTAGTATTAGGGAAGTCTAGTCAGTGATTGTTAAAAATAGTGGATGGGAGGACTAATATCAGCAGTACAGCTTGCGATTATCTTCGCATATGATGCAAAAGGTATTTTATAAATTATTTATTTAAGCATCTGTCAAAGTGGCGGCATGGATGGGTAGGACGTTTTTCCTGGTCCAACTCAATCAAAGATCCATCGTGTTCGCTATTAGCGGCTGGAGCTCGTTAAATATATCGTGGTCGCAATATCCTCCATGTGGAATGATACCCTTGGGAGTGACAATCTAAATCTTAGAGTCTTTTGCTTGGTCCCTGCTTCTGTATCACCAGGACTCACTTTCGTGGCTACCATGGCACACCCACTATATGTCCCATTATATAAGGGGCCACCACTTCCCAATTTTTCAGTAATTTAGCATTGAAAGGGTGGGAAGTGGTGGCCCCTTATATAATAAGCCATTTTCTGCCTTTTAAGGTAGAAAATCCAATGGTTGGGAATTACACAACACCACATATTTACCTGCCTTATAAGTGAATTCCGATGCAGTATATCATGCTTTCAGCTTAAAGTTCATACCAGACGTATCAGACGTTGATATCTTGCAGAAAAGCCATTAGAATACCATGCGGTCAGGTAACCATTTGGAAATTCACTGTAACTTCCACCTCGCATTCTCTTGTAACACCGTAAATGATTTCGCGCAGTCATTACCCATGTTCCCGTTGCAATGTGGTACTAAGTATTTCGCGTCTGTAGCGTAACCCATTTGAAATCTCCCGTGTCTTTCCACTTCCTCCTCCACGCACGTGCGCATCCCTACCTGAGGGTCTTCCACCCCCACCGCCTAGGTAAGCACGCGCTATTAACTCCAACCGTTCATTCCCGCCTCACTTCACTCCCCCTTTCACATTCTCCGGAGAGAGAGAGAGAGGGGTTTTGCTCATTATTTCCAGGATATTCCCAGATCTTCCCCTTAATTGGACATTAAATTAATTTATTAATTTTTTTTATTATTATTATTCCTAGTTTCAAACCATAAAAGATGGAGCCCATCGAATCATATGAATTAAAGTGCGGTTATAGAAGAAAAGCAGTGAAAGAGCTTTTTAATAATAACAGTCATAAAAATGTGATGTGCTGTCAATAAAAGGTTAATCATCGAAATTGTAATAACTTTATCCTACCGCATATGGAAAAATATTTTGTTTTTAAATATGATTATTTTTACTTATTTTCGGTAGAGTAAATATTTTAGTGCTTCTTAGTGATGAAAACAAAGTTTTTAAAAAATATTGGATTATCTTTATATTTCAAGTACGGTGATTGATACTATCTTTAAGAACATGGATAAGAAACTCTTACAGCCTTCCCCAAATAGTTACTTACGGTTACACTCCAAGCTTAAATGTCAACAGTGAGACTAGTTAATCGGAATTAGTAAGATATATCCCCCCGTAGGCAACCTTGGCGACTTTTTTACGTCGCCTAGGAATTCTAACACTGTTGTCACTTAAAATAAACCATATATATGACTCTAAACATGAGAAGTAACCAAACCTGGCAATGAAAAATATTAAGAAAAAATTGAATTGGCAACACCAACAGGCAAACCGGAAACAGTATAATCAAAACAAAGAACTTCAGATTTGGCGAGAAATCTTTTGGGGTCAGATATATCATACTTATAACTGTTAATCTTAGATGTTTTGCACAAAATATATCTACTTAACAGATGATTGTGGAAATAATCAGCTGTTGTTGTTCTCGTGTGCTAGCTAGGCTGGCAAATTGGGGTGCGCTGCTCCACTTTTCCAACTGAACCTTTTTGGTGTGGAGTCCGACTTCTTTAGTACACACACATGCCATGGGGACCCGTTTATAGGGTAGGCAACCATTCAAACACAAGGAAAGGACAAAGACAGGATAGAGAGAGAGAAAGTACATCCATGTCTGAAACGGGATTAGAAACCAGGACCTCCATATCCGTAGACAAGTTGGCTGGCTCAGCTGTTAAGTAGGCATATTTAAAGCAAAATATCAATGTTAGGTTCTTATTGAAGAATATGGTATATAATACTAAGAATTTCATTGTTTAGTTCTATGTTACTCGTTGTCTGTGCATTCATTCTTAACAGTATCATAATGACTACCGAAATCCATTCTTGTATGTATAAATACAATTTCCATTATTTTTTATGTTTTCATCTTTTATTTTAGTCTATATAAAAAGTCTACATTTTAGTCTATAAAAAAGAGAGTTTTTTTAGCAATTTGTTTGGCATTTTTTTTAATTATTCCTGATTGAAATAATTATTCAATAAACAATTACTCAAAATGTCTTTTTTTTTAACCAAAATGGTTGATAGTATGAACTATTGAAATAATTATTGTCTTTATAATTCAAAAATAAATAAAAAAATTCTATAAATCATTGTGTATACAAATAAAAACAGTACACTGTATAATTTTCGTGCAATTTTTATTTCTATAATTTAATGTATTATTTATTACAAAAATTAATTTTAACATACTGATTGGCATTAATGGATTTTGTTAATTTGTTGCTTAGTAAAGGTTCTTTGTTTTCAACACCACAACAATTGCTTTTACGATTTTATCGTTTATATATGTAAATATATTCACAATGGAATTCCTCCTTTTGTTTTCCTTAATCTTTAATTTCATTTGTTACTTAAAGATTCATTGCCTGAAAATGTTTTTCTAATTGTCTACATATTTTTGGTTGTATCTATAGATCATAAAAGAAAGTTATTTTCATCTCAGAAGACGCTTTAAGTATTCCCTATACGCAATTATAATCTAGTGAAACGATCTCTCCTTAAACGAGAAATAACTTTGTTACAATATAAAATTTGCAACAAACTCACATTTTTTCGCTTAACTTTGTTTTTGTCCATAAGTCGTGAATACTTTTCGGGTTTGGTGTAAAAATGGGCATCACTTGGATTGGCAAAAAATTTTAATAAATTTTAGTGATAAAATTTAATTTCTGGTAAGCCTTGTATTTCCAGTGCTGAACTAACATAATTTTAGGGTTGCCATTTTGTTATTTACCTTTTGGTGCATGTCTTGGTTTCAAAAATATCGCCAAAAGTCAAGGGGTACAACTCTTTCACCTACTTTTCTAACTCTGATTCTGAAAGAATTTCACACAAATCTTATTTATTATAAATTTTCAAGCCTCCTTTTTTTTGCTTACCATATTTGGTACTGTGAAGAAGATAATCTAATAGATTGATCATTGTGGAGAATATGAATTTTCACAGCGTCTTTCTATCTTTTGTGAGGACTTTTTACAGGTAGTGGTCCAAAAAAGAGTGTTGCAAAGGAAGAATATCAGGAAAATTCTTAAGCAAAGAGACCAAAATTTTTTTTATTTCATCCCTGTCATTGTTAAACAGCGGAAAATAAATTTTTTGTTACTGGTTTCTCTATTTGTATCTTTCGATGTAGTTACTCGGATTTGGTTTAATTTGTTTGTCGCCCGACAATCACTTTTTTGCATATGAGAGCTGATTAGTCCGGGATTCTGAACCGCTATAAATATGCAACCCCAATATAGATGCTCTGAATTTACTCTTTGTGAATATGCTTTATAATAGATTTATTAATGCAGTGGTGGGGATGGGACAAGAAGTATAGGTTTTAAGTTGAATTGTTGGCTTTTTTCCTTGACCCTGGTTCACATTAATGAGATAAGTTAGATTCGATTAGTGACATTGCGTCCCCGTAAAATGAAAATATATATAACCTGAAATAAATCTATCGCAGAAAAGCTCTTTGAGAGGCACGTTCTGGCCCATTGATAAGGTAAGTGAGAGTGAAAGGCCCCTCGTAAGACCCCAACAACCCTTAAGCAACCAGAGGTAAATGATGCCCTTCTATCAGCCTTGGGGGGGGGATGCTTGAGAATTTTTGAAGTTTATCATTTTGGTGCATAAATGCACCCCACTATTTAAAATAATCAATCGAAAATTCGGCGATTATATTTTTTTTTCAATGAGCCTATTCCGTTAGGCAATTTATATCATGGTGTGAAAAATAACTGTTCTTGTGGAACAAATAAATATAATATAGGATAAATATAAAGTTTACTTTACCAAAAGCCATAAACTTCACTAATCAATGTCATTTAAAATACAAAGCATTTACACTTATTATGATTTTCTGGTTATTTATTACCTGAAAGTAAATATCTCAAAGCATACAGTTATATATGAATACACTTATATAAATAATAAATTAAATTGTGAAATTCTCCCTTGTAAAACTTTCTATTATATTATTTAGGAATACGTTCTTCTCTTTTCTGAAGAAATTTACTATATTTCAATATAATTTTCTTCATTAATAAGTATTAACCTAAAAAAAGATCTATTAAATCACCATACATTTTTGCAATTTGACCATCTCCCCTATTTCGTGCATTAGTTAGACTCTACGCCTGCATCTGACTACATTTTGCGGCCAATTAATAATAGAGCCTAATGAAGAAATCGTGCTTGGGTCCGTTATGGGCAACCCCCACCATTGTGCCCTCTCCACTCCCTCTCCCCTAAACACTCCCTTGTGGTTTATTTTAAATCCAACACTCATACCAACTCCATGCTTTCCTGAGAATTCGCACACCCCCCTTCTAATCTGACGATTGTTTCGTGTATTTTCTGCTGAATCTTGCCCTCAAATAGCAAAAGAATACTCGCGACGCCCAAGGAGAAGTCATTAGGTAAAATATTTCCCGGAGTTAGGTACCTCTTCTATATATAAACTATAGAAATTCTTTGCAATTGCTTTGATGGATTTTTAGTCAGGTTTCTGTTAAATCTAATTAGGCAAAGTGAAACTAAGCACGATACTTGCAAATTAACGTTTTTTTTTCTTATTGCATGTAACTTCTTATTGAAAGGCACTTATTTTCTAATTTAGAATAACTCGGATAACTTCTTTAGTAGTTAATTGTATAGATTTCTTCTCCATTAAGTTCGAAGGTGTTTCGATTCAGTGCAATGTATCAAAAGCTTATATCGATTGAATATAGTTTAGAATAATTTAGATAACTTTTTAGTTGTTAACTATATTGATTTCTTCTCTGTGAAAGTCAAAAGGTGTATCGATTATAAAGTATCGTGGATGAAAATGTTATATCGATGGAATAACGCTCAGATTAATTTGGATAATTGTTATAGTTAATTATATTTTTTCTCTAAAGTTTGAAGAATATACTAATTAGTGAATGCATTATATCGAAAGGATATTATTATATAGATTGAATGTAACTAAGATAACTTATTTTTGCTCGTTTGAAAATTCAATTATCACTTTTTGTACTATAAAGCTTATACAACCTGAAACTATAGCTTAAAATATGTTCTGAAATGAGAAATATCCATGTTTGAGGTGAGAATCAAACCTATGAACTGAATATCTGGATAACTACTTTATGTAACTGTTAAAAACACTGAATTTTTGGTTCATAAATTTTGAATCACACATCGATTATGAAATGCATTGTTTTGAATGCTATATATCGATTTAATATAACTCAGAATAATTGTAACTGAAACTTTAATCATGCAGCACTTCTTAATTTTTAAAAGTTAAAACGAACATGAGCTTGAAGCTGAGCAGTTAGCGGTCTGTTTTAGGTGCTGGTTCCAAAGCTATTGAGTTCGATTCCCACTTTGAGCATGAATGTTTGTTACTATTCATTGTTTACTTTAAGCTCTAAGTACCAGTTGGTTATGCTATCATAAGGGAAAATGCGGCAAATAAATACCAAATAAACTTGATTGTATAATGTATTGGATGGAAACATTTCGTGAATCGATTAAATATAATCTAGGTTAACTTGAATGAATTTTGCAGGTGTCAATTATTGTTAGGGATTGTTATTTATCTAAAAATATAAAAGCCGGTTTCGTGTCTTCGAGTTATTGCTTTTATATACAGTGTTTATGGGCTATAGATGTATAGTTAAACTAAAAGATTATAGGCAATAAATGATTGGACATTAATAATGTAAGTTTCGTTAATATAAGTTTCTTTTTAAAGAAATTTGTTGCAGCCGGAATTTTTTCATGTGTTAAATAATATTAAATTATGTTGATAATAATATTTATTATTAATACATTCTCTTATGCATATAAGAGAATGTATTAATAATTATTATTTATATGTATTCAGAGTAAATATCTCACCATGAAAATGTGTTTTGCATTCAGAATTTGATTTATAATCCTAATTTTGCTCTTTCAGAATTATATACTATATAAGCGCAATTATTAATTTAATTTGCGTTACATTTGTTCTTAAATGAAATTCATAGATAAGTTTGTTGTATCCGGAGTCTAACTTGTTTATTAATAATTTAGCTTTAGTGCTAAATGAATGCATTATGAATTCAAATAGAAATTCCCTCGGATATGATTCAACACGCCACTAAAAACTTTAACATTGAAATGTTTTTAAATCTTGGGGCGGTGGGGGTACCAAGCCAGGTTCGGGGGTTTTGATGCGGTTCATTATTACATTCATTACCTCCCTCGCTGTGCCCGCATAATAAATGGGACGATACCCGAAGAGCGACCGTTTTATCTCCTCCACCCACGTGCAACATCCCACTCCCTCCTTCCTCCTCCAGGCCCCACCTTCCTCACCCCTTAATCCCCACCCCATTCAGTAACTCTGGAGAGTCAATTTGTTAAAACATTTCCGTCAACTTGGTATCCTTGTGTCAAAACGACTATCATTTTTAACACCTTTTTGTTTTCAGAAGCAGCGGTGGGGGTGGGATAAGAGGATTCCACTTCTGTCTCTGTATCGTTTGCTTGTTTGCATTGTAGGGATAGGTGTGGACCTTTTGTGCTTTCGAAGGGTAGGATCAGCTGCCGACAAAGAGAAGTTTTGTTCCTCTGATTCATCCTTTTCTTCTGTGTCAGCCACCCCTCCCCCTCTTATTCGACACTCTTGCTCTTCTCTGATTCATCATTTCGCATTTGTTGAGGGAGGTGGGGGTGCATCTTTTAATGAATACACGTTTGGAACATTCACACCATCTCCTACAGAAATATTTAATGATTTTTAAGTTTCGGAACTCATTATTTCCTTCCGATTCTAAGGATACCAAGGATATCCATTAGAAGAGTTATAATGGTAAAACGAATCTACCAGAAATTCTATAACTGTGACCGAATCGTTTGTTACGATAAAATTTTTTTTAAACAACTTAGATTCCATATCAATTTATATAAAATGTCATATATTTTTCATGCAATAATTTCGTATTATAAACTAGTCTTTGGTATACATTTTTTATCATTATTAGACATAAGTTCTTTGAAAAGAGTTGCTGATTTTTATATATAATAAAAAACTAACTCAATAGAATAAAGTCTACTTACTAGGATATTTTATTTAATAATGTATTATGTTTTAAAAACAGTAAATTTTTTTCAATATTTTATTTTGAGTTTGTAATTTTTTTAGCTTTTAAATTTTAGAAAGTTAAGAATCTAGAAAAAAAAGAGCGATAATGAAAAACTGTGTTAATCAGCAATTTACAAAAGCTTTATTTTTACACTAAAATTCATAAAAGAGTAAATTTTCCATTAATCATTTAAGCGTTTTTAAAAGCAAATTATTTATAAGGGCATTTTTATATAATATCATTCAAAATTTACTTCATATGAAAAACTATTTTTCTTGAAGGTAAACAAAAAATAGGAACAATAAGTGAAATTGTTAAGAGATAAAGGAGTGTATTGAGACTGTTTACTATTAAGTACAATTTATGAAAATGTTTAACTTAAAGATTGGAAAATGTGCATTCACAAAATTTGTTTACAGACGATGACTTGCTATATTATTTTACGAAAATATTATTGACATTATTTTAGTGGGCATTTTTTGATTCGTTGACGTTTAACATTGAGGAATATATACTCTAAAAAAAGCAACATAGGCTATACTGTAAACTATATGCACATAAATCGTATCGATAATATCGTTTATTCTTATCTTGCCACTCACTTTGATTACGATAAATAGCACTACTTTTGTGACATCACGAAAGATAAATTTTTGACAATGCAACTCTGTTCATTGAATTTATGTAACTAAGAAATGATTTTAATAATGAATAAATAAATGGATGTAAACACACACTAGCCGTTATAAATGTTATGCCTATTTTTTAGTATACTAATTTTGCTTAGACTGTGCCAGCTCGGATGTTGACTTTGTTATGTTACTCTGACACAAAAGAATAAGATAAAAAAAATTATTTATTAAATGACTACTGAAGAAGAAACAATAATATAGAGAAGATTGATGCGTCATAATTTGTTGATAAAATAATTAAAATAATATTAGAATCATTTTGGTTTATGCAATCTATTTTAAAATAAGTTACATAAAATTTTATATTCGCTTCATACAACTTGTTCTCAAATACCAAACAGTAATATTGTTACTACACAGAAATGCATAAGTTAGTACCTGTCGTTGGATTTAATTTATTAAACTCTGAATTATATATGTATGTGTGTGGTTGAGCTAATATCAATCATTAATAAGCATTTAAATTAAGATTAACTGATGTGTGAAACATAAATTCACTATTATATTCCTTTATTAGTAAATTATATGCATTAATGTACATATATATATATATATATATATATATATATATATATATATATATATGAGTCATTTTTACATTGCATATTATTAAGGAAGTCAACTGAAATTCTTAATATTTAGTTGATTTGTAAGCTTAACCTGAGTTTGTTTTATTGTGTATTATTTAAGATATTTGAAATTATGAGCGATTGGTTGTATATTAAGATGTCGTAATCATAATTTGTCTGTAAACAATTTTTTACAACGCAACAACACGTTACTCTCAGTCGTCGCTAAATGAAGTGAATTAATGAAATCTCTTATCTTGCCTGCAGGAAAAATTGTCATACTCGCTTCTTAAAAAAAATAATAACTAAATTCTAAGAAAAATGTTTTCTTTCTCAAAACGACTCCAAACTAATCTAATCTAACTTAAACATAATCAGATTTCACTCCCAGTAGAAGACTGACGTTAATTAGATAAAAGATAATTCTTTAATCTCTCAATCTTTTTTTCCTCAGAATTCTTAGAAAATGAAATAAAAAAAAAATGAAGGGTCACCCAGTTCTTTTCGAACAAGGAATGGGTGACTAGAGAACCAAGTTCTGTACCTTCCCATCCCAGAAGAGAAGGATGAAGTGAGATCGATGGTTCCTATTATTTGTGTCACCAGATGGCGCTCCTAATGAACGATGGTCTCCGATGGGAATGAACACGAAATCCATCATGTAGAATAGGGGACACCTCCACCGTCCTCGTCGTTCTTGTCGTGCATTCCACTCCCTTGGACAATGGCTTTTCGTCGGTGATTCCCAATTCATAAATTTATGGCTTTCATTTCCTTCGTTTAAATTTAGGATAATCGGAGATTAGGCTTTAGAATGTATGGGGCTTTAACGTATCCTAAACGGGGTAATTAAATTATCTATCAAGACATTGAAATACCATAACTAGATTTTGAAATAGCCTTTAACTCAATATTCATTAATTGACTATGGTGAGAAAATAGTTTTTCAGAGAAGTGTGCAGAAAAATTGTGAATTTATAAGTTGCCAAAATCACAATGTTATTAACTATATTTTTCTTACATTATGTCTTGTACAGTGGAACACCAATTATCGGAATCAGTTAGGGTCGGACCTTATTCAATAGTCCATTTTAATTAACTATTGTATGCTGAGAATGGAAGAAACTATTTAGTTTTTAGGAAAAATAATTTAATGGGAAAAAGCAATACCTTTACATGTTTACAAGTGCTGCACATTAACAATGTGCAGCACTTGTAAACATGTACAGTGCTGCACATTAATACTGTATATATGCAAGTGCTGCACATTAATACAGTATGTATGTACAGTGCTGCACATTAATACTGTATATATGCACAGTGCTGCACATTAATACTGTATATATGCACAGTGCTGCACATTAATACAGTATGTATGCACAGTGCTGCACATTAACACAGTAAGTATGCACAGTGCTGCACATTTATGCAGCATGTATGTATAGTGCTGCACATTTATGCAGCATGTATATACAGTGTTGCACATTAATATAGTATGTATGTACAGTGCTGCAAATTAATATAGTATGTATGTACAGTGCTGCAAATTAATACAGTATGTATGTATAGTGCTGCACATTAATACAGCATGTATGTAAAGTGCTGCACATTAATATAACATGTATGTACAGTGCTGCACATTAATATAGTATGTAAGTACAGTGCTGTAAATGAAAGTCATTGCTCACTGAACATCTCGGTCAGAGTAAGGTGTTTCACTGCCTTCATCCGTTTTCGGGCAGCCAAGTCGCGCATCAGTTTGACAAAGAGAATTTGCATGCAGTCACACTCGGGCTGACACTCCATCCACTTCAAAGCAGTTTTAAAACAGGCAAACCCTCCACTAGCTGATGGTCCTGTGTCAACTTCAACTCAGACCTTATGGTTATTTTCTTAATCAACACTTTCAATAAGTTTACCATCCTTTGCAACTTGAAATGCAGTATCTGACTCATAATCCTTCCTCTCCTATACCTTCATCACTTACTTCTGAATTTTTAAAAAGAACGTTTTTGGATTCGCCAAGTGACTCGATTTCCTTCTCATATCTTTCTTTTTTCTTGAGCTTTTCCCTTCTTCACACATTTCGTTTCTTCTTCAGTTTACTTTTTCTGAAATTCTGAAAACGCTTCCCATAATCAGTGATTCGGATAAACGGAATTCGGGCAATTGGAGTTCTACTTCAATACCCTTCAAAACCTTTTATTGTGATCATCCATTTTCTTTATAATGGCAGATGCACATCATTCCCCTAGTAAAATGTATATCTTGGTTCACATATTTAAGCATTTGAATATAAAATTGAATTATTAACCTCGTATCTTCATTTTACTGTCACTGAAACACCATTAATTAAACATAAAACATATTACTAATAAAATACATTGAACGAACAATTGTTGGTTTTATTAATGATAAAATTAAAAAGTACGATGTATCACAGTTTAAGGAAACTATCCCAAATGACATACTTTTCATATTAAAAAGCTTGAAAATATGAGAATCTAGACTCGTGATAAAAGTAGCGGCATTTAATCATAAAATATTATGGCATTTAAAATAGGTTTATTTATTTTCTAAGAAAATGAAAGTTATTTAGATTAATATAAAATCAGTCCTTTGATGCAATAAAAACATCAAAATTTATCAAAATTCTCATTACATTGTTATTATTTTTATACATTAAATAAATTTATTGATAGAATAATCATTTTTTACTGATATTAATATGATTGCATTTTCAAACAAGATAACGATGATACACTCATGCAATCTAAGCTAGTATAATGACACTATTTTCGAAAAGTGAGCATTAAAATTGCTTCTTTTGACAGAGGAATATAATATTATAAGATTTCATATCATTACCACTGAGATATTTATTTTAAAATATTTCGAAGTTAAAAAAGATGGAGTTTTATTTTGCAATTAATATAATCATTTGGTAAAGTATAAATTTTAAAAAAATGAGAAAAAAAAAACTCTGTTACTACGTTTTTGCTGCAACACCCAAAAATGTCGCTCATTCTAGACAAACATTTCCAACTCACATCTTAATCGTAAGAAGGCGTCGAAAATATTTTTCCATTAGGATTTATCTCTAATAGATGGAGCTGTCATCGCTAAATACATTTTGATTCCACATTAATGGATGGTAGCTGATAAAGAAAAGAATTCGTAATGACGCTCTTCAAACAAAACTTCTCTCATTTTCCGGCGCAATCATTTTAAACTCTTTGTTCTGAGGTAAAATGGAAAATTTCATCTTTTTCTTCAGTTGACGCATTTAACTTAACTATTCGATTATTCTACTTTAAATGCAAAATTGAATTTTGATGTTTCTTAACTATTTTGTTTTTTAACCGAATTTAATATAGATTATATCTCAAGTCATTTGTTTTTCTTCTTTAACCATTAACGATGTATTCTTTAAGTTGAACGATGAAAATAGTTCTTCTGTTTCGATAGCGATATACAATACACTTAGTTTAAAATATAAACTCTCTGAGAATCTCTTTTTCAGAGAAACAGAAAGAAAATGGTATTGTTAACCGTGCGCATTTACCTAACGGCATTTGGAAATAGATAACATTTACTATGGAAACGTGCTTAGATTATAAAACTAAAATGTATTCATTCTAATGGATATAGGATACTTATAAAGCACTTAATAGTTCTTTTATATTCTTCAGATATTGAAATTACGCTGAAACCTAAGTTTCCAACCAGTTTCCGGAATCATTAAGAATAACTAAAAATAAGTTGTTTTTTTTATATATATATATATTTTTTGTTTAACCCCTATATATATATATATATATATATATATATATATATATATATATATATATATATATATATATATATATATATATATATATATATATATATATATAGCTCTATTCTACTAAATACTGAAGAATATAAAGATTATACGAAATGCTAAACTCCATTGAGTGTGAGATATCAAAAAACATTTGTCTCTTTACCGTGTTTTTAAAAATTGATTTTAGAATAATTTGAGACAGTTCTAGAGAGAGATTTTTTTTTTTTTTTTTTTTTTTTTTTTTTTAATGTGACACATTTTAATAATTAAAATTGAAATAACTATTGATTTTATATAAAAGGGATTTTTAATACTTAAATCTATTGTGTTGTTAATGTTGTTGTTCTCGTGTGCCAGTTAGGTTGGCAAATTGGGGTGCGCTGCTCCACTTTTTCAACTGGAACCGTATTTGGTGTGGAGTCCGATTTCTTCAGGACACACACATGCCATAGGGACCCGTTTATAGGGTAGGCAACCATTCACACCTCATTCACACGCAAGGAAAGGACAAAAACAGGTTTGAGAGAGAAAAAGTACATCCATGCCTGAACCAGGATTCGAATCCAGGACCTCCCTATCCGTAGTCAGGTAGGCTGACCACTAGACAAGTTGGACAGCATTGTGTTGCTAATAAAACTATCAAATAATTTTTGAAAAAAAATATTAGTTTAAAAAAACCACCAGCAGGTGGTGCTGACTAAAATACATTGAATAAAAGTATATGATTAAAGGTACTGTATAATTAAGAAAAATAAATCTAATTATGCAATTTAATAATCACTCTTAGAACGTGGTAAAATCAGTGAATTCAAATAATTGTTTAATTATTAATGAGTAAACTTTGAAATTTATTAGAATAAAATCTATTTTCAGTTATTAAAGTTTAAATTTTTACTATATTTCAAATTTATATTTATTATTAGATGAAATACAATGTCTATGGGAAATTATTTATAAGCAAAATTCATGTAATAGCATTTTTTATAACCCAAATTTTGAAATACCGCTTTTTAAAATTCTTTTTGTGTGTGTGTGTTCCTAGTACAAATGATTTTGTTAGTTTGGTTTGTTGCTTAAAATTTTATTTTTGTTCTTGTGAGATATTTCCTTCCAAATGTACAGTTTAAAGCAGATTTCGAATCACTTGAAACAGTTTTGTTGGACATAAGAATCGAACTCGTAAACTGTATAATTGCAGGCCAAAACGCTATTTCTGGTTAACAATTTTAATAGTTTTGGATAATGATGTATGCAATTGAATTTTATTTAAATATTTAAAATTAATTCTCACTTATATTTCGATCTTTATTTATTTATTAAAGATTTTTTCTTATAAATATTAATTTCTTTAAATTTTAAACACCTGTGGATGCAAACATTTTATCTATATTTTAAAAAGTTTATATTTGTGTGAAAAATATTTACTTTCTGTGTGCTTATTTTCAATTTTTATGTTTCTGCTATTTCTCTAGAGGTTTTATTTAAAAGAGCAAAGGCTTCGGAAATAGTAATACCTTTTCTTAAATCCATTGAATTGTCCCTGTGTCACACGAAAAGAGCATGGTTCAATTTATCGCTGCGTAAGCATAAAACTTATCAAAACCAACTTTAAATAAATTCCAAGTTTTCCCTACGCTTTCCCCCTTTTTTTTGACATAATTCGGAATTTTTTAGGTACTTTACTCCAAAATGACTAGCTTATTCGACAGGAAAAAGGGAAGAGAATACGTCTTTTTTTTCCCTGACAAACTTCTTTTTTGCGTACGCACTCGTGCTGAGAATTGGATCCGGAAGTGACGAAAGAAGTGCTTCGAAGATGGGGGAAAAAGAAATGGGTGATAGGGAAAAGTGAATAAGAACTCCAAGAAACGAAACGGGATTGAAGAAGAAGAAATATAAACAATTTCCATAAACAGGCCTTCTGAATTCAGTTCGCGTGAAAAAAAAAGGAACCAAAATACGATCATTTTTTTTTTTCAGTTTTCTTCTGTTACATTATGTTCATTCTTTTTTTTTCTTTCTCTTTCAAGAAAAACGTAGGGGAAAAAAAAATCTGCATCTTGTTTGCACTCGATTCTTTTCCATCGTAACTTGAGAGAAGTTGAAATCCAAAGTTCCCCTTTTCAAGCGAAGGTAAGGGGGGAAGGAAGGGATTTTTTTCTCATACTTTTTTGTGTCAGCGAGAGAGACTGTTTTGAATACCTGAGTACTTGAGTACAGGGCAAGGGGGTGAATGTCAGGTAAGAAATAAAGAGGGACATACCCTGAAGAGGGGAGACCAGTTTTGTTTCTGTGACATTTCCGGTGGGGAAAAAGGAAATGAGAAAAGGGAAATTGCAAATGAAGTGATGCTACGTGCTGAGCCTTGCTATACGATGCATTTACATGATGTTGGAATTCCTTTAATATAAAAATAAAAAACATTGCTTTTTATATTTGACTTCTGAAATAACAACAATATCTGAAAAAAAATAGATTAGCATCTGGCAATTAATTTCTTATGATAAAAATCACTTCCATGCCAGTACTTCAATATGGAAAATATTATTCTTCCCTTTACAAAATACAAATTTTTAAACTAACTTCCGCTAAATATTGAATTCTTAAACATTGAGAAGCAATGAGTTTATATAAAAATAAATAAATACACATATTACTAGAACATTTAATTAACTTTAAAACGTCTTCATTTTTTTTATTGAATGTGAATTTAGCATCGTATAGCGTAATACAACGTATACATAATAGTCAAAGGCAATTATGCAAGGTAAACAAGAAAATACTTGTCGGTTTTTATGACTCAAAAGCACGTGACTTACAGAATTTGTAACCTGTTGTTAGTCCTCGAAGTAATTCTCATCGGCATCCAACACCTTCTGCCAACGTGTCTATACTTATCCACTTGTGGTAAAATGTGTGCGTTTTGAACGCAAAGAAGTCTTTGAGTTCTTGAAGATGGTGAAGTATTTTTTACGAAGATGATTATCCAGGAAATGAAGAGGTGTTAATCTGATGGTGCAAGTTCTGGTGAGCAAAGGGAATGGCACAAAGTCTCCCAACCAAGTTTCTGTATGGTATTCCTGGCCATTCGCGCAATGTCACGTTACAGGACAAAAACAGTACACTCTTGAGATGAAGCAGTGCTGGTTCATTCTGTTGCAATGCCTGTTGCAACGTTCAAATTGCTCAGAGTACAGGTCCACAGTTACCGTTTGGCATGTTGGTAATAGCTCACAGTGAAGTATTTGACGATTAGCCCACCTGACACTAGCTTACTCACAGAGATAAATCTCCTGATCTAGATTTGTGAAACCAATGCCTTGCCGTACATACATTTACTGCACTATCGCCAAACGCTTGCCATACTTAGCGACTTGATGGAACAGTTTATAACCTACTTTGAAATTGTAAAGTAAACAATATTATAGAACTTCTTCGACATATCTATTTCTCTTCGCTGCTGTACTAATTACGATTGAGGAAAGTGCACAGTGGACTTGTGCTTTTAAAATGACCGATACTTTCGACTGACCGGTGTCTCAACCACGTCATACACTAATTTGCACACATATTTTCATTTTATTCAATGGCAACACGTAAATGGCTTGAACTTCCTTGTTTTTTTAATAGAAATTTGTGAGTCAATAGTTTTAAAAATATGTTGATATAGTATTTGTGATGGTGTATGAATGATTTAAACCCTAGGGGGAAAAGTTAGCTTAATAATTAAAATTATAGTTACATTTTAAAATTTTTTTATTAATGATCAATAAAAAATCCTTTTTTTAACGGAAATTTACTATAACATTTTTTAAATTAATAAGGTAAAGGTCATTTCAAGATAAAAAAATTTGCTATATATATATATATATATATATACAAATATAAAATTTTGTTATTATATATATATATTCATTTATTTTGTTATTACATTCTTTCAGTTATCTTGAGAATACATTAAAAATATTAGGTCATTAAATTCATTCACTCATTAAAATGGATTGTTCATTTAATACTTTTTTCTAATAAATTCACATTCTTTTTGATTTTTTACTTGTTCCTTGAGTTACATACACTTTTCATACTGATTTACAAAGCTTATATTTTCGCATTATTTTTTTCAAAATTCTCTTAAACCCTCATAAATGTATGCTTTTCATTTGAAATGTTACTCATTATTATATATATATATATATATATATACATGAAATCAAAAGTTAGTTTATTTATTCATGTAACTTAAGAAATATGTTTTATTAAATTCCTTTCATATTTCTCAAAAAAATTTGTTTGCATATTTAATTTTTCATTTATTCTTAAATTTTTGTTTTAGTTTCTTAATATAACATATTTATAAATTACTGTTTTTGAAACTTTGGAAATAAAAAAGAATATGAATAGGAATCTTATATATATATATATATATATATATATATATATATGGCCTAATTTTTTAAACATCCATGCTGAAAAATTATTAAATAGTTTATACTAATTTACTTTGTATTCATTGATAAGTGTATATTCATTAATAATTTTATAGAGAAACTATATATTATTTCATTAGCATTTTTTTTCTAAAAGTTCCTACTAATGTTCTACAATGTAAAGTAAATAATGTTATGAGAAATTGAGAAATAGGATATATAATATTGATCAGTAACACTTACAAGAACTTTTATATTTTTTAATAAATAACCGCATCATCAATAATAAATTTACATTCAAATAAAAATAATTATTTGATATTTTATTTAATTTGTGCACCATATGGCTCTCATTACAATTGATTTCCACAGTAAATATATCAATTTAGAAGGCGAAGAAATATGTTTTTAGACATTCATGCAGTTAATATTAATTAATAACAATCCTTTCAGGATATTATTAATGTAATTAGTGATTTTTTTGTTACTTTAAGATAATTTTAAAACTAGGATGAGTGATGAAACATGAAAAAGAAATATTGTAGAAATCTTATGGTAAAAAAAAAGCTCTTTGAGCGAAACGGAAGAAAAATAAGTCTCTTCCGTTCCAAAGCTACTTCCGCGAACAGAGCTCTCATTTTGTAAGGAAATTTCAAACTGCAATTTGCCCCCTGGGCGTCATACCTTTAACTTACGGCACCCATCCTGGTGATCTTGTTCCTTAAATTATTACTCCTTTCAGAGGTTTACCCTTTCTAGTTTCCCCTACTCTTCTCTTTGAAGAGATAAGAAAAGGGAAAAAAATCCCTATGAATAAAATAAAAGCTTAAATACCAATTGGTGATTTTCTTTTCCAGAAAAGATATTTTTAAAATTTCACTTTATTCTTTGTTTCATATTTTGTTGAGCTTATAATTTTTTTTTTTTTTTCATAAAAGTATGAATTCATCGTTTCTCTCTCTATTTTTATCGAAAATGGTAATACTGTTTTCGTGTTATTTGTAAAAAATGAGTTTATAGAAATGTTTGGGCAAATTTCCTGGCTTTTTTACGGAACTTATTATACTGAACATTCATTGGATATTTTGCAGAAAAATGGATAATTATTTAAAAAATTTAAAAAATCGAGCTGAATTTCAATTAGTTATTTTCATCATTTTTATATGATAATTTTGCCATTTCGAAAGAGTTATTTTTTATACCGCGTTGTAATTTATTTTAGCATATCCATTACGTTAATTGCATTCTGAGACTTTTGGAATAAGTGAGCTATGTCGTGTCTCGCAAGGAAGGAATATTGGGAAAACTCCCAAGCACCCACACCGACAAATATGGATGTAGGATAACCACATCTGTCTTAAATTACTCGGTAGTGACTAGAATTAAACTCATGACCCTCTGCACCAAAAAGCAATATAATATCATTAGCTAACTGTGAGACCAATTCCCTCCTTTGTGCGAAACCATACTGCATTATATTATATTCATGCCTTCAGTTCTTACAATGTTACCTTATATCGTTTTTCTTAGTTGGCTTAAAAATAACTATAATTAATGCTGTGGTTTTTAATTCAACGATTCATGAATTCGAATCTCATTTAAGTGTTTGATTTTTGCATTGACTCAAAATACATGTTAATAATTAAATTTCTGTCATCGCGTGTACAAAAATATATAACTAATCTATGCTCTCTTTCTCTATATAATAATAAAATTTTTTATCTATTGTATAAATAAATAAATTTTATTATATTTAATAATTTATTAAATTACTTATATTTAATAATTTAACAAAAAATTGTATTTGTCAAACCAATTTTTAATTTAGGTGGTTAAACTGCTAAAAATATGTTGCATATTATAATTAATCTAAAACAAAAATTTTAATTATAATTTTAAAATCAAATTATATAAATTACAGGAATATCATCTAGCCTGTAAAGATTAGCTAAATTTTATTTCTTAAGCTATATGCCTGAAGTTCTTTATATAAGCATATTTTAAAAACTAGTTTTATTTACACTTTCTTTCCTCATTTCATATTTTATGTAACTTCACATTTAGTTTGTATATTACCAAAAATTTGTTTATTTTAGTAAAGATATATTAGATACTTTTGGTATTATTATATCTGTAATTCAGAAGTTTGAAATTCGACAGATTCACGTTAAACGCCAAATTATATCCAAAATAAACAAATGGCTTTTTTCTTGCTAAAAATTAAATTCTTGAATTTTAAATAAAATCCCTTTAAATAGTGCATCCTATTTTTAATTTAACTAATTATGATGAAACAGTAAATGGTATATACATGAAACCTTAATACCGGAATAATTAATAAATTTTATTCTCTAATTTTTTTTCATAAAGATTTAATTATTATATACAAATACTTGAATTAATTTATAATTATTGAATTTAGATCCACGAATTTTGAATTTTGGCATTTTTATGAGCAGGAGCATTATCATGAAAAAATGATCTTTT
Organism: Latrodectus elegans; assembly: GCA_030067965.1. Classification (NCBI taxonomy): domain Eukaryota; kingdom Metazoa; phylum Arthropoda; class Arachnida; order Araneae; family Theridiidae; genus Latrodectus; species Latrodectus elegans. The sequence goes on from CM057815.1 coordinate 71,377,406, forward strand.
GAATTTCGATCTTTTTCTCTGCTTGAAATGCGTTTGTAAAGGTGGTTACGATGAAAATAATTTAATTATTTATGGAAGCATTCATCGCAAAGAATTCAATACCAAGCAATTTATTATAATTCCTAAAAGAATCGAAAAATTATTTTGCATACTTATTAAAAATATACATTTATATGGCTTTTAGTAATGATCAAATGTACAGAAATCAAATTTTTCCAATAGAAAACTCTAATACAGTTCGCTTTCTGATTCAAAGCATTTTATCGTTCGATTTTACATTCCAAAACTTTGATTCGCGTCGTAACATGAATTAGGAATCACGTGACCGAAATAAAGGGATTTTTATCAAATAAAATCACTGCTAAATCCCTCTTCGTCCCGAAATCCACCGAAGCACTGAAGAGAATTACACAATGAAGCTGACTTGAACCGCTGGACAAAATAGGGAAAGAAAGGGGAAAATTTAACCAACCGACAGGGCGACTGCGAATCAAGAAGTCGTGGATAAAAAAAATAATAAAAAAACAAACAAATAAATAAATAAAACAAAACTCATGGCATGAAGTGAAGGTATTTCTGCTGCCACACCGTCCGATGAAATAAACAAGCGAATGGGCAATAATAAAAGACAGAGTTGGGGAAAAAAATTCCCTGGAATGTGGTCGGGGGATCCAATTTCTATAGCAAGACTTCGCTTACCTTACTTTCAGGGCACGTTTGGCTACGATAATTTTTTTTCCCTTTTCCTTCGACTTAGAAGAATGCGACTTCTACTTCTTCGACACAACTTCTTGAAAAGAGCCGAAAAATTTCGATGTTCTCTCAGGGTTTTTTTTTTTTTTTTTTTGTAATGTTTTTCTTTAGTTGAAGAAAAAGGGTTGGCGATGGACTCTTTGATTTTATTTATATATTTTTGTTCTGCTGTTTTTTATGTTTATTATTATTTTTTCTTATGGAATAGAACGAAAGAGTCTTCCGGAAAAAGAAAACTTTTTTTTTTTATTCCAGTTACTAGCCAGCCTACTTTCTTTCGTGATTTAAAGACCATCTCGTAAAAAAAATATTATTTCAGATTATAAAGGATTTAAATAGACACTTTTGATTCTAAAAATATAGATCTTAAACCGTGACTTATATATTAATTAGTATCCAAACGCTGACGATCCTAACGATTTTTCGCCATATGATATTTATTGCTTAAATGATTTTCTTTCGTTTAGTTTCTATAAAAACCCAAATGAATATTATAAGTCGAGTTTCCCACGGACACTGGCATCGTATTTATAAGAAAATTAGTTCATAATTATTTGTTGTTGTTGTTACTAATGACACTTGGACAAACCAAGCCCGCTATGCATTGGATATACGAATATAAGTCAATTTGGAGCGTCTTTCGCTTAATCAGAGCACCATAAAGTTGAAAGTATGACTTTTTCTCTTCAAATCCTCCGATAGATGGCAACACCAGAGGCATCTCTCTTAATTTTGACATCTTCGATAGATGGCAGCATCTCTCTTAATTTTGACATTGATCTGAAGAAGTAGTAAATTTTTCCAGACCATTGCACCCATGTTAGCTGCTCAACGACCGACCACAAGACTTTCGATTCCACATATTTAACAAGCAAGTATATCGCATGTACACTGTGGGTCCTTGGCAGCATTGGGAATCGAACTCCACCCTTCCGGATGGAAGGACGATACCCTAACCACTAGGCTACCACGGCCTTTCGTAACTATTTATTATGATTAAATCTTCAATTATAAATATGCGATATAATCAATATGTGATATGTATCACTATAATATTAACCATTCCAATAAACTATGCGATACAGCACAAATATGTGATAAACAATTTAATATTTTTTTAAATAATATTCTTCAAATTTTATAATATAATCATCTATCATGCAAGTGAACAATCTGATGTGAACTGTAACACAGTTCAATAATTGTACTTCAATCAATTGTCCACTTCATTACTGTATATTTCGTCTGCAATTTCATCAATTACATATTGTTCTATATTTCTTTGTTTAAACTTGATACTTAATCTTAAAAGTCCTTATATACGATCATAACTTTTATGTAATTATTATTTTTATGATCGTAATAATCAAACTTTTTACACACATGTGTGATTCTTACACAAGTTTTGACCACTTTTTTAAATTATCTCACATATAAGTCTGTAAATCTTAAATGTGTATAATGTATTTTTTAAACAACGGCGGACACTTGGGTAACTAACCCTTCCCTACAACAAGGCCGAAAACTACAACTCATTTGTCGTTACCCAGTGGGCACCTGTGAAGTATGCCACGGAGGCGAGTAATATAACCTACGCCATACCACCAAAAACCCATTTATAAGGTGTGGGCCACATTCATACATCATCTCAGAAGAAGGGACGGAGAAACACAGAGAGAAAGTAACATCTGTACCTGAACTATGATTCGAACCCATAACCCATAGCTCAGGAGTCAACAACCCTGACCATTCAGAAATTGGTCGGGATGTGTATAATGTTGTTAGAAGTTTAAGCAGTTGCTCTAAAATAATAAATGTGTACCATTTTGTAAATTTCGGTATAATATAAATTGCTATTCAAATTCACAAAATTGCATCTAGCATTAATGGTTAATATATAACACTTCGAGTATTAAAACGCATTCACTTTTGGCGACTGATTATTGAATTTTTGGAGAAAAGTGTAGCTTTATGCGAACATTCATTTCATTTTCCAATAACGAATATTCATGAAATTGCTTTGATTCTATATTGGCCATATTCTATAAATATACAACTTATACTTATTTTGTATCTTCAGAAGTTACTACTGACTAAATGAAGCTCTTTAAAACATCTACTTCATAAGAAGACATTCTTTATTATAATTTTTAATTTAATCAAATGTCACCCTCGCTACAATACTACACACCACTTCAGAACAAAAATATGCCGAAATTTAGTTATAAATCTCGCCTCAACGACTAACAGAAATTAGAAGACGAATATTTTTTTTTATTCAATTTTAAAAGTCCATGCATAGAAATGATGATTATCTAGTTTAAGTCATGTTTTTGCTTTAATAATGTTTTTTAAACAGTGATTTCTGTTTGCTTAACTCCTTTCATTTCGAATAATTGATATTGAGTTTAATATATTTATATGCATGTAATATAAAATAATTGCTTTCAAAACCTTCCATTATTCTATTTCGTGACAGCATTTATTATTGGCGACAACTGACCGTCTTGCTAATGGAAGAAAGCCAACATTTTTTCTTGCCAAAGTTAGAGTTTTTGGTAAAAAGATACGATTTAATAAGTTACAATTGATGTATAACTATCTTATAACTAAATAAATTTCCATGAATATGTAGAAAATTGTCTAGAAATTTAGGTTGTCGAATATAGGTGATTTTTCTTTCCTAAAAAGAAAAAAGAAAACGAACAAATAATTTAAAACTTAGAAAATTTTTTTGTTTTCGTCACGTTAAACTAACCAAATCGAGCAAAATATCACCGTAAAATCAAACAAAAACTCGCCCATCAAACTTCCAGTCGGAAGAATTCGCAAAACATCATTACCTTAATTTATTTAAGGCTCGAATCAAATCCAACGAAAGCGGTCCACTTTAATATTTCACGAAAGCTACTAGCATGGAAAATGACTTCGAAGACAAATGGAGAAAGGCCGTAACAAAATGTTTTCCGGAACTACAAAAATGAAATAAAGTAATGCCTTTTCCATTTTGCTTCTAAATTCGAAACAGGAAAAGAAAGAAAAATTTACAGACAGAAGTGGCCGATGAGGACCAGTGGTCACGCAGGGAACCGGACACAGAATGGGCCTGCGTGTCCATAATCTGAAAATGCAATTTTCAGGGCGGAAAAAATGACTTCGTTTCTCTTCGATTTCATGGCGTCTCGGAACGGTTGCTTTGTGGATGTGATTACATGCGTTTGGCGACGGCTTGGCGTGTTTTGTTTCTTTTTATGCATAATTGGCATTCAAACATCTAATGGATGTATTAATAATAAAAGAGCGTGTACCGTGGGGAGTTGGTTTTGAGTGAAAAGGAGGGGATTGGTAATGACTGCTTTTTGCCGACGGTTTCCAAATGAATTGTGAGAGTTTCGATTGTATTTTTTACTGTGATTTTTTTATTTATTTTTTCATTATATTCTCTATTTTTTAAAAAAAAAACATCTTTTGTTAGATTCTGAATTAACCATGGAATTCCGTTGTTAGAAAGAATGAGTGGGTCATTATATATTCAGAATTCAAACTTTCTGAAGCATATGTTTTTGGAAAATCCAATTTCGATAATTTATGAGCAGTTTAACGTCGATTTACATTTTTGACTCTATAGTTATATGATTTTATTTCAAACTTTTAAAATAACAAACTGGATATTCTAAACGAGACAAATTTAAATTAACATAGCATTATAGGAATGACAATTTCAGCAATCGAAGTATTATACCAAGTTTGAAACTGTTCAAATTATACAAACAAGTTATTTCAATCGAATGTAATTTCTACGTACTTTCTATTATTATTGTTGTTATTGAATTTCAATATATATAATGTATGATTTTCTGTAACTCTTAATTTATTATAATAATACTTTTCATAAATCAAACATAACATACAACATTGGTTTTAGATGCCAATTTTGAATTAAATTGCTGCTTTAATATTTGGCCAGCTCTGAATCGATTCTTACGTTACTAAGCAAGTCGGGAGTTATTTCGCATTTATGGATACTTATAACAGCTAGATAAAAATTACTGATAAACTATAAAGACTTTTTTCTAGACATAATCGGTTTTATTTTCGATAAAATTGTCGGTAAAAAGCTCTTCTTTTGATGGAAATATTAAATTTTTTTTATTTTATTTTAACCAACAATTATCCATGTAACAGAATTTATAATATTCCAAGCATTTGTATAGAGAAAAAAAAGAAGCTATTTTTGAAACTTTTATTGCTAAGCTAAATGTAAAAAAGTAAAAAAAAATAATAAATAAAAATAAAGACAACTCTGAAGAACTATTGTATTAATTAACAAAAAAAAAAAAGGAATAATTCTGTTTAGGAAAGTCCATTAGCTTACAAATCCTCTTCTGTTAAAATATAACTCTTTTCTTCAAGATAAAGTGAAACGCAATTTCTCTAAATTCTCCCTTTTCTTGGGTCGTTTTCCCTATAAGATTAATAGTCAGCTAACAGTTAAACTGGTTGGCAGGCAATACATATTACATTCTCTTCCGAAATTAAATTTAAATTTTTTATTGAAAAAAAAAAGACAATTGGGTTAAAGGAACATCAATTAGTTCAGTTAATAGCAAAATCCTCTTAAGTAGGAGAAAAGGGGAAAATATCAGTGTACAAATCCCTAGTAATGAACTAGTCGCCAGTCTTTATGATTATAGATCGCCAATGTGATCGAAATCCCTTTATAGTACAGTTTCTCGCTTCTCGAAGGGAAGCTTAAACGAACACTCCCTTACAAAGAAGTTGTTCCATCTTGACTATCAATCCTGGTTTAGAAATTCAGGATTTGTAGGGTTGACTAGACGGAACCGTAAAAGAACGAGATTATTACTAATGATCTTTGTGAGGAAGAAGAAAGACACTGCGACTTTTTCTTCCCTTTTCTTTTCTGCTTTCTTCCGGTAGGAGCTGTAACTACCAGTGTTTTTATTGACGGAAAAAAAGAGCTTCTTTTTCTCGCTAGACGGACGTACTTGACAGCATGTGGGAGTGGAGAGGGCTTTCCAGCGACTAATGATGATTGAAAACGGAGCCTGACGTAGCTGTGATGGTCTTTTGTTTTAATGATGTTTCTTGTTATCAGAGGGTGTTTCGGATGTAAAAATAAGAATTCTGATTGTAAAGCTTCCGATTGGTAGCTTATATAATCTTTCTTTAAAACAAGATTTGCTGATGTAGTATCTATCGATTGTTAATCAATTTGTCTTTCAAATTCATGTTTCTTGCTTCGATTTTTAGAAGAAAAATTTCTTTATTAAATTAAAATGTATTTATACTTTGTATTTCTCTCTGATTCACTTTATTATTTTAATAATAATGTTATTAATAAAAATAAATATCGGATATAAAGTAAATAAAATTGAATAAATAACAAAAGAGGATAAAAATTTTAAATAATAAGATTAATCCCTCTATGCAAACGATTTTTTATAAATTTTAAAATTCTTTATAATTTTTTTTTCTTTTTAGAAAATTTTAAATTTTGTTATTAAAATCAAACGATTATTTTGATTAAATATAATGAAAGAAATTTTATTATATATTGAACATATATACGAATCACTCTAATTTTACAAACAGCATAAAAGAGTTATACATACAAGAATTCTAACTTAATTTTATAACATATAGAGCTATAAATAATCTTACATCGCCCATGTGAAAATAATTGCTGTGGTAAATTGAGAAATATATTAAAATATTGAGCATGTTCGTAGAAAAGAATATAATTTCGAACAGAATGTATTTTCTTTCTACACATTCAAGCCAAAAATCATTTGCAATTCAGAACCGCTACAATCCGAATAAAGGAAACGACATTTAGAATAAATCAAGCGCTCCAAAATTAATGCAAAAATTTATGAAATTAGTATCACCTAATAGAGTTTCCGATGTAAAAATTATAAAATTTACGAAAAAGTTTTGAAATATTACGTTTTATGGACAAAATATTTATTTCTGATAGTGAATTATCATCTTTATGTCAGTTTTCAAGTTTGAGATAGTTTATGCAGATTTATACTGCATTTATAAATTTTGATGCCAATTCATTTATAAATTTCATCATCAAAAATGTAGAAAAGTCTTTATTATTTATGTGTTATACGGATAAAAATTATGATGCTTTTCCATCAAAGATACACAATTGCTTTCTCATTATATATGCCAATATATAGGTCGTATATTTTTAATAATCAATTTTATTATTAGAAGATAAAAGTTCTCGGTATTTATAATTTATCATACTATATTAACACTCGTTAAAAACACATAAATTTCGTCTCCCTATATTGAGATTGTTTGAAAAGTAATATCTGCTTATGTTCAAACCAAATTAATAGAAAGATTTATGTTCATTATTATTATTATTATTTTTTTTTTTACACTGAAGTTTTATTATGCAGTTTTAGGTTTAGGATCTGTAATAATTTACTGAGGTAAAATTTATGTATTTAATTAAAATAATATTTTTATATTTATTAAAACATTATTCAAATATTTATTTAAAATTTGTATTATCATAAATCGATTGGCATCAGCGCTATAATGTTGCGTATGAATACTTAATCGCATAGATTTATCAATACCTCTATATATTAACTAACTTGTAGATTAGGATTTAAATATGATTTACTATTGTTTGTAAATTATGTTACTGTAATACGACCATATAATATCTCAATTTTTTTCAAAATGGTAATATTTCTTTCTCTAATCTGAAGTTAGAAGAAATTCTGAATCGTAGCTATAGAGTACTGAAAATAGTGTGTATTTCAAAATCATATGTATGATATGTATATATTTAAATGTACGAATATCACTTGTAAGTTAACGTTATTTTATAGCTGTTTATCAATGATTTCAATATTTGTGGAATATTAAACAAAACCAGATAATTTCTAGGCAGGATTAGAAAGAGATGGATATTGTTCAGCGTTTTCTGATTTTCACTGGGAATTGAAATCAAATACATACAAAGGATGAGCATAGGAAAAGGTACGAAACGACACGAGTGATTCAAATTTAGACTTTATTCAAAATATACGCCATAGGCTTGAGCACAATGATCCCAGTGATGAACAAGCCGCACGATTCCTTGTTCCCAGAATTCTTGTGGCCGTTAGGAGACTCAATCTTTCAAAGCGTCCCTGAGTACGTCGTCCGAATTGAAGCGCTTCCTTTTCAAATGTTTCTTCAGTGGACCAAACACATGGAAATCACAGGGCGACATGTCTGAACTGTAGGTCGGATGTGGCCCAACGTCTTCCACTTGAACTTGGCCAGTTTCATGTGTGTGACTCTGGAGAAGCGTGGACGCGCATTATCATAGAATAGAACCACACCCTTCGAGAGCAGCCCCATATTTTGTTCTTGATTGACCTGCGTAGGCGTCGGAGTGTCTCAGTGTACACATCGGAGTTTTTGGCTTTTTGTGCTCGAGGAATTCCATAAGTATCAGGCCTTGAATGTCAAAAAAGACCGTCAGCAACACCTTTTCTGCTGACGGTATGACTTTGAACACTTTAGGAGGAGTTGACGATGCATGCTTCCACTGGTTTCTCACCTTCCGCTGTAAGAAATAGAATAGCACCTCACTGTTCCTCAATCGTCAAATTTTTCAACGCGAACAACATCCTGAACTCATACGTACTGCCGCATCATTTGGACGACGCTTTTGATAGCTCTCTGCTCTCTCCTGCCCGCGGACGCCCGCGCACGCTCCGATACCAGTCATAGACTCCAATGACACCTCGAGACGTCTCGCTACGTCCTCCCATGGCGGAATATGCAAATATTTAACTGTTACGTTTTTACGTCGTTTCGTAGCTTTTCATTTGATCACTCCTCATTTGGATAAGGATCACTGTGACATGAGGTATTCGTTCTCGTTAGGTAATGAGTTCGAATCCCGACTCAAAATTAAAGTCGGATGAGGCACGTTAAATATGTCGCCGCCGCAATGTCTTCCATGTGAAAGGACTTTTGGGTATGACAAGGCAAATTTTTAGGATCTTCTGTTAGGTCACTCCTTCTAAATTACGAAAACCTCTTCCGAGGCTACGATAACACATCCACTGGGTATGCCATCGTAGCCTCGTACAATATATGCTCTCCAATATAAGGTGCCATCACTTCCGCCCCTTGTTGGGCTGAAAGGTAAAAATCCTAGCAACCGAGAATTATACAACAACAATATTATATGGAAAAGGAAGGTACTATCGTTTTTTAGAATTTAATGTCTTCTCTCTTGGTTCCGAATAGATATTTCGTATGTCCTCACAAATAATCGACAACTTCATTAATAAATTCTACGTTTCTCTACTTTAGAATGCAATTTTGACTAAACGAACTCAAAAAATAACTTATATAAGTCACATTTAATTGATTATTAGTGTTCTTTTTTTAAAACCAGGTATCACAGTAAAGAATTTGATATCCAGGTATAACTTTAAAAACAAAATATGTATTCTCTTTTTTATTTGGAGGAGGGAGAGTTAGAAGAGACCAAAGATCAATAAAACACTGTCAGAAAAAAAGAAATAAAAGAAATTCGAAAAAAAGTAACTGTTGTTAGCTGGCTGTTACAAGCTGGCGCTTGCATTTCTTTCACTTACAAAAAAAATTCTTATTTCTCTTTCTTTTCAATTCTTACTTCTTTAAAAACCTTCTACAGTTCAAGAGGGGGAAAAATCCGATCTTTTTTTTTTCTTTCACGTGATTGAATAATATTTTAAAGCAGAAGTGAAGTAAAAATAGCAGACGAGAAATATAAAAAATGTTTTCACTTTTGACAAATGAGGATATTATAGTTTGACAGATAATTCTCTGGTAACATTGGAATGCGATATTAAGGGAAGTTCTCCTTTTTTTTTTTCCTTTTTTAATGCGAGGAACTTTTATTTCGGCGAATGCAAAGTTGTAGAATATGTCGCCAAAATAAAAACGCAAAAGTTTCTGACTGATTGGTAACAGTGTCCTGGGAAGCCGGGTTTAACCACTGATAGTAATTACCGTGCGCTACAACAATAATTTGATTGGAAACTTATCCATCAATTTGCAAAGAGGATACGTAAGCTTGTCTTAAAACTAAGGTATAATTACACTATAGAGACTTTTACGCTGCCGCATTTGGCGGTTTAAAAAAAAACAAAAAAACAAAATGCAGCATGGCGATGTCAATTCGCCGCCAAATCTCATTTTGAAAGTTACTGACTTGAATGCGAAAGTGGAAAACTGGGAATAACAGTTGATGGTGATTCATTAGTTATTCCGAAGGATTTGTTCCCGAATTGGGAACCGGAGCGGCAATTACGCGCAATTCCCGAGATTAAAAGTTTTCCGAAGAAGATAATTGCTACAATGTCACTCACAAACACTATCGTAAGAAATAAAGAAAAATCGAACAATTTTGGAAGATGACTTTCTCGTTTCTGAGTTATTCCTTTTTGTGGTTATATTGTATTCGTATTTTTTGAAAAGTAGTTCCCTAAAACTTTAGATTACATTTAGGCAAATTTAGATAATAACTATTTTGATCGAAACAATTGACGCAAAAACCGTTCCTTGTTACTTTTTTTTTTTTTTAATAATGAAAAATGTTATAAAGTTGACATATTAGATACGTTATATTTTCATGCTAAATAAATAAATTAAATCTGCTTAACAATAAAAAACATAAAAATCCCAATGCATTGTTTTAGTTAAAAAATGATAATTTATTTGTATTGTCTTCAAAGAATTCATAAATTTGCTGTTGAAACCAGATACTTATAAATTCTGATAATTCGTTTATACCACTCTAAGATCAAATTTTGTACATGGCAATTAATTATAAGGGAATCTATGGCCTAAAATGGATTACGAACCAAGAAACACCCACATCTAAAGTAGATGTCAAACCCTAGAAGTTGAAAGCCAGGAAAACTATTCATTAAAATTTCAGCTAGGCTTTCTAATTTTGAAAAATATTTAAAAAAAAACATAGCTGTATAAAAACTATAAATATACAAATTCATTTAATGTAAAAAAAAGTGTAAAACTTAGACAAATTTAATTACATAGAAATGGAATAAAAAAAGTAGTAATTATAAAAAATCGCCAAAAATTTAGATGGGCTTTATCTACATAGCAATGTCTATTTAAATTGATCTTTTGATTTTGCTCTTATTTTTTTATTTAAATTTTACGCTAGAATTTATTCGTAGTAATCGCAATAAATAGAATAAGCCATTAACTCAAAAATTTTAAAATTGAAAACTTTGAGAAGGTTTAATCAAATAATACTCATAATGACGTTCATATTTTTTGTTAGATCATCTTTTTCACACAAAAGACATCTCGATGAATTTTGAGGCTAAGTTTTAATAATGGATAAACAGCTGATTATATAGACATTCGAAGCATTGGCAAAGGTAATGAAGGACTTCATTATCTTTCTTTTATGTATTTTAGATTATTAGCTCGTAATTTTTTGCATGTTCAGTAATCAAAGCTGAATCACATAATATAATATGCGGTTTCACTTTTATCCACCACGTTTCTCATTCTTAGACTGGAGGTGTAAGATTTCCAACAATTTTATAACGCTCGATTTTATTTCCGTTAATTTTAACTAAAATATAATCGAAGATATGTAAAAGAATGAAGATTTGATGCTAAAAATCAAATTGGATCCATTTTACTGATAAGCAGACATTAAAAATTGACAAATTTTGCCCATCACTCTTCAGACCCTGACGCATCAATTTGAAATGAAACTGATATTGAAAATTCAAGGCTCAATGTCCCAATATTTTAATATCCACCCCCGGATAGTTCCAGCAATCGATTTCACTAACGATTCAGGAGTCCCAATCCTTTATCCTTTTCTCACTCCCCTCCCAAAAATATCCCCTTAAAGACCCCCTTAATTCGATCACATCCCAAAACTCCCTCAGGAGGATTGCGACAGGAATCGACACTTCAACGTGGGGTGTTCATATCCAGAAAGACGAAGGAAAAACTGGAATCCTAAATAATAATAATTCCCGACAAAAGGAATGTCCAGAGATGTCCACCCACTCCGTGGCCTAGGGGAAGTGGACGAAGGGAGAAGGGGTGTCCTGTCCCAGTGGTAATCGTGAAAGAGAACCTAGTTATACGATTTGGAATGCTGCTTCCTTTTCCTATGGGACGTTCCGCTGTGACAGCAAGGGAGGGTAAAGGAACTAGAATTTATCGAGCGGCCCTAGGAAGAAATACAAACGCAAGCTGTGGTCTAATTCGTGATCACTTATAGAATGCGAACGATTCTTGAATATATTTTTGAAGGAATTAATAGGTGTAACGTGAAAATAATTTTGAATACACGTATTTCTATCCTGTATCAAGTTGACTGTAAAAATAGTCTTAATGTTACTGTAATTTTTAGCTGTCATTCTTTGATAATTTCTTTTGTTCAATTTATTCCATGTAGACGATTGTCTATCATCAGATATACATTCCAACTATTCTGCATCATTTACTTGTCCTACTTTATTTTTTACTAAAAAGGAAAATAGATGGGGCTGATGTCTTCTCTTCAAACGTTCGAGGGTTCGATGCTCACCTCAACTGTGGCTGTTTGGATTATACTTTTATTAGCTGTTCCCGGGGGAATTAACCTTCAGGTATAAAAAGTAACCATAAAATGGCAACTGAATTTATAGAAGAGTACATCTTCTTCTCATATATTTTTAGCAAATGAATACCTTTTGTGTATTTGCAGATTGGCGGACAATTTAATGAAATTTTTTCGTATGTTATAATGAACAGATAGTAATAATTTCCCTCCGTTTGTCTTGCTTTGAAAATGAAAATACTTTTTCTTGAGGAAGCAGATTTTTAATTGTCAAGCTAAAATATAACATTCTTTTCTTGTTTTATTCATCGAGATCAAAATGTCAAAAATTTACGATGCAAATAAAAGTGGACTCAAATATTTTAATCGTTATAAACTCATACAGAAATAAGGTTTTACTATTATCTTTTTTCTTTACGTTCTATCAAAAAAATCACTGACATGCATAAAACTGTTTTTCCTCTCATCAAATATTGTAGAAAACAAAATCAGTCAAAAAAAATCTATAAAAACTAACTCAGTCAAACAAATATATGTGTACTAAGTTAGTCAAACAGGTATAAACTAAATTAAACAAATATATAAAAGTCAAATCAGTCAAACAAAGAAGTAAAACAATATCAATCAAACAAATACATAAAAACAAAGTCAGTCAAACAAATATATAAGAACGTAGTCGTTCAAAGAAGCATAAAAGAACTAAGATGTTCAAACACAAATATATAAAAACTAAATCAATCAAGCGAATATTTTAAAACTAAATCAGTTAAACTAATATATAAGAATCAAGCCAATCAAAGAAATATATATTTGACTTTTCGCTTAAAATTTTATTCAAAGAAAACTATTTTAAGCCACGTTGATATTATAATGAACATAAAATGAATTTATAAGTAATTTTGCTCGGAAAATTTTGTCATTATCAATTAAAGTGTTAGATTTTATTTTGAATGAAAAACCTAAATTCAAATAAGTCGCATGGGAATTAATTTATATATATATATATATATATATATATATATATATATATATATATATATATATATATATATATATATATATATATATATATATATATATATATATATATATATATATATATATATATATATATATTTGCACTTCTTTGAACATGCACTAAAATATATTTTATTTGTGTACATGTTTGAATTTTTCGTTAAAGATTTCGCAAATCTCTACTATAATTTAATACAAAACCACATGCTAATAAGCATAAAAATTGTAATAAATGTACGTTTCCAAATATATTTATGCTAAGAAAATATAATATCATAACATATATTATTTAATTATTTATCGTATTTTGAGACATAATTTCTTTTTCATTTATTCTTCAATTTTATGAAAATATCACATTATGGTAAAAGTATTTCTATTAGCTTGGTATGTAAATATTAAAAGATAGTTTAAGCTTATAATTTATTTCATTTGCTTAATAATATTTATTATTTTTAAATAAATTTTTCCTCATAATTGCAAAAATTCCCTCGTTTATTTGTTCAGTTTTAGATATATTTTTTTCAGTCCTTTCCATAAAATATTAACAAATCTAATTATTTATTATTTTAATATTTTAAAGTTTTGCATCTATTATTAATATTTAAATAATATAACAATACTTTTTAAATATAATTTAATTCATTTATTATTATTTACTTCATCCAATTTAACTAACAATCATATATGCAGTGATGTAGATATGTAAATATAAATGTAGAATGAAATTTTAAGTGGAATTTATGGCTTAATGAATTTTAAAGAAATGAATAATATATTTTCCCCCATTTTAAGTATTGTTTATTTATTATTATTTTTTTTCTTGCAATTTATTTTCGAATAATTTCATGACTTCTTTTAAATTAAATTCTTTTTTTAGGTTTATTTTCTTTTAATTTTTTTGAATGTCCCATATTTATTTTACGATCCTTTTAAACAATAATACTTTCAAAAATACTTTTTAAAAGCTTATGTAATGATTATTTTCTAATAATTATACTTCTTTCTCTATTTATTCTGTTTTTTATGCTAAAAAGTAATTTCGTCTGCAAACAAACTTCTATAAACTTCCATCAAGAGTTACTTCGTTAATTTATTTAATACATGCACGTGTTTTGGATAGTTTTTGCATCCGGGGATTTATGTTCAGGCTTATCAAATATGTAATTTTGAATTAATTTTTATTGATTTTTTTTTAAAAAAATCGTTTTTTCGTATCTGAAAGAAGTCAAACATATCGCTTTAATAAACATTGAGCTTTTTTATTTTGTTTTCTTTTGAAAGTTTGGTTTCAACTTAAAATAAATTATTTTGACGATTACTTCGTCTGTCAAACGATAGTTACTGAAATTTATACGGGTTGATTTTTAACATTGATTCCATAGAAAATTAAAATATCGCCGGCAATCTGCTAACGTTGTCTTCCAACAACAAACATCAATAGTTTTAATGGCGTGTTTGTTTTGTCTCATGGCTTCAAGCATTTTTCCGTTCTATCCAATCAAGAAATTTCAGAATTAGGGGATGGTTGTTTTCTTCTACCCCCAACTAAAGGAGAGGGAAAGTTCGAAAAGCGCCATGTGGAAATTTTTCGAATTCGGGGGCTTTTCTCGTTAATGGTACACACTCACGAAAACTCACAATTTCGTGAAACTTGTGTCTTTCCCTTTTCCATTCTTCCCCACCCTTAAAGTAGAGAGGACCCCTCAATATTATTGGGAAGTAGATGGGGTGTTTTCCTATGGAAACTCAGAAAGAAAATTAAATTAGTCCAAGCTGGCAGACTCCACAACCCTGTAGACTAGTGGTTGACAACATTAAGGTGTACAAAATTTTTATTTTAATACTTAAGGCTTCTAACTTATGTAATAAAATTCTAAAGTAAAAAGTACTGCATTTAATATTCGATTATATGTTGAACGAAATCTTGTTGTTTGAGCTGAAGTTCCTTGAATTAAAAATAAATCATGCGAAGATTTTTATCATTTGAGTTCAAAGTAATGAATGATATCGTTTGTTTTATTTTAAAAGTATTTCAAAGTTCCTTCAATTAAAAATAAATCATGCGAAGATTTTTATCATTTGAATTCAAAGTAATGAAGGATATCGTTTGTTTTATTTTAAAAGTATTTCAAAGTTCCTTGAATTCAAAATAAATCATGCGAAGATTTTTATCATTTGAATTCAAAGTAATGAAGGATATTGTTTGTTTTATTTTAAAATTATTTCAAAGCTTCTTCAATTAAAAATAAATCATGCGAAGATTTTTATCATTTGAATTCAAAGTAATGAAGGATATCGTTTGTTTTATTTTAAAAGTATTTCAAAGTTCCTTCAATTAAAAATAAATCATGCGAAGATTTTTATCATTTGAATTCAAAGTAATGAATGATATCGTTTGTTTTATTTTAAAAGTATTTCAAAGTTCCTTCAATTAAAAATAAATCATGCGAAGATTTTCATTATTTGAATTCAAAGTAATGAAGGATATCGTTTGTTTTATTTTAAAAGTATTTCAAAGTTCCTTCAATTAAAAATAAATCATGCGAAGATTTTCATTATTTGAATTCAAAGTAATGAAGGATATCGTTTGTTTTATTTTAAAAGTATTTCAAAGTTCCTTCAATTAAAAATAAATCATGCGAAGATTTTTATCATTTGAATTCAAAGTAATGAAGGATATCGTTTGTTTTATTTTAAAAGTATTTCAAAGTTCCTTCAATTAAAAATAAATCATGCGAAGATTTTTATCACTTGAATTCAAAGTAATGAAGGATATCGTTTGTTTTATTTTAAAAGTATTTCAAATCAAGTTAAATATTAAAAAGTTATGTCAAATACAAAACGAATGTGGGGCAATACATTTTTCAGAAACTTTATATAAACTTCCTCTGGTAAATAAAATACAATATCAAGTCAGTTTTGAATATAATATTGTTATATAATTTCCGGCCTCATGGATTCTTAACCTTTAGCATTACAAAAAGTGAAAGTGATGCCCCCTTATACAGTGGAACATCAAAGGATGTGTTATCGTACTCTCGAGAGTGGGTACGATAAAATAATTTAGAAGAAGATCCCCAGGCTTGCCTGCCAACCCCAGCGATGATACATCAGTGGCTGGTATCGAACAAAGAGTATTTTATATTGAAGAACGTTTTCCCATAAATAGGCCATGATGAGGACAACCTGTGTGTCTGAGCTTTATAAATACATTTAAAATCACTCATGTGACACTTTCCCTATTAGCTTTTACTCTTTGACTTTTGATTCTACAGCTTTCGAGTTGGATTCCGTACCCTAAGTGTGTATGCTTGTAATTGTTCCATTCCATTTTACACGTTTGGTTCCTTGCGAATTCGATCTATCGAAAAATGACAATAGATCATAGAACTATAAAATTTAATAAAGTCTCTTCCAAACTTATTATTAGCAGTTAAAAACGGTCAAAATTTGATAAATAAATTCGTTTGATATTTTGATGTCTATATAATAAGTATAATTATATTTATTAAAATTTGAATTTAACACCTTTACATATAAAAGGCGAAAAATCAAAAAATTCCAAATAAGGTTTCAAGATTAGACATTTCGAATTTTGAATTCCTTTTAAGATTTCTTTAATTTTACTATTTATGGTTTTAATTACTTTCTTACTGATGAAATTTTAATGAACATCATTAGTGAATTTCATATTTGTAACTTTAATCGGACAAATTTATATAATTTTACTTTGAGTTTTAAAATTGTTGTCATGAAATATTTCATTATAAAAAGAAAAAAAAATATTAGAATGCCACCTTTTACTTAAGTATTCTTATTTCTCGTTAGATCTTCTCACGGCCTGCTCCAGTTTTACAGTTCTCCCATTACCGATTCGCCCCTCTGTCTCCATAGACGACGACTCTAGGATTAATGGATGGACCGCTCTTTTTCCCCCCTCCCGAGTGGCTCGCGTGACTTTTCGGGGAAAATTTTCTCCCAATTTTTCCGGTTCAAAATGGATGAAAGCTTGGGGGTTGGAAGAGGATTGAAAAGTGCCATTTCTAAAATTGTCTGCTACAGAGAGTAGGAGTTGAAGAAGACTGCTACGTTCGAAAATTTCGCGCTTTTGAACAGAAAAAAAAGTTCTATTTGTTTCTTTCTCCGACGGAATTAAGTGAATTGCTCTGAAGGTCCAGTCCGGGTTCGTCTGTGATGAATGGAGTCTCGTGCTCACACTCTGATGAGTTCATTTTGTTTCTCTTTGACTGTAACCGAAAATTGTCGTTTTTTTTTTCTTGATCTAAGTAGTTGTCCTTGTTGATTCCTTTTATATTTTTTCCAGAAATAAGTGTAATGTCAAAAGCAAATAAGGAATTTTTTTTCCCAATGACGAGTAAATTTTAAGTTTATTATTTAAATTCAAAAGGAAGTTGATTTCTTAAAAATGCTATCGCCACTTTTACTTTTTTTATAAGTGATTACTGTTTTGACCTTCACAAAGTTATATAGGAATGTTCTTTCTGCCAAATCTATTAAGTCCATCAAAAAGAAGTTGAAGAAAATAATAAAAAAATTATATAAATTTTTTTACAAATTATGATATGGTTTTTGTGAAGTTTATTTTTATTATTAGAGAAATTTGTTAGAATGTATGGAGTTATAAATCATATACAATTTTAAAATTAAATTTTAATAAAAAATTGAAAATTAAGTAAATCAATTTAGCAAGAAATAATCCCATATTTGTAAACTATAATTTTCTTATTTTTAAATGATATCGACCTCGACTTGGCCTAGTCGTAAGGCAGCACCTAGTTTAAAGATCAAGGATTAGATTGCAGCCGCTGTTGAACAATGGAAATTTGATGTTGTACTTTTGTCTTTTATATGAGTGTTCGTGTGTGGGAGTATTCCAAGTTACCCCTTTTGTGTCAGTTGTTTACTTCGTAAAATCGAACTTGTAAGCAAATTTTATAGCTTGTCAATTTTAAAATTGGTGCATAAAGTGTATGTTTCCCAACAAGTGCTTAAAAAACAATTGCACAAATAATGAATAGGGCCCAGACAGTATACCATCAGTTTTTACTATTTAAATTTTAAAAATTAATGGTACAATGACCGCGATATACCATTAATTCTAGCATTTGATTTTCAGAACATGACTAAAAGTTAAATTCATTGACTGGAAGACTGAATGAACTTCATTGATTGGTTGGAGAACAAATGAACTCTAAACTGAAAATAAAAATATCTTTCTATTTTTGCAAACGATAAAATTGATAAATATATAACTTGTAATATCTGCTGGTATATTATAAATGAATGTGAGGAAAACACATTAATACTTAATAACAGATGCTTAAACTATTGATTTAATAATCTAATAATTTTCCATATGTAACTATTCTAATTGTTTAATTTGAAATAATATTATTTATTCGAACTTCGAACAGCAAAAATAAATAAATAAATAAAGTTCTTAAATATGCTGCTTCAAATTCGAGAATAGACTAAAGAGTAACTTATAACTATTTAACTTAATTCTTTCTAATGTTCGTAGTTGACTCAGAAATTGAACATAGTATTTATATTTTTAATTCAATAGTTTATGAGTTTGATTCCTGAATTAGACATGAATATTTTTCAGTGATTCTAAGTCCCTTTTGGCTTCGAACATGTTCTTGTATGTTAAGAATGATCATAGGATGAGAAGCGAAATCTTAATATATTACGAACTATGCGTTTTTGTAATAATCAAAAATCAAATATTCCTTCTATTATGCAGTTTCAAGTAATAAAAGTTTATATGTAAACTATAATTGAATTTGAGAAATACTCCTTTGCTTAAAATCATCTCATAACTTATTTAAGTGACTTGGTCGACACCTGAGCTGGAATATTCCTCTCAAATGTTTTCCACATCACTAATTGGGGGACATAAGATTTAAATTTTATTGCGTAAGGTTCTCTCAGTATGGGATGTTTGGTGTCGTGGTTATTAAACCCATTATCTTAAAAACACACACAAAAAGAAAATAAAACGATCATATCATCAATCAGTATGATTCAATGTATTTTCAGAATGTTGCTTACTTCATGTACCGCCAAACTAGAAATAACTGAAATAGGAACAAATCCCAAAATAAGGCAAAATACGAGATAAATAAACACTCGACTGAAAGTAAAAATACCAACATTTACTTAAACATCAGCTAACCCTCTGTAAGGGTCGCCTCAACAAGCTTTCTTTTTCGGTGTTTGATGACACTCTAACGGGTTTCATCTTTTCCGTTCCGTTGCAGCCCATTCCTGTGATTCTCCTTTTATCTCTTAAAATGACACTTCTTTCAAGCGATTCAAGAAAAGAGAAAGAAAGAAAAAAGAAGAGAAGAGCCTATTTTGAAGAGCCAAACCAGAATCCATATACCGGTAAAAGGAATGCTTATTTATTTTATTTTGTGGAAGGTCTTCTCCAAGCTGATGACGACCGATGGAGGAGGGGGTGGACGAGCAGCTCTTTTCCAAGTGCCAAATCTTGTGATGCGCGTTTTTCATACTCGAGTAGGTTCTGCGACGATCCCTCTTCTTTTTTTTTTTTCCTTCGACTGCCCCTCTTTTTTGAAAAATGGAAGAAATATGTATGAGAAGCTCGGGAAAGCGGGAGAAAGTGATGGAAAATGGACACGCTGAACAAAAAGTGGAGAAAAAATATTGGAAGGGGGTGTGAACTATAGTGAATGAAAACAAAATATATATATTTCTCCTCATCTCACTACAAACTCCGCCATAGTTTTTTGAGAGTGCATTTCATATTCAAGGGTTGAGGTAGAAGTGGAATCGTTTTATTCACTTTCAGTTTTTAGTAGAAGTTATAATTTACTCACAAAATGCATTCTTATATTTCTTTTTTTAAACTACAATTGTTTTGTTCACAATATTCAAATATAGGTTGGGAGATAGGTAATGGTGATAAATTTTGAAACTTTATTTGCTTGCAACGAGGAAAAAAGAAATTGTACGCTTAAACTCATTCAATAGAAACATTAAAAGATAATTGGGACCTCGTTATTTAGAAAAAGGAACCAAATAGAAGACTCCAATACTTGAACTGCCCCTTAAAGAGATATTATTCCCCTTTGAGGGCATTGGAACCACGACTTATTTTACGTACGATTTTAGTAAGCACGGCATAGTTTTAGTTAGGCCTGCAATCGAACTAACAACCTTTCGATAGTGAAAACGTCTCCCTACCCAACTATGCCATCTCGGCCTTAATATCAAACATATATGCCATAGATAAACACGCTTCATTAAAATTAAACATGCTTTGTTTTAGTTATTTGAGCTCCAGTGGCTCAATAGCCTCACGCCACACTCCGTTAAGATCAGCAAAGCGAAGCATCATTTGCCACGTGAAGTCATTGGGAGGGTGACCACATTATCCCTTACGGAGTTATTGGAACTCTATGGGGCTTGGAACATGTCCACGTTAATCGAAAACGTCGAAAGTTCCTCTGCTGGTGTGTTGGAATATGGAGAGGAAGTCCCGGCTCAGGTGAGACCTCGTCACTGACTTTTGTTGAACATGACGAGACATTTGGCAATAGGTGAGCATTCCAAACCCGTTAACTTTAAGGTACAATCCAGGGCTCGCTGGCACCACTCAAATGTCAATTGCATCCCTTGATTATGGTTGGAAGTTACAAAATGGTTGGGTGTGTTCATCGTTTTTTGTTCAACAGAAATAAGCAATTAGAAGCTTATCACAATCAAATCGAAAATTGGGTTTGGTATGATTTGGAACTCTAATTAAAAAGACTCATTCATTAATCTCATCTCTTGACAATGTTTCCATTATTACTTATAGGGGATTGACTGTGTTTTTAACGGCTTTTCGGTTTGCAGAAATAAGCCGCTGAAAAAATATTTCAAAACAAATAGAAATTGAAAGGCTATCACTATTCTACTTGCTCATTCCAAGCTATTATTAAAAACTTGGAATAAATCAGTCATAATCTCACGCATGCTTTTAACTCGGGGAAACATTATTTTATATCCTTTAAACAATAATACAACATTGCGATGGTTAATATAAAATAAAGTAACAAAATAATTAAAAATGCATTTTAATTTTGCATATAAATTTGCTCTAAGTAATTATAAGGTTTTCTAGTTTAACGCTTTCGCGTAGGAAGATCACTTCACACCCACAAGATCCTACAAATTACGCCTGTGGGAAACACAATTCCCATTATAATATATTGACTCTGCTATTAGAACGGTGGTAACAGAATTTCCCGCTTCAGTTTTGTGCAACCATCTAATGTTCAATCGACTGAATGGAAATGGCGGCAATTTTGGTTTCGAATGTTTGAAAGCTTTATGTGAGATCTATCTTACTACATCTCTTTTGATGGGACATTTGTACTGCTCAACAATTCTGCTGCAAACGTGAGTAAAACGCTGTTTTTATTGTAAAAACATTTTATTTCGTATGTTTTTGTACATTTTGTACCAGTAGCTATCTAATATTGTGAACAAAAGAAACAGAAATTTAGAGTACTAACATTCTGTACAGCATAAGCTCGTCAGCTAATAGACGGATATTCCTCAAGAAAAAGGAAAGGACCTCCTGCTAGCTTCCAAGGAAAGAAATGCGTATTTCCGGATTATGTGCGCTTAGCCAGTGTGAGAAATCATAACTGTAGACGCTGTAGGAAATGCAGCAGAAAAGGAAATAAAAAGAGGAACCGCTGCATCTGTGCAGAATGTGATGTACCCTTGTGCATCGGAACATGCTTCTCATCTTTTCATGGCAAATAATCACCATTAAATTTAATTCCTTTATGACTGTAAATGGTTCCATGGGAATGATACTTCTCACCCCTGAAATTTAAATGTAAAGATAAAATTCGGCAAACTAAAATGCGTTTCCTTAATCCCTATTGCTTAGTTGTGAATAGAACATAAAAAACTGGGTGGAATTCAGAAGAAAAGTAAATAGCCCACGAAAGGGTTAACATGTATTAAAAGGAGAATTTTTTTTTACTTTAATACAATGGTGTTGGTTATGAATCATAAAGAAGAAATAAAAAATTCCAAGATTCATTTACTAAAAGAACTGCACACATCAGAAAGCCAATATCCATGAACTAATGATTAAACTCTTTGGAGTGAAAGATACTGACTTCGATTCCAATTACTGCTATGCTACTGAAGATATGTGTTTATATTTTCTACACCCATATATGTAAGAGTGGGTGCTTAGGGTTTTTTCTGGGTTTCCTCCTGATGACCCGTCTGTATGGTTTATTTTTGAAAATATCTCCAGGAAGGCAATAGAGTGTAGTGGATATTAAAATAATTCCCAATAGCTCTCTGGACTACCCTCTGCACAGTTCAATATCTAATTCGATTGTTTAACAGAGGTTTTAGCAAAATAGTATCCCTCCTTTTTAAAAAGATAGTCTTCACCACTGTGCCAAGGTGACTGGTTTGTATCAATCTATTGATTTAAAATGATAAATATTGCTTAATATGTGCATTAATGAAAGCTACTTTACTAAATTTATTTATTACAAGGAAAGAAAATATTAAACTCCCATTATTATAATTTTAAGGTTGTTTTTCTGCATTTTATATCCGTTTAATGTTATTTTAAGTTGATGTATAAGCACAAAAGATATTAATACTTTTGTTTATTTATCATTATATTTGTGTTACAACTTAATCATCCACTACTTTATTCCATCTATAAAATGCTGCATTAAAATTCTTTTTTCAAGACTTTCACTTTTTCAATAAAGTGTCAACAAATGCTGTCTTGGTAATATAAACATTGTATTTCCAAATTAGATATTAACGAGATTCCAAATACTGCATAAGAAAAGGAAGGAAAAAAAACTTTCCTTTAGAAGACCCCTTGCATACAAAGAGAAAGTTAATTCCTAAAACTCGCATACCCTGCAGAATTTAAATTAACCTATTTCAATATAACTGACGAACTTCATTCTAAAAGAATAAAAAAAAATATTAATATTTTTCCCTTTTCT
This sequence comes from Latrodectus elegans, assembly GCA_030067965.1. Taxonomy (NCBI): domain Eukaryota; kingdom Metazoa; phylum Arthropoda; class Arachnida; order Araneae; family Theridiidae; genus Latrodectus; species Latrodectus elegans. The sequence continues at coordinate 71,400,848 of CM057815.1, forward strand.
GAAAACATAGTTACAAATTTCAATCTAACTGGTAAGAAGTAAAAATATCCGGGAATTGAATACCATTTGGAGTCGTGCGTTCTTATTGGATATTCAATGACGGAAAGTAGAAAGGGAGCAGCATATTTGCGTTCTAATTGGATATGCAACAACGCGCAAATTTGCCTTCCTAAAATTTGCTTACATCAAATGCTAGGGAACACTAATACGATGCCTTTTTTTTTCATTATTTCTTTGCGCAAAAAAGGAGAATCATAATAACAATAATAAATGGGGAAGGACATATTAAATATGGAAATTCCAGCTTCTTTCGGTTCGATACCGGCTAACGCCCGATACTCACATTTACATAAGAAATCAGCTTATTTTGCGTCCCTTTTCCGAAATGAATGAATACGAAATGAGTTTATTCTCTCTCCCATGGTTATTTGCCCGATTTATATTGTATTTAATGCCTCAGAACCGGGAAAGCGAAAAATGACAAGCGCAGGGAAAAGAATGTAGGGAGAAAAGGGAAAAAAAAACTTATCAAACTGTGAACATCGCATAATAGTTTGGTTCACTTATTTTTCTGTCTTTATATAAGCGTATGGCTTGTAATGCCTTTTGGGGAGGGGTGAAAAGGAATAAGGGCAATAATGGAGAAGTGCTTTGGGGTGGGGGAGGATTGTGGCATCCGCAAACGACTAGGAGAAACTTTTTCTATCGGAATATCTAATGAGCAAATGATTTTCGACATTTATAATTCTTCGGTGGATTCACCAGTTGGTAGGCGCACATTTTTGGCCACATATTATGATTTATGAAGGAATTTTTCCTGCATAAGTACAAAAATAGGATATATTTGATGCGGTGTTTTTGCAGCGGTTCGCCTTATAATAGTGTTAAACTAAAGTCTTCTTCAGTCTAAATGGTCAAGGGTTCGATCTTAGCTACTGTGAGTAGTGGGAGTTTGAGGTTGCGTTTCTGTATGTACATCTAACCGAAGGGGGTACTTGAGGGTTTTCCGGGTTGCTTACTTTGTTACTCGTGAATACGATCCATTATGAGAAGTCTTCGTGGAAAGAAGAGTGGACTATAAAATGTTATAATCAATTAGGCAGTCCAAAACAGGTGTGATAAAGCGTTGTAAATACAAGTAACTTTCAAATGATAATAAGTTCGATCCTGATATGAGAGGAAATATTTTCTCCTCTTAATCTAATATGTCTAAGAAGTTAACAGAGACATGCTCAAATATTCTTTATAAACGCTGAGATTAAATATGCTTTTAGATTAAAAAATATTTTTGAAGTCCCTTTGCTATAGCCATATTTATCATGAATAAATTTAGCAATACGTTATTATAATTTTAAGATAAAATATTGAAGGAATCATAAATTTCATGCATAATGATCTATTACCTGCGTGCATGTATATTCAAAAAATTTATAATACCATTAGAGGTTTAAATTTAGATGCTTTTTTGTTTGCAGTAAATAGCATAAGAGATAAAAAATAGCTGCATTATTTCGCTGTCCATTTTCCCTTAGGAAAGTACATTTTAAATTATATTAGGCCGTTATGACGTTGTGTGACACCCAGGAAACTCCCAAGCACATACTTTGATACATACACTGGCATTACACGAGGTACAGAAAAGTATTAACTTCTATTATTGTTCAGCAGTACCCGGAAAACTCCCAAACACCTACTTCGTCACATACACCTGGAGCATACGTGACATCGAGACTTACAAATTTCTAGTACTGTTCAGCAGTACCCGTGAAACTCTCAAGCACCAACTTAGATATATACGCCTGCGGCATACGTGGCACAGAGACGTACTAATTTCTACTATTTTTCAGCAGTATTCAGAAAACTTTCAAGCATTTACTTGCATATATTCAGAGTCAGCATACGTGGCACAGATGCGTACAAATTTCTACTGTTGTTTAGTAGTACCCGGAGAACTCCCAAGCATCTACTTCGACACACACGCCAGCAGCATACGTGGCACAGAGACGAAACTAATTTCTACTATTTTTCAGCAGTATTCAGAAAACTCTCAAGCATTTACATGCATACATTAAGAGGCAGCATACGTGGCACAGATGCGTACTAATATCAACTATTGTTCAGCAGTGTCTGGATTCAAACCCAAAACATTTGCACAAGTTTAATAGTGTGAAAGAAAATTGTTATTTAGCAAAGTATAGTGATTAGTGTTTAATTATTTGGCGAATCTCAATTTTAACTCTAACAGGAAAATATAGTTGCTAATCGGTGTTACATTTATTCTGATCGTAACAAGACATTCTCTGGATATTTTTCTGTTCAATTAGGGATTATTTTAATTAATAAACTAGGGAATTCAATTAAACATCACCAAGTAACTCTGGGTCAACTTTCATGAACAAATAAATATTATAATATCAACCAAATACTTATAAATATATTTCTAGAACAAATAATATATGCCATTCCTTAAAATATCTACAAGTAATATTTCAAGTATTTTTGATTTTCCCAAAAGTATTTATTTAGTATAAATTTAATTTATTCAGAAAAAGGATTTGCTAATAATTAAAAAATATTTGAGATAAAAAAATTTGAATAAGTTCATAATTTTGAATACATCAATGAAAATTTTTACAAAACAATTCGAGAAACTCTATAATTTTTTTTCTCATTAAAGAAGAGTAATTTTGAAAAAATAAAAAAATATATAAATAAATAAATAATAAAAATAAAAATAACGCAAGTAACAAAGTATAATGCATAAAATTGCTGATAAAGTTTTATAAAATTTAGCGAAAAAAGAAATTATTTTAATATTTTAATACAATTATGTTATTATTATATATATATTATGGATGTAATAATAAACCAAATTATATATATATATACATATATATATGAAAGTATTTAGGCACACTAATAATCAAAATAAGTAATACCTCCAATTTGTTGTTACATAGTGCCTGATTATTAGGATTTTCCCCTTTAAGCTTTAAGCTTTTAAGGGGCTATTTATGGTGCCCTAATATAGTGTGGGTCACATTATACTCCAATATTTATTTTGTTATATATATTAAAATATTTATAAAGATTTGATTTTTCATAAATTATAGCTGACATAACAGAACTTGTATGATTCATTAATGTCGTGATTTAAATATTTTATTTGAAAAAAATTTTAAAAAAAAAAAAAAAAACACTAATTTTCTTTTTATTGTAACATAAAAATTATAGCCGTAACTATCGATATTTTATATTCCCAAATGTTTTTCTAAAAATGGAACATTAAAATAATGTTTCGAGCATTTCATCTAGAATAAAATAAAAAAAGCCGCCATAATTCCCTTATCTTAATTTATAAATAAATATTATATACATTTCATTCCATATCTTTATTCTATTAATCGAATTCCAAAAAAGGCGAGTCCCTTTTAAAGTGAAAGGTTCTTAGATGTGAGTAAACATGGCGCAGACTCACCAGATATGTATCCCGACTTTCTGTCCATCTAAAAAGGATATCTACAAAATAAATGATAAAAATAAGAAAGAAGAAAATCCTACAAGCACTTGTTATTGGAAAGGAACCTGTTTTTTTTTTTTTTTTTCGCCTCTAAAATTTAATGAAAATAACCGCTATGCATATATATATCCCCATATATATCCCTTTTAGCAATGGGTCCTTCCTGGCATAAGTGCATTATTATTGTGCACTCCTATTCATTCTTCGAATGGCGCACGCCATTTTTTTTATTTTGCTTTTTTATTGTTTTGTCATTCCTTTTCATATTACATAAAAGTTGAAAAATCTTGATGGGATGCGACGCAAATGCTTCTCAAAAAGAAAAACTTTTTTCTGAATATTTATCTTTCTTTCAAGCTTTTGAAAGAAAACGAACAAAGTGACTTTTGGATATGCATTTTCTTTTTCTGTAGTTGCTCGTTTCATTCCTTTTCTTTCATTTATTATTGTTATTATATAGAATAAGAAAAGTCGCCAAAATAGGATCTTGTAGATGACTTTCGCTCGTTTTCTTGGCTGCAAAAAAAAAAAAAAAAAAAAAAAAAAAAACGGGGGAAGAAATAAGGAAATATGAAAGAATTTATTTTTTATTTCCTTTCTGTTTTATTTTAAGATCATGATAAAGCAAATGAAATCATCAAAGTGCAACTGCTAATGTTTTCACGAAAACAAATACTAACAAATAAATTTGTTGTCCTGATTTCTGATGATATTTAAATATGCTAGTACAATCAGTGCAACACATAAAGCTGTTGATTTGGTGTTGCCAATACGAGGAAAGAAATATATTTAATTTCATTTCCTTTACCTTATTTCTTGAATATATATCATTTATATGAGGAATACGTTTCTATTAATTATTAAAAATACAGTCAGAATACAAATATTATATATATTTCTTAGTAATCAATTTATATAATATTATAAAGTGATTAATAAGAAATATTTACATTTGAGAAAGCACATGTTACTCTTTAAAATAAATATTACAATAAATAGTTGTTCTTCTATGTTTCTAATTAATAAATTCATTATATGGAAATGTTGTTCTTTACTTGTAATTTTCTTTGAAAAATTTCTCCAAAATAATTTTTAGAATATTAAAAATTTGATAAAAGTAATTGAAACGTTTCCTACTGTTTATTTTAATCTAATTAAAATTACGTACCATTACAAGTACGTAATTACGTAAAATTACAAATAGAATGTCAAATTGTTAGAGGATAGGTAGTGAGGAGGTTTTAAATTCAGCAGTTCATGAGTTCGACTCTCATCTTGCAGTTACCTGCAAAAACTGTTTGTTCATCAGAGTGATAATTCAGATGTGAAAAATATTTTAAATCAAATTCATTACTATGTTAACCTAGTTGACAGATAGTTAGTCAGCGTTACAATATTCACTTTAATCGTTCGTAGGTTCGATTCCTACTTCAGATAGCAATATCATCGATTTAGAATCTATTTTCAACTCTAAATACCTGTAAAAATATATTCCATGAGTGAAAAAGTTGACGAATTTAACAAAACCAGTTCTAAATTAGAATAATTTATTTTTTAGGATTTATTTGACATCAAGAAATGGGCTTAAGTCGCGTTATGAATTGCCTAACGGATAGTTCTTTGTGAGACATTTTAACATCATAATGGACTTCCAAGAGAATAGTTCTTGAATAGTTGGCTTGAATCCTTGTGTAAAAAAAGAAAATCAGAAAACTCCCAAATACACACCCTGAAGTTTTTGCATGCAAAAATCAGAAAAGCAACATCTATCTTCCGTTATCAACAGTGGCTAGGATCCAATCTGAGGCATTTCGTTCAGAAGAGAGCTGCCCTATATCTAGAACACGATGAGCACTTTGTCTTTTGTTACGCATTTTCGGGAGCACTTTTCCCTATTTATAAGTTTTATTCTCGTTTTACAAACGATAAAACTTAAAAATATCCCAAGCATCCTTGCTAACATATGAGCATACAGAAATATGAAGCACACCATTCATCTTCCCTTATTCATCTGTGATCGGAATCGAATCGGAAACTTATTATGCTGAATAGAATGCTTTTACCACTTAACCACAAACTCTTTAATATTATTTAAAAGAAATAAATCACATTATAAATTTAGAATTTGATTTTAAATTCAAAAATATTATTAAAAAATGTATTGCGCTCAGTTTTTTTAAAAATAAATATACATATTTATTAATAATTAATTTTATTACTTAAAAATTTTCTATGATTCAAATCTTTCTGAATGAATAACTATTAATATATTTCCAAATGCTTTAACGTTTTTTCTGGATAAAAATTATTTCCAAAATTCATACAGTCACATTGACTTTTAATGCGCATTAGAACTTAAAAAGTTTTTATTTAACTTCTCTCTAAAATATTATAATTGAAATAAGAACAATTTTATAGACGTATATAAAACGTTTTTAAATAAAAAATGCATATATAATCTGTCTCTGATGGATTTTAAGTTATATCACTGAGTAGAAATTTATGCTAATGATGACACACCATAACTACCTCTTAAATGCATTGCTTTAATTGAACACCTGCAGAGTTTGCTATTTAAACTTTCATCGTGAATCCATTCCATTCTACTCATTCATAAATTCATGATTTTCATAAAATGAACTCATTCAGATAAAAATGAACTTAGGCCTATGAACACTTAACTTAAGAAGAATTTACATTAGAAATAACAGGAAACGTTGTACAGAATTAATTAAAGATAAAATATTTCTTAATATGCAAGGAGTCTGATTCCATTTCCTCTCCAAATTCCTCCCCGAGACTTTTGATACGAACTTAACGAACCTTGGTGGAGACATAGAAAGCAGTTGGGGACTTCTCTGCTCCCCCCCCCCTGACTGAGAATTGATATTAAATCTGCTTGAATCTTGTCGCAGACATGCACTTAACTTCTTTTCTCCTCTCTTCTTTCCGACTCCAGAAAAGATTTTTCCCACTTTACTTGACTCTGCGGTCGAGATTACAAATCGGCCTCGTTTGCCGAAAATCGTCTGAATAAGAGAGTGGAAGAAGAGGTCGTAATCATACAAATTGGAACTTGAGTAAAGTTCTCGTCATCCCCTTTTCTCCTGCGCCGAGGGAAGTTCTGAATGGGCAAATGCTTTCAACTAACCTTTCGGAAGTGTTTCGTTTTAAAATTTCGTAAAGAGTCCGAAAACGGCTTCTTCTTTCTTCCTCGCCTCTCATTGGACGGAGGGGTAGTTTCCTGTTGCCAGTTGTCGGAAACAAATCTCTCGTCTTTTCCAAAGGATACCGGGTAAAATTTCGTCACCGAAAGACAATGGAATCGGGTAATTGTTCTGAAAGTGTTGTTCTTCCTGTTGAGATTTCTGGGAATTAATTTCAGGTTTGTAATTGAGAAGTATTTAATTGGAGCTTCGAATTTAAGTGTAAAATGCGGAATATTAAGGCTTACTACTTGAAAAATGTTCACTTCAACGAGAATGAATCTTATTATGATTATGTTGAGATTTAATTCCATAGATGCAGTTTCTGCTATATTGTCAGTATAAAATGATTCTTGATAGTCAAGATTTTAATGCCCTAATTTTATTAGAAACTGTAAGAACAGCTGATACAATTGGAATTTCAGATAGCATAAAATTTCACATAGTGATCTGAAATATATGTATCTCAAATTATGAAAAGACAAGAGACATAGTCAGAAATTTTGACGATACGTTGAATTAAATTACGTGAAAAAAAAACGTATATGTTGTAGAGAGATATCCTGTTTTCTGGTTCATGATTTAAACCTATGAAAACATTAAAAAATTTTGGAATCATTCAGATGTTTGCGCAACTTATTGGTCATCATGTACAATATTTGACTTACAAAAAATGAATAAAAATAGGTTATATATGGTTCACTAATATATTTTCCATTCGTTAAAATAACAGGGCTTGTTGTAAAATCCACAAATGATATTTTTTTATATTTTGAAGTTATGGGTGCAATTTGGAATGATTTCTCGGTATTCTATTCCCATTGCTTCTAAACTAGAAAAATTTCTGTCATTTTTGTAGCTTCTTTTTATACATTTGTTTATGATAAACCGTAAATTTTCAACAATTTTTCCTAATTTAATGAACATATTGTATTCTAAGATTTTTGTTTTTCCACTTTACTTTTTTTATCAATTATAATATGACCTAATAGAAATGTCTGTATAAAAAGGTAAAATGCATTTTTAACAGCAATGTTTCTCAATAGCATCCCTGTGAATCATGACTTACAATTTATATTTTTAAGAAGAAAAAAAAAACATTTTCCGTAAAAGATGATCTTTCTTTTGAAGTTGAAAGTTGTGTCGACTGTACAAGAGTCACCAATTGGACAAAGTAAAAAATTAAATTATTAAGAAAAACATTCATGGTATCTTCTTTTTCAAATCCCTACGAGTTTTCTAAAAATATACAACTGAAAAATAACTTATACCTACTAGCGAATAGTATTCTAGATATTTTTTATTCAACTGAACAGAGTTTTAGTATTATTTTTTCATGAACGGATTTATGAATCAGTAAAAAAGATTTTGAACAAAAATGCGGTTAAATTGTCCAGTATTTCTACAGGATGAAATGGAGAAAATGAGTGTTTAATAGCATAGTTATGAAAGTATATTTTTTAAATAAACTTTTCCTTACAAACATATCAAACCCTCTCTTTCAACACAAACCATTGTTTAATGGCTCTGTGTTTTACTCAAACATTTATTTATGTAACTGCTATAGATTTTTTTTGGCATATGCAAGTATTAAACAACCATAAAATGTATGGTGGCGTTGCGTTATATTTTATATTATCTCATATACAATGACCAAGAATTTATAATAAATTGGGGGACATTCTTTCACGATGATGGTGTCCATACCATTTATTTAAAATAAAATCTAAAGTTACTCTGTATAACAGAACATGAGCTAAGCTCACTGTCTATATCTATGGTCAATGTTAAATCAATTCCTTAATGGTTCATCAAGACAGCTGACGTATTCAAAGCTCTCCTATGTTTGAGCCTTTTTATTGGATGAAATTTGTTCAAGATTTTATACTGTCATTGAGAAAGGCAAAGCGTTCTAACGTACTCTGACCAATGAGACACCTGAAACAGTTCGCATCAAATCAGGGATTTTGAACTAATCTCACTGTCGATATCATTCCCTTAAAATATAATGAAATATAAAATAAGATATGAAAAGTAACTTTTTATTTCTTACTATGAAAAGGAAGAATTGCCTTCAGACAGCTGACTCGGAGACAGAATTATTTATAAATCCAACCATACCACTTGATTAAATTAGAAAACAACTGGCGCACAGCCCTTCGTCCACCACAGTCCTAAATCTTCTTATTGAATAGAATCCGAAGTACATCTCAAGCGATTTACCGCAGAATCAACAACGTCCATTCATCCATTATGCAAGAGGATCCCGATTGAGTTGCATCCACAAACTCGTCTTTTCCGTTTACGTCCACCCCCACTGGAGAGATAAACCGGACGACATCGGTCCTGTTGCTTCCATTTCTGTAGGAAAGGATCATGCATATTTATTAGGTTCCCATCAACCATTGCGCGGGTCACGTGGGGTATACACTTTCTTCCTTGAATTAGCCGCCGCGACTCCCCCAGGAAAAGTCTCGTGATTCCGGAGTTTCCTGGGGTGGTGTAGGCGTTTTAAGATCGCAGCCGCAGGGCAAACTCTGCTCCAGTTTCCGGTGCAAAGAATCCTGGGATATGCCGAAGGAAGATGAAACTTTCCTGAATATTCAAGTTACCAATTTTCCCGAAATTAATGGCTCTGTTTTAAGTGTCATCTGAAAAGGGGTTTCGAATGCGTTAGGGGATATTGTGGGGTAATTTAGGAAAATTGATAGCCTTATCACTTTGAACTCTCTGTTGTGCTGAATGCTTCATTAGCAACGTACTCAAGATCCAAGCAAAGATTTCTCCAAATATTAGTTGTGTTAAATTCATATTAAAAATAATAATAAATTTTGACTCGTTTTGGTAAAGGAATTTTATAACACGCATAATACACTCATAAATAAATGTTTATTATGAGTCCCTCCCTGATTGAATATAGTTAGTGAAGTAAGAGAAAACATATGTGCACTACTATGTCAATTACTTGATGTACTTATAATTTTATAACATAAAAAAATCAACAAAGTCTTCTGGTGCGTATGAAACAGTATGATCTGTATGAAATAGCCTAATAAAAATAACAGACTCGTTATGAAATCGAAACGATGAAAACATATAAGTGGTGTCCTTTCTAAATTCAAACACCTTAGCATCTGAGAGACATTTACTGCCAGTAATCATTCATATACGTCATCAAAATAGTAGCCTCTGATTGGGTCAAGAAAGGTTACATGATATCTATTCCTCTACCAATCAGGTATTCGAAACACAAAGTTACTTAAAAGATCATTTGCTATTATTAAATGTTGTGGAAATTATAATAATATAATTCTGATACAGAGAAGACTATAGCTTAACGGCCTAGTGCCTAAGGGATTTTAATGTGCATCCCGCCATAATGCCTTCGAGGAGTACTTTTCATAGATAGGAACCATGTTCATGTGTCATTAGGGAGAAAACCAGGAAAACTCCTAAAATAACCTTTGACAGACGTGCTTGAAGAATCTTTTTTCCATTGTTCAACAAAGACCGGAATCGAATCAGGGAGATGTTGCTCTAAAGACTATTGTATTACCGGTATAGGCCAACATGAATCGTTATAATATGACTGTGAGAAATATTAACATTGGGCTGGAGACACCCTAACAACCAACTAACTGTTGTTTTGAAACATTTGAGTATCTACTGCATCTTATCTTCTTATATAATTGTTTATCCCTCTAAAGCAAAAATGTTTAATAAATTTGTGAAAATTTAAAAAAATGTTAAATATATATATTTTATAAATTTTATATTGGAATAAAGAAATTTATTCTGCACCAATAACATAAAACATATTTGTAACAAAGTTTTAAAAAAATTCAGAAATATATAACTTCTATTTTTTGCCTTATTCGTTCATCATCGTTTACTTATATACTAGTACTTCTCATTAACTTCCTGGATATTATAATTTCTAGTCTTCTGTTATAGAAATTGTGGGTTCGAATCTTACCACGAGTAATGTTTTTTAATATTTCAGCGTTTAATCTGAGCAAATGGTTTTGCAAAAATTAGCCCTACTATACTAAAAATGATACTTGAATTTGAAAATAATCATGGGAGATGACTACTACAAAAACTATTTCGAAATTTGGAAAAGAATTAGGATTAATATTTATATTTTAAAATTATAATTAAACTTCGTTATTTTTTATTAGTATAAAAATATAAACACTAATATTATAAAAGTGTTTGTGTGATATATATTTTATAAATTATTTAATCATAAAAATTCATCAACTCTGCACCGATATTCATTATACGAACGTTCAATAATAATATTCGAAAAATAAAATAAATCAAAAATATTTCTAATATCTTCCATTATCAAAAAATATTTGCTACCAAACAAAAATAAAATTTCTTGATAACTTTTGGCTTATATTCTTTTTACGAGATTACTCCTTATAAAATAAATCCACCGAAGAAATAGAAACCAACTTCTGAGGATCTATCAACAAATAAATTCTGGTAGTTTTTAAAACTGTCAAAACTTTGTTTTTTCACCAAATAGTTATTATACTTTAAGAAAGAACACTGATTTCATCTAAGTAAAATATAGAAAAATTGTAAGGAAATAAATTTCTTATAATACTTAGAACACATTCCTTCATTCCTCAACGTTTCTAATGGTATAATTACTATTGCATGGAACACGTTGTAAAATTGATGTTCCAAAAATAAAATCGCTTAACTTTTATAAAGCTCTTGTGAGATTTTCTATCAAATGATTATTTGCAGGGGGGAAAACTGTCTTTTTTTTTTCTTTTCTCCCTTATCATCACAAAGGCTTTTGTAAAGATGGGAGAAAAAAAAATCTTAACTGTAGCCGCTGAAAACCTGTAACCTCAAAAAATGATGCTTACTTCATTTGGACAGTCTTTTCAATCACAGTCTCTTTTTCCCCTTTTTTCCCTCGGGTGAAGATAGCATTATCTGCTTTTAGTCTTCTTATTCCCCATTGCTTTTCCCCATTTATTATGTTTTTTCCCTTTATTTCATATACAAAAAAAATTTTGTGGTAGATATTACTCTTTATTTTTTGGCACCATGAAAGGCTAGATAAAATTCTCAATTGTTATTTTGACATTATATATATATATATATATATATATATATATATATATATATATATATATATATATATATATATATATATATATATATATATATATATATATATATATATATATATTCAAGCTAGCTTTTCTAAACACTTCTATCTCTAAAGTCATTTTTATTTGGAATCACTTAAATGCGTTGTGGTATTTGTTCATTCTTTATTTTAAAAATAGACGATCCTCTTTATTTTTGACAGTAAGAAAAAATCTTTGCACAATGGATTAATTTTTTTCAAATAAATAAATAGGAAGATACAAAATAATTTTTGTTATTGGGAAATCGCAAGAAAGCAATGAATTACCTTTTATAAATATTTTTTAGACTTTTAGGCCATATTTATCTAATATCTATTTTATATTTTTTTTTGTTCATTTTTGAGTTATATTTATTTATTTATTTTTGATGAAATGACATGAAATAAATAATCCAACGAATATTTCTTGTATGTATCACCACTATAAGTGAATACAAGAATAGATATGATATAAATATAAACCTAGCCAAATCTGAAAAAATGTTTGTTGCATATAATGACCTAAAAATAAGGAAACGCAATTAGTAATGATTCATTTTCCATGTTTGAAATATAAATTTTAACTATTAAAAAGTCATTAAACGGAACTGTTAACTTCATTTTATCTATGAATATCCTAATTTCAAAAGAATTATTCAAAAATATTACCAAAATTTATCAAGGAATTGAAAAGATGAGATGAGTACCTGAAGATAATTTATATGTGTAAATGCGCACGCTTTGGACATGCGGGTTAACACTTCTCTACATTCTCTGTTATTCTTCTCTGAGGCCGAGATATCAGCTAAATGTTAGCACTATTGCCTTAAGCTCAAATGTTCATGTGTTCGAATCCCGTCGTGGGGATTTTTGTTTATAATCCGTCGTGATTTCTATTGTGAATTATTATTGCACCATTAGTACATTTGAATGTATTAGTATAACGAATCATAATTATGTGGAATATTCTACAGTTTATCAGAAACGATTTAAAATAAATTAGTATTTTGATGCAAATAAGATAAAATTTTCTTTAAACACAAAAAAATAAATAAAAATGTTTTTAATAAAGATCCACGAGAAAAATAAAATTTCTCATTCAAACATAAGCATTTTAGAAAACACCAATTTTTTTTTTTCCAAACTCATCATATATATTACTCTGACCTTTTTTCGTTTTAAATGTAACTAAATGGTTTAATTTTTCTTACAGAACATGTCCGAGAATTCAATTGTGGTCGCCTTTTTTACCGGACTTTCTTCCTGGATATCCGGCGAGACATCCTCTATGTCGGTGCCATGTGAGTACTAAACACTTTTTTAATCACTTCAATTTCTGTTATCTATCTATGTGTGTGTATATATATATGTATATATATATATATACATAAAACTATTTTTTTATATTCTATAAAACATTTATTTTTTCAGTTTATATATATATATATATATATATATATATAACTTCTGATATTGAAGAAAAAAACTCACTAAATCGAATGTATTAAGCATTATCTTCTTATAACTCAAAAGACTATTTTCATGTTTTATTTACATATATAACATCTGATGGAACAGGTCATATCTTTCAGCCTTCCACTCCCAAATCTTTGTCCCTTCCTCCCTTCAAACACGAATCCTGCAGAAGCCTCCTTCTACTAAATCCCTGTCCATACAAGCTGCAATCTCTAGTACGACTCCCCAAGATTCGGATTATTGGAATAGAGGAGGATGGAGAATTTCAATCACTTCTTCTCCCCCAACCTTCCTTCAAGAAAAGGGAAAAGAAGCCCACTTTATTCCTTACGACGATTCCAGTTTTGTCTTCTTTTTTATTTCCGGGTGTGCGAGATTTCGGTAACTCGATGCCGTAGTACCCAAAAATTGGGTTTTCTTCCACTGGAATTCGGGATTATCGCATACATCCCGTTTTTTTTTTTTTTTTATCAATGAAAGCGTCTTCTAACTCTGATGAATAAAGCGAGTTATGGGTATAAAGAATTTCATCATGTCCCTAACAGTTGTGCATCCACGATATTACGAAATTCTATGCATTATTGGTGATTCATCACTCCCTAGAGTTTATATTATTGCCTTTAAATCAAAATGTACTGTTGAAAAGGTGATTTGGTAGGAAAATATTTATATGAACGTAACAATGTTTAGAAGCTACAGATTGTGCAAGTTTAAAGTTAGAAAGTTTATGTAATTCCAGTCGTAAGTTGTCAATCATTCCAGTCTCCAGTTCTTAAGGGATATGGTATCACACTTGAGTTTGGTAATGTTTCATATTATACCACTTAAGAAAGATTGGGTATTAAGAAGTGTTTTCTGTGTCCGGTCAAAGAAATTCAAAACGTAATTTACCATGCCCGGTCAAAGAGAGTCAAAACATAGTATATAACATTTTAACTTTATTCGACCGGAAATAGAAAATACTTCTAAAGACCTAATGTTTCTTAGCTAGTATCATATGATGAAGTATGATGTTACTTGTAGTGATACGGATTAAAAAGTTATTATTATTATATGAAGTAAATCTCAAATTGATTCCATCCTATGTAAATATTAGTGGCAATGAGACTGCAGATCGACTGGCCAAAGAGGACAGTGAGGAAGATACGCCCACTGACTCATCACTTAAATACCAGTAATTTTACTCTAATGAAAAATCTAGACTTCATTCAATCTGGTAAATTCCACCAACACACCAGTGGTACTCTGGAACATCTCCTGGAACTCTTCCTGGAAATGTGACCAAAAATCTCAAACTGTCTTGGCCAGATTCTCAAGTGGACATCTAAAATGTTTATCGTTTGAATTTGTTACAAAAATTTATCCCACTTGCAAAAAATGTCGTGACCATCCAGCCTCACTGAAAAATATTCTGGATTGAGACGAACTTTCCCGGGATGATTTATCCTCTGATGCCCTGCTAGTCATTGACTTTCTAACTGTCAACAATTTAATGAAGTTGATCTGACAAATGTCGGATCTTTAAAGAGGATAAGCCAACAACAACAACAAATGGTGCTTGTCAATATTTATGCTTCATTTTTATGTTTGATGTCAACAGCTACTATGCGTATTTATATCGTACGAATAGGAATAATACTATTGGATGAAAGATATAATTGGGTGGTGAATTGTATCTTTTCACCCAATAAGTAAGCAACAAAGAGGCGCAATTGAGTGACAAACACACACTTTTTTAGTGAAAAATCTTTATTAATCTGTTTTTAATTGAATTACACGCTATTTACGATATAGGATTTAATCTTTTAAGTTGTTAATTATATTTAAGACAACTTGAAGTTATTCGTAAGAAAAATGAATCTCATTCTGAAAGAAAAAAGAAATTGAATTCAGTGTCACAAGTATGGTTACAAATTTTTCTTTAAGTTAAAGCAAGTGAAGTGAAGTAAAAGATATTGAGATATAGCCGCCTTTGTCACAGTTTTCATCGAAAGTCTCTTTAAATGAATTGAATCTTATAAACAGGAACACGTGGTCTTGTTCGAACAACAAACCCTATTTTATGAATGCGACTTCAACTAAGCAA
The DNA here is from genome assembly GCA_030067965.1 of Latrodectus elegans. Lineage (NCBI taxonomy): Eukaryota > Metazoa > Arthropoda > Arachnida > Araneae > Theridiidae > Latrodectus > Latrodectus elegans. The sequence goes on from CM057815.1 coordinate 71,416,294, forward strand.
TGAAATTTATTTTAGTGAAGTTCCTATTGCCTTAAGCATTTCTTATGCTGATTTAATTTTTTCAACAACATTTTAAATAATTTTCTAAATATATTAAATTTTGAAAAGTTAATACACTTTAATCTTCAGTTTTTAAATAACTTACTAGCATCAGAAAAAATGTAAAATATTTCCGACATAAACTAATTCATTTTAAACTGTCAAATAGTACACAACCTTTCGAAACATTTACTCCTCCAAACCCTTCCAAGTGCAGTTATTGACAAAATACCCTTCACTATTAATTCTAAAGGTGGAATAAAATCTAAGCTCTCGTTTTGACGGCCTCAGCATATTACGTGTCAGCTGGATTCTGAATTTAACTAAAGTTTTGATGGATGCCATCGCTAAAAAAAATGCAGTAGCTATTTTTAGATATAAGGCTTTTTGTATCGCGTTAAAAATGCAATGTAGTTCCATTTCGTCTGATGGATTGCATTTGTAAGGTGAAGCTAACGGAGGAACGTTTGTTGCTTAAAGATTTCTCTTCATTTTCTTTTCTCATAAAGCAACTTTTGGCGAGAGTTGGCGCACCTTTCAGCTTTAATTTCGCCTGTTTTTTAACGACTTGTGATTTTTGTTGGAAATTTGTAGCGCGAATAATATTTTATTGTTGAACGAATATGCACGTACTATTTTTAAGTATAATAATTGAGATTAAAAGTAGTTCTTTTTTTCTCTTGTATAAGATAGGCTGGCAATATGGGGTGCGCTGCTCTACTTTTTTTACACTGAACCATATTTGGTGTGGAGTCCGACTGCTTCAGTACACACACGCCATAGGGACCCGTTTATAGAGAAGGCAACCATCCACACCTCATTCACACACAAGGAAAGGACAAAGACTGGATATAGAGAGAGACAGTACATCCATGCCCGAACCGGGATTCGAACCTAGGACCTCCCTATCCACAGTCAGGCACTAGACAAGGCGGTCGGCAGTAGTTCTTTTAATTTAATTAATTTAAATGAAATATTTTACAGAAACAGAATTTTGAATATTATTGTTCTTTTAAATTTTTTCTATTTAAATTATTAATTTGTAGTTTTAAAATGCAAATTGAATTGAGGATACTTCACATTCTTCGCTGTAATCCACCATTTGTTCTTGATTTCCATTGAAATTTTTGTGTAAAATTATTTGAGAGATATTAACGACTCCAAAAAATATGTATATAATATGGAAATAAAAATTTTAGTCGGCTAATATTTTTTAACTCTTTTATTAAGCAAATTAAAACTTTTAATATTAGAAATTTTCACATTAATGGAAACAATATTAAGCAAATAAAATGGATTCTCTGTGGTCTATTGGTAAGACGCTACGCTGTCGAGAGAAAATTCTTGTTTTAGATCACAACTACTTTAGAAAAGCACGGTGTGTATGCTGTATTTCTGCTTTTTAAATACATATCTGCCTGGGTTGATTCATGAAAGTCTTCCGGGATTCCTCCCTTGCAACATCTGAATGTAGCCAACTATCTATGGAAGTTACTGGAAGTTAACTTATCCAGTGGGTCTTAAACATTAGTCTTGAAAGTTTGGCTGTTCCCCTACGCGAAGTCAGAGTAAAATAAAACTGACAAAACTAGAAAAAATTCTTTCTCATGGTAATTTTAAGAGAAATTTGTGATTTTTATAGTTTTAAAAAAAAATGTGTGTAGTTTCATTTTAAAACGATCGTCTTTTGTAGTAGGATTTGCGCAAAAGATTAATTGTTATTTAAGAAAAAAAAAAGCAATCAATTCCAATTTCAATTACATTCATTCATCGTTTTATTTTAAAAACAAAATTCATTGACATTGTTAAAATATCAAAAGTCTTTAATTATAAAATGTCATTACCAAAAGCCATTTATTTATGGTAACGGCAGTTTGATTTTGGCATGATATTTTTAAAATAAAGACCTATTCTTTGCCCACCGTTATTGTTAAAAATAAATTCGTTGTGAATATTATCCTCGCCTATGAAAATTATTATAAAATAGCAGAAACAAAAAACTTAAATATACCGCAATAATACGTGAACAAAATTTTAATTAATCGATATATTAATCTAATATAAATTTAGTTAAAAAAATCCATCTATTACTGTTTGTAATCTCTTCCTGAAAGAAAAATTAATAATTAATTGTTGAAATAAACCTTATATATTAAAGGAATTTATTAGAATATCCAAATATCATTAATTATTTTACAGTTTTTATAGTTATTTATCTAAATCCTAGTAAGCAAAAAATTATCATTTTAGGCGTTATTGTAAGTCTATGATTATATATTGCATACATAACTTGATTTGTTCCGGTATTATTTAAGGTAATGGTCTTCACCATCAGTTATAATTAAGACTATCTTTAGAATGAAGATCACAGAATCGATTCCAGCCACTGTTGTACGTTACGAAGAGAGTGACGTTTTTAATTTATGCATGCATACGGTATAAATGGACGCTATAGAGTCGCATGAAGTTTCTCTGTATCGACATGGAAATATTGCTTACTGTCTTTTAAAGTATTCAACTCTTCTGCTTTTCATTTGTAGTTTCAAATTATAAGTATATACCATAGAAGCAGGAATCGAATATGAGAGATGCAGTACGAAAAACTAGAACATATTGAGATAAAATATCAAAGTTTTTAACTGTTAAGCTATCCAGTTAACCACATCAAATTATAAATTTGAAGTAGGAATCGAAGCAAAGTAATGCTGTATTAAAGATTCTAGTATTGTCCACTCTGACCTTGGTCAAAAAACTATTCATTTGATATAAAATAACAATATATTAAAATAGTTTTTTTCTAATATTATAAAATAATTTATTATAATACATACATTATAGTTAAATTTTAGAAATTTTTAAAAAATTTAATTTAAAGCAAGCGTAGCACGTTGAGGTAGAAATTTATACTGAAAATTTGTCTCTCATAAGAATATTAGGTAAGTCATAATGTATGTATTTTTAGTTGAGTTATCTAATCAATCTTATAATTTTTTATCCATATAATTTAGTTTGTTTACCTTTTAAATTCATTATTTTGAGGCAATATTTCGGAACATCTGTAATTTATTATGATCCCTATTGTATAACACCCTGCAAAATATATGAATCTAATAATCTGAAGTGCTCTAATTGAATATCGTAAACTTTTGTTCGAGTAAATTTAAAGTAGCGATAAACTCCATCATGGATTGAAAAATAGTCATTAAAATGTGACATTTTGGCGCCCTAGTTTATTAACATCTACGTCATTACGCCAAGACGAAGGGGAAACTCAAAAATGTCATTTTATCGTGGTTGAGCCGAGCGAACCGAGAAATTCTCTTTAAGCCAAGCACATTCATATATCAATTCAGAGTGATTTTTAGTATCAGTTTGACCTCTTAAACTCTCTGAAAGATACGCCAAGGCATTGTCAATAAAGTTCTTAATTATTGGCGCAATATTTGGCGACAGAGAGATACCGAGTATGACAGAGGCCAAACAATCCTTTCTTTTGGGCCTTGAAATAATCGTGGCTATTGTGTGTTTCGTTAACTATTCCCACACTCCATTTAACACAAACCGAGAGTTACGGTGACAGTTATCTGTTTCTCTTCATCCTCCCCAAGTGAGGAGGGGTGTGCGATCGGGGGAGGAGATACTCTTGTTTGATGGAGATGAAATTGTTCTGTAGGAAGGTATCAACTCTGGTGATGATAATTCCTATTCTCCGGGAAAGTAACGGGATTTCCTTTAAATAACGTCCTCACTTTAATAGTTAATTTATGAATTTCGGGCAAAGTTGGCATTATAGCGTAATATATTTTCAATAAGTTCTTAATATAAGTCGAATTATATATATTACAGTCCCGTACCATGGTATCATTATCCTAAAGTTCCTTCGTCGTAACGCAGTGTTTTTATTATTATATTATTAACACTATACTAATATAGTTACAGGTGCCGTATAATCCATGATTCCAAATTCTGAATTTTTTGGCGATGAAAAAATGTTGCCAAGATGACGTATCGTGACGTGTGCGATGACGTAAATACTAGGGTTACGTAAATAGAGTTTTCTGCGTAATTCTTATAGGTCTTCATATGTATGACCTAACAAACACAAGGTTGCCAGATACCTACGAAAATCCGCCAATCTCAATATTTGGCGCATAGTTTATACTGCCCCTGTGCCTTAATATATATAATGCATTATGAAAAGTCTATTTTTTTATGATTGCTAACGTCATAATCATATAAATGTTGATTAAATGCTCGCTGTGAAATTTAAAGGAAACATTTACGAGAAAGGAAAATTTTTGTGTAAATTAAAAAATCCTTATTTCTTGTTTAAACACTCTTCATAATTTTAATGGGTACTCTTTTGTTATTATTTTTTTAATGTGAATGGGGTTTATAATTAAATATTTTCAGGAAATATTTGAGATTTTGTCCGAAATAATTCTGTATTAGTGTTTTATTATGTTTTAAGGAAAGGATCCATTATTTCACGTTTAAGTAAACCTTTGATTAGTGATCTTGGCTACCATCCATTAGTTCATGGATTCGAATTCCACCTTTGGCATGGATGCTTGTTGTAGTTAAGAATCTTCTATAAATCGTAGATTCCGGTCTCATACAAAAAAAAGTCCATTGAGTGAAAAAGAAACAAAAGTTTTAGAATAATTTTTTTAAATAAAATTTCGTTTTCACTCTAAGGATATAAAGCCTTTCAAAAGCTTTGAAAATGTTTCATATATTTTTTTCCCTCTTATATACAGTTTTCCTTTTTTTATCCATATATATGAGCTGAAAATTTGGTTGCAGTGATTTATGTTTTCTTGTTTCAAAAAGATTTTTTCCTTTTTATTCTCACAGTTTTTTATTCTTATTTTCCAGTCACTGAATGTTACCGAAGATAATTAAAAAGGAAGAACAAATTTTACATCTGCGTGCCTATACTTTAATGGAATATTTTTTGCTAACATCAAGTCTAATTAATAAACAAGGCCTAAAAAGAGAATTAAGTTTTACCAATATAATATAAACTTCCCATTTGTACTAAGTACAATATCATTGGGATAACCAACCAAATGTCTTAAAATAATGATTGATGGCTTTTTAATTGAGGTGTTAAACCATCTTATTGGCAATCTCTTAATCATATTCTATAACACACCAAAAATATTAACCAAACTTAAATCTTCAAAGTTCGTTTACCAACAGTTATACAAGAATCTATAGAAACATTGATGAATTAGCACACATTTAGAACCTAATTGAGACAATCTTAACTGTCATGTCTAAGGTATTTTGTCTCTCCTTTTAAAAGAATTCTTTAATTTCTGGAATTTAAAGTTTTTCATTTGTAAATTTCAGAATTGAAGATAAAGTAAATGGTTATCTCAAACCCATATGACATGTTTTTAGGTTCTACAGAATTCGTTTTTCTTTTTTATTTCTGAGAATTTTTCTATCAATATTTTCCAATCTATTAAAGTTCTTTCTATTTAATTTTTGTTATCCCACTCAAAGTTCCTTCGATGGAATATTTTTCAGGATATTAAAGACTATAATCGAATTTTCCTTTTCTTAAGGTTATATATCTTTTACGCGTTTCTGCGAATCTTTTGTCAGCTTTTAAATTTATTAAAGAACTGCTCTAAAAGTTCGTCTTTTCTATTTGTGGACGATTTCTTTTCAAAAAGCTATATGCATAAATAATGGTCTATTCTTATTCCCAGAAGTAATATCTGAAACCCTTTCGTAGGGAAAAAGGGATATCAAAAGAGGGAAAAAATATGTAAGGGTTTTGAACGAAGTAAAAAAAAATGTCTTCTCCTCTCACACGTTACAATGTAGGGGGCCAAATATTTACCTCCCACCCCTGTTTCAATGAAGCCCAGGAGCTATCTCTGCCTTCCACCCCCGCTATGCAGGTTCCACAAACGTAATTTCCGGTACGCGTAAGCTAGGAAGAAAACGGAAATAAAAAAGACCGTAGGCTTCTCTACTTTAAAAAAAAAAAGTACGAAAAAGAAGGATTATAGGAATAAAAAATAGTTAGGAACTTATTGTGAGCCTTGAGCGTTGTCTGCAAACTTTTCAAAAAAGGGGAAAATTCCCAAACAATCCCTTTTTTCTATACCAACTGGGGATTTTTCAATCCCGATTTTTGTCTATTATTTGACTATATTGGATGACTTTGTTGGGGCCTGGCTGTGTTTGTGGAAATAGGTGTCTCTGTGCTTTGGATATTGTAATTCGTAATAGGATAGAATTTTCCTCCTTTGCAAATAAGAGATAGGGCAATAATAATCTCTTGTAGATTTATTTTTAAGCTCAGATTTTCTATTTATCGCTACAGATATCGTTTAGGAAATATTTTTTCTTAAGCTCTCAGGAATTTACGAGAAAATAACTCAAGATAGCGATGCTCAATTTACGAAATCATGAAAATATTTTTTAAATAATATAGTAAAGATTTTCCGAGTTTTGATTTGTGGAGATAATTTTATAAGAAAATCGTATAGAAAAATCTGTTGGCTAAGCAATTGTAAAATATTATTAGATTATTTAAACAATACATTTTCGAATAAACAAATTTTAGAGCAGTTTAAGAATATATCTCTTTAATATAGATAGATATAGAATATTCTTGTTAGATATTTTTGTATATATTTCTTTCAGTATGTATTATTGTTGTTGTTGGCTTGTCTTTTTGAAAGATCTGACATTTGTCAGGTCAACTCCATTAAATTGTTGACAGTTAGAAAGTCAATGACTATCAAGGCATCTGAGGATAAAACCTCCCGGGAAAGTCCGATTCAATCCAGAATATGTTTCGGTGAGGCTGGATGGTCGCAGAATATTTTAGAATTGGGATATTTTTTTTGTACCAAATTCAAACGATGAACTTTAGATGTCCACTTGAGAATCTGGCCGAGGCAGTTTGAGATTTTCGGTCACATTTTATTTCCATAAGAGTTCTAGGAGATGTTCCATAGTACCATTGGTGTGTAGGTGGAATTTACCGAATTGAATATAGACTGGATTTTCATTAGAGTCAAGTTCCTGATATGTAAGTGATGAACCAGTGGGCGTATCTTTCTCACTGCCCTCTTTGGCCAGACGATCTGCGGTCTCATTGCCACTGATATTTACATTGGATGGAAGTCATTGGAGATGTCCATTGGAATGTATGTAATGTACTTTAATAGAGTGTAAATTTCTGATAGTTTTGTTTGAAAATGCACTAGTTTGAGAATTTCGATTTGATTTCATTTGGGAAAGTAACATATCTTTTAACTGGGAGTATAATTACTAATTAACTTTGCTAAACTTTGCATAATAAGGATGTCGTGGTGGTATACTTATTTAAGGCATTCGCAATTCAAAGGTTGTGAGCTCATATCCATTCCCAATCAAATATCCATCGTTTTGGCTAATAGTGTCGGGGATACGATAATTATGCCTTGGTGGCAATGTCCTCATTGGAAATTATACCTCTAGGGGTGGCAGTCCAAGTCTGTTTGTCTTTTGCTTGGTCCTTGTTTCTTAACTTCTAAGACCCAATGTTAAAGTTACAATGGCATACCTTGTGGGTTCTTCTGTATGTAATCTGCCATCATTTCTACCCCTTGCATTTCTAAAAGATTTAAATTTTCGTAGTCTGGCTTTGTATAACAGCTTCATATTATAAGCTTTATTTTTTCAAGATTTAGTATATGCATTTGAAACTTTCCATTGGGTAGTCAAAATTTCTCCTTCTGGCAGACTGCATTTTCTAAATAAGCACATTTTTTTTCTGAGGAAAAGATTTTGCAATATTATTATTATTATTATTGCAAGAAACATGCTCTAAATGGATATAAACTTTCTGCATTTAGATTATTGTTTTGGCTAAAAGTATATCTTTTTTTTTAATAAACAAGCAATTTTAATTTTGTATAAGCATTTCATTATTAGAACGGTTTCTTATGAAATATCATTTCACACTTCGCTCATCGACCTGTTTAGTGTATAGTAATAATTTGGAATACTTTGAGTATATAAAAACATATTATGTTTTAACTTTGAATATTCATATAAGTTCTTTGTTATAAAATTTGGAGCAATTTGATTATAAATAGTCTCATTTTATAATAATTAATATAATTTAATAAGAGAAAATTTATATATTTTGGTCTGTGTAGATAATCAATGCCGAAAGCTGTGTTCTTTTTTTCTTTTTAGCATTTAATATATTATATTATAATCATGTATAAATTTTTCTTGTTAAACTCGAAGGTTTTCGTTGGAAATATACTTTAACCTTTAAGCACATAGCTTAGTTTGGTCACATAAATATTTAGCCAGTAAAATATTCTCAACAGTAATTGTTGTTACTAATTCTTCATGATCAAACAAGAGCTAGATCTGGTTCTAGGAATCCATGTATTTTAGCAAATTCAATCACTAGAAGTGGAGATGATATTAGATAATTTAAACCTAAACCCAGCCGTTCTAGGACATGCTCCAGAGAAGCTAGTTTCAGATGACACATTTTGCAGAATGGAAAAACTTTGCTGGCGGAAACAAAAGTAATCCTTTAAGATAATCACTCTTTTGTCTTCAAATTGCTGTAATATCTGATCGACACACCTAACTCAAGAATATAAATTGGACACTTTCTTCAATATTAGTGACGAGCAAAAGGAGTAAGCCATTTTTGTCTGCATTTATCTTTCCATACAGAAGAAAGTTCGTGGAAAGTGAGTGAGTACATTGCTTTTTGTTCCCTGAGACCTAAGGATAAAAACATCGCATTCCTCAGACTGGGAATTTCCAGCTTCAATTCCAGCCTCGATGAAAGATGACGATGGATTCTTTTGTTTCTATTTTCTTGTGTTCAAGATTCTTACCTTCCGCCGAGCGAAATCTAATCAACTGTTTATAAAAGTCCACTCAAAAAGGTTTGTTCAAATAGACTGTTGAACAACTTTCAGTTATCGCAATTCTTTTATATGATACAAATTATTTATGTGGTGTTATGTCCATAACATTACTAGTTGCACATAGAATATGCATTTTGCTTTTCGATATGATTCCTTAAAATATTTCTAAACGTTAGTGGGTTTTCTATAACAAACAACTGAACATAAGCTGTCTACGAAGGAGCATTTGAAAGTAAACTGTCTGGAATAAGCATTTCAACATAACTGTTTGGAATAAGCATATCAACATAAGCTGTCTGGAATAAATATTTGAACGTAAACTGTCTTGAATAAGTATTTGGATGTAAACTGTTAGAAATAAGAACTTCAGCTTAAATTATCTTGCGCAAATATTTGTACATAAATTCTCTATAAGGAATAATTAAATTTAAACTACCTGGAATTAGCATTGGAACAACATCTGTTTGAAATAAGTATTTAAATATAAACTGTTTGGTATAAACACTTGCACACACACATAAACTGTCTGAAATAAGCATTTGAACATAAACTGTCTGAAATAAATATTTGAACATAAGTTGTCTTGAATAAACATTTGAATATAAATTATTTGAGTTTATCATTTGAGCATGTACTGCGTAGAAAAAAACAAATGAACATAAACTATGTAAAATAATCAATTAACTATCATGGTGGAAAGCCATTTTTTTCAACAGTACTAAAATACTATATCTTTTATAATACCATACAAAGTAAGCTATGACTTTTTAAAATAATTGGATTTTAGCAATTAACTTGGTGCATTTGTATGGTGAACTCAAAATGTTAAAGTTTCTGAAACTGCAGAAGGCATTTTAGTATATTTTGCCTGGCTTCTGATGAAAAATGTTCTTTTGCTTTTTACAATATACCAAACGACAGGGAGAAAGAAATTGTCCCAGGTAGCGGAAAAAGAAAACGTCACCTAGAAAAAAAGGAGTTTGAAGAAAATGTGCATGGATTTGGCGAGAACCCAAAAAAAAATTTTTTTTTCTCCTTCTTTCTCCTGTTTGGAGCGTGTTCAGCCTAGTCTTATGATGAAAAGACATCATCAATTCTCCCACGTTCTTACTGCCAAATGCGATCTTGCTGCGCCCCAGAGAAAAATGTGTATGATTTATGTTTCTTTTTGGTTTTCTCCCGACCATAATATCCGAGCAGATGTTTTTCGCCCGTGCTACTTATGCACGTTCATTATTGGCTTGTTTGATGTTTATTATGAAACATCCTCTCTAACTAAGCGATTGTTTGGTTTTTAATTACCGAACTACATACACATTCGTGCTACGAATAGATCATACATTGTATTGTATTTATCTATTTATGCGACATTGTGAAACTTTAAATAGCCTGGCAGAGAAAGGTGAGGTACATCCTAACACCGTAAAAGTTTAAAATCGGCTAACCTTTGGCTTTTTAGAGATTTTTTTACGCCAAGATAGGTGCTAAGATGTGATTAACAAGATGGCTGTTGCCACATACACAAAAGCTTAACTAAGTATAAGGGTTAACAAAAATTAAATTTTATATCCAAATTTATCGCCTAATTTTTCACCAAACTAAGAGGTACCCAGTTCTAGCACATATTCATCACAACAGCTCATGAACACAAGCTAATTTAATAAAACTTTAGTTGTATATTCTTCCTTATACAAAGCTCGTAAATTTATTCTCTTGAATGGTTTACGATTCTATAAAATTACTTGTTTCAGTGATATTAATCGTGACACGTCCTTACACATAACGTAAACTGACACGTCCGACACACATCTACGATGTATAATATAGCGCGTTTTGTTCCTGATGAGATCATTCCAAGTAAATATTTCCTTTGGGAATGCATCTTAAGCAAATTAACTCAATATTCGCTGGTCTTAAACTTATTAAGGTACACCTTTAGAAGCATTCAACTCAAGGCTTGATGATTTTATTCATGTCTAGATGCATCTTAAGCTGATGAATGATTTAAGATGCATTCTAAGACGCACTCAACATGACTCTTCATTTCTTTGGCCACATTGAAGTGCATTCAAAGTAAGTAATAAACTAGTTTAGACGCGTCCTATGTCACAACAGAACACCTAATGGCTTAGTGTCAAATCCAGCATTTGAAGATAACCTTATTACGATTAAGTAACGTTATAGAATGTCATTTACAATTTTTAAGTTTATAGTACATCTTAATTGAAGGCTTATTTTGAAATGCATATTACAATACACATTCTCTTGTGGTCTTAGTCTCGTTGAAATGCATTCAAATTTAATTCATCAATATCTGATATATGCACAAAACAATATCTTGCAGTTTTAGCCACTTTTAAGATTTACTGTACCCCCAAGATACCTCTTGGGGTCTTAATTATAGTGAAATTCATTTTTGTTCAAGTCATCAATATAAGACAAGAGTTTTAAACAATTTCTCATGGTTTTAGCCATATTATATATCTTCAGAGAATATTGGAGGACTTTTTTCAATATATCTTTAATTCGAAATTACACTTTGAAATCTTGTGGCGCTTAACCACAACATCTCCACTGACTACCAGTAAACCGTTATCATTGGCATCTGAACTTGACTCGCTACATTCATAATTTTCTTAAAACAGACATAAAAAGTAGATTAATGTGAGTAAAATCTCTAACTGAAATGAATAAACTTCGTAAACACATCGATCTTTGAAAAATATACTTCTGAAAATCCTATTAGAGACTTAACATTTCTTCTTAAAATTATCAGTATTTATTCAGATCAGTTATCTACTGATAATACAATCTTAGTGGGGTTCCATATTCCTTAACGGGTGAGTTCCATCCATACTATATGAAATGCTCAGTGATATAATTATTCATGTTTTTCCATTATTCGGTTTTAGAAAGGTGTAACGGCATAAAATATCATTAGTTAAATTTTAACATTGATATCTACAATCAAAGATCATAATGATGATATTGTGTGAGTTTGGTGAAAACTGTTACCCATTCACTCAAGTTAAACCATGTTTATTCGCACACAACATCCAAAAACATTAACAATAAAATGTCTACTATATAAATGTAAGCTTGAAATAAATACATAATTTTCTTAAAAATGTTACTTTCATAAGATTAAAAACTATAAACGTTTATCTTGCCTGGAATCATTAGTAAAGGATAAAAGGTAATATATCTTTTTTTTTTTCAATTTTGCATCTGGATTTGAATTCTAAAGAAACATTTAGGGCATAAGTTTAAAATCGGTTACTCCTTGGTGATCTTTAGACGTAGATATGTCCCAAGATGTGACTGACATGTTGTCCGTTACAAAATATCTATAAAAAGATTGGGTTAACAGAAATTAAATTTTATTACCAAGATATATCGCCAAACAAAAAGGGTTTCCGATTCTACACAAACTGGAATCCAGTATTAATTTATATTACATTAACTAAAACACTTTCTAAATTGTTTACCAATGAATTCTAATCTTTTATATATATATATATATAATGTGGGGGTGGGAGGGATGGATGGATATATAATATTCTTATTGTGTTCTTCTATAGCAAGAATATAGGTATTAAAAAAAGTTTTCTTTTTTCTTGAGTTTGTAAGTAACACGTATAATTTTTTTTTCAGTAAAAAAATTATGTACATTTTTTTTCTCCTAAATTAATATAAACTTTCCCGTTAAGTTCAGGAATATTGTCTCGTTCTAACAAGTTTTATTTTGGTAAAAAAAATATCCACGATAAAGTAAGATTTGTTACAGAAAATACACAAAAACGCGACGATACTTTATTTTCCATAATAAAGGTATTCCAGTCGATTCCGCACTAAACTAAATGAAACATTAAGCTCATTAATACCGAAAATAAATACCCAGCAATTCTGCAAAGTATAAGTTATTAGCCGTTGAAAAAAAAGAATCGTTATTTTTGAATTTTGAGCAAGTGTAGGCAGGTAATAAAAATTTATTCATCATCTCACATTTTAGAAAAATAAGTAGCAAAGCAATTTTAAGTTAAACTTCAACAAATAAAAAGCGTTTCTACACAAATTATGATTTCAAACCTCATTTTCCCCATACCCTTGCAGTACTACAACTTGAAAATAAAAGAAGTATTACTGAAATGTGATGAAAAAACGTACCAACAAATACCATAATTCACGGTGTACATTATGAAATACGGCAGTTTCAAATAATAAATTCTAAAAGACCGCTACATTCGCTTTGTGGGCAATTAATACTGAATATGCCAGAATTTTTATGGGCTTCTTGCTTTTGTGCCTTTAAATGTCGAGATATTTGCTCACCAGGAAAAATATTTGTAGCACCGGAAAATGTATGGCCTCTTTTTGCTATTTTTTTAACACCACCCTGCTATACATCCCAATTTTTCCTTTAAAGAATTCTTACATTTGATATATGCAGAAGCAACGTTGCGCACCTAGTGAAGTGGTTGTTTTTTTGCGGGGTTGTTTCAATTTTTATGGCTCTTAGTAAAGAGGTAAAGAATGTTTTTCTTCATCAAGCTATAAATATAACGTGTTATTTAAAAAATAATGCACGAAGGTATTGCAATAGGAAAGGATTCTCCGAAAAACTAAATGTATTGCTTTTGTAAATGTTTTACTAATTTAAGAAATGACGTTGGCTATAACTAATGAGAAAAGTCCTATAGTTTTGACTTCTATTTGTAATTATCATAAAATATAAATATTTTTATGGTTATATTTTAATTCATTTCTCTCTGTTACATTTCAAATATGCTGCTTTCGCTTCTATAACCAAAATAATTTCCTATTAACGAAATTTTAGATTTCTTAATTAAATATTACTTTTAATACTTGAAAACAACGAAAATTTTCAATTTTTCAACATTGTTCAATATTGGAATATAATATTTATCAATGTTAACTAGAAAATGTTATTTTAGTTGATAAATATTGAATGTAATTTTTATCAATTGAAGACACATCGTAATAATTTAATGATTGTAAATGTTTAATTCATACATCAGAAATTGTGATAAGTAAAGTATTTTAATATTCTTAGTAAAACTTAAAACAAATGCTTCCTATTATTTAAGTAATATAGGAAAGTAAATGTATATATTGAGATTGTGATAAATTATGGAATAGCGCGCGAATATTTAATCTCTTCTAGAATTAAATGTCTATTCACTAATTTAAAAAGCTCATATCGATATAATTATTTGCATTAACATGTATCGTATTTGCGATGCTAGAATCGATTAGTATAACTCATTTGTTTGTCTCAAAACGTTAATCAGTAATTTCTACGACCAGGAAAATTCATTAATGTTCCACAATACATTTATAATTTAAACTTAATAAATTTTAATGTCTTTAATCTATCTTGAATAATGATAGTAATCAAAGCATTAACGATAAAAAAAATCAATTTAGCATCAGAAAAGTTCAAATGTCATCATTATTGAGCAATATATTATAATATTTTTTTCCAACGGCGGGCACTTGGGTGATGAATCCACAACAAGGCCAAAAACTGCTACTTATTTGTCGTTACCCATCGGGCACCAGTGAACCAAGTCACGGAGGCGAGTGGCGTTGCCAGCCATACAACACAAACCCGAGTGGGGCACATTCATACATCATCAAAGAAGAAGGGACAGAGAAACACAGGAAGAATACAGAGAAAGAAAGTCTGGACCAAGATTCGAACCCGGGACCCACAACTCAGGAGTCAGGAGCGCCAACCACTTAGCCATCGGTCGGCACATAATATAATATCGAATCATTATTTTTTTATGCACAGTATTTTTACAATTTTTGTCTTCTTAAATAATGTTTATCAATATTTTTTGGCTAATTGGGAAATATATATATAGTATATATGCTGTGTAAGTGTAAAAGATAATATAAGCTATTAAACTATTATATATAGTCATTTCTATATTATTATGATTAAATCAAAATTTGTTTGACGTACTAATATTTTATCATAAAAAATTTCTCTTATCATTTTTTACCACAAATTATTGTTAATTTTCTTTACTAAGTAACTTCACGTTTTATAAAAAAAGTCGCATTAGGCTTTATTTATCACAAGCTCGTATAAACTAGTCGTAAAAGTAAGCATGATGTGCACTTCAGTATATTTTTTTACACCTGTGTTGAAAATGCTGTCAAAAAACAGTGAAAGCATCCACGAATTATTCATTAACTCTGACGTCACAGAGTACATAATCCCGGGTCTCTTCTCGTCTTGCAATCAGCCACAAAGTCTTCTCTGCACTCTCCACAAAGATCTTCTGTCTCTCTTTTTTTCTCTCCAAGTTCCTTTACTCTAAAATCACACCCGCGGAAGAGGAGATAAAAACAGGTAACAAAAAAACAGAGAACTGCATCACTTTATCTTTTTCCCTCAATATATATTCATTTTTTCCCTCAAAAAAGGGAAAATCCAAGTATGAAAGATGCATTAACAAACTGGAGAGGATCTGGGAGCATTGCCGGTTTTATTTTTTCCTATCCGTCCAGTCGCATTTTTCATGCATGCCCTATACTTTCCCTTTAACTCAATACTCTCTGGGGTAGGGATAGGAGGGAGAAATGTAGGGTGGGGGGAAGAAACCTTACCTATGGATAAGAAAAAGCAAAACCGCGAACAGCATTTATAAGTAGGATGAGAGGGAAAAAATAGTTTTTTTAAAGTAGATAGGGAAAAAAATGCTTTTTAGGCTTAGTGGTAAACTATACATGGTTATGCCAGCATAAAATCCTTATTTTGCTATGCGTTTGTTTTGATTACGTTAAAGGTCAGAGCGTAACACCAGCAAAGATTCAAAAATGCTGTTTTGTTCAAAATAACATTCAATATTTTTCAGGAGTGGTAAACATCTTTACAGGAAATTGAATTTTTTTTTTGGCACTACTACTAATAAAAAAGTCATTCTCTCTCTCTCTCTCTCTCTCGTTCATTTTTTTAAAACTATGTGACTTTAAATATCTAATGCATAATTATTGTAAGTTTTTTAATGTTCTTTAAAAAAATTTGAATTAAATTTCAGTTTAAAAATAAATAAATTTATTTAAACATTTTAGCTCTGAAAAATAATATTTGTATGTAAATATTCAATATTTATGTATGGGCTTTTAGAAGAATACAACTAGGTTGCTTGTAAACTGAATATATGTTGACAGTTTTTTATCAATGGTACTTAATTCTAAATAATACCAATAAACACTGAAGCCAAATATTTTTCTTATACAATAAAACTAGAAAGAAATAATATATTTCTTATAAAGCATAAATAAAATAAAAAATAGTTTATATTTTATGTAATGCAATATTATGTAGTACAAATTTCACGAATATGTATAAAAATATTATTAAAATTATTTATTTTTATTTTCTAAGAATATTTTGTTTTTAGTTTTTTTTTTTAAATTTCACATAAATATATAGTGCAAATCTATTTTTTTTTTTAGTAAAAACTATTTACAAGTAAGGATAGCTTATTTTCTCTATTAAATGTTAGCAAAATTATGAAAAGTAGAATTTCTATTAAAATTTGCACAAGAAATAAATACTTAGTCATTTTCTTATTAAACACAGAATGAAAATTAAATGTGTGTTGTGTTTCTAGCACTTATTACATGGTGTTAGTTTTTATTTTAATAGTATTCTTAAATTTAAATCCTTGAATATTTATAAAATATGATTTTATAATTTATTCATCATTTATAATTTTATGCGTGAACCAATTAACACATTTACTATAACCATAGTTTAATATTTTTCCTAGCTTTAAACTTGCATAGAATTTAGCAGGTTATTTTAACATCAAAATGTTCTGGGTTTGAATCCTACCTAAGTTTCTTGGGTATTGACCATATTCATTTTGTTTGTAATATTTATATAATTTTCACCAATAGTGATCTTCACCATGATTTCATGATTGTTGGCTGTTTTCAACTTTACAATTCTGTTCAATTTAATATTTCTTCAACTGGTTTGCAAAATAATGATGAATGTGTAAATATTACTATATTTTAATACAATAAACGGAATTTCTCTTCCTTAGTCTTGTAATACGTAAGAAATGAAATGATGTTTGTGAAGATTACATTCGTAAATTTCACTTCGCTTCCTAAAACTGAAGATAATTTCGTGAAGGTGAAATTAAACCGGATATATTCATGTTTCTTTGGAACGCATTATGTTTACTTCCCACCAGACTGATACACTTAGTCCTGGTGTAGTTAATCTGGTTAATTCCGTTCTGCTATTCAGTGAATTCGAGTTCAAATTCTGCTACATATAGTCTAAGATACTAATTGCTTTTCGATTTGTGACCAAAACTAAATTAAAGAATTTTCATTGAATTTTAATCCATATCTCTCTATCTGCTAATATCTCATTATGCAGCTTCATTATTACGTTATAGTACGATCATAGTTATACACTGCTGGACAATTGCTAAGGATGGATAACACTATCATCTAAAGGAAACATAATGTGGAAAATTATAATAAGTGCGGGATATAGTAAAGAGAAGTATGCGTATGCAAATTTTTTTTCCACGTCTGTGTTCATCACGTGATAGCATTCATAAGAGATTTAAAGTTTTTGACGCGTGTGGACAGTTGTTGTTTGAAGTCAAAGTTTTACAGGAAAGATTTAATAGACAAACTTGGAATTTTTGTTTTGTCTTTCCGACATACTTAGTGATTTCATGCATGGCTTAATTATTGGAAAGATCGAAGAAGGGTGAAAAATAACAGATGTTGCCAGGGAGTTCGACATCGCTCATTGTTTCACGGCTGTGGAAGTCATTTAAAACTACTGGAATGTGGGGTAGTCGGCAAGGGGGAGATCGTGTTAGAAGTACGACGCTTGCAGAAGACATATATATCGTCCTATCAGCAAAAAGGAACAGGCGCACCACAGTTCAGCAAGTGGCAAATCAGTTTCTTGCTGCCTCAGGAAAGCAGATCTCCCGAAAAACTGTTGCCAGACGTTTGAGGGGATGAGGACTATACGCCCGCAGACATGTTGTGTATGTCCCATTGACCAGACAGCACCGTACTGCTCGTTTGCAATGGTGTCGTGAGCATCGCAATTGGACTGAACAGGACTGAGCATGCGTACTATTCTCAGATGATAGTAGGTTCAGTCTGTCATCGGATTGTAGACGCCAACTGATCTAGCGCGAGAGTGGTTCTGCTTATCGTCCAGAAAATATCCAGAAAAGGGACTGATATCCGACATGCAGCATCATGATCAATGACCGCACGCCCCTACATGTGGTTGCGAATGGGACTATGACGGGGCAACAATACATTATTTACGTTCTACTTCCTTATGTTCGTCTTTTCCGTGGTGCTGTCGGTGATAAATTTATTTCTATGGACGACAATGCAACATGTCATTGAACACTCGCTGTTCAGGATTGTCTAGACAGCGAGGGTATTCAACGCCTCGTATGGCCATCACATTCTCCAAATCTAAACCCCATTAAAAATGTGTGGGATGCTTTGTGGAGGCAAGTTGATAGTCGAAACCATACTCCGACAAACAAGAACACCCTCATTCGTGGACTCACAGAGGAATGGAATAAATTGCCTCAACAGATGTTGGATAATATTGTGCAAAGTATGATACGGCGTGTGGAATGTTGTATCACATTCCACGGTGGACATATCCCGTACTGATATCTTTCTTCAAGGTGCCTGCTGACTTTTAGATGCATTGTTCCATTTTTCCGTATGCAGCATCAAATGAACATTTTTTTCTTTCAGGTGTTTCACAGTCTTTGTACTTTCCAGAACAATGAATATTCTTTATTCTAATGTCTGAACAGTGTGGCAACTATATTTTATTCTACTAGGCCTCATGACTCGTTTAATGTTATGCTACATTGAAATTTGTGATCCGCCCTTAGCAATTGTCCAGCAGTGTATATACGACCATCTGAATCGCACATATGCAAAGGATTGCTAGGCATGGAATTCATTGTAAAATTTGTCTATGGGCATTATGTCACCGTTTTGACTTATGTTCAAAGGATGCCATGTTTGAGTTGATGCCTTTTCTGCCTAGCTTTTACTCAACATCAACCTTGAAACATAAGATCATAGAACATAACGTGTATAAAGGTTATTAGTATGATAGTTTTAATTGGAATAGTGTTTATCCAATAGATAACTAGCTAAAATCTCAAATTGCGGTTGCTTTTTCAGAAAACTAATGGCCTTCTGCATGTACTGAGTTTAATTCTCGACTTAACCGAAAATCCTTATTGATCCTTAAAAACAACTAACAATAAATCTTTTCCACAATGTCCTATAAGGGCAACACTACCTCTGGGTGTGGTAGGCCGAGTTACTGGATGGTCTTCTATTTGCCCTTCGTTTCTAAATTACTAAAACCAAACCACCTTTCCTCTACAGCTTCCCCATAATTTATTGACCCAAACTCTGGACTAGACACAAAGTATTCTGGTGTCCACATGCTATCATTCAATTTAAAAAATACATATGTATCAACTCGGCTATTTTGACAGAAATGTATTAAGAAAAATGAAGAGCTTGTGTATCTTGATGTAAATACAAATGCATTGATATCAGCATCTTTCTATTGGCATGGTCACTTTGCCAAAAAAAATAAAGAGATTCGGTTTGCCTAATGACTTCCAATAGCCAACGGAAGCGTGCCAAAAATACAGATATAAGCCACAGCGAAGAGGAAATAAATTTAATGGAACGGAATATTCTGGGTCAATATTAATTCATGGTCAATAGCAGGACATTTCTTGGTGGAAGAAACTTTTATTTTAGGAAGCGCACCACATAACATTTCCAAATGTCTGAGGTTCTTAAGCGGACGAAAAAAAATGCAAATCAAATTGAGCCGTTACCGTATGTATGAGATTCTCCAGCAGTCCCTTTGGAGAAGATGGACTCATATATCTACATCTTAAACTGCTCGATAAATTTTCGAAAATTTCGGAAAACCCCTTCCGCGGTGGTAAAAAGACACCGAAAATAAAGAAGTAAAAATATAAAAAAAATGGTTGAGCGACAATATTTGGCTTTTCTATCCACAGAAAAAGATCCTTCAGTCCTTATTACTTTCTTTTCGAGGGTCTCAATCAATCGGAGATGTTTGTTCAGGGACAGGGGGTGAGCTAGCTCCAGAATTTCGGTTTCGACGTTTATGTCTCCCCTAAAAGAAAGATAGTAGACAGATTTTGCTTCTTTTCCCTCTGTAGGACAAATACTGTGAAGTTCTCTATTTGACATAGCTGTAAGCCTCCCTCCACCCACGCGATGGACGGACGGGTGGATGGGTATGTTTGATGTTGGAAATAGATTTTTTTTCGTCTTTGCACTGATACCCTAAATGCTGGATTTCGAGTATCCTGTTCTTGTTCTTTTGGATGTAACATGCTTCCCTTTTTATCTGCTTATCGAATGGCGTTGTTTCTTGCCTTCGCCTCGAATTGTGACGTTTGAAGGCTATTTTACGCTGAACTGACTATATAAAGCTTGATTTTCCATGAAATGGAAGATGATTTATTGTTTGTTAATGGCATTTTTACAACCTTTAGTTGTTATATTTACTATTTTTATTCAATGCTATGCATGTCCCATTGTTTCTCTTTTTAATGTTTTTTCTATTGATGCTATTAAGTTGAATTAATATTCATGTCTGGGAGCATCTTGTGAAAATAATGATAAAAAGTACTCTTCAAATTATAATAACAGCAGAAACGATAAACTCTGTCTAATAAATTAGAAACATAAGATCAATATCAATATCTCTTTGGATTGCCTTTCACATTAACCGATCTTCTTCTTTTAAGCATGTTGTTGTTACTTACCCCTTCTGATGTAGGAAAACCTACACCAAGTCCAAAATACCTCGATGACCAGATCCTCTAATATCTAATTCTGCTCACCCCGTAGCTGCTTCAAGGAGACTACAAAACATATTAAAAGATGATCAGGACTGGCAGAAGAGTAACTGATCAGAAAGAGAAAATCCTATCCACATTCAAGAACATCAAATACTCTAGATGACTACTTCTAAATGTCGCCATGGCTAATTGAAGAGGTAAGAAACCACTATGACAGAAACAGACCAGAACTGTTGGTAGCATACCAGTGGTGAATCGGTGGAAAACGCCATACAGAGAGCAACTGCTGTCTGTTTAAAAAGTGTATTTCCGAAGGAGTAAGTTCATTTAAATTGCTTATCGGAAGATTACAACCATTCTCAGCAAATGTGTTCTCTATCTTCTTACCATACTCTCCAATATGGATGGAATCAACTAAAGGCATACAAGGTTTCCCGGACAATCTCCCAGAGTGGTTGCAAAATAACCTGATCTGGGGTATCAAATATTTTTGTCCAGTTTATAAAATACAGCATATCTTTTTTATTTTAAACAGTATTTGGATCAATATCCAAAAACTATTTTTGTCTGTGGTCAAGGCATAATTAAGAGCTGCTTTAATAGGTAGAGGCTGCCAGGGTTTCGAATGCTGAGTCTCTCATTAAAGCATTGATTACGTATGCTTCAAGAATGCATTTATATTCAGAGAATATCTTATATTGCCTATGTAGTTTTTCAAATTAGATAGATGTGCATCAAATAAGTTTTATACACTGTTGATACAATATATACTTGTGGTTACCGCCGCGAAACATCCGTCACCATCAAAATAAAAATAAAACTTTGCAAGATCTTCCAATATATCCAGGTATCTCATGACTGTTTATCCCCCAGGAAAAACAGTATATCATTTCCATTCCATTAGAACATACCTCATATCCTGATACTTCTACCAGTCTTTGGAACAGCGACAATAAGGAAAGGTAGATTCAAAGTTTCGTAGGGGTTCTCACAAAATTCGAAGTAGAATAAAGGGTGGCATGTTTCCTTCAATCTTATTACCTGTTTGCAATCCTTATCTGCCCAATATCTTCTTTCTCTACACCATTACAAACGAATTTTTGCATCAAATCGGGCAGAAATGAGCTGCTTATTTTTACCTACACCTGATAATGTAGTCCTGTCTTGTTACAAAAGACTTTTATTTAAACAAAATACAATAATTATATCAAAAAATTAATCAATTATATATTCGCCGTTGCTATTTACAACCTCGTCCTACCTCTCCACCAATTTGTTGAAGCCGTTACGCCAAATATTTCCTGGTCTGATATCAAAGAGTTGTTGAGACACTTTTTAAGGACCTCTTGATGCACTGGGAAATGCTCGAAAAGAATGCCTCATTCAACAAGGAGCTAGCTCTACATTGCCAAGCTACACCGTGTGAACGACGCTATTCTACAGAAAAGACCTGAATGACATGGTCAAACCATACTCCTTCACGACAACGCCAGACCCAGTGCTGCATAAGTCGTCAAAGCCGCACTCCAAGAGCTAGAATGGGAGGTCCTTCAACATCCGCCGTATTCTTCGGACCTGGCACAGACCGATTAACATCTTTTCCGCTCCTAGTCAAACCAAATGAAGGGCCATTACCTTCGATAACAAAGAGGTTCTTAAAAACTGGCTCAACTACTGCTTTGACCAGGCGATTTTTGGCGGAACAACATCAACAAATTATACGAGAGGTGGGAAGAGGTTGTAAACAGCAACGGCGAATACATAATTGATTAATTTATTGATATACTTATTGTTTTTTGTTTAAATAAAAGTCTTTGGTAAAAACAATACGAACTTTTCCCCAATCTAATATAATGATATAATAAGATATTTAATCATCAACTTAAATAAATTTTACAATTTTACAATCTGAGTCATCATTATTTTTTCTGTGATGTAATTTCCAACACAAATATTGCCTTATTTGTTTGGTTGCCCAAAACTCCCTTCTTACATGCTAGAACTAATTGTTCTAATCCAGTAATTTAAATTCGATTTTCAACAAAATATTCGCATGCCTGATATGAAGACCAAAGTGAAGACAATATAGCTTTAATTTGGCCGATTTGTTGACAATAAACCTCAGAAAATTTATATTAATATAAATATATTATCCACATTTATCTTGTTACATTCTGATGTTACTAAACGTACATACATTTCTGAGGAAAGGGGACAATTTTATAACCCTGCTTTTATTAGAATTTGTAGCGAGAGTCTAAAGATTAACTTAAAAATAATTGAAGTGATCTGAAGGTCAATAGCTATATGATAGATTAAAAAAAAATTCTATCATTTGATTACATCACCATTTTCACATATTCCTTTATAAAAGATATAGAATGATAAAAAAAATGTGCATTAGCTTCCTATTTATGGCTCGAAAGTAATTTTGTTGTTATTCCAGAAATACATTATGGTATAGGGTCGCTATTCAGTCATTCCGTGGATTTATTTTGAATCTATATTCGATCATAATTTATTTTCTTTTTTTTCAATCATTTATGATGCCCACATGTTTTGATAGTTTGAAAGATAACTATGATGCAGATATTTGTGTACAGAAATTCTTATCGAGTTATTTTTCACAACAAAATCTGTGCTTTTTTTTAATCTGATGTAAATAATAAATAGTTTTATCAGAATTTGAGTTTGTTTAAAATTTTTCCTACCAGACTTATTGTTCTGAAGAACAAGTTTATATATGTGATACATTGGTATTAGGAATAGGAAAAGTCCTATTAGATTCCATTAACATCTGGAAAATTGAAAATGTGTCAGTTTTTCAGTTTAATCCATGCAAATCTCCAAGGGTTGATGTTTGAATGTATCTCAAGTTTTTATTTATGCGACACGTAAATATGACCCCCTTTAAAAGGTTTGCACATAATACAAAAATTTTAAATGTGGGGAAAACGGTGTTATATTATTTTATTACTTCAGATGATAAAATCGCCAAATTTTTCTACTGAAAATATTCAGCAACAATTATAAATATTCACCTTATTTAGTGTTATCAATTATTTTTCTTTGGTTTGTGTGTTTTATTTCTGATTTTAAGCGCTTTTCAACCAAATATCAATGATGGATAGGCTAATATCATTCTAATTTTTATAAATATGTCAAAATTTATATTCTCAAAATTAGTATTACATCGTACCGTTTTTCTTATATGCATTGCATTTTCTGTTACCAAAAATAACGGTTCTGATAATTTACGCCTTTAAAATCAAATGCTACTGAAACGCTTATCTGAGAGTGTAGTAAGGACAGTGTACTATGAAGAATAAAGTAATATAAGATTGATTATAAATTTTGAAAAATTGAGGTTACATCTTATTTATAGTGAAATCTAAATAATCATATTAATGATAACTTCATTTAGTGAAAATGCTAATGCTAATGTCCCTAACATTTTATTAGCTATATAATTAAATACTATTTCTTACGCGTTATAAAATTTTATTGTTTCATTGAGTATACTTAACAAAAATCATCATTTTTACCATCCAGGGAAAAATAATTAAAACATTACAAATTTTATCGTGTACCTGGTTTGCAAAATAAATAAAAATATATTATTATGAAACAAACATTTTATACTTAAATTAAAAAGGTAACAGTATATTTTATTTCAAAATTTTATAATTATATATAATATAGTATGCACCTACACACACACACACACACACACACACACACACACACACACACACACACACACACACACACACACACATATATATATATATATATATATATATATATATATATATATATATATATATATATATATATATATATATATATATATATTGGTACTTACGAAAATATTGTACAATGAAGTATTGTCAATCCTTTATATACCTGAATTAATACTTCTATTTTCATTTGTCAATAGTTATTTTCTGTTTTATTATAGTGAGATTATTACTAAACATATCATCAGGCTTTTATTAAGAGTTCCAATCTACCTGAAAATAAAATAAAATGGAAATTCAATTAACTACTCCTAAATAAAAAAAAATTTAATAATCGCTGAGAACGTTGGTAAATTTCTTGGCTATTTTATCTTAAATATCTTGCACATTTCAAATTTATTTTTTATTTTAATAATTATCACTTTAATTGCTTTACAAAATAGAAAACTAATTATTTTTTAAATATCTAGAGTGGCATTTAATTAATTAATATATTTTTTTCGATAGCGATTGTTGTTTGATACGAGATTTTTAGAAGATAAATTTATGGTCGCTTTTTCACAAAGGAAAAATCATCAACGCATGTAAATCTCTAATGAAATTTCAAAATGATAGTACATATATTTAAATTGTCAGAAGGAATTCCCTCTTTTTTTCCCTACACCCTCGAAGAAATTCCCTCCTATCTGCATCGAATGCACACAATCGTGCTTCCAAAGGAAAAATTTTTCCAATTTGGTATTCGGGTGGTGCATCTTTCAGGGCGGAAGGAACATCTTCGAGAAAGCCCTCGACCACCCCCACCCCCAATAAACACAGGCTTTAGGTTGGAGATCCGGATAGCGCGCAGCCAGGATAATTCCGGTTCATGGCTCGATCTTTCACGGCTCTGTGGGGAAATCCGGGAACACGTGTTCCTTCTTTTAGTGTTGCCACCTGTGTGGGGAGTACTTGATGGGGAAAGAAATATATGTATCGTTTTGTGTGCCGTGGGCCGAGCCTCCGGAAAGGAGCCCACAGCCCTCTAAAGCAAATAGGATTTCCGCCAACCTGGATATCTAGGAATATCTTGCATGAAATAAAATACTCCAAGAAAGAGAATTCTTTTTTCACTTTTTGCTTTTTCCTAACCGAGTGCTTTCTTCTTCTTCTTCTTCTCTTTTTTTTTTTTTTTTCTACCTTTCTTCAATTTCATGAATTTAACTCAGGATTTGAAGATATGCATTACCATTTCCCTTTCAATAGAAATATTTTGATATTCGGTGTAAATCGTGCCATTTTATCATCCAAACAGATTTGATAGATATGACGTAAGACACGTTACACCTGCTCACCTTAAGACTTGAAATATTAGATATTAGAATGTGTCTCAGGTAATAATTTCAGTTTATCAATAGATAATAAAGTCTTTGACACTTCACTATGAAAGTTCTAATGTACTCAGACTGCTTTAAAACTTTTAACTTCTACCGCGTAACTGCCGAATGAGAGAAACTTTCATGGATAATTGCTTGGATTCACGTATCACAAGGGAGGAAACCATGAAAAATTCCCCCAATACCATCAATATTCTGTTCAAATGAATAATAAATTGTTATCTAATAAATTAGATTTGGTTTGCTTCTAACTCAACAGTCATTTTTACACATGAGAACCGGGATCTCTAGATTAAAGTGTATTCCGAAACCTACAGATTTTTAAACCCTAGATGGGATTCGAACCTCCAAACTGTAGAACTGAAAGACAAAACGCTAACCATATCCGTCATCCAGCTCGGCATGACAAATCAGAAAACAATCTTTTTTTTTTCCTTTACCATATACAGGAATTTATTCCACAGGAAGTTCGATTGAATGTTGCTAAATACAGCTTTAAGAAGAATTCGTCAGCAATAAGCATTATTATAGTTAAATCTAATTTATTACGAACTAAGAAAAACACAAATATGCTTTTAATTATATTTTAATATTTCTAAGAGAATTTACACATATTTTTTTCTTAATTTTTTTTACTTTCACTCACAAAATAGTTTTACTATAAGTGATATTTTAAAATATGTTTGGGCATGAGAATAATCAAAATAAATAGCTGGTATTTATGTAAAATCCAATAGTTTTCCCCAACGCATCATGTTATTTAAATACATAGCCTAACTGTGCTATATGTTTAAGTAATATGAACCAAAGTAGATAGCCTAATTGCTAAAAACTGTTGTAAGGATATAATTTTTAGGACTTTTCATTTATAATGGTCAAATTCAACGACAGTTGAAACATTAAACAACAAAACAACCCCTTTTCATTGACAAACGAGTATGAAAAAACTGGGAACACAATCGACAAGTTTTTAATATTGGCTGAGATCGAACCGAGAACTAACAATTTCAAGAAGCTATTGTTATCTTCAATAAATTTACAAGTTTGAATATATTTTGAGATAATTTCATCAAATTACAAAGAAAAATTCTTTATTTAGCACCTTTCTTTTGCCCAAAGAAATGCGGTTTCGTCATTTAATCCTTTGAGCATTTCTGCTGTGGAAGGGTTCACTTATCCTTAATAGTTAATTTTTTGTAAAGTCAAAAGTCACTTTCTTGGTATGATTACAATTTTGAGAGGAGGAATATAGAATTTCATGGTATTTAGTCAGATTCTGCTTTTTTCAGATATTTCAGTCGACAAATTAGTTATCTAAAATGTAATACGATAAAGCAGTAAATAACTGTTCACGCAAAATATTTTCCAATAAAAAGCAAAACAGAATCTAATCAAACAAAGAGTTGTTCTGAAAATGAGAAATGTAGTTGAATCAGCCAGACTAGAAAAAGCAATAATTCTGAAAATATGTGAAGAAAGTAATTCTTACTAAGACTTACAAGTAATGTATACAGTTTTCCGTACGTAACAATAGATGTGATGTAATAAGTAACACAAAAAAAAGAAGTGTTTTAATAATGGAAAACTTTCTTGGAAATATTTTGTCAACACAGCGAATGCTTGTTCCTGCATTCAACGTCTGGAGACTGCACTGTTTTCAGTTAATGCATCTGTCACTGCATAAAATTTACGCGCCTAATATTTCTATTTTCTTTCCGAGATAGCTTTGTCCAAGTCACGCCGAGAAAGCTATTGTAACCCTTCTTTAACGACTTTCTCGCGCTTCACGGACTTTCTCGAGTCGCGAAGGTTAGCTGGAGCTTTTTAAAAAGCCCCATCCAAACCATGGTACTTTCTTTTTATAGTAAAAAATCTTCGGTATTATTATGCAGTATCCGAGTCCCCTCAATTTTTGCCTGTGCAACAAGTTCAGCGACTAAAGAATCGTCCTAGCGGAAAATTGCTTCTTTTTTTCTCTTTCGAGATTTCTCATTCCGAGATGGCAACATGCGACACTTCGTTTCTTAATAAGAGCAATAAACCGCCCGAGAAAAAATCGTTTTCTGTTTTTTTATTTTTTTTTATTTTTTATTTAGTCGTTTATTATGGCAAAGGAAGAGCTAGGAGTGAAAAGTTGAAATATTCCCGAGACTTTTGCATTTAGTTTTAAGCTTGTAGTTCTGTAATTTGTTACAGAAATTTTCTGCTTTTTTCGTGGAAATAGCTTGAAACTAAAGTCACTGCAACTAAATCTAAGAATTTAAATTGTACCTTTTAGAAGTTTTGTTCTGTAGTTGGAACTTTTCTAAGAATTTTATTTCGAAAGGAAAATAAATTTCCAGTTTCCTTTTACTTTGGACGATTAGAAAAAGAAAGTATAATTTTGACGTATAAAATGTAAATATAATTTCTTAGTAAATTGCTCTAGTAAGTTTTAAATAATACTAAATATTCTTTATCAAGTTATTTTAAAAAAATGATTTTTTATGAAAAGGAAAGTTGAAAGATTTTGCCCCAATACTAATAATTTTTATTATATATTATATTTAAAGATTTTGCCCAATACTAATAATTTTCATTCAATGTATTGTATTTATAATGCATGAATGTTAAACTTTAAAATATATCCAATAGATGCTGAAATAGAACAAAACAAACCTTTAATATAATCCATAAAACATTTTAGAAGTTGATATTTTTTTAAAAAATCAAATTTTACTTAAGAAAATAATTTCTAATTTAGAACATTTCTTTTTTCTTGAGACAATACTTAAAATAATATAATTCATGTATGAGGAAAATTAAATATTTTTCTGTAGATTATTTCAGCAACTTTAAATTCATATTTGATTCAATCTTTATTATTTCACTGTCTCTCAAAAAAGCATATTTATCAAAAGAAAACTTTTAATATCTTGCACAATAATAGCAACCAATTATTACCTATTATGACAATTTACGGTTATTAATGTAAATTAATTTTGAATTGAGAAAAAGTAGAATTTCTCTATAAAGAGATTTCATAATAACATATAATATAATTAATAATATATCTTAAATTTTCCTATTTTTGTATTTTGATCAATTGTCAATTTTATAGAGTTCTTTTCTGAAGGGAAAATTATTCCAATTGTACTGAAAATTATTTCAAGTGTATTAACGTAGTTTTAGAAAAATAATTCTGCAGAAAAGTATGTATTGACATGTGAAAGGGAATACATTTTCCAGTCACATTTATATATATATATATATATATATATATATATATATATATATATATATATATATATATATATATATAATATATATATATATATGTGTGTGTGTATATATATATAATATTTACACAAATAAAAGTTTTGTTTTATGATTTTGTACCAATAATGTAATATACTTTTAACACCTCACTATGCACATATAATTTACATTATTGGTGCAAAATCTTGGAATAACGAAACCAGTTTCTAAACTAATGCAAAACACAAAACCTTTTTTCATAGATTTAAGAAGATTATATATATTTTGGGATGAGTTAAAAAGTTGAATGTAACAGGTGGTGTTGATTAGATTCTGAAATTTTACCTTAAAGGTTTTTCCTATTTATCTAAAAAATGAATATTCATTTTTTCATAATAAAAATGGACGATATTATATTGCGATCAAATAATTATACACATTATTATCGACACTTCTGTATATTAATAGTGTAGTTATGAGGTGATACAAATAGGAGTATAATATCCTTCTATGAAAATTAGAAAATCATAGCTTAAAGTATTGCATTTTATAATGAACTTTGACAAAAATTTTGCCTTCAATTTATATTCTAAGATTGAGTTAATTGTTGGTGTTTTCTATCGGACATTGAACTATATAACTTAAGAAAATAAAATTTTGATTCATATTATATTAGAAATATGTGTCAAATATTGAATTTTTTCCATCTATAGCTCTGCTTTAAATACTCCAAATATTTGTCAGTGTCTTAGGCTGTCGTTATTATACGAAGAGATTTTCATTCAGAATGTGGCATTTTTATTGTATAAGATATTTAATGAAAAAAATAGCACTTTAAAGTTTAACAAAGCTAATTTAGTCTATTTTTATATTTAAATTTACATCATAAATTTTCATGCTGCATACCATAAATCGGAATTCATTTCAATATATATCTAAATAATATTGACTTAAAATGCAATAACATTTTACGGAAGAATTTCGTAATATAGACAGTTAATTTTTTTTATTTCATTTAACAATATATATCATAAAGTTCCTTAATAGATTTGCATTTTTTACGCCAAAGGGCAATTCATCGCCAATATGTAAATGAGTTTGGAGAGTAAATTTATAACCTTATTTTGCAATCTTTTTTTTTTTTTTTTTTTTTTTTTTTTTTGTAGCGTAGAAGCTTAGAAATTATGTATTCCTTCTCCAAAAATAACACAAATGAAATCCTGTACAAAATTGTTGTTTGGAAAATCGACAGGAAAAATTTAAAATTACGCTTTTTTATAAGCCCCTCAATTTGAATAAAACAACTTGATTTATTTGAAAAGATATATATCTTTAAGCCTCCTAAAATAAAAATCTTCGCTTAGATCTTTTATAACAACCCGTCATTTCATGTTTACTTATGCCGTAACAGAATATTTTTTTTCCTCTCTGCAAACATTTCAAACCCTTTTTTTTTATTGACACAAATCGTAAGAAATGATTAATAAGGCGTTTTGAGCTTACATGGATTTAATACCTGCAAAATGATCTCTTCAAATATACATCGACACAACATACTTCACAATGTCTAGAAAATCGTGAAAATTTTCCAAAAGAAAATAAAACAAATAATTATGCATTGCCAAAATGGAAAAAAAAACAAACTAACAGCTTAGAAAACGAGTTAACCACCTCTACAAGTCGAGAAATCCTTTTTAATCTAATGCATAATATTACGAACCCTTTCTGTGTTGACAATTTTTTTCCCTTTTTTATTTCCCGATTTTTTTTTCCTGTAAGAATTCGCATTTAATATTCTTGATGAATAATTCAAGAGTATTATTATTATTATTACTATTTTCCCTTTTTTCCCTCTTTTCTTGTATATTTTTCCCCTCTTCTTTTTTTCCGCGAGCGATTCCTAATATTGAAAATAAGGAAGATATCAACATATATATTTAAATTTGCGAAGATGAAATGCGTTTTAAAAGGGGACAGCGAACCAGAAAAGAAGGGGGGGAAAATGATGTTCGTCTTTTTGTTTTCAACGCTGATAGGGGGTTATGTAGGAGAGAGGGCTGATAAGAAGAGTGTAGAAGGGTAAGATATGCTTTTGGAGATTAGATATTAGTTTACAGCTCCTTTTTGGTACTGTTTTCTCCTTTTAAAAGATCCTGTATTATTATAAAAAGAAGTTTGTAATCATTTATGCATGCTAAGTCAATATTGTAACTTTTTTTTCTACTAAGTAATTTCATCTTTCAATTCAGAAAAGAATTTTTTTTTTTAAATGATATTTTCTTTTTTTTAATATTCATTTAA
This sequence comes from Latrodectus elegans, assembly GCA_030067965.1. Lineage (NCBI taxonomy): Eukaryota > Metazoa > Arthropoda > Arachnida > Araneae > Theridiidae > Latrodectus > Latrodectus elegans. The sequence continues at coordinate 71,447,829 of CM057815.1, forward strand.
ATGTGAAGGTATTATTTATAAAACTTATTAGAAGCTCGTGTTTTTTTTTTCTTTCAAAAATGTATTTATTTTGATGTGAGTATGATTAACACTTTCGTTTTAATTAAGAAGTAAAAGACGATTTTAATTTTGATAAAATAAAGAAATTTTGCTGCTGGAAATTAATTCCCTGTAATAACTGTTCGAGTTAAAAGAAATCCCATTTCAACTGAAAAGATAGCGTCCTTCGATTTAATCTAAAAATCAGATAGTGTTAGTACCTTCTTTGTAAAAATCATAAATTCCCTTTCGTTTCTCTCAGATTTAAAAGTAAGTTTGATTAAAATTAATTTTAGAATAATTTGCTTTTCTGGAATGCATTATTCTTCGTTTCAGTAAATTTTTACCTCACATTTGGTCTGTTGCTTCCTTAGAAACCTTCGTTTGCCGGATGGGTGATTGAAGAGTAGTTTTGTTGAAACCTTATTAGCGTTTTGGGGGATGGAAACTTTGAATACATTTTAGTTTGTCTTAAATTATAATTTGGTATTCAAATTTTTCTTTTATATTAATTTTTTAATTAAAACAGAAAAATATTTTTCTCTGATTAAAAAACACATGCCTAATTTCCTATTAAGATTATATATTATAATCAGATGGGTCTAAGTTTCAATTTGCATTCTAACTGAATACTTTGTAAATTTTAAAACTTCCATTTTATTCTTCTAAATTTTCAAAACAAACATTTCCGATATTAGAAGCGTGTATACTCGTACTGTGTTCTTAGGTCTTCAAATGTAATTCGTAACTATATTAAAATATTATTTATAAAAAATTGCATAGAGGTTTTCATGCAAGAAATATTTCTGTACACTGCCTTCATTTCCAAAAAATAAACAAGCAGATAAAAATATTGGTTTTCGGAAATTAATCTGAACTGTTGATGTAGAAGTTTGCTAAATAGATAGCTGGAGATATGGAAATTTTTAACATTATCAATCATATATTTGGATTGAAAAATGTAGAAAAAAATCAACAGTAAGAAGATAGCATTTTGTAGAATCACAAAAGTTGTTTTTAGGTGAGAATAATAAATGCTTAAAAATTTTATACCAATTATTTTCAAAGCAAAATAATTCTGTGGCTGATTCTGAGGAGCAAGATTAAGGTGGTACTGCATCCATGCCAGTTGCATTATAAACTGAGTGGATGAAAGAGCGTTCAAGATTCATCCAGAATCAGTCCAATAATTTGTGCCAAATGTTGTTACCAAACGTTTGTTCTCTTCTGTCTGAGTCTGAGGAGCAAGATTAAGGTGGTACTACATGAATGTCAGTTGCATTATAAACTGAGTGGATGAAAGAGCGTTCAAGATTCATCCAGAATTAGTCCAATAATTTGTGCCAAATGTTGTTACCAAACGTTTGTTCTCTTCTGTCTGATTCTGAGCAGCAAGATTAAGGTGGTACTACATGAATGCCAGTTGCATTATAAACTGAGAGGATGAAACAGCGTTCAAGATTCATCCAGAATTAGTCCAATAATTTGTGCCAAATGTTGTTACCAAACGTTTGTTCTCTTCTGTCTGATTCTGAGGAGCAAGATTAAGGTGGCACTACATAAATGCCAGTTGCATTTTAAACTGAGTGGATGAAACAGCGTTCAAGATTCATCCAGAATTAGTCCAATAATTTGTGCCAAATGTTTTTACCAAACGTTTGTTCTCTTCTGTCTGATTCTGAGGAGCAAGATTAAGGTGGTACTACTTGAATGCCAATTGCATTATAAAATGAGTGGATGAAAAAGCTTTCAAGATTCAGTCCAGATTTAGCCCAAGCATTTGTGCCAAATGTTGTTACCAAACATTTGTTCTCTTCTGTCCGATTCTGAGGAGCAAGATTAAGGTGGTACTGTATGGATGCCAGTTACATTATAAACTAAGTGGACGAAACAGCTTTCAAGATTCAGTCCAGATTTAGCCCAAATATTTGTGCATTTGTAAAACCCGGATTAGTTTCACACATTATAAATTTTAAATATTAGCTATGTGATTTATAAAAAATAAATGTATCCATAAATTGTTACAAAATTCATTAGATAATTTACTCATTTTCAATGTAGCTAATTAAGGCAATGAAAGATTTAGAAGGCAGTTAGAAATATTTGTAATGATTTATGAAAATATTTTAAATAGAATAAATGTTGGAATAAAAAATTAATTTGAAATACTTTTCGTTTAATTAATTTTGCTTGATAATGATAATTAATGATTGCCTTAATACTTTTTATTAATCAGATTATACCTAAAACTGCAAACTCCGCGGTAGAAAGCATTTACAAATATTAACAAATTAAATGTAAATTCTTTTCTGAAAATAATGATGAAAAACACTTTTTAACTTTTATAAAATTAATAACTAAATAATTTCTTTACGGATAAATTTTGCTTTATAATTTAATTTTGCATTCAAAATATTTAAAATTATTCTGTATTAAATGTATTCTTAACAAAAACTAACAGAAGAATTTTAGTAAAATTGATTTTGGAAAGTATTGCCCTGTACTCTTTCGCTGGAATTTGCATATAAAAATAATTATCTTCTATTTTTATATAAACTTAATTTTAATAAAATTAACCTGAAAATTCCAGACTTCAAAACACAAACAATTTTGATTACGTATTTCTTTTTTTTTTTTTTTGTTAGAAATATTAATTGAAATTAGTAAAATTATTTAAGTGGTATTAAATGATTCATTAATATTTTTTTGAATTTGATCATGTTTATTAATGTAAACCAATTAATGATAATTATATTTTAATAAAATGCAAAAGAGAAGAATTTATTCCAAAAACAAAATCGCATTTTGAAATGCACTGTTAAGTTTTATCTGTTTAATTGCAATTAAAGCATGGATTATTAATCACTTAATAATGGCAATTTCTATTTTTAAAAATCATTCACATTTTCTTTATTTTGGTTGATGTTTAATCTTCGAAAATTATCTAAAAACACGATACTCTTAAGGGATGTTATAAATTTATTTTTGTCAAATTAAAAGCCACTTAAAGATAAATATTTAAACTGTTCATTTTATTAGAATAAACCCAGTTATATATTTTGAATATATAATGAACTTAAAGTTATAAATATCTTAATTTTTCACAACACTAAATATTTTTAGAGGCATTATTTTTCTTTTGAATAACATTTTCCCTCTCTGCTATTTAACCGCTAAAATTATTTTAGACGTCATTGCTTTTGAAAACTGAAAAAAAAATTTTAAAGTCTAACTTGTTTCGATTAGAAACAAAAGAATAAAATTAAAAAGAAAAACAAGCTATTCTTGGCTCTTCTCCTCAAAATACATTTATACATACACGCAAGACGCTTTCTAATATCACTTTAAAGAAGATTTGCAAAGAAAACTGTAATGGGAATTTCGAGAGGAGTTGCGGAGATGGTAGCATGGATTTGACTGTAAAATTAGAATAAAACTCCAATTTTATTCTACTGTTTCACCTGTAACTTCTGCCGGCTCATTTTCTGTTTAAAATGTAACTTGAAAGTCGACGGTTTCTTTTTTCTTTTTTTTATTGAAGAGTTAATTAATTCTTAGTATCTTTCTCATTTTCCAACGTTTTCTTTGTGGAAAAGAATTTCTCCAAAATGAAAAAAAAAGTGTATCCTTCCCTCTGACGAACATGCCATTGACACAGATGTCCCCATACGCGTTTGCCAAATATTGTTTTAAATTTTTTACGACATTTAATTGCATTTGTGTTCGGAAAAGGTATAGCAGAAATTTAATTAATATAAGAACATCTTTTTCTTTCACAAATGATCTGGCTTCTCACGTGTATACGTCCATTAACTGTTGAGTGAACGACTAAAAATTTGAAGTAATTTCAAACTTTAATATTACAAATTATATAAAAAGGGTGGCACAAAAATATATATTTCATGCAAAGTTACGTAACCGTAACGTATTACAACGCGTAATGTCTTCTAACATACATCAAATCATTTTAGGAGCACAAATTTTAATTTTAAATTAAAATGACTATTTAATGTCTAAATAAATTAAAGTGATTATTTAAAAAATAAATGCTTTATAATTAAAATCAAATTAATTTTCAAACAAATTTCTTTAAAATTTAATCAAATATTTTTATTAACTAATTGTTATCCTACATGTGAACACAAAAATGTTTATTTCGATATATTCATAGCCTAGCTCATTGCTGATATTTTAAAGCTCTGGTCTTCAGCCTTATAGTAATGGGTTCGATTCTCACATCGATAAAGGATATTTGTAATTTTCAGAATTCTATTAAGATTCTAAATTTTTCTTAGTATTGAAGCAGTGATTATAAAGTAACATAGAAAATAAATGCGTTAAATTGTATTTCACTTAGTTTCGTTATAATACATTACCCTATCAACTTGAGATTGGATAGAGGTTTAGCCTATCATTTTACATTTATAATAGTGGTTATCTAAAAATTCCCACTAGTGTATTCTTAAAAAAAATTATGATACATATTTTATTATTAAGATTTTTAAATTTTGATAATTTCACAAAGAGAATGTACCGAATTTTATATAATATATCTCTAACTCTGAGAGATATGTGGTCAACATGTGTAATAAGGCTTACTATTTTTAAGTTCCTAATATCTCCGTTACCGTGGTGTAAAGGTTTGCAGAGTAGAATTTCATTTGTTGTGTTTGGAGCATTGGTCAAAGTGCACTATTTGTCAGATTAACTTCAGTAATCTTCAGATTAATTTCAGTTGTTTTCAGATTAATTTCGGTAATGTCAAACTAATTTCAGTAATCTCCATATTAATTTCAGCTCGTTTCAGCTTAATTTCAGATGTTTTCAGATTTATTTCGATAATGTCAGATTAATTTCAATAATCTTCAGATTTATTTCAGTTGTTTTCAGATTAATTTCGGTAATGTCAGATTAATTTTAATAATCTTCATATTTATTTCAGTTGTTTTCAGATTAATTTCAGATGTTTTCAGATTAATTTCGGTAATGTCAGATTATTTTCAGTAATCTTCATATCATTCAGTTGCTTTCAGATTAATTTCAGATGTTTTCAGATTAATTTCGGTAATGTCAGATTAATTTTAGTAATCTTCATATCATTCATTAAGTTGCTTTCAGATTAATTTCGGTAATATCAGATTATTTTTAGTAATCTTCATATCATTCAGTTGCTTTCAGATTAATTTCAGATGTTTTCAGATTTATTTCGATAATGTCAGATTAATTTCAATAATCTTCAGATTTATTTCAGTTGTTTTCAGATTAATTTCGGTAATGTCAGATTAATTTCAATAATCTTCATATTTATTTCAGTTGTTTTCAGATTAATTTCAGATGTCTTTAGATTAATTTCAGTAATGTCAGAATATTTTTAGTAATATTCATATCATTCAGTTGCTTTCAGATTAATTTCAGATGTTTTCAGATTAATTTCGGTAATGTCAGATTATTTTTAGTAATCTTCATATCTTTCAGTTGCTTTCAGATTAATTTCAGATGTTTTCAGATTAATTTCAATAATCTTCAGATTTATCTCAGTTGTTTTCAGGTTAATTTCAGTTGTTTTCAGATTAATTTCAGTTGTTTTCGGATTAATTTCAGATGTCTTCAGATTAATTTCAGTAATGTCAGATTATTTTTAGTAATATTCATATCATTTAGTTGCTTTCAGATTAATTTCAGATGTTTTCAGATTAATTTCGGTAATGTCAGATTATTTTTAGTAATCTTCATATCTTTCAGTTGCTTTCAGATTAATTTCAGATGTTTTCAGATTAATTTCAATAATCTTCAGATTTATCTCAGTTGTTTTCAGGTTAATTTCAGTTGTTTTCAGATTAATTTCAGTTGTTTTCGGATTAATTTCAGATGTCTTCAGATTAATTTCAGTAATGTCAGATAATTTTTGTAATATTCATATCATTCAGTTGCTTTCAGATTAATTTCAGATGTTTTCAGATTAATTTCGGTAATGTCAGATTATTTTTAGTAATATTCATATCATTCAGTTGCTTTCAGATTAATTTCAGATGTTTTCAGATTAATTTCAATAATCTTCAGATTTACCTCAGTTGTTTTCAGATTAATTTCAGTTGTTTTCAGATTAATTTCAGATGTCTTCAGATTAATTTCGGTAATGTCAGATTATTTTTAGTAATCTTCATATCTTTCAGTTGCTTTCAGATTAATTTCAGATGTTTTCAGATTAATTTCGGTAATGTCACATAAATTTTAGTAATCTTCATATCATTCAGTAACTTTCAGATTAATTTCAGATGTTTTCAGATTAATTTCGGTAATGTCAGATTTATTTCAGTTGTTTTCAGATTAATTTCAGTTGTTTTCAGATTAATTTCAGTTGTTTTCAGATTAATTTCAGTTGTTTTCAGATTAATTTCAGATGTCTTCAGATTAATTTCAGTAATCTCCATATTAATTTCAATTGCTTTCAGCTTAATTTCAGATGTTTTCAGATTAATTTCGGTAATGTCAGAAAAATTTTAGTAATCTTCATATCATTCAGTTGTTTTCAGATTAATTTCAGATGTTTTCAGAATAATTTCGGTAATGTCATATTAATTTCAATAATCTTCAGATTTAGTTCAGTTGTTTTCAGATTAATTTCAGATTTTTTCAGATTAATTTTGGTAATGTCAGATTAATTTCATTAGATTCCAGATTAATTTCAATCTCGTTTTTACTTCAGTATTATTCGAAACCAATATCAACAGCTCATTTTAATTTTTAATACGCCATAAATAAACGTATACACATTTGACATAATAAACTTATACATTTGTTAAAAAACCATCCTTCGCTTTTACAGTTTGTTCTTGCATAATTATATCATTTACATGCTATTTATTACAATTATATGTCAAATTATGTCATAATGTACAAGAATTAAGTCATTCACTAATATTTAGAAATGAATTGATCCCATCGTACACTTTCTTAAGAATGTATTCCAAAAAGATCTTGTACGTGAAATATATTTTAAGGTATTTATTTGGTATACATATATGTATGTATGTATATATATAACAAATTGAAAAAATGCTGTAGTGAAATGTAAATACATTTTTTAATTCTTTGGATTTTTATTTTTTAATAGTTGATCGGTTCCCTTCTAACCTACTTCGAAAGTAAATGCTTATACTAAATTAAAGTCAAAGTTTAATTTTTAATTCATGAGCAAAATATTGATCACACTTAAAAGTATTTCATCTTAAATAGCTATTGATACATATCATTAAAAAAAAACTAATTACAGTTTGTATTAACTGAATTGTATAAAAACTACACTTGATGAAATTGTATTTTAATGATGAACTCAATTTAAAAACAAGTTACAGTTAATATAATTTTAAATTATTAATGAGGCTTGTACAGAATATTAATTATATTAAAATTAACAATTCTTAGCAGTTTTGAAACTAGAAAACTTTAGATCGCTTTCTTTACTTCTGATTGAATCTTTATGACAATAATACAATACCCATATTTCATTTTGTTTCAATTCTAGGATTGAACCTGTAGACTTCCCCTCTTAAGAACATAGTCTAAATCACTCTGCACACAATTCTGTTACTTATTTTTATATTTATTAATGTAGTTTGATATGAATCATAATGATTTTTATGGATTCCAAATACATACATATATATATATATACATAATATAACATATATATTTATATGCATACACACACACACATATAATATAATTTTATTCTATCTGCTGTTTTTCTTTGTCTGGAAATATAATTTACTCTAATTAATTTCTGACCATAAATAATAAAATTTGATAAATTAAAAATTTTGTATATATTTATTGTAAGTTTTTAACATTTTCTGTCGAATATACTCTAAAATAATTTATCATATCTAAAAGTTATAATTAAATTAATTGTATTTAATGCCAATATTTGGTTTTACACACACATAATTGTGTTTTCTATAAAAAATTATAAATCCCAATAAATTTACCTTTATTCATTACATCCTTTTCAAAAAAAGGTAAAATAATGCATTAATTTAATTAAATGAATATCGATATATATTTTGAATTTTTATTTTGATTTTATGTAAAAAAATTATAATTCTTTAATAGCATTAGCAATATTTCTTATCTTTTAATCGTAAATGTATAAAATTTTAAGAATTCTCACCATTATTAAAATCGGCTGTTTTTTTAATTGAAAAAAGTACTTATGAAAAATTAAATTTAACTTTCTAAAATATAATTAGATAAAATATAATATATACGTGAAAATAAATTATAATCTTCAAAATATATATATATATATATATTTGAAGCATAAAAATTTTCAGAGGTATGAATTATTTATCCGCAAATAAAACCTTAAGGTAATTTCATTAGTGAAAAATTTACCTATTTATTTCCCTACATTTCGAAAATTAGATATTGCACTTTCTTAATTTGAAACTTATAATTGCTAAAATAATGCATATTCAACAATTTTTAGATTGTGATAATGTAAAATATGCTCTTTTATTTCTCTTATCTTCTTATCTTTCCCTGACAAAGAGTGAATTTACAAGTTGGGGAACGAATAAATGAATAATAAATTGTGCAAACCAAGTTAAATTTGGCAAAATTTCTATTTTTGTTTGTTATTCTCCTCTGTAAATATTTGCATTTTTTAGTTTTCCCTCAGGAATTTTCTTCTAATTAATCTTGGCACCCAACTTGCCAAAGTTTAAGCATATTGTATTTTTAACCATAATTATTTATAACTAGTTGCTAAAATGTAATTTATTTAATATTGAATTATGTATTTTCAAATGAATATTTTTAATGTGAAACTGAGTTTCATTAAAAAATTATTTGCTTAATTTTCATATTTTTTCTTTTTAGGGATAAAATATTTAGGCTCAATTTGGCAAATATCAATAGAACGCGTTGTGAGGTAAGTTCTTTTTCTTTTAATTGAAATTTCTCAATTTCTATTACCTGTAATATAACAAATATTCAGTAGAATATGTAATATTTAATAAGTTGTATTGTACTTTATCTTGTTTTGACAAAATGCAAAAAAAAAATCAATTCAAAAGTAAAGATAAGATGAATGTAAACTCACACACACATTTAGTAGATATCTTTGTTTGAATAATGAATATAATTAAAGGTAAATTGTGTTTAAGTATATGTGAATTTTAGTGACAGGAATTAAAACTATTGTATTGAATAATTAATGAATTAATTAAATTCGTTAACTATATTTCTAATAATACGTGGTTAAAATTTTCTCTTGGAGACTTGGAATAACTTTTATTTGTATTAATAAATGTGAAGCATACTTCATTCAATTGCGTACATATACAACTGTATTAAGAAATTGTTCAGATTCTTTAGTGTTTATTACTTAAAATTTTGTATATCTCTTAACTATCGACTTTTATATCTCAAATCAAATCCCTTATATCTTTTTCTATCGCCCTTAAATATATATTTGAGTTGGTAAAGCGAGGATAAGATTCCATATGTTGAATATATGTGGAAGTAGTTCAACAAAAGTGTCTCTAACAAATGCGAATCTACTTACTTAGTTAATTAATGAATCTAAAAGTTAAAAACTGAACTCTGTGGCGTGACAGTTTATGTGGGCCAAGGCCTACAGTGTTCATCTCTGTTTTTTCTGACAGACAGGGCATGGGGTGCGAAGCATATATCCCAGTTAGGTGGTCAGCCTGAAGCAAAACCTTCTCCCCAGTGCTTAGCTCCCAAGCATGCTTTGTACTCAATTTATAGATCCAATGAAGGATTGAATGGCTAAGTCGACCTTGCCCAGCCCGAGGATCGAACCTCGGACCTGTGCCTTGGAAGTATGAACTCTAAAACTAAGCCACCTGTCTTCAATTCGAATCTAGGATTTTGTAAAAGAAGTTTTTTCCTCAATGTAAGTTAATATATTTTTCGATAACTTTAGTTTATGATTAATAATGTAATGATAATTATGTTTCATATTAATTATCCTGCTTTTTAACAGTCAATATAAGAGAATATGACGATTTTTTGACATGAAAAACTATTTTTGTTTCATTAAAGATCCTGGTGTATATTAGGTTTATACATGTTGCTTAACATAGAAGCCTAGATTCACTTTCGAGACCTGGACTGTTTTTTAAGATTAACGGTTTTTGGAATACCTTCTTATACCCAAGCACAAGTGGTCAGGTAATGAAGTTTCATCTGAACTGTCAGCCTTCTCTCTGCATACACGCCATACCAGTCGAAGGACCTTAGACCTTCCCAGGTAAACGTGGACACACCCACGGAGCTCCGTCAACTTTGTGAGGAAAAATGTAATTACCCTTCCTATCACCCTCAACGGCAAGCCATGATACTTCACAAGTGAAAAGTTCTGATGTAGAGTCTTTTACTTCTAGTCATAGTACTCTTCTAGTCATAGTATCGTATTCTAGTCATAGTATCGTATTCTAGTCATAGTATCGTATTCTAGTCATAGTATCGTATTCTAGTCATAGTATCGTATTCTAGTCATAGTATCGTATTCTAGTCATAGTATCGTATTCTAGTCATAGTACTCTTCTAGTCATAGTATCGTATTCTAGTCATAGTATCGTATTCTAGTCATAGTACTCTTCTAGTCATAGTATCGTATTCTAGTCATAGTACTCTTCTAGTCATAGTACTCTTCTAGTCATAGTATCGTATTCTAGTCATAGTACTCTTCTAGTCATACTATCGTATTCTAGTCATAGTATCGTATTCTAGTCATAGTACTCTTCTAGTCATACTATCGTATTCTAGTCATAGTACTCTTCTAGTCATACTATCGTATTCTAGTCAGAGTATCGTATTCTAGTCATAGTACTCTTCTAGTCATAGTATCGTATTCTAGTCATAGTATCGTATTCTACAGGTATTTGCGAGTATCATATTCAAGTCATATGACTCTTCTAGTCATAGTAGACTATTATACTTCTTTAGTATTGGCTAAGTTTTCACTATTGTTATTAGATCATAGTTTCAAATTATGAAGCAATGAGGGCTATTCATGGTCTTTGATCAGACAAAACAAGCCGCCTAAAACGTATCACAGTAACCAAGCTTACCTTCTTTCCATTTATATCGATGTTTATATTTAAGTATAATTTGCTTTTTTTGAACTCGAATCATTCAAAATGAGAGAAGTTTTTCTTACATTATGTACCTTTTCCATGTAACCACTATTACGCTGATATATTTTTAACCTCAAATATAAATATTTTTAGTATACCTAGTAAATATTGCGGGCTGGTTTCAAAAAGATATATTTTCAAATGCATCTCTTCTTAAAATCAGTGCACAATATCAAACACAAGTCCCATTGGTTATTTCTTAACATAAGTTTTGTTATTACTAAATGTGTGTGTGTTTTACAAAGCAATAGGAAATGAATTCGTCTTATGCCTTCAATAATGAAACTATCGTTATTCCATTCTTAAGGTAAGAATTTCATCGCAAACAAACCAACACTTTCATTCTTATAGAGTTTTATTTTCTCGGCTTAAACTGCTCAAAAGGACATTTTCTAGCCCTTCTCCAATTGTCGAAATAACAAATGGATTTATTTTTCTTTAGTTAAACTTTTTTTCTTCTTTTTTAGGGAAAGGGAAAAAAGTACTTTTTTTCCCCATGGTTCGTACTTGAAGTTTCGTTTTTACTTTTGTGACAATGCCGCTTGCCTTTTCATAGAACTCTCCTCTCTTCACTTCTTTTCTGTTCCGCTTATGCGTATCGCTCTTCGATAAATCGATACATCGGAAAACAAATAGTCATCTTTCATCGTCATCGTATCGGTGCTTTCGATCACAAGGTCGCATAGGGATCATCCTCTATTTTTGGAGAGAGAAAGAAAAAATACGATAAAGGAAATATATAAAACTATAAAATATCACTTCAAAACAAACTGTGATATGAGATTCTATTTTAAGTAAAAATACTCCTAATACCAACACCAAAACAGTTTAAATATTTACTTAGAAATATGGAGCAAACTTTCTTTTACTTAGAAATATGGAACAAAACATAAAAAAGGTACATAAGAACTTCCTATTACTTCTACTACTTAAAAGTTTGATACCATCAACAGATAAAATTTTATTGATTGAATTCTTTACCTTTCAACTACGTTACGGATTAAAATCTGATCCTGATAAAAATGGTGCTATACTTAAATACAAATTTTTGAAGTGACTTGATCTTGATTAAAATTAATCTATGTTACAAGCGTAGAGCGAATAAGATTTGAAACGCGCAGTGGACTGCCTACCATAGAATATTTCGCATATTTTTGCAACTAAAACTGGCGTATCTTTCTTCAGCAGCAAAAGAGTAGTTTTCTTCCCAAATAAAAATGAATAAAGAAGCTTAATGGATCTATATCCTCATTTTTCAGTTCTATAACAATCAAAGTAAAGCGCCCTCATCATGTTTGTAAGCAAAAATTTTTATAATTTACAAAAAAAAAAAAAAAAAAAAAAAAAAAAAAAATCTATTATAATACTGTTTGGCTACTCAAATTTCCACCTTTAAGTATAACAAGGAAAGGAGGTGATGGCATCTTATACAGAAGAGCATCCAGTGGGTGTGTCATCGTAGCCTCGAAAGTGGGTTCTCGTAACTTAGAGGCACAGACAAAGCAGAGAACACCCCCCATACTTGCCCTACCACCCCTCTAGAGATATCACTTTTAACAATACTATATAATCTTGTTCATGAAAATTATGGATGTCTGTTTCTAATGACCAAGTCCATTAAGTGCAATCTTCACTTAATAATTTCGATTAGCACACAAAAAACGAAGTCGACACCTGAGCTGTTATTCTTTCCTAAATTTTTTACTTTCTTGTTAGTGAAGAAACAGTTTACAATCTATAAGTTAATATCGTATAACAAACATTTGTCAGCATAATGATGTTTAGTTGTGTCATGTGTACTTCTTATTAAATTCCACTAGCTATTTTTGTCCAAGATTCTCAGAAAAAGTCATTACAATCATAACAAAGATAATTAATTAATTCAGAATTGTGTTTATATTCACTTACCTTATGAATCAAAAATTTGAGTCTAAAATGAAAACTGGCAGAGTTTGTTAGTTTTGAGGACAGTCTTTAAATTTAATAATTTTTTATTACAAATGTTAGTAGTCCCAAAAATCACAATTAAAGCTTCATATTAATTTCCTTGTATTTTATATATTTTTTACTGTTTGAATATGAACTCCGTATTCTTTTAAAGGCTAAAAGATATGTTAAAGTTTTGATAGTGTAACTATAGTAATGAACTAAAGAAAAGTAAGCTTAGTTGTATTAAAAAAAAAACTAAAAATATAACAGTTTTTTTTTTTATTTTGGATATCAAATCTCAAATTTTTGCAAAATTTATAATGTAACATCTGACGAGACACTTTCTTTGTGAAACAGTGCACGACATATCGTTGTTATAACAACACATGGTCAAACTGTAATTTCTAATGAAATATGATTGTATTACAAATTGACTTGACTTATTTTTGATTATAGTTTGTTTTTATATTTGCCGTTGACTCTCCCTTCCCCATTTCTTTTAATTTGAAACAACTAAACACATTTTAACTGAAGAGAACTATTTCATAATTACTCGACTGACAAAATTAACAAATGAATGAACTACAGTTTTGTACAGAAATTAACAGACGAATATTAAATCGCAAATATTTCAATATAAATTGATTTTTTAAACAAAAGATCTTTGGAAGCATTGGGTTTCGAATAGTTTAGTAATTATATAGTTACGTATAACTTCATCGGGTTCTAGCAGACGATATTGTCTGCTTACTTTGTATAGTCTGCTTACTTTGTATAGTCAAATTGAAAATAAACATGAGTTACGATTCATCTTGTGAATTATACACACTAATCCTTGATGAATCAGTCGTTTGCATACTGATATGAAAAAAAAAGAAATTCAAATTGCACATGAGTATAGATTTATGGTAAAAAGCTTTTCTATTTATGCATTCAATTTTCGTGGGTTTCAAAAGATCTCTGCTGGAACGAATAGAAAACACGTAAATAACTGCTGTATTTTCCGTCCTCAGTTTTCTTCTTCTTCTCGAAGTTAAAGAATCTAATTAACCTGCTAATTAACAGAACCAATAAGCATTTAATTGCAACTGTTTCTATTCATGAAATACAGTGTGAAAAAATTAGTAGTTAACTTCTAAAAGTCTTATAACAGGTCTGTATTTAACTTAAGGTACATAGTTAAACATTTTCTCTTATAAATGCATTTCCTCTTTCTTTTTTGAGAAATTTTAATCTTCAAAGTATGGTTACTAATAGTTAATAACACCCAAAATACTAACTTCTAACTCCATTAATATTATCACTCTTGCCTTTCTTCTGTGCTTATCCTTTCTTTTAGAAATTGTATGAAGATAGATCATTCTTATCAAATCCTTTCGCCTAGAAGAAAAACTTTGAATTTTTCACTCCTCTATCTTTAGGCTGGTTTCCCTTATCGTTTCTCATGAAAAATTACTGTAAGAACTAATAAAAAAAATTTCCTAATACTTAGATAGTTTTATGAATACTTTTACACATTTACTTTATGGAAGATTAATGTTTCAATTTTCCGTGTACATGTTCTCACAATCCCTATACAAGTCAAAAATATAACTTATTAAGTTTATTTAAATTGATCATAGTAAAAAAAATTTACTAAAATTTATTAAATATATAATTTTTAAATCTCTATTTGGTGTAATAATTACATGTATAGGTTATCAATATTTAGGATTGTACTATTATTCTAAAATGAAGCTCAAAAAGGAAATTTTCATTCCTATAAATTTTGTTATGCAACTTAAAAATATAAATTTTGTGTTAGTGATTAAATGGGTTATGTTGTGGCTTTCAATATAACGTAGGTTTGATTCTAACAAAGTCTAAAGATGATTATAAATTTTGTTGTAGTACTAAAAATGTATAACTTTTGTGCTAGTAGCTGTGAATGGGTTATATTATTGTTTCAAAATAACATAAATTTGATTTCAACAGAGGAAAAAGATGATTTTTTAGTGACTTTTAATTTATTTTAAACTGTAAATTCCGTCAAATTAGCCCTCACATTCCAGAAACGACACTATAACATCCTACTTAAAACTGAAATACGACTGAATCTGTTGTTGTTGCTGTGTAATGCCCTGCATTTAAATCCCTTTTATCTCTACAAAAGTAAAAGTGATGGCATTTTTTCTAGTGGGGCATCAGGTTGGTTGCATTGTAGCCCCAAAAATAAGTTCTCGTAATTCAGCAGTAGTAATCACGCGGAAGACCTCAAGACTTAGCCTGTCACCTTCAGGGTTATCAATTCACATGGAGGATATTGCGACCACTACATATTTAAACGTGTCCCACCCCATTAGCTAACATGACGGATCGTCGATTGGGATTCAAACTCTTTACCATCGAATTCATTGCCCTCATTACCTTTAAACTCATTAACTTTGAATTCATTACCATCATTACCTTTAAACTCATTACCAACCTTCGCAAACAAACGTCCTAACCAACCAAACCACTGAGGCTCTTCAAAATGGCTGAATCTTACAATATTTAACCTTAGAGGGAAAACTTATGAAGGATTCTCAAAGCAAAAATAATAATTTCAGCTGAGTTAGTTTGTTTTACTAAGTTAGTGATATTTTATATTTAGTGAGTTATATTGTTTTACTAGTACCAATTTCAAACAATACTGAGCATGACACTAGCTGCTATGAAACGTCCCAATCTTATTCAAAAACAGTGAACATAATGTGTTGTCAGTAATAAAACTAAGCACCAAATTTTAAATTTCAAAGCTTTTACTGTCTCATATTCTGTTTGTTATGAATTTTGCTCCCTTTTTTTCTAAAGTAATTCATTTTGGCTGCCAGTTTAGTAATACTCAATGGTACTACAATAAAAAAAATACATGTAATTTCCGCATATTCTTCCCAAACGGATCCATAAATTTCGATTCCTTGTAACCATAAATTTCTATAGCTATTCTTGATTTACAAAAAAAAAAAAGGTCCAGAAATTTCAGCTCACTCTTAAACTATTTTTATCCCTACCGTTCTAAAAGTTGAAAAGCACGATTTTCTGTCCTCTCACTCCCAGAATTTAAAAGAAAAAAAAAGGGGGGGGGAGATCCTCGTATATAAGGCCCCACCAAATGATGGATGCTCGGTGTCAGTATCTCTCCTCTTCTTTTGCGTATCTTTCGGAACAAGACAAATGGCATGCGACAGCCCTTAAACTATACTTTGCCGCTCTAGGCATGCCTGCCTACCTCTCTTCCCACTTCACTTTCGCACGTAGTTTAGAGGTTATATATTCCGATTTTACTACCGACATCCATTTCTTTTCATACGTAGGTTCGGGGTCTGAGAATTTTTCTTCATTCCTTTACGTGCTTTCCCTTCTTCTTTATTTCGTAAAAGTGAGCCCCCAAGCATCTGGAACGTTTCAAATTTGGAACTAGTCGCTTATACTTTGTGATGCTTGCAGTTTCAACCATAATGCATTGCTCCTACACAATGTGTGTATAATAGTAAAATATGGCCGTATGGGTATAGTTAAATGCGTTAGATGCTCCAGGTTACTATATTTTTGTTTCATCCTATAAAAGCATTTTTTTTATAATATTTTCCAAACAACATGTTATGTATTTTCCAAGTTATGGTTCCATCTTGTTTTTTTATTCATTTATTTATAATTGGAAAATCATTTTCCCTCTCCTTTAATATTATGTATAAATTTTAGGTATAGTTATCTATTTGATGCTGTTAAAATAATTTGGATTTTAAATATTTGTTTTAATTCTCGTTGTCATAATCTCTGTAACAAGTAATACCTTATTTTTAATGCACTCTACAGAAGTATTATTTATAACAATTGATTCGAGACTGATTTGCACTGAATTCTTCAATGTTATTTATCTTTATTGTCATCGAATTGCATATTATAGACTGAGTTATTAAAATTGTTTCTGAATTTTAACTACTACGATAGAATTAATCTGATATTTTTGATACGTAAAAAAATTAAAAATCGCTCCTACATGATAATTGTTATCAGTTGCTGTAATAAATAACTTCCTACTTTATAATATGCATTGCAACTAGTGAACAAAAATAGTTGTTTTGTGATTCATTTATTTTGCTATTCATATATTTTATTGATTCCCAGTAACATCATCTAGCGTGAATCACTAGATTCCAATGCTCTACCAAAGTTACTAACTTATTTGACTTAAATGAAAAAGAAAATTGTGAGCTTATATGTCATAAATATCTGTTACAGGTAACATACTGTTATTTAAAATACTTATCGGGAATAACTGGTAAATTAGAAAGTTCCTAATTGTTATGCAGTTTTTGAGCAGAAAGCCATTGGTACAGTTCGAGGAAAATTTGCTGTTAGTAAACATCCTTCAATAAAAATAATTATAAATAAACAAATATATTTTTAACTTACGGGATGCAATGGGTTTCATTTTTGTTTTTCATACTATATGAATCACCCAAAATTTATAATAAAATTTAATATAATTTGTCAATTAATTTTGTGACATTAATTTGTTCAAATCCTAATTGTAAAGAAAAACTATGTTTTTAAATATAATGTAATTATCGTTAATTTTTAGTTGAATATAAGAGTCAATTCACCGCAATCAAACATTTAGTGTTAAGATAAAAACTAAACATTCATCGCATTTTGTAATGCTTTATAACGTATCTTGACTTTTTTCACTGTGTCTTATTTAAAAATAACTACTTAGTAACTGTTACTTGATTTCATAATAAGCAGCTTGTTTAAGAATACTTGTTATCTGATCTAAAATAATTTTGAAATAGTCGGGATGTTTTTATTTTAAAAAATTCCCACTATGTCATGTTTAAAAACAGTTACCTTGGGAGTTTCTGTTATTTGTTCAAATAACAAGTACCACATATTTCCTTGTATTTAAACTAAAATAATTAAAAAATTTTCAATTTAAAAAAGACACTGGAATGTGTTAAGTTTAAAAACCGTTACCCCGAGAGTGACTGTTATTTGTTCCAATAATAAGTTGCATTTTTAATAATATTTACTTGTTATTTATAAATATTCTTAAAAATGCTACTTGTGTGTGCTATGTTTGAAAACAGTTGCCACGGGAGCTGTTATTTGTTCAAATAACAAGCACCATATCACAAGTATTTTGTTGTTATTTAAAAGAAAATAATTTAGAAACATCGATGTTTTTCTAGTTAAAAATGCATTCTAGATTTACAATTTTTTTAAAAGCTACTCGCAATGAGGAACGGAAAGGAAAACAAATGATAAAACTGTTAGAAAGGGTGAGCTTATTAAGTGGTAATTTTTTCTAGTTTTATCTTAATTGATTAAACACCAATCATATTTCAATGCATTTCCATCAATATTTATATTATATATTTCACTTATATCCATAAATATTAGTACAATATGGATACCTATTTCAATAATTTTTATCTATAAATAAACTTAGAGAAAATATTCGTGAGGAATTTTATGCAGCTTTGTTTTTCCATTCGAAATTTATTTTGCTCAAAAGCCACAATCTTGAGTAACTTATCCGTGAAAGTTTTATTTATTACATTACTCTTAACAAATAATATAGAAAAGAATATTTTTTGTAGATGTAATTAAATTTTCACACATGACCCTGTGAGGTTTAGTGAAACCAAGGGATTGAATTTGATGTTATTTATTCTGATAATTTTTCACCAATGGTTTATAATCATTAATTAATAACAGTTATTATTTATGCTAGAAACTATAATACCCTTTTATTAAAAAATTAAATATTTTAAAATGGATACCTATATCAATATAATATTTAGTGAAATAACTCCCATCACATGAAACCAACTTTGCATGAGTAATCGATCGACATACAACAAATATATGAAAAAACAAAATATTTCATTAATGATCTACCTTTAATAGTCTTAATTTAATAACCAAAAACTGACTTGTTAAATATTTAATTGAACAAATCGAAAACAATAAATGGGACATCATGGACAAATCTTGAATTTTTATTTGCCCATTACACATGAAATCAAATTTGCATGAATAATCAATCATTACACAACAGATATATGAAAAAACAAAAAATATTTCATTTATAATGAACATTCAATAGTCTTAATTTAATGAGCGAAGACTTAATTGTTAAATACTTAATTGAGCAAACCAAAAACAAAATATAAGACATCATGGACAAATCTTGCACTTGTATTTGCCCATTACATGAAATAAAATTTGCATGAGTAATCGATCAATACGCAACACATCTATAAAAAACAAAAAAAAATATTTAATTTATATTTTCATTTTAGTAGTGTATATAATTTGTCCGTTTCCAGTTAATTTAGAAAAGTCTCACACTGGCTTAAAATGGGAAAATTTCAAATCTTAATAAGAGTCAGTTAACATTAACTGAATTTCTTCCTCATTTTCATTATTATTATTCCATAAAATATCCGAGAAATTCGCAACATTCGATTTCCTTTAACTATTCACTTTCAGATTCATATTCTAGCAAAGTTAGCATATGTCTCACCTCTAAAATATGCAAATTGGTTCCCTCACAAAACCGATCTCTCTCCACAAATAGAAATCTTCTGCAGGAAAAACACTTCCAACTGCTGCGGAAGAGATCTACTTCCAATACAAACCTCTGAACGCTTCCTCAGCAAAAATAAACCTCTTCTTTAGTTTGTTCTTCTTCTCCCGTCCAACGGATTCTACTTCGCTACGGTTTACGTTTCTATGGTAACGACCCAGAAACCAAGGAATCCCATCCCCACACCTTAGTATAATTTTTTTTTCTTTTCTTCATCCTGGAAAAGTTTTAATGGAAATGATTTTGAAGTCCAGAGTGGCATTAGGGTTGAAAGCGACCACAGGCTACTGGAAATGAAGTTGTAATTAGTGTTCAGATTGTAAAAGCTGCGTCTTAAACCTGATTTTTATGTTTCTTTTTCGACTTTTTACTTTATTTGGGGTCTTGGATTTTATTTAGAAGTCGGGAAGATTAAATAAAGTTTTTCCAAGGAATTTGCTGTGCTAATAGTTGTTCCTATTTCTTTAAAGTAAAATACTAAATTCCTTTTCATAGGCATCAAAAGAAGTATAAAAAAGTGATATAGTATTAAAAAAATATTCTTTTAGTGATGCATGATTTTAAGATAAATTCATTGACACAAAACGTAAAAATTTGTTCTAATGTTATTAGTGATTTTTTTTTTTTGCTATATACAAAAATGTAACATGTTTAAACAAAAACAGCAATAAAGCCATAAATTTAGTTTTACTTGTATTTGTTTATTCTGTTTAATGATTGACTCATCATACTTCTTTACAAGACGATTTAAGTCCCTTTTAATGTTTGTTCAAATATGTTGAAATAATCAATATTTATAGAACTATAAATTCATTGCTGATGACTAATTTCGTACATAAAATGTAACCAATGAAAAAATAGACTTTAAAATGATCCTTTTTCTAACAATGGGTGATGAAATTAGGAAAACATCATGGAAAAAATTTTCAATTATAATTTGGTGATAACAATAAGAAACATGTTGGTGATGACTTTGTAAAGATATTGAATCGCTAAAATAATACTCATGATTTAATTTTCTTTTACATTTTATTTTATTAAATTATTTAAAAGAAATGTAGTCCATCTTTTGTCTTGCATTTTTTCTTTGTAGTAATCAGTTTTTTCTTTAATAAAATTTGACATTGAGATGACTGAAAATAAAGGAAATTCATAACAAATTATTATATACGTAATGCATTTTTAAGCTTTATAGGAAATAAACATTGGATTATAATAAAATATTAGCAAGGAAAAATGCGTCGATTAATTTAAAATATTCTTTTTTGTTTCTAATTTGAAAACTTCTGGAAAAATCTCAGTATTTTTAAAATAAACTCTACTTAAAATAACTTGTACGCGTGTATTTTTTTAAAAAATATACTTTAAATTTTGGCTTATATTTTGTTTATGATAATATAAAATAAGTTCAAATTATATACTTAGACATCAAATTCAAAATCAATATTTTTTATTGCTAAACCATTGTTCACTGAAGTTCTCATATATTGTTAAATTTTATGTACCATTTATATATTTGTTGGCTATAAATGTTAATATTTGCAATTTCTTGAATATACCTTAATCTAATTTATATGATTTGAACTTTACAACATGCATTTAATTTTATGTTATGTTTCCTTTTGACAATTTTAGCATCTGCAGTCATAGAAACTAAATTCTGTTTCTTCTTTTAGTACTAAAAGTTTAATTTTAATATCATGACATTCGAAGCCAGGGAAAACTCATCAAAAAAGAATAGTCTTGATACATTAATATATAATAAGCACATTAATGTTTCAAATATCGATGAAAAGAGTCTATCTACAACTTTTGTTTAAATGCATTAACTTTTTTTTATTAAAAGATTTTTTTTTAAAAGTTTTGACAGCTGAAATTGGCATCAAAATGTCCACAGACGATTTTAAAAAGTCGTCGATGAACTGTTCCATTCCTACGAGATTTTCCTTATCAGAAGTCCCTGTAACCAAGTGAAACTATTTTATTGAAATCCCAGACGAAAAGGCGGCTCTGTTTCTCTAAATCAAGCGTTCTTCCAATTTTCCTAATTAATCTCGAAAGGTTGGGAAAGGGGGGGGGGTGATCGAAGAGTGTGATCGCCTGCGAGAGAAAAGGGAGGCCGCATTTAATTAGAGCATTTCGCGCCACGAATCTTTTCAACGGTTATCACCCGTAGCATCGTCCTTCAAGCAAACTTTCAAGCAGTACAAAAGCTAGTGCCGTCTTTTATGTAAAACTTTTCTTCCTTTCAAGCCCTCTTTGAAAACAGACTTACGTACCGTTTCCTTGCATCATCTTCCTCCCCCCTCTCTTTACATACTTTTGTTACGCTGCTACACTCCCTAGCCCTCCTCCCTTACAATCTCCGGATTCCTGAAAATGCAACTTCTCCCGGCAACAAGCATCCATGTGGTGGTATTTCCCTCTCACCATTTCCAGTTTTGGTTTTCCGGAAAAGGACCACCCCTCATGATGTCATGATTAGTTGCCTTCTGCGTCAACATTTACTTCATTATCTCAAGAAATATTCATTGATTTTGCCTGGGACCCATTCTTATTTCGCGATATACATGTTGATTTCTCAGTTGTAAATTAAGGAAATTCCATTATTTTTTCCTCTTAGAAAAAAAGAAGAGAAATATGATAATTTGCTTTTCTAAAAGCAATTGTCATAGTTTCAGAGATAAAATGAGAAGAACCCTAATAATGTATAAATTTTTATTTATGGTATGTAAAGTACTGCGAAAAGTATTCTAGCTTCTTGGTCTCTCAGATCCTTTGTTGATTTAGCATCTTATAAATACATTTTGTAAGGGAGGTCTTAGAGATCTGTGGTCTGAAAAGAGTACTTTTCAAATCACCCCCACCAAGATGGGGTTTGAATTTTTGTATTCAAAATTGTATCATTTAAAATTCAAATATCGGCAGAGCTTTTTGAAGAAGGGACATGCAATCGACACATTTGTTCTGGAAACGAAAGGGGAGAAATTCTTTAAAAAATATGACCGTTTGTTTTTTGTTTTTTTTAAGCTATTACTTGACCTTTACATTTAAATAAATTCACTTTAATTAAGTAATGTAATATTTTTGTTACCAATAATGAAGGGGGATCCAATTCCCTACAGTGTTATCAGGACCCGTCTTCTAATACCAAGTGTCCGAACAAGGGTTGTCTTTGTAAAATATCGTTAAAACGTTTTGTCATTAATTTTGATTAAAAATAAAAAATGAAGCTGATAATTTTTACTCAAATAATGACATCCTTTTAAAATTGTAAGGGATGACAAAAGTAAGATTATTATCTCCTTACATATGTATTTATATATTTATAATCAATGTAAGACACAAATATTTTTACTTGAAGTTACTGCCAGTATCTACTATCCGTAACTTAAAGGTTATTCTAATTGAAATTATAAATTACCTACCTAATTAAATAAAAACAAAATTTCAGCAAATTATCTGAAACTGAACTAAAAACGAAAGAAATCATCTTTCTAGTTCTTACTGCATTTATATATTATCTTTTGCACTAGAATTTTATTGTTAATTAACATGATACCACAAACACACTTAATTTATTTATATGGGGATACTGAGTTACAAATTATAATTTTAATGAATTTGATTTTGTTAAATCTGTCGTGGATATAATGTAAGTTGGACAGAAAATTTTTTGTTTCTTTTAGTATAATTTCTTAGTTGTACAATCGCTTCTAAAATAGTATTGCTAAGAAAATTTGTTCGTTTGAGTTGATGCATTTACTTTACCATATCTGCTAACTTAAAAATATAAAACTGATAATTCATCAATTCATTTATCCTTTTCTTCAAATATCTGCAAATTTCAAATTTGCATCATCTGTAATTGCGTCTATGAAGAAGTATTGCTTCTGTGAACATATATTGCTTCAATGAACATGTATTTTTTCTATGAACATGTGTCTGCTTCTATGGAGCATGTAGAATGTCATTGGAGTCAGGTACAAGGAAGTTTCCTGGTGTCCACTTCCATACTTTGAATTTTCATGAATCCATGATACTCAACGGAAGAAACATTTAGCTCTTATTCCTGAAAGCCAACAGATTCGATACTGGATATAGCAAAAAACCTTTAGGATAATACCAGTGTAAATATTAAACCCAGTAGGATTCAACTTACATTTATCAGTGTGGGCATATTGTGACGAGATGTGAGCCAGCTCAAGTGTCGACCTCGTCATATAATACCAAAATTATAAAGAAACTGTCTATATTTACCAGTTTCGATTAGTAAAAACAGACATTTAGAAACAACTTTCAAATGGTTAACTTTTTGTTTATTTTCAATTTCATGAAAATAATAATTCATGTATTTTAATTTTTTACTCAAAAGACCCATCTTTCCTTAATCAAAACGGATATTCTTTTACAGATTGTAATATTTTTTTGGTAAATGCAGTTAAATCACATAATATCCAAATGCCAACAATATAGAAAAATCTTTAAAATGTAGAAAAGGTAAAATTCTAAAAATTTAAAAATATAAAGGGTAAGATTTTTTTCTTATCCATTAAATTTTTAAAGATTTTCATTTTTAAACAACTAAAACACTTCCAGAGACAATAGTTCAAAGATAACCATTGAAAATGCTTAAAACTACAAGTATTAACAATTACCATGGCAACGCATAATAAATATATTTATCTTTAATTTTAATATTTTCGGAGAATCATTCAAAATAATGAAGCATATACAATATGAAATTTAATATTTCTCAAACATGAAAAAAAAATTCTTGTTTTTCAATTTTTAAGAGTTATGCATTATGCAAAAGAAGAGCGTTCTTCACTAAAACGTTTTTAATGAAAATTTCTCATTTTATATTATACTTGATTCCTTTGTTGTTTATTGAAGAGAATAAACAGAAAGTAATTTGGAAATATAATACCAAAAGACGTATTTATACAAAAAATATTGTTAACTATAAGATTTTTATTGTTAAGAGCTTTATATATATATAACCTAAGAATTTTGCAATACTGTATTTTATCTCATTCATTTATATGCATATAATTATACATTTTACGTAATTGGTTAGTTAGATAAATTATAAATTATTAAATTAACTATAATATTCAGAATTAAAAATATTGTGATGTAAATTAAAACAATGCATTTAGTTTAAATGTTTCGCGATTTTAAAGCAAACAGTTTTTTTTATACATTTTAAACCTACATTTTTATGTTTAGAAGCTTTTGAGAACATTATAAAATTTTTAAAAGAATGATTTATATCTAAATTAGTTAAAATTTGAGTTCTTGTAAAAACTAAATTATAAATAACGTGCATTAATTTTTATGATTGAAATAATTCTTAAATAATACATCTAATGTTTGTTTTTTTTAATTTATTCAAATCTTGGTTTACTGAAATAATTTCATTCTCTAATTCTCTATATTTTAATTAATTTATGTAAGTATTAAATAATTTAAATAATTTATTGCGGCGAATAAAAATTCTATTTATTATGCACTTATATAATTGATAAAAGAATCAAGTGAATCAGCTCGATAATGATAACGTTTAAAAAAAATTATTTTATTTTCACAAAATTATTTATTATCATTACTATACTATTCTTATATTTATTTAAACACATAGGTTATTGGTATATATTACGTTATACATCACGCTAAACATAATACCTAAATCGTGATAGTGTATACGAAAATAGAAAACAGCTGATGTATTGAAATATTATTCACATTTTAATCGTTTAACTTTTAGTTGCATAAAAAAGGAAAATTGTACTATTGAATTGTCGAATGAACAGTTAGCTCTCTTATTTTTAATTCACAATTCATGGGTTCTTTCTTACATCAAGGGAAGGCGATCTAGCAGTTATTTGTAATTGACTTTAAGATATATTTTCCGGTTTACTTTCCTAAGAGATAATTTCCTAATACTGATAAGTCATATCAAGTGATATTAGTTACTTTAATATTTTGAATGCTGTATTCAATAGGATAGCATACACAGATGTTGTTGTTGTTGTTACTTATAACACTTGGAAGAACCAAACTCTCTGTGCCGTTGACTATGCGAATTGAAGTCAGTAGGGTGCGTCTTTTGTGTAACCAGAGCACCACGAAGGTGAAAGTACGAATTTGCTCTAAACTCTTCCTATAGATGGCAGCACCAGAGTATTCAATCTGTCAATTTTAACATTGATCAGAAGAAGGAGGAAATTTTTTTCCCCGACCATTGCATCCATTTAATTTCTCAACGACCGACCACAGGACTTTCGATTCCACAGATTTAACGAGCACGTATATCGCATGTACTCGGTGGGTCTTTCGAGTCAGTGGGCAATGAATCCCGCCCTTCCGGACAGAAAGCCGATGCCCTAATCACTAGGCTACCATGGCTAATACGCTGATGTAAATAATTTCACCAAACGGACTACATTTGCGTACTGTGTTGTATGTGATTTGGCTTATCGTCATCATCTGTGATGTGACAGCCTAGAGTGGGCCCAAGGACTTTAGAACCAGATGATTTCAACCACCTTTACGAGCAGTGAACTCGTCCAGATTGTTGTTCTAGGTACCAGACAGTCCTGCTCAATATCATCTAGCCATCGAAGTTAAGGTCTTCTTCTACTTGAGTTATATGGTCTAGATGAGATGATTTCTTTTAACGTATTGCTGTTCAAGCTAATGACATGCTCAACCCATTTGAGTTGGCTCGTTTCAGTATATGAGCATCTACTACTTTGGAACATTCGACGTAATTCAGCGTTGTGTCTTAGAAGACACAACGCTGAATTACATCGAATACCATTTGCTTGAGTTGATAGATACCATTTGCTTGAGTTAGATACCATTTGCTTGAGCCAGATACCCTTTGCTTGAGTTACATCAAAAGTTTTCATACGATTCTTGGGTTCAAATGTACTTAACAACCATTCCTTTATCATAGGTATGGCCCTTGTTTCACACATATGCTCTCCTGCACAAGACGATTAAGGGTCTGTTGAGTGACAGTTTTGTACGCAAGATAAAAGACACTGGTTTTGTTAAGCAAATATCCTAAATAAATACTTGATTTGGTTTATAGAAACTAATAAATAGTAGCAATTGAACAAACATGTGCATTAAATGGCCATTTTTATAATTATTGTTGCTTATATTATATATATGTACTATCTATAAGCAAGAAATTTATTTCTTTGTGTATTTTTTGAAATTCACATCATGATTTTTCTTAAAGATATCGAAAATAATACATTATTATAAGTGACAAATGATGGAGTATACAATATGTTATATAACTGACTGAGCATCGTACAGTACTTTAATTATAGTATGAAATATTATACAGCTTTGAATATTATTCTTTGTAACATTTATAGCTCAGTACAGAATGTAAAATATGTTTTTGATATATTTATTTCACGCATTCCATGGTTATTCTTCTATATTACTCCAAAATAATAATAAAGAATAGAGCGCTTGAAATAACCATAAATATATGTATATGATTTTTAAATAAAGTCAGACGTATTGTAAAATGTAAGTACCTACAAAATTGTGTAGTTATTCATATTTTCACACATAGGGTTTTAAAATGTTTTCATGCCTTTAAATTGGTATGCATGAAATTTTTTATGTTAAATAATAAATAACTGTGTTATAAGTTGATTAAGAAAAGACAGAGTGCAGGAATATATACAAAATATACTGCAGTATTGTAAGCAGATGATCTAATTTACATTTCACATACATACATCTTAATAGGTAATAAATGATGTAGTATTAAATTACGTCGTAATAATCGAATAGCTGTAGAACGTTCGAATTTTGTGATGGAATTGACGTTAGAATAGGCAACCATTCTCGTTTTGGAGTTAGAATTAGTTTCTTTTATTATCCTTTGTAGAAAGATATTTAAATTAACTTTATATATATATACTATAGCCCCACATTAATTGCTCCACTTTTCCAACGGGATTCAGCGGACAAGGCGGTTACAGTTAAGCTCTTTTAAAAGCGAACGTTGTTGCATCTGTAAGGTTCTCCTTTCTTTTCTCTTCCTCCACCCTCGTAGTCGCTCTTCCTCTTTCCAATTTGCATTCGTAATTCGAAATTACGATCCACCCCCATCCGTTTCCCCCTTTTTTTACTCCCTCCTCTCTCCAGCTCCTCTTACAATTCTATTGCGGAGAACGCGATTACGGTTACGGTCAAACGAGATGAAAGTCCGTTCGTTAGAAATGTATTTATATTTTTATGTTATTTATTTTTTCCCAGAGATCGAATTTCTCTATGACAGATTGCTACGATATTTATTGATGGGATTTGGTATTTCTTCCGTAATTTAAATTTGTTAGCAATTCCTCTGACTTTATTTTCAAAGAATTCTTGAGGGGAGGAAAAAATACGAAAAATTTTGGAAACGGAGAAAATAATCTTTTTAGTTAATTTATTGCGTAAGTTTTGTTTCATTTTCCGTATGCTTAATGGTTTTCTTTTAAGAAAATATGGTTCCCTAAAATGTTGAAATTCATTAAGAAAGTTTCTCAAATCTTATTCTTACTTTATTCTTAACAGAAATAATAAATGTATCTTAAAAAATATATTAGTTATTTTCGAATAATGACAAGTTTTTTAAATATTTAGTATTTTTATGATAAATGTATCTAAATATTTTTTATCAGTTTTCGAAAATCTATTTTAATTTGATTATCTCATTGAAATAAATCAATAATAGAATTTAATAATTATTTTCGAGAAAATATTCAACACCACATATCGGATAAATTAATGGGCGAAACTATTTGATATGCGACATAAAAATAAGGATTTAAACATCTGAAGCATTTTGCTTCCGAAGAGAATTTTTTGCAGTAACTATGCCGAACTCAACTGAAGCAAAAGAGAAAACCCGTAAAATGCTTAATCGTCTGTTCCGTTAGAATTTCCTACTGAAAGCAAAAATACAACACCCGATTTTCTTTTTCAACAGTGATCGAATACAAAAGCATAACTTTCTAATTCTGCTAGTAAGTCGTATAATCATTATAAAGTAGAGTATTGCCAAAAAAAAAATAGTTAAATACCAAAAGATTTTCAAATATTTTAAATACAGCCTGTACTGCGAATCACATGCGCTTCTAGTTAGAAAAATGCTATTTAAAAATAGTAATTTTTCAAAAAAAATTGGTATATCAATAGCAAAATTTTACATAACATTTGCATTTGCTAACATTATTTTACATAACATTTTACATTTGCTTTTTTTTTATTAGAGTATTTCTAAAAATAATGAATTACGAAACATGTAAAACAATTACATAAACTACTTTAATATTTCTAGTACTACACCTAGATTTTAAATATCAATAATAATTATTGGAATTTAATGAATTAAAATGAAAATATTCATCGAACTATTACTAATTTTCAAAAATTACATAACAAAATGATAGGAAAAATTTGCAGTTTATAAGCAATCAATAATGCACAGAAATTTTATTTATCTTCATTTTAGAGTATGATCGGTAGACATAAATTCAGAACCGCTAATCATTTTAAGAAATCAATGAACATAAATTTTCCAGCTAACGTTTTTCCGAATTATGAAGTCAAGGAAATTGCGAGAAATTAGAATTAATCTATCAAATCTTTACAAATCTTTAATAAATTTCTTCTACTTTTTTTCACCTTCACAGAATTAGATCTGCAGAAAAACAACATTTACAGAATTGTCTTGAACAAAAGTTCTAATGTGCGCGTAGTCTTACAGTGAAAAATGTAAGACTACGCGCACATTGAAACATTTGCTTTTAAAATTTATTAGCTTTTTTTAAGTATTATTTATTTTTTAACAATACTCTTAAGCACTTTTAAATAGAGTTTCTAATTTTCCAATTAATCCATGATCGTAAATTTTCCAGTTAACATTTTTCCGAATTTTGAAATCGGAGAAACTACGAAATAAGAATTATTCTATGAAATCAGTGATTAATTTTGTGTGCTGTTTTCACCTGCATGAACGTTCATCAGCAGGAAAACAACTTCTACAGATTTGTCTTTAGCATAATTTTCTGCAAAGTGTAATAGTAATAGCCATATACTAGTTACCGAAAATATAAGAAAATATTAAATAACTTTTATTTGCTTTTCAAATATTATTTACTTAATTTAAATAATGCGCAAATCTTTTAAATAGTATTTCTAATTTTCCAATTAATCCGTGAGTTTAAATTTTACATTTAACATTTTAGAGAGTAGGAGAAATAACGAAATTAGAATTATTCTAACGAAGATCGGCAGAAAAACAACTTTTACAGATTTCTCTATGTAACATAAATGGCAATTTCCCATACATAAACGAAATTTAGCAGAAAAACAACTTTTACAGATTTCTCTGTGTAACATAAAATGCCAATAGGCAGTAGTTACACATGAATTATTAAAAATATAAGAATATAATACACAAATTTTAGAAGTTTTTTAAATATTATTTACTTTTTAAATAATTCTTGTACAATCTTCTTTAAATATTACTTCCAATTTTGTATATTTACTTATTGCATTATCAACAA
Organism: Latrodectus elegans; assembly: GCA_030067965.1. Taxonomy (NCBI): domain Eukaryota; kingdom Metazoa; phylum Arthropoda; class Arachnida; order Araneae; family Theridiidae; genus Latrodectus; species Latrodectus elegans. The sequence continues at coordinate 71,478,173 of CM057815.1, forward strand.
TCATTTTGATTTAATATTATTTACAAGTATGTTTTAAAGAATCATTAAATTTATGTAATCATTAATATTTCTCAGTGTTTATTTCCAAATAAAACTTAAAAGAATGAAATGTGAAAATGGAAAAAATGTTTTTCTTTAGGACCCAAAAGGTTTTAAGAATATTCTTAGCACACAAGACATATTTCGTTAATCGGTTACCAAGTTTAACCTGCGCTGCTGAGATAAAAAGGTATAAATGGAGTTTAAAATACTAATAACGATAAAATTAAAAAATAAAAACAGTAAAACAGATAATCAATCCAATCTAATGAAATTTTTTGATATACCTCTGGTGAAAAATAATTTCGCTAAAAACATTTTTTAGAACTTTATTCTCTTTATATCATTCGGCAATTTGATGCGTTTAAAATCTGTCGAAAACGTGCTAAATATTGTTTCTATACATGCCATAAAAATTATGCACTTATTTCTTTGTATTAACTTGTCTTATGTAATAATCAATTGTTAGACATATTTTTTATTTTATGCACTTATTATTTTATTATACTAAAAAGTATATTTGATTTTGAATAATATGAAGATAAAGGATATGGAATTAACTTCCCATGTTTATTTAAAAAAAAGCAATTAATCTAGTAAAAAAATAGACCACAGAATACGGAATTTAATTCACATTACACATTTTTAATTTTGCTTTGATTTAATTGCTTTCGTTTTTAAGATTTCATTTATTACTGTTTTAGCATTCCTTTGTCTATCTTAATTTTTCCTGTACAGTACCAACTTTTGCGGGATTCGATAGTTCGATATGTTCTACTGTAAACATCATTTCTCCAAAACTCTTCTGAATTTCAAAAATTCAAGATTCTTCTATTTGTTTGGTTTCGAGAGTACGTCTTGTTGACGAAACCTTTCCACTCTCGAACCCCACTGATAAGAAAAGCACTTAAAGGAGGCAAAATAAACATAGCGCTCGGGTGAAAACATGATTCTCCAACTAGAAAAGGAATTTTTTTTCCTCCCTCGCGCTCTTTTCTTTTATTATTAAAAAGGGAAAAAGTATGCGTGTTCTCGTTTCTTCCCCTTTCTAAGTTTCCAGTCTCCCTCAAAAGGGAAGAACCGATTCAGTAAGACTTACGCAGTGATAAGGATGCCTTATTTGTGCACTTGTAAAAATCACCAAAGTGGAGCTGGAAAAAAATGTATTGAAGCATATATATATATATATATATATATATATATATATTCCCTACCTTGGTATCGGCATAAGAAATTTTGAAAATAAAATAGCAAAAAGCAAAAGCATTTTTTCCCTTTTCAATGTTACCTTCCTCTCTATAGTTTTCCTTTTAGTTGCGAAACACAGATGTCGACAAATGAAACAAGGAAACGGGCGACAAGTTTTCCGAAAGCTACATTTTCCCCATTCTGCTTAAAAAGAGATTTTTTTATTTCCAACCAAAGAATCCAAACGGGATTCTTCACAAATTTAAAATTTGTTAAATATAAATTACAAAATAAGTAATAATTTTTTAATAAATATTGATTAATTTCGATATTTGATTAAACGTTTTTATGAGACAATAAAATTTAGTGTCAATTTTCAGTAAGTGAAGTTAAAATTTATAAATTTATAGCCTCTTATCAATTTTTCTCAATAAATTAAAAGAACTATAATGGGAAGTTTTGCAAATGTAAAAATTTTATTTGATTTTAAAAGAATGATTTTTAATTAAGAAAGGTTATGAATTTCTATACGTTTGAAAAATATACTCAAAAATTAAATAATAATATGAGCGTGCAAATTTTAGATAAACACTTTTTTAATGAAGAGTAATAAGTTTGATTGTAAATTTGGTTGATGGGGAATTTTTCTTTCTATTGTTTGATAGCTTTTTCTATTGTATTTGCGTCGTCCATTCAAATATAAAAATAAATGTGTATTAATAATTGCAAATAATGAAATTAAGCTTATATAATTTATACCTGGCAATATTTTTTCTACTAAGTCATTAATATGCATATACCATCATATAATAATAATAATCGTAAAATGCAAAAAACAGACTTCATCATAAGTTGCCTTCTTTTTAAAATAATTATCAACTTCAATATTATTGAAAATTCAAATATGTAATATATGAAATATTTCAGCGCTTTTATGTCATATATCTACTTTATCATTCTTTTTATATAACAGCTACAAAAAGTAGTTTTTTAATCTAAAAGTTTAGGCCTAATATACATTTTAATCTAATAGAAATATTTATGTGAATAGTAAACTCATTTTTTATTACGTGTTTTTATTATTTTTTTGATTGATTGATTGACAGGAAAATTTAACATTCACTTGAAACCTTTCAATAAAAATAAATAGTAATTTTTTGTGAGTTTACAGAAGTTCTTTTGAAAATATATATTAATATTATAATGAAACCTCAACTTAATATATCACATCTTTACTAGCAAAATAACTGAATATTTAAATGGTATAAAAATCCCTGAATTTCCAATTTTTCCTCCTTTCCTATGTCATTTGCATTCAAAGAACCTCTTAAAAAAACTCAATGGCTTTTCTGCGAAATAAAAATCGGAAGTATTCACTTCCTTTAACAATCTTGAACGCTCCCTATCAGAACTCATTTAAATCTGAAACGACTTCTCATCGTCTAAAAAAATATCACTATAGGGATAAATAGAGACAATTTAAGTAAAAATGGAGGGAGGAACATCCCTATTAGCCAGAGGCAGTAGCATTATCTGATGTAAAATCCGTATACTGAGAACGCGATCACCTTTGTGCGAAGCAAACGATATTCGTTCACAAGAGGTGAAATTAAACTACTCAACTCAACCTCAAGGGAAAAAATGCAGAGATATAAGAAATAAAAACTGAAGTCATTCTCCTTCCATGAAGCGTTTAGTATTTCGCATTGCATTTCTTATTCGAAAGTGTTATTTTTATGCCAAACATCAGGGATCAGTTGGCGATTTTTTTGGCGAGATTATTTATGAGTTGTCTCATTGTGACCCTCTCGAATGTGAAAGTGTTTTGAAGTCGAGATGCTTCTTTTTTTCCTCCTTTGCGAAACCATTGGTAAGAAGGTTGCTAGCGGTATGAGATAGTATCTTAGGGTGATTTATGTAAATTGGTATTTTATGGAAATTGAATGTTAGGTTTTAAAAAAAACCGGAAACCATATTAAAAAAAAGATACTGTCAAATGGATATTATCTATTATACTTTAAAATAGAGATTGCATATGTTTTGTTGTGAAATAGCGTAGAAAAAAGCATTAAAACTTGATGGTATTTCCACAAAAAAAAACAGCAGACAAAATATTGAATATTTGAAAACGTATTTTTTATACATTTTTCTAGATGCTTTAATATTTTCCAAATAAATATATTTTCATGACCAACAATAAGAGAAACAATCGTTCACAAACAAAATTAGATTCATTCACTTCATTATAAATTCCTTGAATTACATTCCTAAAAATGAGTAGTTGTAATGAGTGATTTTTCAAAAAATGGTCAATGAAAAATTTCAACAATAAATGATTTTTCAAAAACTGAAGACTTTAAAAATATAATTAAAGATACTGCGTTGTTGACCTTAGAATTTTAATGACTTACATATTTCAATTCAGATAGAAATTAGATTCCATTATTATGGAAGGACAATTATTTGATAAGAAAGGTAAATGTTACCTTCTTGATATCAATGTGCGTGCTTGAGAGTATTCTTTGCTTTGTCTCTTACGATGCATCAATATAAGCGTTTTATAGCAATATTTCATTACTAAACTACCCACATAATAGCCAACCAAATTAAAAATGAAACTTGCAATTGAAATTTATTATCATGTCAGCATTATTTCCACCATTTGAAAATTGACATTATGTAATATGGTAAAGATAAATAAGCACGGAGTGAAAACAAGGGCTGGTGAAATTAAAAGTAAAAATGCTCTCTTTGTGGAGAAGTAAATTAATAAAACTAGTAAAAAAGTAGATAAAAATTTAACTATTTGACAATCAGTGTAAAATAATAATTCTTAAAGTCGAGTATTAATTTTGGGTTAATCTTGTTAGGTAATCATGAATTTGAATAAAAAAAATTTATACATAGTAGGTCATATCTTATGTTGCAAAGGACTAAACCTAGAAAATCTCCAAGCACCCACCTGAACAGACAAGCTTGCATAAGAGCAACATCCATTTGCTGCTATTCATCAATGGTGGGAATTGAGCTTAGAGCTTTCCATTCCAGAGGGGGTTATTAAACAAATAGATCACGATTAAACGTACAATTTAGAGTTTATATATAGTTTATGTTGCCCTGTTTTGTAATATTTAACATTCTTCCATTCGTTTTCCCTGGGTTTAAATCTTGAGTCTTGGCATGAGTATTGATCTTTATAGCACCACTTCCTATCGTATCTAAAATTTTCTTCTAGAAGTTTTCATTTTCTGCTTGTACATATTGAATGGTGGGTGCTCGGAAATTTTCAATGATTCTTAGTTCGGAAAACAGTGTTCAATAGTGATTTATGTCTTTCTAGTGTGCCATCGATCTGTAAAGCACAAATAAGTACATAAATTAGTTTATTTAATTCTCCAAAATACAAACAAAAAAATAATGAATTACTTATCTGTCGTAATTTTTATTTGCGATACAATAATGAATTTCTATAGGTCGGTGGTTAAATCGCATCATTTTTGGCTGATCTCTCTAATAGAAACACGCGGTAAAAATCTTGACAGCTATTGTGAGACCTTTTAGAATTTCACCCAAACTATGTTCTGGAAAAAATTTTAGTGTCACAATGGGCCACGTTTACTTGTCCAAAACGAATCTTGGAAAACTTCCGAGCACTCACCTTGAAAAATGTGGATGCCAAAAGGAAAAAAAATGCTATCACATTCCTGGAAAGTACCAGGATCGAGAAAAGAATAGATGAAAACAACAACTGTGGAAACATTTAATTTTAAAATTCATTGGGTTCAGTGCTACTTTGCTTGACGTATCCCTAAAAGCATCTCTTGGATTGTCCATGATTCATAATTAAGATTATTGTGTTTCAGGCGATCTGGAGCATTTTCTAACCAATTACTAGAAACTTATGCTACAAATATAACAAATAACTCCGAAATAACTTACAAATCATTAAATATAATGAATAAAATTATTCATTAACTGGTAAAAAGCTCAATTATGCATAATTTTTTGAAGATAATAATTTTGAAAATATTTTGCTTACATACCAAAAATGTATCAGCTAGTTTTTACATTCGCATTCATCTAGCCAATCTTTTAACATCAGCTGTTTCTAATATTTTGACATCGAAATTATGCGCGTCTTGTTCGCCAATATTTCAGTTTCAGCAATACTGCGTAACATTATTTCGTCCCTGGCGAGCAATAAAAACTGCCAAATGAGGCTACATAAATCAGATCATTTCCACATTATTGCCCATTTATGCAGGTCCTAATTCACAAACACTCGATTTTCTGAATTCCAAATTCAACTTATTGTTGTTCAGAAACATTTTCCGTATTTCCGATACCTTTTTTTTTACTTCAAAATTGCTAAAAATTCAAAACTAAATTAAAAGAAAAACCTTGTTTCCTGAGTTGGCGAGCCAAGTTGCTGGAAGTATACGGTAAGCAGCTGAGTTTTGTAAAGCGTCACACCTAACCAATTTTGTCACGTGACTCCCATCAGAGCTAAATCCCTTATCGTCCAACCCCTCTTGCCCCACAGGAGACATCATTTTCCGAGTGGTTTGTAATTAAGTAAGAAATGTTAAATCGAGTTGTCTGTGTTGTCGAATCCTCAGGGGTGGAGTTACTGCATTCTCTGTGGATCTTGGTGCTTTCTGGCAGTTACAGTGAATGGATATAACCGTCCACTTCTTTGTATATCATTACTTGATTAAATTGGAAAAGAACTTAAATAAATTAACTTTGAATATTGAATTAATAAGATATGAAATTTGAATCAGCCAATTAGCAAACAACTATCGTTTGAAAACATCAAAATTTAATCTTTTTATCTTTAATATAATGAGATACGTTTAATTTTTAATAATAGCAGTAAGATTACAATAAATAATAAAATGTACTTTTAAAATTGGAAATTTACACACACACATAGATATTTTGTTATTTCAATACTTTTTTTTTGCTGTAATAAAGCAATATAGTGTAGTTATCATGGTTATATATTCAGTCAGCATTACAACTATACAATTAATTTTTTTGTTTTAAATGCATGAAAATCAGGAACTGAAGAAAATTTTTCTTAATTCAAAATCATATGAAATATTAAAATCAACATATCATTATTTTAATATAGTATTTTTTTAACAGATTGGTGGTAAATTAAGTGAAAACGAAGCAAATTTTAAAATTTTTTGCGATCTTTAACTTGCCAGGATTGACCTCAGTATCTTCCAATCAATGGAAAATAAGCCTTCACCAACAAAGATAGTCTGTTTCAATAAATGCCAAGGATACACATAAATGATTCAAAATTTATGCAGTGATAGGAAATAGTATATATATATATATAAAATATGAATCAAAAAAATTAAATCGCAATATCAGCATTTAAGTTCGTATGTGCTTTACTCAAAACACACTTTCACTTTAAATGAAAAAATAAACATCATATTTTGCCTAAAATAAATACGCCCTTTAACAATGAAAATTTGGAAATTTTTAACAATATCAGAATTGAATATACCTTCTGATTAATAAAATTAAACATTTATCATCCAATCTACAGTTATCTGGCTTTACTTATATTTGCGATTTCGCATCTTCACGTTGTTCTGGAATTGTGTTCTGGGATATGCATGATGTATATTGATAATCATATATTTAACTTTTTCTACCTGTTAATTAGCATTAATTTTAAACTAAACTGTTTAATATTAATATATAATTCTATTTACAAATTTACTTCAATTAAGGCAACATATCTTCTCGAACAGCATTGATATGTGGTTACGGTTACTGTTAGCAACCAAAAAGACAGAATTTTGCATGTTTATATCTTAAAATATTACAAGCTTGGAATTCATAGCCATTTTATGTTTCATCTTGGTTGTGAAAATATAAGAAATATATTTTGTGTAAATGTAAATAAATTAGAATTTTTATCATAATTAGAGATCATAATAATTAGAATTTTTATTATAACAATTATATTTTATTTTCTAATAAGAATCTAAGCAATGCAGACGATATTCAATCTGAAAACGAAGCTGATGAATTACATCAAATTGTAATAGACGCCAATGTTTCTGGCGACAAAAACTTACGTCACAATTTTTCCAACTCGCAAACGGGAAATCTGTAAACAGTTATATAAAATCAAGACTTAACTAAATATAACTGTTTTCGCGTAGCATTAGCTGAGAATATTTTGAGATTTGTTGTCAGTATCCTTTCAAATACTCCAGAAGAAAGAAAAATATCATATTTTTAAAAATGCATTACTCAATATATTGAGTGATACAAAGGAATCACGCATATATGTGATTCGATACTTATTTCTGACCAAAAGCTATCGACTTATTACTGATTCAGTTTCATTCCTCAAAAATATGACATAAAAATAATTTGAACGACAAAAAATTTCTAGCAGTTTTATTGAATTTTATGGCAATATTCTCTTTTGTAAAGAAAATTTTGTTGTTACTTATAACACTTGGACAAGCCAAGCTCACTATGCCGTTGACTGTGCGAATATAAATCAGTAGAGTGCAGTGCGTCTTTTGTTTAATCAAGGCACCATGAAGGCGAAAGTACGATATTGCTTTAAATTCCTCCGATGGATGGCGCCACTAGAGTACCCACTTTTTAATTTTGACATTGATCTGGAAAAGGATGAAATTTTCTCCAGACCATTTCATGATGACCAATCTCAGGACTTTCAGTTCCACAGATTTAATGAGCACGCATGAAAAATTATTAAATTATAAATATTTATAAAATATGATAAGCGAAATTATTATAATTTCAACTGTAAATAAGACTTAAGACTTAGTTAAGAACAAATAATTAGTCACATTTAAATTTGGATAAGGCATCTTAACGGTTATTTGGGAAAGTTCATTTAAATAAAGAAATCATCATCATTATTACGTAACTTATTAATCCAATCAAATGGAATGAAACAACGAATCCAATCAAATGGAATAAAAGTCTCACCAAGAAATGAATCTTTAGACCACGCAGGGATTCTCGACCGTTTTTTCTGGAGATTCAAAATTGCTTTTAATGATTTCAAAATTTAGCGGCACACAAAGAAAATAATGAACTGCTTACTAACCTATTATAGACTGTGTAAAATAATTTATGGTAATAATTTTGAATGTAAAATAGAGAATATATGTAATATGTGTACTACAAAAACAACAGCACCTTTATTAAGAGATTAGTTACGATGTAATAAAATAAGAATGTTTTTTGTGAGGAATTTTAGCTTGATGTTTTTTTGATAATTTCATTTATAATTAATCGTAAAAATGACAATAATTATCTTTTACATTTAACAGTCTCGATCTTTTCTTTCCGTTTTTGTGTTGGCTTATATTGAAAATTCGAATTCACACAAATAATATGTAGAATATTATAGATACTGGAAACACATGAAATTTATCGCGACATCTAATTATTTCATATTATGAAAGTATATTTATAGAATATACAATTGTTTTTAACTGTAACAAATATGGTTTACTTAACTGTAAAAACAAATTTTCTTTCAGTTTTCTTTTTTGTAATTTAAACAAAATTTACTCTTTGTAAAAAAAGTATTATAATTTTTACTATATATCATTTTAAAATTTGACGGTACAAAATTCTATTCTGTAAGAAATAGATTTTATTTTTCTTTTATTTGATGTACTCCTTGAATTAAAAATATGCTGTATCATGCATAAACTTTTAAATTTAAATTTACTAAATAATATCATTTTAGAAATCGCAATAACTTTTCCTTGAAATATGTTTTTATGCTTGGTCGATTATTAGGTTTGTCTCTAGTTTTATTTGTTTCAAGAGCTTTACTCTGAAGAACGCACCAAATAATCAATATTAATGACGGAGAAAACAAATAAAGAAAAAGTGTAATGATATTGTAATTTTTCTCTCCGCTTCACAAAAACCAGCCATTACGCATTTCTTATAAACTTTAGTCGGCATAAAAAAAAGAAGAGCAACATCAGCAAAAATCCCACTGACAGTCGCCAAAACCGATTCCATACGTCAGATGAAAAGACAAAAGAATCGCCAAGAAAGGGAAAAGAATTATTTTATATACCAGATCACAGTATCTGATTGTTTTCCGTCCGCCCACACCCACCCGCTTCGACTTTAACGTCAGCCAATGAAGGAAGGCGGAAGATTACATGCCAAGTAAATAAGTCGAGTCTAAACAAAGACTCTCGCCATAAAAATAAATAAATAAATAAAAATGAAGCAAAGGATTTCGGATAGGGAAAGAGGGATAAATTTTTTCCCTTTATGGCTGCAATTCTTCCTCCTTTTGTTTGTTTGCATTCGCGCGCCAGATCGGACTTATTTATATATTATTCCGTTTCCGTTTTTATGTCCCTTCCATGTGTGTATGATATTTCCTCTTTCCCCCCCCCCACACCACTCCTATAGGGAAAAAAGAAGTATCAGTCGAAACACTGTTGCCAGATTGCGGAGTTGTTGTAAATTTTCCCGTTTTCGATAAGTTTTCACTCTTTTTCTTTATATATCCTCCTTCCAAGATGGAATTGCCTCTTTTTCCCTTTCTTATCAGGTACAGTTACAGTTTGTATATCTCGTCTGCTCGTTCACTTTTCTGCAGGGCAGTTCTTCCAGGCGGTATCTTAGTGTCAGATTGGACCATTGCCGGTTGTAAACGGCTCCTACCCGAGGGTTTATTTCTCAACGAGCCCCCTCTTCAGGCAATTCTGAGTTCGAGGATATATGGGTGAAAGAAATTAGATTTGTTCTATTGACTATCTTAACCTCGTACGTTACCTTGTGTGCTTTTTATAGGTAACTGAAAAAGAAATCTCTCAAATATTAATGAATTTTGTCATTGGATCTTTGGAATTATGCCTATATATATGTATAGAAATGTTTAATAACATTAAAATTGAATGTGTTATCCATATATTCATATTAAAGTGTGTTAAATTCATTAATAAATATATAAGTCAAAAGCTCTTTGTGAATAATAATCAAATACTAGCTGGAGAATTATGCATTGAAAATACGAAATATAGTAAACAGATAGAAAAATGTTCAATGTATAGTTTAAAATTTCATTTCAAAGAAAATAGAATAAAGAAAGTTCTAAACTATATATTGCACATTTTTCCATCTGTTTACTATATTTCGTATTTTCAAAGTATTATATTCTCCATCTAGTATTTGATTATTATTCTCAATTTGGTTTTTGATTAATTTTATAAAATTGCACTATTAATTATATTTTAGTAATTCTATTTTAGCTGCTTTTGTGCTGAATATATTGCTAAACATAAGTGTTATATCTATTTTTGTATCTTTCAATTTTCGCTTATGATACTTCTAATCTTGCTTTATATGTGTGTGTGTTTATTTATTTGTTTATTTTACTCCCGAAATTTTTTAAATATCTTACAGCAACTTTCCAACAATAAATTTATAATTAACTATACATTTGTAAAAACATTATATTGTAATTTACTATTTATATGTCTTTTTTATTTGATATTTTTTTTATTTAAACGTGTGTCCTGATTTTTCCGAAAACTTGTATTGGCTTCCAATTTTACAGTCTGTGGATTGAATCCTAACTCGGGATTGTAGTTTGGAATATATTTTAATCAGTCAAGTCTCAACCTAAGTACCACGTGTGCAAAATATAACCCTTTAAGCCATAATAAAACTTCAATATTTAGATACAATTCTTCAACTTTATGCTGAAAATCATGTATTTTTTGCTTTATTTCCACATTATTAAATCATAAATATTGTATTTATGATAATTATTGTACAATAAGCTTATATGCATATAAAACTGTTACAACTGAATCCATAATTTGCCATTTTCTAATTTAGTTTTATTATCTTCTAAATATTCTCATATATACACTATTTTTTTCGTCTCAAACTATTTACGTTTTAATTATTTTTTTCAGCAATAAATCTATTTTTTTCAGAAACAACTGATCTTTAGCATTTAAACATTGTATATATCAAGAGAGAGAGATATATACATTTTTATATTTATCTTCTTATATTATCATATCAATCTTTTTATACAAGTATAATTTAGATAAGTTTAGATTATTTTTTTTCTTCTAAAACTAAACTCATGCACCTGAAAATTGCAAAGAAAAAGAAAACCAACCTTTTTCTACATTCGAAATTTAAAAGCGATTCTCAGCACAATTCTCGGAAGGCCAATTCAAAGAGGGAATTCTACAACAATTAAGAGGATAGATTTTCCCCATTAAGGCTCTGCCGGTTGTGTAGATGCGTGATGGACAACCCAGTGCTTTATTTCGACAGATATCGTTGCATCCTCATCTCGTTGAATTAGATCTTAGATATCCGGAGATTTAATAAATCTATTAGAAGATCTAAATGATGGGATCAATGGGAAACGCTTTGCACATTTATTTGGATTCGGGAGCTAAATATAAGGGAAGGAAATTAAAAACTTAAATTCATCTAATAAACTATTCTAACTGTGCATTTTATGCATGTAAAAATTATATATCTCTTTACATATATTTTAAAAAAAATTTAACAAACTATACTTAAATTCAAATAGAATTAAACTAAAGAATGGCTCGTTAAATAGTTTAAATCTTTTTATCTGATAAATATATTATGGCATTGTGTGGCATCTTGGCATTTTGTGTGTGTGTGTGTGTGTGTAGTTGAAAAATATACATCATTTTCAAATACATTTGCTCTTGATATATATATATATATATATATATATATATATATATATTTCAAGAGCAAATGTATTTGAAAATGATGTATATTTTTCAATTATTCCAAAAAATTACTATTATATATATATATATATATATATATACATATATATATATATAAATATATATATATATATATATATATATATAATATATATATATATATATATATATATATATATATATATATATATAATAGTAATTTTTAATAGAATTAATCAAAATTCATTTGGAAATAATAATAAATTCATAAAATTAGTTAATTTTATCAATTTATCGACTAATTTTATAAATTTATTATTATTTTCCATTTGGATTTTGATAAATTTTATCTATCTTACTATCAATTATATTTTAGTAATTCTATTTAAGCTTCTTTTGCGCTAAATGTATTGATAATATAAGAGTTATATCTATTCTTGTATTTTTCAATTTTTATATCTATTGTTGTATCTTTCAATTTTTCCTATGATATTTCTGATCATGCTTTATGTATATATATATATATATATATATATATATATATATATATATATATATATATATATATATATATATATGTGTGTGTGTGTGTGTGTGTGTGTGTGTGTGTGTGTGTGTATATTAAGTAACCAGGGGACTGTAAGTTCAATGCCTGTATTAACCGAAAACAATATCGTTAAAAAGATTTTGAATGCTAAATATTTTCACTGTATAGTACCCCTTCACTGGTATGATAAATAGAAAATAAATTAAGATAAAAGAAGTGACATGGGAATTGGATATAGAGGGAGTGACATAGCTGGTGTCGACCTCGTCACTTGCCCATAGTTTAAAATTACGAGGCAGTTTACTGATTTTATTTAACAGGGTCACTTGATTGTCTGTAAAATATCGTTATTATCAAATAACCCAAATTTATTTATTAAATAATTCATAAAAAAATGTTATATTCTAGAGTAAGGTTTCAGATTCATATTTTCATTTAAAACACGGGTATTGTTGACAATTTACACCCCTTTATATGTTATAGAATATAATAAAATAAATTTACGTGGTTTTTAAAGCAAAGATCATTGTTAAAAATATTACTATCTATAAAATTATTTATATTTCTATTATGAGCGATTAACTTCACTTTTTGAAAATGATAATGGTAACAAAACCCATAAATACAATCGCAAAAATTCCAAACATTTTTTTTTTGTATCTCTTACATCTACTTTTTACCGCCAACAATAGTCTATCATGCACTACATAATATAACAATAGACTTGCCATATCATCGTAACTCGGAATGTTGTTTTTCAGAAGGTTGTCAATAACGACAAATTACGACATTCACTGTGACATTCCTTCACAATGCCGAAAGATATTTCACGACGAGTGTAATGAATCGTATATTGTTCGAAAGCTTACAAATATTGCTTATATCTCTTGGTTATGTCTCCAGACATGTGCTTTTTTGTGTTTTGATAGAATGTCGCTTAAAAGAAAAGATTGTCCTGATAAAAAAAAAAAAAAATAAGAGTGTAGTAGTTTTGAGATATTGGCGAAATTCTTTTTCACCGAAGCAAAATTGCGTTTAGTAAGCTGTCTGATGTGAATAAAGAGATTATATTTCGCGAAAGATCTAACTCTATTTGTTTCGTATTCTCAGATTTTCGTCGTTTCCCAAAAAAGTTTGAGAGTTACTTTATACTAGCGAAAATGAAATTTATATTTAGTTTTATTTTTGGATATTCAGATTTATTTTTACTTGCATATCATATTCCTTTTTTAAATTCAATTTCATCTTTTTTTATAAATTAGATAACAAAACTTTTGAAATGGACGGTTGACATTGTTCTATATCTTTTTAAAATTCAGAAAGCACGTTATACATTTTTCTCAAAGAAATGGTATATATTCGACGTTATTTAAGTTCTTTTTTAAAATAGGTAATATACAGCGTATTTTATATTTTAATCGATTTATCTTTTTAATTCTAATATAGTTGCACATTTCAGGATAATATTTAGTTTTATTTACTCGACACCTAAATGTTACAAGTGCTTACTTGATGCCACATTCTCTATTGGAGAGCATTTGACATCGTTTGGCTTGATAACTTCTGGAGCTGTAACTGAAGTCATGGCTTGTTGTGTACTATGTGTCCTATTATATAGTTTTTTCTTATGCTGAGAGAGAATTATTTGTTAAATAATATTATTAACAGACATTTGACAAGACTCCAGGTTCATATTTAATTAACTAAGTTTATTAGAGATTAAGTTGGAATAACACAAATAAAATTTTCAGATTAATCTGTAAATACTAATTTACAGATTAATTTGGTAAAACCTAAATAATAATTTACAGAGTAATTTGGTATAACATAAGTAATAACTTGTACAAATGGATCTTACGAAGTAGACCGAGAACGCCGGGATTGCCCACATGGGTAAGGCTTAATGTCGCACCGGATAACCAGGAAACTCAGCGTTACTCTGCTGCCTCCTTTCCCGGCTCTAGGGATTTTCCAGAAGTGTCACAACAGCCGTAGAAGTATCGTATAACTTGGTTCACCCTGCAGCCAATCTCTCGTAATTTTCGAGGAACTCGCCTCGCACTGCTCAAGTTCCGGCTTTTTTTTTTTTTTTTTTCCGGCAACTCCCGTGTCTGGTACCGATACTGTCTCGGGTCTTCTCTTAAGCAGCTCCACGTGCTCGGCCCCGGTCTGTCTCTCTGAATAAAACTCGACTTGTCTTCCTCCCTTGCTGGTGCCAAAACCGGTTCCTGACCATCTACTTACCTCACTTCGCCATGTGCTCTCCACATGAACATACTCGGCGCCTCCTCACAAATAAGTCTCTTTGCCAACCACAAAAAAATTAAATAATATTCTTTTGTGGTCATCACAGCTGCATACGTTATCCACATGTTTAACTCAAAACCATGATCATATTTCTGAATACTTTTAATGTTATTTACAAGAAATAGTCGTATACCTTCTAATGTTAAGAAAACTATTTATATAAAACTTCGATGTTGTTGTATTCAATTCAACAATTTACAGATCGTTGTTGTTGCACTAGCATATTTACCTGTACCTAGCTCTGAGTTGGGCTCTAATAGTTGGTGGAAGCATCCAAGTGAGAGTCTTTGTCATTTAGAAGAAGGAATTAAACAAAAGACCCCTTAATATTTGACTTGTCATCCCCAGAGGTATCATTTCACTTAAAGGACATTGCAGCTAGGACATATTAAACGTGTCCCAGCCTCCTTCGGTGAACACGACGCATCTTTGTTTAAGCTGGGATCCGAATACACTATCTTTCGATAACGAGAATGGCTCCCTAACCAATATGAATTTGAGCAATATATACCAGTTTATTACATTGTCCTAATCATTATAATTGTCCTATTTTAAAAGATTATACTGTGTGCTAGGTAATATTTAAGTTGTATGGTTTTAAAAAGATTTGAAAAATTCAAACCAAATCAAAAAATTAAGTCCATTTCATTTACTGGAAATCACGATATACTTTAATAATTATAACTGAAAATCTTCGGTTTCTAATTATCTATTACTGATTATTAAGTAAATAAAATTTTCTATATAATATTTTTTTATTTATTACGTCGTTAATAAAACTTTGATAAGTTTTATTTCATCGTTATTAAAAAGGAAAAAAAATAGTAACAATTTTTTATATATTTATTTATAACATTATTAAATAATAAATAAAGTTTTTAATATAATAATTTTTTATTTATTTATTATATCGTTATGAAATAAATAAAAAGTTTGCTAAAGATTAAAATATATTTGGAGGAAATAATGTTTAAGCAAATGCATTAATATATATTAACCCGCCGCTACAATTTTGCAGTTTCAAAATAGTTTTTATGTGAGATTTTTTTCTAATCTTGCAAGAATTTTTATTTAAAGGAAATTAAATGTTTTACTTCAAATATTTAATTGAATGCTCTCTTAATTGAGAAAGAATAAAAGTAAAACAATTATATATATTTTTTTAAATGTTCTAATAGAGCATTAATGTCTTTCTAATTTATCCCTACATTTGTGAATTTTAAAAAATTTAAAACGTAAATATAATATAAATATACTTCATTGATGATACTTTTTTAAAACTATCAAAAATTAAAGAAAAAAATCTATGCTTTTCGTGATGAGAAAGACAAAAATATATCAATACAAAATCAAAAAAAAAAAAAAAAAAGTATGACTTTTTCTTAGTTTAAATATTTTTTTCCTTGGAAGTTATATTTATGGCAGGAATTTTTTCATAAGAGTAAAAAATAATGGAATTTCATAAGAATTCAACCGCGTGTTTTTCTATTACTCTTTTGTTTTCAAACAATAAACTATTTTTGAAGCTCATTTAATATTTTCATCGCATATTATTTGATAATAAATTTCCCAAAGAAAAAATATATAACAATTGCATGTATATAAATTCTTGTATAAAGCAAAAGAAACGTCTCTATTGGACAATGGAAACGTTCTCCAATTTAGATGAATCTTATTAAGTTTCTCCTACAGTTAACTTAATAAGATTCATCTAAATTGGAGAACGTTTCCATTGTCTACAGTTCTTACTTTTATTTTAAACAAAAAATATTTGCTTTTATTTTAAAATAAATAATGGGTAATTCCCTTAGAGGTTTAAAAATTGGAATTAAATTTTTAAATTTGAGTATACTTAACGTCTTGAGAGAGATGAGCAAATTTTCATTTTAATTCTAAAATGAAATCTTTAAAAAAAAAACGAATTCATTCTTAATTACATATATTTTTAAATGTATTATTTAAATATCGTTGATTTCAAAAGATCGAAGACCAAAGTTTTAATAAGAAAAATTAAATATATATATTCTGTATATTATGTGAATGTTGCTTAAAAGCTTAAAGTTAATTGTTGTAGAAATTTTTAAATTTAATTAACTTAAAAAAATTAGGATATTTAACTGAAGATTATTAAGATATTTTTTTATCAAATGTTTAGAAATGAAGTTGTAGCAAAAAGTATCAGAATTGCTGATGAAATAAAAAGGATTTTGTCCATCGCTCTACGGTCATCTTTTGCACACGAGGGCTAAATAGACTGGGACCTACGGCATAAAGTGGATTCCGAACCACTACAAACATCCATGCCCACAGTGGGATTCGAACCCAAGAACTGCTCAACCGAAAGGAAGAGCGCTAACCATTCGGCTTCCAGCTCGGCGTGGCCCAATATTGATCGCTAATACTGGTCTTAGACAAAACCACGATTAGCCAATATAGGGCCAAGCTATTTTGCTACTTGGGTACTACTCAATTTTCATGTACTCATTTTTTTTTATACTCAATTTTTATGAAAAAAAGGAAATAAAGAAGAAATTAATTCTACAAGAATTATTAATACAAGAACTTTTAAGAAATTAATTCTACAAGAATTATTATTTTAAGTAATCTCATTGTAATATCAAGCTCATAACTGAAGGGATATTTCTTTTTTTTTTTTTTTAAGTTAAAGGCAAAAGGTCGGTAATTAAAAATCATGGGTACGATTCATACTTCTATCACAACTGCTTACCGCTTGTGGAGAATACTGTAAAACATAGATCACGATCAAATTAATCCTCTATGTAAAAAGTTACCTGAATAAATCTGAAACAACATCATGTGACCAATTTGCTTTCTTAGTCTCTTTAGTAATAGTTTTCAATAAAAAATAAATGAATAATAAAAATAATAAAACAAAACAGGTATCGTGTTCTTTGTTTATCATAAAATAATTTCTTTTCCAAATTGGTCATCTTTGTTACATTTTCAGCCAACTGAAACGCGGAACAAAATGCGTGAAAACTTTTAGCGGAAGATGATTCCATTCCATTAAATTGCGTTGATCCGTCCGCATGCAAGTCAACCCCCCCCCTCCAGTAAGCAGGGAGAGTGTGCAGTAGGCATTCCAATAGTTTTCTTTGAAGATACCGGCTTGCAAACTTAGAAGTGGACAGAAAAGGGAGGATCCCTGCAATGACCCTCCAGGGAAGATCTCCCTCCTCGAAAATTAATGAGGAGATTGGGCAGGATCTGTGAAGGAAGAGGGGGGGACACAAAGACAACGTGAGTCGCAATCGCAATCATGTGATCCTCTCACTTATTCATCAAAAAGACCGTTTTTGCTGTCACTGTTAAAGATATCCCCCTTCTTATGGGATGTCTTTAGCTCTAACTGTCTCTGTAACTGTAACCGGCTCTTTTGCTACATGCCTGACGTCCATTTAGCTAGATCCTTATCTGTAATTCTGGAGGAGAAGTTCTTATCTAGAGTATTGCCCAGTTAATGCAACGTATCTTTATCTTGCCTCGCGTACAGTCCATTCTTCACATGACTTATTAGTGTGTCATAGCTCAAAATTAATTGAAGATATGAATATTGGAGATGTAAGCTTGTGTCCCCCTGCAGTAATCGATCTCGAAGTACTTTATCAGGAAGTGAATTATGGTTTCTTTAATGCGCTGCAATGGAAATTCAAATAATGCAATCAGTTTTGTATGCCTTTACAGACCAGAACAGGTTGCTTTGTAAGTAAGGTTAAAGGACATGCTCAAGGATGATTTCATATGAAATTATACTGTAATGTTTTAAAATTAAACCTTGCGAAGTGGAAAAAAACTTGAGTGAACTGAAATAAGTTATGAATATATCAAATTGTTTACATTAGGAGGCATTAATTAATCTTAAGCCAAATACATTCCTAGCTGCCTTGTTGAAATATTGTAATCTTCCTCTTAAAAAAACTTGCAATTAAATTCTATTGTTGTTGAATGATAGAAAAGCTCCCAAAGCACAGGTCCGAGATTCGATCCTTGGGGTGAGCAAGGTCAACTCAGCCTTTCATCCCTTTAGTGGGTTGATAAACTGAGTACCAAGCATGCTTGGGAAGTAAACACTGGGGGCTTCGCGTTAGGCTAACCACCAAATCGGGATATATGCTTCGCACCTCAGGGCTTCTCGGTCATGAAAACAAATATGGGCGCTGTAGGCCTTGGCCCACATGGGCTGTCGTTCCACAGAGTTCAGAGTATATAAATATTTGTAAGTTCCATTCTACTATATATAGATTCCTTATCATCTATTCAAATGAAATGAAAAACTTTGTCAAAGAATGTTCACTATACCAAGAGATGGTTATTATTGTTGCACCAGCATATTTTCCTGTACCTAACTACAGCTATCTCTCTACCAATTAGGTGGAAGTAATCGGGTGGGGATATTCGTTATTTAGAAATAGACCCTAAACAGAAGCCTTCCGCATAACTGGATCTGCCTCTCCAGAGGTAGCATTTCACTTGGAGGACATTGCGATTGTTATCTGTTTGACGTGGCCCAGCCGACTTTAGTGAAAACTACGGATCTTTGCCTCATCGGATATTCGAAATTACTGATTTCCGATAGTCGAAACTACTGCCTAACTAACCAGGCTACGTCGGCCCTCCCATGAGATAGCCCGTGATTGTTCTGAATTTAATAATATCCATTTACTTGTGTTGGTTTTGATGTGAGTGGGAAGGTACATGCGTCTATCATCCAAGCGTAAGAAGCAACTTATGTTTAAAAGACTCTATATCTCATCAAAGTAATATAGTCTTGGTTTATTCCATATCGTTTATATATGCATAAATCAAACAAGCTGTTGAATCGAAAGTGAGTGAAATTGTATTTTATGTACGGTTGCTATCAAGTGAAAGATAAACTTTCTTTGAAAGTTTCTAGTTTGGCTTTCTTATCAAAATATTTGGCGCCTTTTGTATAGATCCTTGCCAAACTAGGAATCATTAAATAAGTTCTAGTTTTGTGTGATGTAAAATCCGAATTAAATACTTTTGGCTTGCCCTTAATTAAGTTTTTGTATTTATTTATATAAAGTTTAAATTAATATTATTTTATAATTTAATTAAAAAATTATAATATATTTATGAAAATTTTTTTATAATAAAGCTGCAATTTTAATAAATGAATCAATATAAAATATTTTCATCCAAAAAATTCTTCACTTTAAAGTTAAGTAGATTTAGATGAAATACCAATAAGAATAGTTAGAAAGGTAATTTCCTGAGTGCGTCTGCGGCTGCACGGACACTAAATATCCCCAGGTGAGCGAACTGAATCCTATCATTTGAATTCAAAGCGTTCGCAGGAAAGCTGAAGTTCGCCGATGCAAAGAGATATTAGCTTTCACGCTGAGAAAGATACTTTGTGACGTGGTCAAACCTGCCGTCCAATTAGGAGGAATCTTAACGCGGGATTATTCCTTTCCTTTGATGTCGGGTGCAGCCACGCCTCTTTCACGCCAAGATCCTTTTTCGGTTGCTGATTTTAAGTACGGAGATATCGCCAGTTGTGAGGGAAGAACTAAAATATCAAGCGAATACATACATATAAGATTATTCCCTTTTGCTCGTCTTTTAGATGATGGTGGTTTCCGATTATGCAACTCTTTGCAAATTAGATTGCTAGCAGTTGCTATAGCAACGATTGTAGTGGCTATTAACATGGCAATATTTGTCAGTAATATAATAATAACTTATATGGTAGAGCTGTTCAGCAATAAATAAAGAACACGTAAAATCATGAAATTGATTGTGACGTCATCATATGCTTTATAATTTTCATAAGAAAATTATTCTCGCTACTGTGAAATTCATAACTATGAAAATATGAATTCCTTCAAAACTTCGTCGCATTATTTTGCATAATAGTAATAGAGACTAATCTATTACATTATGTGTGATCACTTTAATAAGCCTTCAACTATATTTATTTAAATTTAGCGTCTTTAGCAAATTTTTCATTTAATGCAAAAAAACTATCTATATTGCTAAATAACTGCGTAATTAAAGCTTGGAGCTTAAATCAGACTTAAATATGTAAACTTACTTTAATATATATATATATATATATATATATATATATATTCTGTTTTAGTTGTGTTCATATATATATACAAAACTAAACAAAAAGAAAATTATGAAAAAACTAGATGTATTACAAAAATAAAAAAATAAGTAAATAAATACATGTATAAAAAAACCTATGAATGTCATTTGTTAAGATGAAAATGGTGAAAAAAAATTTTTAATGTTGACTTAATAAAATTGTACTTTAAATAATTAAAATTTCAATAAAATTTTTAATTTGTTGAATTTAATAAAGAAAATGTGTGAATTTCATGTAATTAAACGAAGCAAATTTGTGATGAATTCGTACTGAAATAACTAATATATATATATATATATATATATATATATATATATATATATATATATATATATATATATATATATATATATATATATATCACAGCTGCTATAATTGGAAATTTATATTTATATTCCTAAATCTAAAGCAAACAAATTTGGTTTCAGATACTAAAATGAAATATTGTTTTAGTTGTGTTGATTATCCTATTGATCTATTTATATGGCATAACAGATGAGTATATTATTTGATACAATGTCTACATGGGGAGTTTATTTCTTGTTGAAATTGATGTATAAAATAAAGAGGAAAAGTACTAAGATAAATTTTAAGTAATATATCTTTCGAAAAAAAAAGAAAAGAAAAGAACAGTGGATGCTAAGAATATCACTAGTTATGAGCTAATTTATGTCCTGAATCGAAAATAACATACTGAATGGTAAGAAAATGGAATCCTTAAATAAAATAAATAGTTTAACTCTCACAATACTTAAATAAGTCCATTAATATTGACGGGTGTGCTTTCCGATTCAAACATGATAATTTAGTCTCGAGGTAATGCATGCCTCACATTCATTACCAACTTTCTTAACGATTTCGGGAGTTGCTGCAAAACTTCAACAGCTTTTCGGAAAGTGCAGTGGCAACGCCTTTAGTTTTTCTTTCTTCTCACTCCACCATAGATACGATTAAGATACAAACCATTAAGCAGGGTGTCTGTATTTCCGAATTTTCATCGATATCGGGAAAGGCAGCTTGCAATAATCGAAATCGTGAAGAGAGATAAAATAAGGCGATGAAATGGGACTTCCGTAAGTTAAGAGAAGTAATCTGGTATAGTGAAGGAAACAGAGAAACGCTCGATTCGTCACTTCGCCCACCCCCTGGTACATTCGGAGGGGGTGGGTTGAGGGGATTTCCGTACCATTTATTCGAAAAGCTGCCTAATCCTCTCATTAAAGATTAGAAATTTGCTTTTTTATTCCCTTCCAAATTGTGTATCAGAATTTGTCGATTACTTCGTCCTTAAGCCTTGGTATAGATTTCAAGCAAAGAGTTGTAATTCTTTCGAAATTGATCACTTTTGCTCCCTTAATTGATGCTGCTAATACCTCAAACTTTAACAGGAATTTTAAAAAAATGCGTGTGTACGAAAGCAACATTATTTAATGGATCTTTAATGCTCGCGAACTTCTCTTTATGAGCTGGAATTATTATGAAAAGTCATATAAATGATCGAATAGAAAAATCGTGATGAAACTAAAGTTTCAGTATTCGCTTTTCGCAAAGATAGCTGCAACTCGGGAACATTAATTGTAATTAAATCTTCCAAGAAAATGTTTTTTGTGACGAAATACTTTGATTTCCCATATGAGATAAAGAGGGGTTGAAAATAAATTATTACCCTCCTTTAAACTTTCACCTTTAGCAAAATGATTCCACACTGGAATACATATATTAAAATTTCTATGTTTCTTTAAATGGAGAAATTGATTAGATTGGCATAAGCAAGGCTAAATCGCTTTATATTTCCTACGTAGCAACGATGTTTCTAATTACGACTTCAAGTGATTATGGTAATTGATTTTGTGAGGTGGCCTATATTTTTGTGTGTCCCATGTTTTCTCGCCCATTTGCTACCAGATTGAGTGATGTTCACCGTGGTTTAATTTGTATGATTGTATTTTCGGCACAAGCGCCATATAATCACGGCTGCCAAATTCTGGGATTGGCGGTTTTTTGGCGGATTTTCTTATGTATCTGGCAATTTCGTTTTTATTACGTCATAGATATGGAGACCTATAAGAATTATGCAGAAAGTTCTATATTGGTAACCCTAGCATTTACATCATCGCGGAAGTCACGGTACGGCATCTTGGCAACATTTCTTCATCGCCAAAAAAATTCAGAACTTGGAATAATGGTTTATACGGGAACTGTGCCTTATTTTCATCGTCACTCTGTTTCTTTAAATATGCACGAAAACACGTTTAGTGACAAAAAAAATCTCGAATTTTCACTAAGGGACACCTTAAAATATATTTTTTACTGATTTTGTGTATAGTATTAAATATATTTGGATGAGTGAAATATGTATGTTTGGGCTCGGTGTAAAATTATGTTCCCCTTGGTTTGGGGAAACATTCGGAGAAAAAATTTAACTTAACTTATTTAAGTTTTTGTGTTTAGTCATTCTCATTAGTCGCATTTTGATGCGTATGTTGGCTTCAAAATAAATCACCAAAAAATCGAGTGCTATTTGATTTCAAGCTTTAACCATGTGTTTAAATTTTTATTTTTGTCTACTTTTTTAATCAATTTCAAAATTATAATTTATTTCATACGTCAAAATGACCAAGATTCATGAATTTGGAAGTGATAAAAAATGTGCTTTACAATTGATTAAAACTTCTATGTTCAAAAGTCAGCTGACGTTAAGTCTTAAACTGTAAAAGCAACTGCTCAAAGTAGGAAGAAACATTTCATTTCAAATAATCTTTTGTATCAATTTCAAGCCAAAAGAATAGAGCTATTGGTTACAATCTAGTAATAAATTTGGTTAATTTAGAACTCATTCTATACAATGCATTCTCCGTTTGCAACTTCCTCAAAATAAACTCTGCAAGATACGATAACCAATTAAAACGGAATAAAATCCACCCAGAAAAGAATATTTGGAGAAGAATTTCCAAAGATCCCTTCCAAAAAAGAACATTGAAATAATTGGAAAGGCAGCTGAACTAAATAAAAGAGGAAAAGAAGACGCAATCCTCATTGAAAGCCGAGCGCCATCTACAGTGGCATTTAATTGAAGACAAATATTTTAACAAAGAACTGCGCATGAAATAAAAGAATCTTCGCGGTTTTCAAGATGTGGGCTTTCTTCGTTTTTTTTTTTTTTTTTTTTTTTTTTTTTTTGGTCGAGAGACCTGGTTGCATTTTGTCTCCATTGAAGTTCGATTTTAATGAGATGAGGGCTATTTTAAATTCGAATTCCATTCTCTTTTTACACACCCACCTCACCCCCTTGAAAGAAAGCACTAAAATAATTGAAAGACTGGAAGGGGGACCCCTTGTGGTTGCAGAATTTTCAGCTAATTTAATTGATTGTATAAAAAAAAAAAAATAAAAAAAAAAAAAAAAAAAAAACTCGACAGCATATTATATTTACATATTCCACATCATTGCTTATTTAATAACCATAAATTTGGATAACATATGAAAACAATTCTAAGCTTAAATTTTTCTAACATCTGATCTATTTGGTAAGCATTTTTTTTTAACTGAAAGGTAATAAAACAAAAGAATTTATACAGTTTATATTTTGGTTACATCACACAGTTCTTCTAGTTTATTTCCAAATGCAATCTATAAAAAGTAACGTATAGTTGTAGAAATTCTGTGCCTCTCATATTTTGATCCAATACCAAATTCAATTTATGAGATCTTCTGAGTTAGCATAAAAAACCATTGATGTTGGTTTAAAATAAATGAAAACCATTTGATGAAGTAATATAATTTTTGAATATGCATTTACACCGAAAGCATGTTATAGTTTATGTTTACCTATTTACATATTTTATACAAATAATATATTTGATTATCCTTCATGTTATGGTATCTCTGAAAATTCACCACTTGAATATTTTTAAACATAAATTTTATTTATGTTTTAAATCATATTTTAGATATTGAAGCATCGAACAGAATTTAATCCTTTAGTATTTTAGTTAAAATGTATCTTCATTTTAAAGTCAAAAAAAAAAAAATAATTAAATGCAATTCTAAATATTCTGTAAATTTAATTGATTTCAATGTAAAAGACACATAAAAAGTAATTTTCTAATTTTTGGTTTTTATTAATTCCAATAATTTGTTAATGAAATCTGAATATTATTCGTAATTTTGAGTAATTCAGTGCAAACGCTCTTAAAAAATATGCAATTTTAAAAAATTTATTTATTATGAATTAATAAAATTAATACTACTATAAATTTAACAGAATGAAAAAATGTTTGCCAAAATATTATTTATATCAATCACAATAAAATCATTTAAAAGTATTCAATAACAATATTACATGCCAACTACGATGGATTAGAAACAGAAAGGAAAATATATTAAACAAATTTCAAAATCAAAATAATATTTTTAAGAGAAGAAATATTTTCAAATAATATCTACTTTGTGAAATTTTTCTATCACAATATGCTATCATTTCATCAACTGAAATAAAGTATAAAATTATTATGCCAAGTGAATTTATCTATTGATTTAGCATTAGTAAAGTAACACATTATTTCCAAATTAAATCTGAAATGCTTAAATCATGAGACATACAATTCACGATTTAAATTCTAAAAATAGAATTTAATTATATAACAAAAACAATTTGTAAAAACGCTTACTAGATTCAAAATTTCAATTGTCCAAGCCGGTGACTGAATGGTCAATATTTTAGCCTTTAGTTGAATAGTTAGTTTGTGTTTTACTTCTGGCGTTAATATTTATTATGACTCGGAAACCACTTTGAGATCCCAATCGAATTAACCCTCCATTTACAGAGAAAAAAATAAAACAAAATTTCAGTTATTCTAGAATAAATGATGTGCAGTTTAAATTTTGGGAAATCGAATTCACAATTTACACGATATTTACATGTAAATCTTCAGTCCACTTGTGAGTATATGCAAATACCAGAAAAAAATAGTACATATGTACGTACGCAAATAATAATAGTATGCAACCTATGAACGATGCAAGATCGCAATAGCTTCACGCCTCTTTCCGGTAAGATCGGCCAAGTGAAGCGTCATCATTTGACACGAAGGGTGACTGGGAGGATGGCCACATTCTGTGTTGCTGGAGCTCCGTAGGTTGGGAACGTGATCTGTGATGTCCAAAGTCCTTCCGCTGGTGTGGCGTGGATGTGGAGAGGAGGGTGCTAGCTCAGGTGTAACATTAATCATGAATTATGAGGCGTTTGATGATTAGTGAGTATCCCAAACCCGTTAACTTAAAGTACAGTCCGGGGGTAGCCTGCCCTGCTATATCAATGATGCAGTGTGGTAGACAATACGTAGATAAGACAACAGGTGTTTGGAGGTGTTGTTACACATCGGTTATTGCTGTTACAATACCAAGTTATCATAATGTAAGTGGTTTTGAACGTGGTGACTTCAAAAAGCAGAAAATATGGGTCATTGATTTTAACAGACAATAATTTCCCCAACGTATCGTGAATATCATCAATCTCATAATCATCAAATCTCAGACAACTTACTACGAAGAAATTCTTGATTGGGATTATCAATGATTTATAATAATAAAAAAAAATAAGTGAGATATAGATTACTTATATTCTTCAAATTGGTGCTGCTGCGGCATCAGCAAGTATCAGTGTGGGAAATGTTTTTGTGGGCCATCATGGATATCATCTTTTGGAGTGGAAGGCTGACACGTGTTTATCAATATTGCCTGCCTCGCATAATGCTTTAAGCCTTTCCAACGCCCACCAACGCTGCTAATGGACTGTCGATCAAGATGCTTGGTTTGATGAATTTCATTACAATTGTATCAGCATAATAGCTTGTGAGTATTTGTCGAAAATATCATGAATATATAAAACCAACATGCAAACCGTAATCAATTCAAGTTTTTGGTGGCTTTAGGATATGGTGTAAACGGTATGAGATGATATGATGGTATGGGTATGTGATGATGTGATGGTATGGTGTACGGTATGGAATGATATGATGGTATAGTGTATGGTATGGGATGATATGATGGTATGGGTTGATTTGATGGTATTGGGTATAGTATGGATTTGGGAAGATATGATGGTATTGGATATGAATGGGATTGGTATGATATGAGGGTAGGGGAAATTGGGGTGGCATGTAAACACCGTTAAATCTAGAGATGAATCTGGCAAGTTATATATACGCAAACATCTTGTCTGATTACTTGCATTCATATGTTCATTGCGAATGTTGATAAATTTGAGCAGTTTCATCAGGATTATGCGACAATTCACATGTCAAGAGTAGTTCCTTGATCACTTTCCTAAATTTAGATACTTCTATTGGCCACTTGAAATATTAAATATTTACTGAGAATATACCAGATGCCTTTTTAATGTATTGTCCAAAAAAATATCACAGGTTTTCACTCCGATAGATTTTCAGGTTGTCCAATGAGATTCCAAGATTGTCAAATAATTGATTTAGAACAATGATATTCTAGTGTAAAAATAATAGTATTCTGTATTGATATTTTGTATTTACTAATTCAATAATATATGTTATATATTTTTTTATACTGAGGATATAAACTACTCTCAATTATTATAAATAAGACAACCTTTTTGTAATTTTTAAAAGTTACTGCTTGGGAGAGGAAGATTATAACCTAAAATATTTTATTTGAATACGTAATGCTTAATTTTTACAAAAAAAAAAATTGTTTAATTTAGGGAAACTTAATTAAGGAATATTTTAATTTTGGGCCTTTGAAATTTGAAAGAATGTGTAATTATTCTGCAGCAGTAATCTCCATTATTAGTTTAAGAAGTGGATATTTTTAAGGAAAATTTTTAGCCTGTAAAATAATTAAAAATGAAATAAATATCGCCAAACCGCCAATTATTTGACGCCAAGAAAGAGATCTCCTGTCTGGAAACCTTTGAAAACTTCGAAAACCGGAACTGTTCGATCGATGGTCAAGATTCCAAGCTGTTACAAGACCAGCTAGAGCATTTTACTACATATTAAAAGAGCTGATTTTTCTTTTACGGAAATAAATAGCTTCTTTCTTAATAACGCTCCCGAGAAACAGAAGAATTCCAGAATTTCTTCACTTCTTGTGCTTTTAGGAATTATTAACCGACGAAAAGAACTGTTTAGTTCTGTTTAGAGAAATTAATTGGTTATATTGTTAATCTATTAGTACAAAACACTAATTTGTTTCCAAGGAATAAAAATAAACAGTTATTGCTTTATTTTAAATTTACTTTCATTTAAAATGAAATTTTTGAGTCCAAAAATCATGAAAATATTCAAATGTTAAAAAAAAAATTAGATTTAAAACTTAATAATTAGTTTTTATTTTAATATATGAAATTTCAACAAACATAATTTTATCCACAAAATAAAGCTCTTTTTTCGCTTGCTTTATCTATTTTCTGGCTAATTTTACGTCCCACTCTTAATAATTTTACGACCTACTCTTAATTTTACCTTCCATTAGTAGAAAAAGTTGCATATTATTTATCTTAACTAAAAACTGCTTGCCAGCTACTATACACACACACACACACCTTTTGTATATTACTTTATCATCTTAAGGTGGTTGTAAGGCATTTAAACTTCCATACTTCAAATCACATGCCGTAATGCCATGCAAATACGAAAATAAAAATGCATGTGTACTGCCATACATATTTATACTTATAAAGATTTTAGAAAAAATTATATTTATTAATATATATTATTATTAAAACATATTCCTAAAATTTTAAGGAATATTGAATTTAAGACATTTCAAGCTAAGATTTCTATTATATAACTTTTCATTGTGAAAATTTGTTTCTTTAGATCGGAAAATACTGAGAAAAGTTTCCATATAAAAGAAAAAAAGAAAATTTCTAAAAACATATTATTTAGAAAAATTTTTTATACTTAACTATTTATTTAACTATAAACTTTCTCCTAATCAAAACGTAATTTAAAAATTCATTGAGGTACTATTATTATACATCTTTCTTACCGCCCTGGTAAAAAATAAAACTAAAATACAGTGGATTGCAGACATATATTATTACAAGAAGCTCAATTTCCACCCCCCCCCCCAAAAAAAAAAAAACGATTAAAATATTTCGTAACTTTCTAATAAAGTCGTCTGCTTTAAAAGATCAATTTTCCCTTCTCCTTTTAACTATTATAAACATTCGCAATTATGTTGCTTAAATGCATTCATTTGTTATGCATTAAATCAAATGGAGGATTTCTCGAATAAGTTTCTCTTAAAGATATTTAAAACAGCGTTTGACATAACTAAGATTTAATACTTATATAATTGCTTAAATCAAAATTCACACTCTTTGTTATTGTCGATTTAAACTTTATAAGTAGAATATCTACATTTATAGTGTAGTGTTTTTCTTTCTCCCTTATTATTTGGTAATTTCTTTCACATGAAAAGGTAAATTGGAGTGTAATTAAGGGTAATTTATGCTGTGTTTTATAAAACTTTATATGTAATAATTCACATGTCATGTTTATTCTATTATATTTAGGTAGGTTTTATTCAGATAGATCTAAGAATAAAAGAAGTTCAAACATTCCATGTTAATGAATAAATCCATTCGGAAAGGTTAAGATTAATTAATTAATCATCTACTAACCAACATATATTATTTAAATTTATTTATTTCGTGATTTTACCTTATTTTATTGCGATCCAACCATTATTAATGTATTTTAAAATGTATTGATTTAAAAAGCTTTCTGAAGAGCATCTCATTTTATTTTATGTATAATATAATGCTGTATTTCCCAGTAATGATTACCATATATAGTTTTGCAGCTAAATATACTCATTTAGAAACATTAGAAATATTCAATAAACAATCAGATGAT
The DNA here is from genome assembly GCA_030067965.1 of Latrodectus elegans. Classification (NCBI taxonomy): domain Eukaryota; kingdom Metazoa; phylum Arthropoda; class Arachnida; order Araneae; family Theridiidae; genus Latrodectus; species Latrodectus elegans. Next base: position 71,508,056 of record CM057815.1, read on the forward strand.
TTGAAATACAATCGATTATAAGCAAAATATATTTATTTAAAGAAAGTATAAATTTATTTCCTTTAAACAAATGAACATGCCAAAATAGGTTTCACAAATTTAGCATTTTCTTATGTTTTGAAGTTTTATGTATATATATATATATATATATATATATATATATATATATATATATATATATATATATATATATATATATATATATATATATATTAATAGATTTATTTTATTTAATCGAATATTTTTATACTCAATTTTTCATGTTAATTATAGGATTAGGGTACGACAAAAAACTGTTTTGGATCTTTATGCTTATAGGCTTATAGCTCGCATTGAGTAAGATTGAGTTTTTATTTGAAACCTAAACAAAAATTGAAGGATTGATGATTTTGAAAAAAAAAAAACTAACAATAAAAACGAAAAGATAATCACGGCGATTAATTGACAAATGTAGGAGAAATTAGGATGCTTGGAAATACATGATAATTAATTTTTTACAGTAATTTTGAATTATGGAAAAACTACGCTTGTTTAGAAATTCTTATTTTCAAACGATTATTTAATTATTTCCTATTTGTAAGTAATAATATAGGGAATGTGGATTGGCAGCGGCTCTCTTTTGTTATTATCCGTTAATATCAGTAGTTTGAATAATGACACAAATTAAGTATTTTTAACGTAGAAATTTTTTTAAAAAATTAGAATTATTTTGACTTAAGAATTATTAGATGAAGATTTCAGTAATAATTAATTTTAGTTAAAATTGCGCAAACATAAAACTTAATATATACATTCTAACACACACGCACACACACACATATATATATATATTCACAATTCATATTTGTGCATCAACATAATTCATTAATATACAAGATTTATAGATTTATATTTTGACGGTTGCAAGTTAAACATAATCATAAAATGGAAACAACGCGAGTTATATTTAAAATAATAAATTAAATTTTCCCTTTGACTGAAGTACATATCATTTTTTCTTCATACTAAAAAAAAACCCCATCGAATAAAACTCTTCCATTAGGTAATGAAACAACATTTTTAAGGTTCGAAGCTACTTTTTCGCCATATACTTTTGTTTTATTTTATTACTCCATCTCAATGAAAAGCTGTGCTTACAAGCTTGAAAAATGTTTGCCTCTTTTTCTCTCCCCCCACCCCTTCCTTTTTGTTTTGATGTATGTGTATGGCGGCGAAGGGTTGTATTTTCTCCTAATACGATATATCTTCATTTGCGGAAGAATCTCCACGATTGTGCTTGCTTTCAGCGAGAAAGAATATGCCTTTAGCCAAACGATATATTGCTGGGAAGAATTAAGGTATCGTAATCGAAATGAAACATTTTTTTCCCCTTGTCCGTCTTTGCTCAAGGATTATTGAGTTACTTTTTCCCTTTGAGGTTTTATTTTTACGACTGTGGATGTTAGGTTGTATACAAAGACAGGTTGTTTATTAATTTAAAGAAGTTTTGAATTCAGTCAATTTTTCTTGGTTTTATGTTTATTACCATTTCGCACGACTAATGCTTTGTTTATCATTAATATTTTGTATGAAGATGTTTCATATCTTATTGCAGTTACTGTGCTTAAATTTTTTTTTTTTTTTTGCGATGTTGCATGATTTTCTTAAAAATTTTATTCGCATAAATAACTATAAATATGGTAAAGGAAAGTTAACATACACTTATATTAATCAAAAGATAGACTTTTTAAATCCAAAATCTTTTTATTTTGGAGTACAAATTTTTAAAAGAAAATAGAACAAAATACATCAAAAGCATTGTTATTATTCTAAGAAGAATTATTTGCATGTTTTCTAGGTGATTTTTTTTTTTTTTTTTTTTTTTTTTTTTTTAGATTTATTTTAAGTAACGAATGAATTTTAACTCCATTTTTTTCACACTTCATTTTGGCATGTTTTGTTTCACTATTCTAAAAAATAACATGATTTTTCATAAGAAATACCATAAGAATATGTGTGCCCAATTTTTAAGTTTTCTTTAATAATATTTAAAATATGTGCAACATATTTTTAATTCATTTTTCACTTTAGGTATCATAACAGCTTTGAAATGTTGTACAAATATTTTCACATCCACGCACATTCATTTATAATAATTTAACATATTTATATATAAATATACGTTACATTGAATCATTCAAGCATTTATTGAATCTAAATATCATTTTGAATTTTTCAGTGATATTGCTATGACGCAATAATTATTTGTATTTAATTTGATGCTAATCGTCATTTAATGACAAATATTGCTTCGTTGAATCTTCATTTAAAATCTAATCAAATAAAAAAAATTCTGTTAAAAAGCAACTAAATAAATTAGTTTTTAAAATCAAAAAATAATTTTGCGTTGTTTGTTTAATTAATTGACTTAATGTTTAAAAATCATTGTATCCAAGTAGATTCTTTTTATTGAATAATATGCAATTTTATTGTCTATATAATATAACAAATGGAATTTCTACAAAGCAAATTAAGAACTTTAGCAGTTACACTTTTTTTATAAACATTGCTATTATTTTCATTAACATTTTATTAAAATACTTCTACCATCAAACAACAATATTCAAAATATAGTATTTGAAAATACATAGAGTTATAGCTTACTTTTTTTTTTTTTTTTTTTTTTTTTTTTATTAAATAAAATGAAACAAGCTAAAAAATTAATTAATTAATTTCGATTCAAAATGAAATATATCAATTGATATTTTTAGAAACAATTATCAGATTAAATACTTGCTTTGTTTTTAACAATCTTTAGAATTTTACCGTTTTTAAAATAACTGTTTTTAAAATTTTCAACTGATTTTTAAAATTTTGATTAAATATTTTCCGAATGACCAGACCATATTAAAAAGCTTTTATTTCAATTTTATTCGTCATTATTTATAACATTACTAAGTAAATGAATTAATTATAAGCACATTACTTACTTATTTTCACCAATTAGTTTATTGAATAGCCACTTTATTAAGTAAAAAATTTAATTTTTTGTTGTTTCATGTGGATTAAACTGTATATTCTTTTTAATTTCAAAAGCACCAATCAGAGCAATGCTGTAATTCGTTAATGTCCACTTTGTGTCACCAAATTCAGTTTTGTCTTTGAAACAATTATTTTTTTTATATCAAAAGTATAAATTATACTATCGAACTTTTTCTGAAGTAAAACATTAAAAATAGATAGATTTCAAAACAATTTAACTAATTTTTTCATTGAAATATGGTACATAATAAAATGTTTTTTGATTTAAAACAATTATTCATCTAATAATGTTTTCTCTTTTTCCTTTTAGGTAAGAATGATTTGATACCATTTTATGTGATGATTTGTGATGTTTTTTGGTTGGATGATAATTTATAATCTAGATTTTTTTTACTTGCCTTCAGTAAGTTAAAATTTTTCGATTCATTTTTTAAATATATATATATATATTGATGTTTTCCTTATAAATTAGTCAATAATTTTGATTATATTCTCTAATGTGTCTGTGTCAGGAAAATAATTTGGGAATTTTGGTTGTAATAGGAAAAATAACTAAAATTATTGAAAAAAAAAAGTATTTACTAGAATTAGGGTAAAGTAGACACCTACTTTTATATTTTCTTTTTTACATTTTAATAAAAGCAACATCAACAATTAAAGGCATTAATTAAAGACATTAAACATTAATTAAAGCAACAAATTTTACACACGATTTAATGAAGTTTTTAAATCATCACAAATGAAAACGATTACTTTAATTTTAAACTATTTCAAAAAAGAAAACATTTAATTAACCAATATCATAAGGAAATAGATTCTTTTATTTTATTATAACTTGAGAAATTTACTTTTCTGTGATAAAATAAATACTAGCTGCAGTAAATAAATAATTTTTGCAATTATTTCGTGTCATTCTAATATTTCTATTTTCATTGCAACTTTTCTGTTTTCTAATAAATAAGCAAAAAGTTAAACCTTTAAATGTTGTTTTACGATATACTCCCAACTTAAGATGTATTTTTTACAGCTTAAGTAAGAATTATCAGTACTTTTTCTGAATTGAATCGTATTATTTTGGTATCTAGTTTTTTCAGAATTCTTGAGTTTTCGAAAAATTCATTCGGGAGGAAAAGTAAGAGAGAGGGAAAAACCTACAAACAAAAATATTTTAGCTTATTTTCTTTATTGGTGAAGCTTACCTCTTTTCTGGCAAATAATATTTTGTTAGTCTAACTCTTCGAAAAGGATTCTTTTCTTCCAAAATAAGCAAAACAGAAAGAAAATGCTAAAAGTATCTATATATATAGATATATATTACCGTATAATAAAAATACCACGTCTCACTTTTTGGCTTCTATACACTAACTTTTTTAAGGGAAAATAGTAAAAGGTCCTGGAGAAAATTTCGCCACTTTTTCCCTTTTCCATCTTTTTTTTCCCCCTTCTTTATTTTGAAGGGAGTGGGAAAAGTTTATGTATAAAAGACAGCAAAAGGTAGGGGGTTCACAGTTTTTTTTTTTTTTTTTTTTTTAAAGAAAAATGCTCTTTATTTTATTTAATATTATTTTTCTCGCAAAATCACAGAGTAAAAAGTGCTGACTGCCTGTCTCCCTCCCTCCCCGAAAGAAAATAATAAAAAAGTGAACTTCTGAATATAACGTGAAAAGGGAACCTGGTTAGAAAATCAGTATCTTAAAAGCCTAAAGTAATGCCCCAGGTATTGAACAATAGAGATACTGTGAAAAAATTTTTATCAAGGAATTTTTTTTTATCTTTTCTTTGGCGATGAATTTATGGAATTTTGTTAGCTGTCAAATATAGTTTACGAGGAAAACGCCTTTTTTGTGGTATGATAAAAATGGTTCTGTATTTGTGGTACTAAATCACTGTAAAAGTTTTGAAGTGTTTCCTAAACTCACTTAACAATATAACATTAAATTTTTCTCTTTCCAAAGAGTTTTAGGTTTTCTAAATTTTATTACTATGCTTATGATATGAAAGAATGTTAATTTTTTATGCAAAATTAGTTTATTTCTAAAATGTCGTATTATTTTTTTTAAAATTATGATAGAGTAAATGGTAAATTAAATCCAACAATTTAGAAATTAATTAAGCAATGTAAGTTAAATAAAGCATTTTAACTTAAAAAATGTACATGCTTTGCACTTATTTTAAAAACATTTTTGCTGCTTTATTCTAATTTTTGATCTTTTAATTAAAGTAATATTTATATTTACCCAAAAGATCAATCTTAAAACACTATAACTGCACAATTTTAAACGTACTAAAACTTTGAATTAATTCCTTATAATGATTAAAAAGAAAAACTACTTAAATGTTATAAAAAAAATACTTGACAAATAAATTATTAGTTAAAATTATTAAATTAATTTTACACTGAAATTTATTTCACCACACGAATTTTATCGATATTTAGGTACAAAAGTTGCTCAGCATTTTTTAAATCTGAGAATTCACTACACATTGTTTGGACGATAGCATTCATTTCTGACGTTTATTTATCGAAAATCGAGCAACTTTCTTCTTTTTTCATTAACCGAATCTTTTGTCTTAAATAGATGCCATTATAATAAAATGGAAGGCGCTAATGATTATATTTTTCAGTATATAATATTTAAAGATTCAGTGAATCCAGATTCTATGCAGTAATATTTATGTTTATGTTAAGCCTAACGTGGTGCCGAAAACTTACTGCAATAAGAAAACTATTTTAATTAAGCGTATTCTTATGAACAATTCATTTTTTCTAATTATATCTTACTTTATCAATGTTATTCATTTTAATAATAAATTCCGAATTGCCAATTATAATCCTAATTTTTAAAATTATGTTCGAGCTATGTAATTAACTGCTGGCAACAGTCTTGAAAATTTATCGAACCTAATTAGAGCTATTTATTTTATGTTTATTCTAATTTTCTTTCATTTAAAAAAATTTTATACATTGGAAAAATGGCAGAAAATTGAATGAACAATACAGAAACGATGCTCTAACTTTAAAAATTTAAAAATCATTTGCATGATGTAAATGATTAGCCTGATTGAAGTAATCATATTTTCTCTTTTTGCTTGAAATAAAAGAAAGTCATACTGTTGATTTATATAAGTTAAAAAACGTCAATTAATATAAACTTGTAATAAATATACAGTTTACCAGCGACAAAAAGTTACCAGAAATGTAAGTAATTTGTATTATTCCTTCAAAACAATATTAGCCATTTAGTCTTTTAAAATATCCTTAATCGTCTTTTGTCGCCAAATCGTCTTTTATACAAATATTCTTTTTGGATAAAATGATTTGATATGAAACGCAGTAGAATATGAACATGCATTAAGGGATTTTTGTATTCATTTAATCGTAATATGTTTGCTTTTCAAAGAAAGGCTTAAAATCTAATGCTCATTCCTTTTTACTACATTGTCAGCCATTATACCAGAAAAGGCGATGATTTTGGCGAGAATATTTCTTCAAATCACCATTCACCATAATGGCCAACGTTTCTCATCTTCAAATTGTTAATGCAACAGAGAAGTAAATACGTACGAACACGAACCTTCAATTTACCAAAATAGAATTTTTTTGAGAAGAAACCCTATCTTAAGTTTGTAAGACAAATGACTTTTGCTTCAACTTTTACTTTTTTTTATCAATAAAAAAAGGCTCCTTTTAAGAAAAATAGATCATTTATTTAAAATTAGTATTTGGAAATTTTTAGAAAAGAAAAAAGGTAATATCTTCTCTCGGAAATGCTTGTGTAAAAACTACTCTCATTGTTTATTTGACGAGAGGATATCGAAACTAGAAACCGTATTATGACTTTTGAAAAGCGAAGTGCCGGAATAAAGAAAAGCGAGTCGAAAAAAAGTATTCTAGTAAGGTGTTTCTGTTTTTATTATTTCTCCTTCCTGGCATGGCAACAGTCTCCGCAAAATATGAGAAGGGAAGGAGTGAAAAATAGTTTCTCGTGAGACTCACGGAAAAATATGAAATGTTTCCGAGTTTTATAAATGATCGAGTTTTTTCGAATCAATCTTTTTCCCTTTGGGGAAGATCTAGTGATATATATATAAAGAATTTCTTTTTTTTAAATTTCAAAAACTTATATTCTTCCGAAGAAACGAATAGGGAAATTAGAGAAAAGGAATAGAAGAAAGAATCGAGAGTCAAATATACGAATCAATTGTTGTGGAAAAGCAGACGATCTTAAATGAAACTAAAAGAAATCGTTTTCATTTTCTAGGTTGAGTTCAAGTCCATTTTTTCGCCTGCATTTGAACAAAATTTTTATGTAATCTAGATCTAGATCAGCTGCGTGACTTCATAGACATCATTTTAATTTTTTCCCAATAATGCCACTTTTCTTCATGAAGAAAATTTGCATTATTGCTAAAAAAATCATGTTTTTGACGTTTCGAAATAGGTTTGCGGGAGAAAAATGATGTTCTCGTACCTGGGAAAAATTATACCTCCATGTACAAGAATTTGCAAAAATTCGTTTTTTCTAAATGCTTTATGTATATTAAAAAGTTCTTCCAAAATATAATTATTTGTTCAGGTATACGTTATTTGTCTAATGTGTTCGACTCATATGTGATGAATTTGTCACCTGAATGAACCAGTTCCATACATACTGCAACGGAAAGGCATGACTTATTTTTGGCATCATCTGCTAGTTTGGTTTAGTTGATTTATCATTCGATGATCATTCTTTGCTTAAGAGAGCTGATTGAATCGGGACCAACCATCTAAAATGGATTCTGAACCACTACAAACACCCATGTCCAAAATGGGAATCCAGCCTACGAACAATTGAATCGTAGATAAAAGCATTAACTCTACCAGCTGCTTGCTTAGTGACATCACCTGCATTTCATTCCAAATAAAGTGTGTGTTCCTATTGTGAAAGTATCAGATAAAAATCTCATTTTGTTACTTTATTTAATTTTACATTCCATTGTAAACTTCAGCAGACATTCTTTCTTCATTTCATAATTTTTTAAAAGAAAACTTAATATCAATTGCTAAATATTATTTATTTTCCGTAACATATATTAATATAACTGCGTATGTATAAGAAAGAGTATAATACCAATGTTTCGGATTTCTGGGTAGAAAAAAACAGTATCAGTAGACGTTTCTACTAATTCAATAGAATTCAGAATATACTATATTTTATTTCATTTATAATTTGATTTTTCTTTGGTCAACGTGTTATCTTGAATTCATTTTTGAAAATGAATTATATTCCGAAAAATAAATTTCCCAAATAAAAGCTTTGGCAACGATTCTTTACCATCCTATTAAGATTAATTTAATTGCCCGCTTTTCTACCTTTCGTGCTATATTCATAAATTATCTAAATTAGATTTATTTTTCGTTCCAAAACTTAATATCGCTTGGAAAATGTACTTTATTATAGGAAAATGTACTTTATTATAAGGAAAAGCATAATTTAACGTATCTTTTTGCTCTTTTCGAGTATTAAATAATGCAGTAGCTAATTAGATTTTATATATTTTAGGCAGTTGTTTAACAACGTTTTATTCGATAAAGTATACTTATTCGTGTTTCGATTTACTCCATAAATATACTAAATTTTATTTCTCTTCAGTAAATTTATGAAATTTATTTTAAAAAAAATATTTATGTAGTAAATCTTCATTTTGTATAAAGAAGCGAAATAATATTAATCTTGTCTCGCGAAACAATAAACTGAATAAAAATCGTTTGGAACATTTTGTGCGTGAAAATTATTTAATTGATAAAAATGTTCTTTGTGATTTCCAAATTGGTAATACTAATGTTCCATCCATATTAAATATAATATTAAGAGAATTTTTATATAACAATAAATTGAATACAAATCATTTATAAAATATCGGCTGTGTAACAATGATTCAACTAATAAAAATTTTCTTTTTGATTTTCGAAATGGCAACAGAATACTTTCCACTCAATCATTAATGGGACTTCTCACGAAAAATATTTAGTGTATCCCCGTTTAAACTATTATATAATTAAAAAAAAAAAGTTTATATGCAATTTTTACATTATTTTGATATTTTTGCAGTTTTTACATTATTGATTTTACATTTGAAACATTTAGTTGAAAATGGAAATTATTATCAGTGAATTATTTCTAAAAATGATAGATATTCATCGCTTTTTTTTTCTATATATTGGCTATGTATTTTTCCATAAAATACAATTTCGTTGATTATAATGTCTTTATTAATTTTATTTATTAGATTAAAAGAATTTAAAAAGGAAATAGTAATTTAAACAGAATTTATGTTAAAAAGAACAATGAAATTTGTTTTATTAGTAACTTTATATTTCTGATAAAATTTAAATTTTTATTTATATTAAAAAATGTTCATACATTTTATCTATTCCAACCTTTCAACAATAACGCAATAAAAATTTATTTAAAATATTGTAGACTTAACATTCTTGAAAAATTACTTTTCTTCCGAAAAGACTATTTTATTGTATTTTTTAATGTTTGTTTAGTAATTTTACGAAATAAATTTAAGTTTTTAAAATCATTTTTTTCCCTATTTTTCGATTAAACAACATTTGCTTTACTAAGTTGTAAACGTGGAAAATAAATTCAAACAGAATAAACATTGTAAAGAATGCCTATGATGTATTATTTATTCAACATTCGAAGGAACGCTGGAAATACATTCTTTTATGAGGTATTTCAAGAATTCTAATACTTTGGAAATAAGCCTTCACCGAAGTGAATATTAAAATAAATTCTTCTATTGGATGTTTTTTTTTCCTCACTCCTCTCTAAAGATGGTCTTTGGTCCGATGAATGAAAAAATGTCAGCATTTTTAAAAGTACAAAAAAAATATATAATAAAAAATAATTTTTTTTCATTTGCGCACAGTCGATTTTCCCCCGTCCTGGAGGAATTATTAGAAAAATGGCAAGAAAACTAAATACTCAACATTCGAATCTTATAAAAATAAAATATATAACTAGGTCAAAAAAATGAAAAGAAAAATCAGTGATGGATTTGGTTGGGATGGTTTAATGCATTGATATTGAGAAATGTATTTCTTCTGAAAATTAAATATGTCTTCCTCTTCTTGCTTTTATTTCCGAATCAGAAATTACAAAAAAAAATTTTTTATGTAATACATTAGACGTTTTATGTCAATTAAAGAAGCAATGTGTCCTTTGAAATTTCAGAATGGCAACTTGAGGTTGTTATAAGGCATTTTATTACCCACCGCACTAGTTGCCTAACAGGTGAACTTTCCACAGCAATTATTTCCTACGTCATATAAGGAAGGAAACCCGGAAAACTCCCAATCACATACGTTTTGTTCACTAAAGGTGGCTGGATCACGTTAAAACTGAGCGTGGTCGCAATGTCCTCCAAGAGAAATGATACCTCTGGCAAACCAAGTATTGGGGATATTCTGCTTGGTTCCTGCTTTAAAATCACGAGGACTCAACCCAGCTGCTTCTGCCGAACTGATAAAGCCCAATTAGGACTAGGTACAAGGAAGCATGTTGGTTTAACAATAACCTCCACACACGTATGATGACCGATGTGGTTCGAATGGTTAAGATGCCGGTTCTCACTATCGAAAGGTAGTGAGTTCGAATCCCGACTTAATCTAAAATCCGTAAAGGTGACTGGAGCACGTTGAATAGGTCACAATTGCAATATCCTTTGTGTGAAATAATATCTCTGGAGGGACAAGCTGCAAGTGAGAGTGCTGTACTTGTAAATATTATAAATTTGTCACATTTATTTGCTCTTTTTAATACTCTTCTGTTTAAACATAATTATACTGGCTGCATATCTATGTTATATTCTGCTTATATATCCATCTGATAATATAACCAAGATCAAGATAACTAATTTGTATTTTTATAACCGAGATAACATGGAGGGCTTAGGACCACCTGTTTTTTACATTTTTAGTGCAATATTTACCTCATGTCATCTCTCTTAATGGAAATTTTGCATACGTTTTGTCAATGATGTTATATTTCTGTCAAATTTTTAATTTCAAACCTTAGAGATCTGTTGAAATTCACTTCTGTTTCCAAATTTCGTGACAATTGTATCATAATCAGTGGTGGAGCTATCTATGCATGATAACTTAAGGTATAGACCAAGTGCTTTGTCGTGTATGACTGTGTGGATTAAATCTGAAAGACTACCACAAGTCTATATCGTTTTTTAACCACCCCCGACAAAATTTTCAGCACAATTTAACTGATTCAATCTCTAGTATTTCTGTTGATAAAGGTCACGGAGATCTAGATAGAAAAGTCGTGACTGGAAGGTAATGAACTCGATACCTGATCCAATGAAAAATCCATCCATGGTGACTGGGGGATACAAATAATATCGTGCTCGTTCTGTCTTTTCTGATGTGCAGAGTCCTGGAGAGAGAGGTCCCAGCTAGGGTGTTCAGCGGTTTTTCAGACAGCAAAATTAGGCAGCTGTAAACGTATAGAAAACAAACAAAGCTGTTGAAAGGACCTATACTTAGGACGCATCTTAGTTTCTCGCCAATTTGGCGCTATATTGTTTACGTTGTTGGTTTATTTTTGGCATTCTAGCTATCGTTTTTGTTTTGATAAGTCCGTTTCTATGAATTTACCAATCTAATTGATGTTTTTGAAAAAAATATTAGTTTTATCTTTAAATGCATTTATAAAATCTTTGTAATTCTTTCAACTGAGATTCACTGCATATGTTTTCACCATTTTATTTCGAACACGTTCGAAAGAGTTTATTTTTTTAAAAAAAAATACGTAAAATTGAGCTTCATGGCGATAAATATATTTGTTTTCACTTTAAAAAATGCATTTTTTACCTTTTAAAGCATTTGTAAAATGTTTTTACTTGATATGCATGTTATCTTGTTTACAGTGTCACCTTCTTTTTACAAACATGCACGAAAACACGCTTGGCGAAAAAATAAAATCACCAATTTTCTCCAAGGGCCACTTTGAAATTTATTTTTCCAAATGTTGATCAAAATATATTTTTTAATGCACATAAGTATTTCTGCACTTGCCTAAAAACATTTCCCACTACTTCTATAAAGTTCACAGTATATCAGTACCCATTGTAAAATACTCTTTTATTATACAAACTACACTTGACCATTACTAAAACACTAACACTCATTTATATATCTATTATAGTTATTCAGAAATTCATATTCATCGAATACAAATGCTATCGTTTTCCTTTATATAACGTCTAGAAAATAAATCATTTGTTCTCATATTCATTTAATTCTTTCCTACTATTTAAATATGATATCATATTAGTAAAATATGTGAACCCCCCGAGAACACTGCGTCACTCTATATTTCTTATAAACTGGACTTAGGTATGTTGTGCATGATTGTAAGTGTAAATACGCGTTCAGCGCTTTGAACAGGTAATTAGCTGTGTAAACATTACAATCGAATTAATTGACTTTCAGAAGAGAGTGCTAACATGGAGGGATACCGTAGGGACTTCTGAGTCGATAATTAATGACGTCATAGACTAATGGGGAAATAACGTAGCTGAGTCAGCCGATGAACATTGGAATGTCCAAAGAAACAGAGAACAAGTAGTTGGTCAGAAATCAACCATGATGTTCTAATAAGCTTTAACAACAATTACTATTTCCCACAACTTTCACAGTTGCTGTAACTTTTAACTATAATAATTGTTATTACTCTAGTAACTGTTAAGGATAAACGTTAAAAATTAAGTGTTATTTTTTAACTGTTATTCTTAATTGTTGGAGATAGATATGTTGGTTGAGCATAAAGTAGCTATTGCTTGTGTCAATTATTGGAAATAAGTAGAGTAATTTTATTACTGGTATTTTGACACGATAAAATATGGAAACAATTTATCGTAATAAACGACCTAAAATAAGTATCTGAAAAAAGAAACTAAAAAGTGTGATAAATATGTATGGCATTTTTCTATAATGTGTGCGCATTCATTTATTTATAACCTATTTATCAGCATTTTGTCGGATTGTAGTGGAGAAAAATAACGAGTTAAATATAAAATACTATATGAGAAAAGAAATTGAAAAGTATGCAATATATATGCGGCATTTTTTTATAACCTTTATCAATTAATTTACTCACAATCGGGGCACAAGTGCCGTATAATCCTGGATTCCGGATTCTGAATTTTTTTGGCGAAGAAGAAATGTTGCCAAGATGACGTTTCATGACGTGCGTGATGACGTAAATACTAGGATTACCAAAATAGAATTTTCTGCATAATTCTTATAGGTCTCCATATCCATGACGTAATAAAAAGAGGTTGCCAGATATATAAAAAAGTCTGCCCAAAAAAAATTGCCAAACTCAGAATTTGGCATCCTGGCTTATACGGCAGCTGTGCCATAATTGGTTCATCAGTATTTTGATGGTCAGTAGTGGAGGAAAGTAATGTGCTAAATATAATATATTTAAAATAAGGAATTAAATATAATGTACTAAAAAATGGAAAGAAATATGCCTGACATTTTTCTGTAACCTTTGTGTATTAATTTATTTACAATCGGCTTATAACCCTTTGTTAGTCAGTAAAAAATGGAGAAAAACATTGAATATATATATATGCATTCATTCAAGTGTGAATTAAAAATATAGCCGTATATATGCAAATAATGGAACGGTGCACCGAATCAAAGACTGGAAGTGATGTATAGATGGCGCCTGTATAAAAATGAATGATCGAAAATATAGTGATTCTGTTTTCCTATTTCTACTGTTTTCCTCTCTGAAAAGGCTCGGCGGGATTCACTACAAAACTTACTTCCTCTTGCCACTTCCTTCTTCATTTTTACTGCCCGAAATAAATAATGCATGTCCAGAGAAAGCTGTTGCGAAGGACATACCGACATCAGGTGTTCAGGGAGTTGGGGGTTGGCTGCTTTTGTTATATTTTTCAGTCCCTCCTACCCTAGGGGGCCGAGAGGGGGTTTTCAAGATGTTTCCTCAAATGCCCGAGTTATTGGCCAATCACTCGAGAGTAAAGCCATGCCAGATGGGAGAGGATTTTTCAGTTGCAGACGATTCCGAAAACCTTTAAATTAATATGTCGTCCGGAACACTGGAGGGCGAAGTGGATTTTTCAATTCGTTACGTGAAGTAGGGGGGAAAGAGAAGATAATCCAATCAAAGTCCAATGGGTGTCGGAAAACGAGACCCGGCTACAGATTAAGTGAAGTGGATATTCGCGAGAGGGGACGAATTTTTTTATTCTATTTTTTATGGGAGTTGTGTGCACGTGCTCGAGGAGATGGCAGCAGTTCTTTGGTCCAGCTGATAAAATGTCCATTCTACCTGATTCGTCGGATCAATTCGAATGTCTTGAATACTAGAAATACTGCATTTTGGGAAATTTTTCTAATTATTTATTCGCCAGTTTCAAAAAGTATTTCCGATAAAAGTAACATCAATTGATCAAATGAAAATGGAAACAAATCACATTCTGTATTTTCCTCTGAGAATTTATCAAGTTTAGTAAATATTTGATGAAAGAATTGGAGCAGTCTTGTTAACTACTTCATTTTTTACCCGAAACCAAAGAATATTTTCATTAAAAAATTTCTTAACATTTTTATTTATAGGAATAGATTTAGATAGATTCATGGTTCAAATTATGAACATGAAAAAAGTTAAATTATTTAATCTAATTGCTGAAGAGTATGTAAGACATTTCTTTAGTAAATTTTTTGTTCAAAATATATATATCAATGTAAACAAGATAATTTTTTTTGGACTTTCATTTCAATTGAATAAAAAAAAAATGTTTTATAAGCTTAAATACGCATCGACTTATAATTGAATTGAAGCTGAAAAGATAACTCTTCAATGCTTCGTTTGCTAAAAACATAAACAAAATAAATTGCCCGCGTTAAATTGGGGAAATTAAGTTTTAAATATGTATTGCTCAAATTTTTTGAATAAAATATAAACAAAGCAAATGATCTTCAGCAACCTTATAATTAAATTATAAAGAAAAAGACCGATTTTAAGAAATCATTTAGGGAAAGATATGGATAAAAAACTACTTTTATCAATTCACGAGCAAATTGGTTTTTAAATGATAATGCTTTAAGCAAACGATAAATAAAATGTATTCACAGATTCATGAGTTAAAATATGTAGATTTTCTTTAGATATTGTTTGCGTAAAGCATATACAAAATAAATTATTTTCATCAGTTTTACAGTTTAATAAGGGAAAAAAAAAGAAAAAAGAAAAAAACTTATTTTAAGCAATCATTTTCTGATAATATAAATGGAATATAAATTTTTTAACATACTCGCTCTTAAATTGGGAGTAAAAATTATTTTTAAAAATCATTTGCTTAAATTGTAAACAAACTAAAATAGTTCATAATTAAATTGGAACAAAATGAATAAAATGCTATGAAACATCATTCGTTCGTATAATCAATTCAAACAAAATTGTTTGTTATTAATACATTTAAAATAAAATTGTTATTTTAAGAATTGCTTTGTCAAAATATTACTTAAAGTGTAATTAGAATAAATCACATGTCATCATATAAAATTTATTATCAATTTATTAATGAAAAAGAGAAATTTTCTGTAAAAAATAAAAAAAAAATCATTTGATCAATTATTTAAAACATAAAAAAAAAATACTTTAAGCCAATTCCAGTTGAAAGAAAAAAAGAAATTTTTTTTCTAAATTGTTTGTTGAGAAAAAATATTATATTTATTTCAGAATGTTATTTGTGATTCAATTCTCTCAATTTTTTTTAAAGGAAACCGTAGGAAAGTTGATTTTTTAAATTATATTGCTTCTTATATTTCATCACAAAAATCAATTAATTAGTTATTGTTAATCATTGAATTTTTTTATTTAACATAATAATTTTCCACGGGAAAAAATGCTGTCGTTAAAAAAATTGCTTGACAAAATTACTCCTTAAAGTAAGTTAATTGCCTTAATAATCGTTTGGTAGAAAATATATCACCCTACAGAAGTCTGTTGCCCAAATTTTTACTGCTGGTCTAATAAATCACTCTTTGTTGACTTATGAGGTCAAGTTGATAAGACATTTATTTTCTTTAAATAATTGTTTGATCAATATTTACTTGTCAGAACGCGTAATTTTGAGACTAATAAAACATCTCTTCTAATAAAATATAGGGTAGCCATTTTCATGATCATATAAGTTAAAATTCTCTGAAGTGTAATTACATTAATTTAGTACTGCTAAATATATTTTAAGAACAAAAAAAAAATTTTATAAGTATTTTATTCGAAATTTTTATACTTCAAATAAGATAATTTATCACTTTTAAATTCAGTGTATGTTTTCTCAAATATCATAATGCAATTTCTCTCAATTTTCCTTTCTGCTTCATTTAGTGAGGTAAATTTTATTCAAATTTATAACATAATAAATTTATCAAAAGTAAATAACTAAGTAACATAATGTAAACGTAATGTAATATAGTATAAATTCAATAATATATCTGACAAAAATTTTTTATTTTTCCAATATGCAACTTGAATAAATCTAAGCGATTATTAAATCTCATCCAGCACGTTCTGGAAGTTATAAGCAATAAATCGATTAGGCTTCAGATTTGGCTTAAATTTTGATCCATCCCAATTTTTTTTTTACGACAATTTGTCGCCAAATCTCAAAGTTGGAAAAAGTTTATGAGGTCAAAGTGTCAACCTACAGAACCATTTTTTTTTTCTTTATCTATAAAAGCGCCGTGTTCGATAACGCACTGACGAAAGGAAGGTGTTAACGGCAGACGATCTTTTACGCGCACCTTCACGTTCCCCAATAAATATTTCCCTGATCGTAAAATATATTACTCCACTCAGTTTTGGCAACACTGCCTTGTTTTATGACGCCTCGATAGTAAAATGTGTAAAGTGTCGCAAAGTTTATTGCAACAAATTGCCCGATAAATTTATAACTCCGTAAGCTGGGAATCGGTGGTATAGCTTGGCCGTTTTTAATTCACGACCAGATTTGCAAGACGAGATTTTAAATAAAATCGTCTGCTCACAATTGAGAATATTAACTTGCGGCATCAGTTTCAGTTAGACTTTTATCTGCAGTAAATTTTAATATTATTCATCACAAAATTTGTCAAGATAATATATTATAATTTAGCTGCATATCTAGATGAAAATATTCTACTGATCTGCAAAATATTAATTAATTTGTACTTACAAATTGATTATTAAGTTAATTGAAAAATATATTACTTTCTTTTAACAGTTTTGATGAAATCATTCCTGATATCATAAAGTATATTTTCTTTCCGAAGGAAATTAAAAAAAAAAAAACCGTTCCGTTTTGCTCTAAAATTTCGTTTGCAATTTTTTTTTTATTAAATCCAAAGTTTTTTTATTTTTTTTATCACAAACTGATATTCATTTCCCAAAAATTCGTTTACTTTAAATCAATTTTTATGTAATTTTTGAATATATATTTATGTATAAGAAAGCGATTTAAAGTAATTGAATTTTTGTAAAATGAATATTACTTTTTCAATATTGCCTTTCATATTTCATTTCCATCTGATTTTATAACTATATTGAAATAAATATCATATGTAAGTGTGCATCAAAATTATTTGTAACTGTGACTCTTTACTTCATATTAGATATTTGCTTTAATTTTTACGCTTCTTAGATTTGTTTAAAATATTTCAACTAAAATTAAATTCATTCATTTCCATCACTTTTATCGGAACACCCTTTTACAATTAATCACTTTAAAATGAATACGGAAAAGCTTATGGAATAACAGTAAGGTATGTTATAAAATGTATATAAACACAACACACAATTCTCAGTTGTGCATGAAAATCCATGAACTTGAAGCCCTGTATTTGAGAGTGATTTTACACCATTTTATGGTAATTACATAGAAACTACTATGCACTATGGTTTAAATTATTCCCGAGTTTCTTTTGTAATCACTTGTAATTTTAACTCTTAATCCATTTTACCCGTTAGTCAGTTTAACATTTGCATTCTAAACAAAGATTAATTCTGCTTATTGTAAAACCAGTAACTGGATAAAATATATCCGTTAAATCACATAACCTGTTGCTAGATTTTATATATGTTATTAGAATACATTATCAAAATGAATTATGTACATTTCTATTCTGATTTATAAGAGTGATTTTAATGAGCGTTCCTGTTACTACAATTTTAGAACCATCTACGAGGTATGTTATTACGTTACTACCCGTGTGTACTGGTAAAGGGAATATCAAATATTTCGGTAGTATGACTAAAAAGTTATGAGTATGAGATACACTTTGGGATACAATCAAAGGTAAATATCTTTTAATTATGTACCAAGTGACGTGATCGTCTCTTAAGTTGGCATTCTGTTTTTTAAAATGGATAATCCTGTCCGTGAAAGGCAACTATTATTTAGATTACTAAAGCTGCACGCGGGTGTTTAGTTGAGACCTATAGAAACTAGTAATAGTTGGTCTTTGATTAAGTCAAGATCGAACTCACTAACTTCGGTTGGAAAAACAATCTCGTTGTTTAACGGTTGCAGTTACTACTTCTATGCCGCTTTTATTAACCCCTGTTAAGTTTAATTATCTCTTTTGGTGAGAGTATATATAACTGTGGTTTCATTTAGCTATTATTGGTCTATGGATGCTCGTAACAATTTGGACAAGTCAAGATTGAACCCACTACCCTGCAGTTGCAACAACAATGCTGTTATTTAATGGATTATTTCGTCTTCCAACTTGGCAATGCTTTTCCAAACCCTCGTTAAATTGTGCCTTTTTATAGGATTTCAACTCTATTAAACTGTTATTGTCCCATCCATAATTTTAATAAATTAAATTGCTCATTTCTGTAATGTATTTCACTAATCCAAGTTTCAGAGGAGGTGCTTTTCTTTCAGATCCTTTCAATGTTGATAAAATTGAATTTTAAACACCTAATCCACTATTTACTTAACTTAAAAGGTCATTCCTATATATTAATGGTACTAAAACAAGAACAATGAAATTATGTTACTGAACTATCTATTTTGTTTCCTGCTCTATTTGGCGATGCGGAAACAATCAAATTAATTCAAACGGCGCCAACGCTTAAGAAAAGCGCAATACGTGAGCACATTATCTCAGGCCTAGATTTCCGCGCTTTTGCGGTAGAATGTAAAGATCGTTTGCACGTAAGACACGCGCTTTCGTTATAATCGGTATCGTTTACTCGAGCGCAATCTTGCATACAGAAGAGTGCACATACATTTTATGCATTCTGTGCATACATCTGTACCCTCTCTTCTCTCTAAAAATCGGGCGGAGTCGGGATACGGAAAAATAATCTATTTTCCAATCCCCTTGTTCCCAAAATCTCCAATCCCCTTTTTGATCGGATTAAAAGTTACGAAAGGGATTTTTCGCTGACATATTCCCCTACCGACTCCCACTTTTCCCTATGTAGATCACGGGAAAATTGGCTCCCGATACTATAGGAATCCCCTTAGGTGTTAAAGGGTTTAACTAGCGAGAAAGGGTAGATTTAAATCAATCTCACGGTGTATTCTCTTCTCTCTCTTCACCCCTGCTGTTACTGATTTGATGAAATTTTTGTACAGTCATACTTCATCCAATCAAATCTCTTGCTGCCACGTGATGAATCTATTTCCAAATCGATTTCTTCTTTACAAGTTTCTCGGTTTCATTATTTTGTTAGTTTATTTCCTTATTCCCTCACATTAATGAAGTATATTTAGATAATTTTTGTAGCGGACCAAAATTATGTATAAGTTATCCCACACACGTTATTGATAACTTTTATTAAATATTTAATAAGCTAGCTTATATTCGTATAAATCTACTAACACCATATTATCAAAAGTCTTAATTGATTTAGGGTGTTCAGATGCATTTTAAACCTGTAATAATTCTTTTTCTAGATAAAGGGCGAATTTACTAACACAAAGAAGAAAAACTCAAACTCCCCTAAAAAACTCATCTTCGAAAACTGTGGGAAACACAAGTGCTAAATTAATTTCTCATCATTTAAAAGTATGCGGTATTGAACGGGGATTTTTCTACTGTAAAGAGTTAATTTTTTTTTTAAAAAAAAAAGGTTTAGTTTGCTGTTCTACAGCCATTTTCACACACTAGGACCATTTTATACCAGGTCCTACAAATCACATCAATATCTAATGTGGGAATCGAACTCTGAAACTACTGAAATGCCGGCAGGACTGATGACAGTTCAACTATTAAACTAGGGTAAAAAATATCTATATTTTAAACAAAAAAAAATTAAGCATTTCTCTTACGACTGCTTAATGGACATTGAATTCATCTAATTCATAACTTGTATTGAACAATTACAAATGATATAAAATAGAATTCAAATTGTTTTCATATCTTATATAACGACTGAGCTGTGATAGGCATTCGAGAATAAGATGTCTTAAACTTATCTGAACAGATGTGTTTTTAAAAATAAGGGGATATATTATCTTTTGCCAACAGTAGAAACCTGTGGAAAATCCCTCTTAACTCTTACCTCAACAAATGTGCCTTCACAAATTGGGTACAAACAATGCCCGTTTCCATCAGTTTAATTCTACTAGAATCGAATCTTTAACCTCTCACTTTGAAGAATCCAAAGTAATTACTCTATTCACCATAATTTATTTTTATAATATTATAAGAATTTATTTTTATGGTTCATTTATGAATTTTTTGCAATATAAATTCGATGACTCACAACTTTCCAGTTATTCGCTAGATGTAATATTTATTTCCAGACTGTTTTGAACTAAATTGGCACTTCTCTTTTATTTTTGGAAATAATAATTGGCGAGATAAACTGTTAGGCTCATCGAATAAAAAGTACAATTTTCGTACGAGAATGTATAAGGAAATTTATTGGATTAGCATAATCTGGAATGTTAAAAAATATCTTGCTGAAATAGAAGAGACTATTAACCCAACAAAATTTTTTATAAAAATAAACAAAAATTTATGATATAAATGAAAATTGCTAATGATATTTGATATACATTTTCGTTATTCAACCTAATTCAGTGTTTCTTAAATTGACGATATTTAAGATACAACAAAATGTAAATTTACCATTTTTAAAATATTCTCATTTGTAATATTTCATAATTATTGACTTTGCAATATTGAATTAAGGAATGTTTTTGGAGATAGAAAAGTTGTCTCTAAAGTAACAAAGAAATTGCTCAGTGCAGTATATTTATCACGGAAATTAAATGATGCAAACATAAGCCACATTAATTTGATCTGGATTGTAAAACATATAAATTGTAATTGTCTTTCTTTTCTAACTCACGAATAAATTATCAAAAGAATATATTTTCCATTATTAGTGTGATTTTAGAAGAATTTTCTCATTTAAATTATCATATTATACCTAACTCTTTTTATATTATTGTGTTTTCTAATCATTCCACATAAGTCTAAAAAATTCAATATGTGTTTTTCTGCACTAATTCTCATAATTAAGCCTTTTTTTTTTTTCTTTTTTGGATTTCTATCGCAAAAGTTCGTTATCAATATAAAGAAATAAATGAAAAGGTATAATTCAGGAACAATGGATTCTAAATCGAATGAACTAATTTCAAACCAAAACAGCTGCCTTTCTTTCTCCAGACACAACATGGTGGGGGATAATTGGATAAACCCGCATAAATGCACAATATTACTTATTCTCTAGGGTACTACAATTCCCTCCACTTTTCCCTACATGTCCCTACTCTTGAGGGACTAGTTTCCTTACGCATCAGCTGACACGAGTAATTGGATAAGATCTTAGGCAAAAGATTTCTTTTTATTGTCATTTATTTCAGTACGAATGAAGCTACTTTCCTCTTTCTAAATACAATACGTAAATTAATATAAAGAAGAGAATATAAAAATATCATTAGTATATTTAAATAGATAAATTTTCTCAGTGGTGATTTTTGTAAGTTAAAAAAAAAGTTTTATAATTTTTCATTTGCCTTAATAAACAAATAAGTGATCAATGATCTGGGTTAAAGACACTCTTCCATAATAAAAATTTAAAAATTTGAGAAATATGAATTAAATACTTTTATCTATAATTTGATGTAAATATCTTAGATATTAGGTTAACGTAATCATCGATGATTTTCTATTCATAAAAAACATTGCTATATTATGCAATAAACATGAAGGAAATTCATTCTTAAAGTGATTTTATTATAAATATTATTCATAAAACAGTTATGTTAAATTTTTTAAATAATCAATTATATTTAGTGAAAGCCTTTTTTAATTAAAAAAGTACACGTACATTTTTATTTAAAACAGAAACGTCCAAATGCATTTTACAAATTTAGCAAACAAGTTTTTTCTTAGAAGAAGCTGTGTATTTATTATAAAAATATATAAATTTATTTTATCTATAAAATATTTTCATTCATTTTGCTTTTATAAAAATAATTTTTAAAAAAGGTAGTTAATTTCTAATTTAATTTCCACGCATTTATTTGGAAATGTTAATAAAATTATTTTGTTGCTTCGAATTACTAAACTATGATTTGCTTTTTTCATATTTTTGAATAAAATTTTCAATACTTTTGATTAAAAAAAAATTGTTTAAATTTAGGAATTTTTTCAAGAATAGAAATTAATTTATTATTTTACACCTATAATCATTTATTTATTCTCCTTTTACTCTCAATATCTTGAATATTTTCTAATAATTAATTCAGTAATCGGAGTAATAGTAAAATTATAATTTTCTTACTTTTAATGGCTGAACTTCGAATGACAATTTATTATCTAGATTAAATATTTTGTTAAATATTAAAAATTCTAAATGTCAAAAATTGTATAATTTATTTATGAATCTCCTAAGTAAATAGGCCTGTACTTGAGAACTTATTCATACATAAAAATTAACTCGTGACAATAAAAGACAAAGAAATGGTTAGGAACATTCAACTTCAGCTCTTTCCGCCAGGGGTCGCGTCACTCTCACACAAACTTTTCCTTTTCTCCCATCACTCCTTATTTAGGTGATTCCCCTAGGTGAAAGGCGGCTTCCTTATTCTCTCGTTTATTCAAGTCTCTAGTAACTCTCTAATTAAGGTAATAAAGGGCAACTCAATTTGATATTTAACTATTTTTTTGATCTATTTATTTTTTAAAAGAAAATGCGAAAAAAAAAAATCAATCTTTCAAATCTTGTAGCAGCCATTGATAGCTTGAAGAGTTTTCTGAAAATTTTGATTGGACAGATTTGAAACTTGAATGTTAATTTTCCCTTATTAATTATTAACCTCGGGAAAAAGTATTTTTTGATGTTGAGAAAATAAGGAAATTGTTGGAAAAATATTTTGATACAAAATAAGACACTCCATGTTACGATAACCAAATGTAATGATTCGTGGATTTTAGAATTGCAATAAATTTATCGGTATGCTTTTCAAAAATTAATTAAGGCAAATATGTATTTTTATAGATTCAGCTAAAATTTAAATTTATGTAGTTAAGTAGTTTAAAATTATATATATCAGTAGATTTTTTAAAGTAGTTTAAAATTATTTGGGGAGAAAATAAAGTAGATAAGATCAAACCGGCTAGAGTTTATCACACTCACAATAACTTTCATAATTAATTTATATACTATTCTAAAGTATTCATATTGAAATTTTTTATGCATAATATTTTGCGTATTTGACAAAAATCGATTATAATCAACATTACACTTTAATATCGTATTTTATATATCACTATAATATATATATTTTTATTTAAACTAACATTATCACTCTTGTAGCCTAATAAAATTAAGTTATTTATGTTTCAACATAAATATTTTATTTGTGTTGTGCTTTTAAAATAACTTATTAGAGAACTAATTTAAGTTAATTAAGAAATGCTCTTAATGGGATATGAACTATTGACAATCAATTCAAAATAAATAAGATAATTTGAAAAGTATTATTCAGTGATTGAAATAAGTCATATTAGCTTTCTTAAAGAATTTTAAAACTTTTATTTTCATAATTAAAGTGTTGTTCATGCATATTCTCGTTTTAATTTGAATAAGCTAAATATAGAAAACGTTTGTGAGAAGTTCTTAAGACCAGAAAGTTAACTATTTATTGGATATGGACCCAATTACATACATATAAGAGGAGAGACATTTTTAAAATTCCTAAACACCCACTCGTCCTTCTCTTCAAGGCTGTGTTCCAATATAACTGGTATCTAATTCATTACTTGGTGATGGGCTTTGTCAGTTTATGATTTTCCAATCATATAATGAACGCTAATGGGGTATCCGAATGTTTGGTGATATGATTATAATTTCTTCATTTTTTTGGAACTTCTTAAAAAACAATTTTTTTAATAAATATTCCTTAAATTAAAGTTAAATATTTATTAAATTAAAATGTATTGTGTATTGCTATGACTTATCATACTTAGTAGGCCATATTAAGATCCCATTAGAAAAGATGCTCTAAAAGCTTCCTACTAAATCCCACGCGACTGATGCGCATAAAAAGAACAAACTCCATGTTTTGTAACAGTGTCCGGAATGAACCCAGAAACTAATATTTTACCGAGCACAATGTCCTATTATAATGCCAATGTGAGCCTACTTTAAATCGATATTTTAAAATTGTATGAATTAGTGTTAAAAGTCACATCTTCTTTTATGCCTTCATTTATATAAAAAAAAAAAACCGGTGACCTGGTTGGAATGGGATCTTTCACATTATTGGATGGTGGTGAGTTAGAACCCTGGCTTAACCGAAAATCTACCATGTTCGCTGAAGGTGCCTATGGCACGTTAAAACTGGGCATGGTTGCAACGTCCGCCAAATGAAATGATAGCTCTGGTGATGGCAGGCCAAGTATTGGGGGTCATCTGCTTAGTCCTTGCTTTGCTAAGACTCCACTCGATTACTTCTATCAAGCCAACATCAGTTTAAGGTATAAGTTTATCATACCGGAGCAACAACACCCCCAATTTTTACTCTCTTATCTATAAAAGAAAATATGGCTGTGCCCATTTTATGCCCCTTACATTCTCTCCCATATTACCCCCAAAATAATATCTCCAACACCCCTTAGCAGGTAATCCCGAAATACGGAAATCGTTTTCCCCAATCAAGCAGATACAAAACAATTCCCAACGAATATATCTATACATCCAGCAAGTGTGAGTGAAAGCCTCAGCGATATTTGATGGTGGAGAAGCATCAGCCTCTCATGGTCGAGACCAGGCCAATTAAGAGCGCCGTGTGCATGAGGGGAGCTCTCGCTTCTTTTAGCACACAACTCTCCCATTCCGAGATCCGATTAGTTAACTCCCGAGGGGAAGGGTGGAATCCTGCGTCGTGTGCGGTTATTATCGGGATTAGAGTATAGTTCCTATACGAGTAGGGGGATTGGTTATGGTGAACCACCTTGCAATCATACAAGAAATAATATGCTTGCTAGCAAAACTTTTCATGCTTCTGTAACCATTGCCACTTTTTGATTTCTATTATGTATCAAAACGTGTATATCTATATATTTTTGTGTATAATATATATATATAGCAAAAATTTATTACTTTATTGAATGACAATTCAATAATGAGAGAGAGAGAGAGAAGTAACTTGATATTTAAGAATATCCTGAATGAGAAAAACTTTTGCAAAGCTTTTCTTAAGCATATACCGCTTTTTGCTTTCTTTAAGGACTCTTCATGGTTAGTGGACTCCATTTACAAGGGAGGAAACTTGGAAAACTCCCCAAAACCTATACCAACATGTATGTTTAAATAAATTTTCAATGCAGCATCTATTTTCTCTTGCTCAACAGTGTCTGAAATCTACTATACCAAAAAATATCGCATCTATATGAAACGATTTTTCATAGATGATGGATTTCAAGAGAAGAAACCTGGAAAACTCTTATGTATCACTTTCACAGACATGCAGGCGAAAAGTAGAGGTGCACCAAATAGTTGAAGCTGAACTTGTTCATTTAACTTCAAATAAAATAATCTGACCATCCAATGTAATTTGAATTGGTTAAAAAAGATTTTAAATAACTTTTATTTGATTCATGTGCAATAATTGTAATAATAATTTACAAATAATTTTCATTTAGAATCCAAATCTACCAAAATATATATTTGCTTGATAAGTTGCTAGAATTTCTAAATTTCATGTGTGTTAAGCTAGGTATTTTATTTTAAAAAATATCATATAGATTGGTTAACTTTTAAGTAATTACTTACTCCCAAAATTTTAGTAAATGACCAAGTGGTTTGATTATTAAAGCTTCTGGTAAAACTTCACTTATGAGTACCCCTTGATTTTTTGGCGATTTTTTATTGGCTCCAAGGTAGGCGCCAAAATGTGAATAATAAAATGACAACCATAAAAGTAAGTTAGTTAAAGCGCTGAAAATACGAGGTTTACCATAAATTAAATTTTATCGCCAATTTTTTTTTTATTTTTATTTTTATTTTTTATTTTTTATTTATTTTTTTTTTTCCTTTCAAACCCAAGGGTATCCGCTTCTACACCGAACCTGAACTTCTTTTAAACATTCCAACTTCAGTAAAACTGGAAAATCTCTGAGTTTTGAAGTTTAGCAGTTTGAAAATCTGATATGCAAAAATTGTCATTTTCATAAGCAATTCTTTTATATAAATTGTATTGAAATTGCAACATATTAAACAATGAAATTCTTAGCCATATATTTATTTAAAAAATAAAATAACTTATTTTTAAATAAAGGAACCATTTACAAGGAAAGTTATGCAAAGGGATTGAGTTAGGTAATTGTAAGTACTAATGCTAACAGCTATTATTGAAGCATAAAACAATGTGTTTACAAAGACAATTGCAGTAAAAGATTTAGTTAATAGTTTGACATTTTTCTACGTTTCGCGTTAACTAAGAGTTTTGGCATTATTCCAGAAGCCATTCAAAAGTAATTTTTTCCATATATCTGCAAATGGATGCCGTAAATTCGCCAAATAAAAAGTGATAAAAACATCTATAAAAACTCTGTTTAAGAATTTAAATTTCTCGTATTTGTGAAAATGCGAATCAAAATCTTTGTAAGTTAGGAATAATAATCTTTAAAATTAATAATATATCCAATTTTGTTTTTCAAAAATATTAAATGATTTGCATTTTGCATGATATTAATAGCATTTAATTCTTTTTTGACGTTAATAAGCTTTGGTTATTAAAATTGTATGAAAATCACATAATTATCATTATTATAATTCATCAAACTACAAAGAAAAGAAATTAATATGTCATTTAATTCTATTTCAAGTCAAATAGAGGCCAAATCAATCTTTAAAATGTTTTCTCTGTCCTCTTTGAACGAACCCCAAAATTTTTTTATTAATTGTCACTAGATATTCAAAGTTGTAAGGTTGTTGTTTACCATGCAATAGTGCCTGAAAATATGTTTATCCAAAATTGTATACCAGTCCAACATATATGTTGCTATATGTTCAATATGTTGCTATATGTTCAATATGTTGCTATATGTTCAATATCCAACATATATACTTCAATAAGAAAATTTGTATAGTGAACCTCTTTTAATAAAGCTTAAAACAACATTTTATCTATTCTGATAATCAATAAATTCTATATTAATGGAAATAAAGTCTTTTAGTATTTGATCTAGGTACACGGAGAAATACAATCGACCATCAAAGTTTTCTCAAATTCTGCAAAATTGACATTAAATCGTTTCACATTCTTTCCCAATATTATTTTCTACTTAAAGAAAACTAAAACAAATGCTAAATTAAAAAAAAATAGATAAGTGATTTTACTTAAGTTGTAAAACTAGATTTTTATATCATAATTTATCTGCAATAATATCTAAACATATAGGTATTTCAAAAAAACTTCATTATTTTAACAACAAAGAAATCATTTAAATTATCATTTAAAAGAAAAACTTTAAATGTTTATCATTAGTGGTTTAAAGTAAAAGTGAACACTAGTTAGCATAAATAGTCTCTCAAATTTACAATTACATGATTTTTATGTATGTTAGTTTCCTAATATTGGTGCAAAGTTGAACCGTTTGGTGGCATTTTTTTCTAATCGGTGGAATTTTTCACATGTATTTTGTACCTATAGTTTCTTAATAATATTTAAAGATTTATTTTTTATATCAATTTGAAATTAAAGTGATAATTTATTTAAAATAGTTATAGCAACAGAATTCTAACATCTTAGAAAGAAAATGCAATTTTAAATTGCAAAAATTTAATAAAAAATAAGAATTTCCCTTAGTTACAGAAATAAAATTTCATTCAGCTTTATAAAAATATTGACTACATGTTCAATTTTTGAATTTTTAAACTGCTGAAAGTAATTGAAGAATTATTATAAATTGAAAACTTTATATATATATATATATATATATATATATATATATATATATATATATATATATATATATATATATATATATATATATATATATATATAGTTCTATTATAATTAGTTCTAATATATGATATATATATATATATATATTAGAGCTAATTTGTTAGTATGTAATTTCGTCAATAGATGGCAGTTGCACATACTTTAACCAAAATATCTGTTTTTTTAATATAACTTCTATTTTGGTAAAAAAAAAAAAAAAAAAAAATCTAATTATTAATTTTGCGTACATAAAAAAGTAAGATTTTTTTAATTTATGAATTTCTTTTTATTGACATTTTGGGCTTTATAATATTTTGGACAACAAATCTATTAATAAAATATCAAATATAGCTATTACTATTGTAAGCAAAGTGTCATCCACAACACAATATATCAATTTCAATTTATACACAAATAGCTTTGAGAAATGCAACTTCCTTTTCTAAAATTTGAACAAAATCACCGACGCTTATAAATAACCGAGTCACAATTCAGAAATTCCGGGTTGTTATTTCCTAAATCACATGATTCGAAGCACTTGCTTCTTGGAATCCAGGAGAAAGAAAGAAAGAATTCGAAGGAAAAACACATTTCTTACCACTCAGATTCGAGGAAATTGTTTTCTTCTAACATATTTAACATATAAAGTGCAACTTCGAATGGCTGGAGTTCAATTCCAACGATCGAAACATACAATTGTTCGATCATGCGATTTTTCCTGTTGTTTAATATGTTTGTTTAAAAAGTGACTGAGTATAGCGCGGAATATAATATAAATACATCTCATTTTTAAAACGACCCCGAATCCATTGCTTCAGACGATTTTCTTTCCACTCGAAATTCCACTGGAATATCTTGTAAAGTGCGGACCGCTGGCTGAATGGTTAGCGCTTTTGAGCTGTGCGTCCTGGGTTCGAATCCCAGTTAAGGCATGGATGTTACTTTCCTTCTCTGTTTCTCTCTGTGTTTTTCTGTCCTTTCTTATGTAATAATGTATGAATGTGACCCACCCTATAAACGGGTTTTGTCGTGGGATGGCGCGGGCAACGCTACTCGCCTTCGTGACTTAGTCCACCGGTGACCGATGGGTAACTACAAATGAGTAGCAGTTTCTGGCCTTGTTGTGGCATAGGGTTCGTGACCAAAGTGCCCTCCGTTGGAAAATATATCTTGTAACGTAACTTTAATTCATTATCCTTATTCGAATTTTTCTCCAGCTATGTGTGTCTAATTTTTCTAATATAAAAACAAGAATTAATGTGCACAAAAGTTGATTTGAAATTTTAATTAATAAAACTAGTGCAGTAACTATTGTATAAAAGACTTTACATTTAAATTGATCGATATTTTTTGTCATAAATGGTGTAAGTGTACTTAAATGATACAAATTAAAAAGTAAGATCAGATTTTCTCTAGCTCTAATCGACGTCAACAAGTATAACTAAGTGTATTTTAGCGTATCATAAAGCCATGAGAACTTTTACTTGTACTTGCTCAACCATTGGTATTAATCATAGCTTGGAAAAACTATATTTCTGAGCTTAAAAATGTTATCTGTGTCACTGGAGTGCTTGGTTCAAAGCATTATAGATTTCAAAGCTGCATAAAAAAATTTAAGCTGTCATAAGCATACCATTTCTTTTTTTTTTATGTTTTATCAGTAAACTAAGTTTAGACCATTGAATCACAAAAATCTGTTCCATACAGATTTGACATGTCCCCCACAGACCGTTGTCTCTGTGGGTTGCCTGAAACAATCGATTATATTCTATTATCTTGCACTTTATATAATGGCCCGAGAAATGATCTCCTTAAATCCTTGGGAATCGAAGCTTTATCATTTTTTTGGATTTTTGAACGGTCCGTAAATCCCAAAGTGAACACTCGAGCTTTATACGAATTCATCAAAAATACTTCCAGATTTTGACCTAATGATAATAAGTCATAAAAGCGTCATCTATTGCTTATCTATGATTGGAGAGCCTTTGTCTCTGCTGATACAAGAGGAACTATGTTGTAATCCCATGTAACATGTCTGCTGAGTGCTGATCTAGATTCGACGACTTTGTCTCAGATACAGGCATGAACAATCAACTGTAAAGATCAATCCAACAATACGATGCCAATCAATCAACTATTTGTGTATCTTTTCTCCTCAATGTGAGTTATAATTAACTTTAGCAAAGAGCTTCAAAACTGCCAGCCACAACCTAACCCATCACAATAGGAATAACTCTACAAAAGACAGCTAACCCTGATTTTTTGAGATTAAATATAACAAAAATGGCGTCATCTAATAGGGAAACACATAACCATTTTTAAAAAAAATTTACAAGTGTTTTTTTTTTTTTTTTTTTTTATGTGTTATGATAACATCTACTTTAATGTTTTGAGTATTTTGCAATATTTTGAAAATTATTTCAAAAATTTTCTGCGTGTTCAATCGTATAAATGTATTATTTAAATGCATTTACTATATCTTAAATTAATATTATGTCTTAAATATCTGAAATGTTTTTTTGTGGGAATGGCCATCTTCAACTCATTTTAAAAATTCGATACTTTCATCAGTTATATCACAATGAAATCTAAAACTTAAATCAAAGATGTTTCATAAAATGTACAAACGTTGGGCCATCTTATCCAGAATATATCTATTAAGTGAAAAGTTGAGGGAAGTAACTGAAAAGAGCGCGTAATCGAAATGGATAACCTCAAAAGGAAAGAAAATCCTATTTATTTTTGTGGAATCAGTCCAGTGCTTCTCGAGAACTTAGTCAGATCATTCCGTTTGGAATATAAATGCGAAGATCTCTCTTCTGGCATGTTTAAAAAGTGACTTCACTTCACTTCACTTGTCAAAGTCCAAAAACGTGAACGACACGTCCATGATGGGAACGTCTGCTTTTTTTGTGTATACTTTTTACTTTATTTATATTTTAGAAAGAAAAAAATCGTTTTCAGATATAAAAAAGAAGGAAAATAATAATAATAAGCTTTAACCGCAAGGGATAAAAAAATGTCAAGTTGAACTGAAGGGAAAAGATGAAAAATAAACAGAAAATGAAATAAAATTCGGACGAAATTTCGATTTCGATGCACTTTAAAAAAAAAAAAAAATTATATCTATAAAAAAGATCGAAAGCAATTCTAGTGTACTTCATTTTCGGACTGAAAAAAAGTTTATATTTCTTGGGGGGAAAAAACTAACTAAATAAATCGTAGGTTGCGATAAACTGAGAAAAAAACAAAATTGGTAATCTGGTTTTGCTGCTTGTGGTGAGGAGGACGTATGGCTATCAAAAAATGAAGTGGTCATTTTTTGAAGCAGTATACCTTTCGTCGGTAAATACTTGCATTTGTAGAAGCAAGGAATTCCGAAACTTTTTAAAATGTGTCTTTAAAGGGAGAAGGTTTCTTTAAAAGCGATTGCATTTTGGCGTGATAAACTCACAAAGGCAGTCGAAAGCATGGTGAAGAATTTATCAAAATTCTATTATTCGTAGCTTTATGGCATACTGGATAAGTTCATATTATTTGGAATATTTTTTCATTTCAAAGTAGAAAATATTGCTGTTTCCAAAAGAACTTAGACTATATACATTTCGAATTATTTTAATGAATAAAATAAAATCTAGTATAAAATATTGATGTTTCCAAAAGAACTTAGAATGTAATCATTTCGAATTATTTTAATGAATAAAATCTTATAAGTTGCTGTAAGTGATGTAAAGAGGTCGTAATATTTTCTAAAATATATAAGAATATATGAAGTACTTCAAGTGAAATTTACCAAAAAAAAGTTTATTATACGCTTATAAATTTCAAAAGGTGAGTATTATACTTACTTTTTTTATTTAATTTAATTTAATTTGTCAATTATACATTCCATTTATTGATCAAAAACTTCGCTTCAACTCCCACTACAGATATTTTTAAATTAGAAAATTACTTACTATAGCCTTTCTTAATCTGAGTTAATTTCTTCTATTCATTAATATTTTTGACCGTTCAAATTCGTATACCAGGAAATTCCGTAACTTTTTGCCATAATAAACTTCTGAGATTTGTTAATTTGCAAATGGCTTATATTAAGCCTAACATGGCGTTTATTGGCATTCACTAGAACGTATGCATAAATAGCTAAGAAAAATAAATATTAATGGTTTGTCATGGGAAAGTTATACCAAAAATTTATCACACACATATTATTAATAAATTTAAAAAATAATGATGATATTTTTTAAAAAAATAATTTACCTAACTAAAATTTTAAATTCTTGCTGATTTCTTAAGAAAAGAAAGAAGTAAAAGTTAGTAAATTTATTTAGTTAAATTCATAGATTTCTTTTAAATATTGGAATATGAAATAATATAATTAATTAAAACTTACTTATAATTAACTTATAATTACTTATATTATACTTATAATTAAATTAACTTTTACAAAAATTTACATTCGTATCTTTAGCAATCAACATGTACATAAATTTCATTTAGGCTTAAAAATATTGTTCTAGCAGTTTTGAAGCTCCTTATTCTTCGATAATCATATTCGAAATAATATGGTTTTTTTTACTCTTGTAAAATTCGAACATATAACTATTAGACCACTTTTTCGTATAATAATTAAGGTTGTGATAATAGACAGAAATTGAAACCACGACAGAGTATTTAGCTGATATTTTTGAGACCTTCTACTCTTCTTTAGCATTCATAATACAAGAAGTATTAGAGACAAATGGATTTGTTAATCTCGACAGCAGCATCTTTCGAGACAAAAAACGATCAGATACGGTAAGAAAAAGGAGCGTCGTAGAAGGGAACAAAAACTGTCAGAAAGCCTCGTTAAGACGTATGGTTTTTACATTAGGAGGATTAGGAGATGTCTTAGGAATCATCTTTCATTTTTTCTGATTATTTTGTTTCATCCGGGTGTCAAAGAACTAGTTTTTTTTAGTTGGTGTTTCTAAACAGTTTTTTACTGCCATTAATTGGAGTGGTTTGGAGTGTCTGGAATCATCTGTCTTCGTCCGCTGAAACTACTTATAACAATGGTTTTTACGTTAAAGGGGGGGGGGTGCATACATTGGAGAAATGTATGCTCAGTTTTTTATACTCCTGTTCCAAAAGACATTAATATTTCTGCAATTAATTCTAGCCATCAGGTTATGAAAAAAATCTTCCCCAACAAGCTGAAATGGAGCTTTAATAACGATGTATGAGAACTCTGTCATTTATATATCTGAAATTGTGGAGATACAGAGAGCTTATTTTAACTGTCTGTTTGTATTAATAAAGTAATATCTTCATTTGTCAACCATAATTAGAATTTATCTTAAGTTAGTTAAGCATTCTCTTTGGATGTTGATTTCGCAAAGATTATATTTTAATCAGATATCATGTGTGTGATAAGATTAGAATATCTTTAATTTGCAATTATCCAAATATACGTTGATGTGCCTTGAGGTTTAAGCAAGGAAATAATCAATAACAAAAGCCATTGACCTTTGAATGTTTTAAGCCATATAATATTTTAAGGTCAATGAAATAGTGATCATGATACATTTTAAGGTCATCATTTTCCCTTATCCTTATTATAGATATGAAGCTTGTTCTAAATTGGCCTTCATAGCCTTAAAAGCCATTTCCAAGTTAATAATAGTTAAGGTAAAAAAAATCGCTGGTTCTCATTTCCAAGTTGATAATAATTAAGAAAAAAATTGGCTACACTAGTTCTAAGTTGATAACTATTAAGGACAAAAATCATTGGCTATCATTTCAGATTTGCTAACAGTTAAGTACAAATATCATTGGTTACAATTTCCAAGTTGATAACAGTTAAGAACGAAAATCAGTGGCTACTATTCCCAAGTTGATAACAGTTAAAGATCAAAATCACTGGTGATCATTTCCAAGCTGATAACAGTTAAGGACAATGATCAGTGGTTGCCATTTCCAAGGAGATCACAACTAAGGACAAAAATCCCAGGGCAATGTGATGGCATTTTATCATAACTTGAAAACAGTTCCTTGACATTTTGTGCCAGTAAAGTGGATTTACATTGTTATTGCCATGCAACCATAATATATATTTGTGGATATTGGTGATATATTCTACATTATTCACTTCAAGGTAATAAAAATAAACACTTTTAAAAATAGATTCTTTTAATTTTAATATACTCTATAATTATGTAATATGCCCCATTGTTTGTAACACAAATTAATAAAACTGGCTTAATAATTTCAAGAGTCATTTGCT
The DNA here is from genome assembly GCA_030067965.1 of Latrodectus elegans. Classification (NCBI taxonomy): domain Eukaryota; kingdom Metazoa; phylum Arthropoda; class Arachnida; order Araneae; family Theridiidae; genus Latrodectus; species Latrodectus elegans. Next base: position 71,542,851 of record CM057815.1, read on the forward strand.
TTTGAATGCATCTAATATTATCTAAAATTTATTGATAGCCAAAAATAAAATATTTGGCTAGAAGTTACAATCGAGAATGAAGAGGCAATTTCAACACCTTAATTCTTGGATATTTTTGTCATTATTAATACCAGAATTGTTTTGATCTTGGTAACTTAATCTAAGTTGGATACTCATAATTATGAAATTTGGTTATTGTGCTACTAATACGTTTTATTATTTAGTCGAATTGATTTAATTATTGTTTCGCTACTTCAGAGAGAGAGAGAGAGATTGAATGCACATACCAAGCAACATTGGCTACAAGTAATGATAAAAATGGGATGAAACTGACAAAATAAATCAGGAGCTGTCTGCCAACTTTTTGTCATGTCATCACAAATTTGGGGAAATATATTAATATATTTAAATCTTTCTAAATTTACTTCCTTCAAATTAAGTTATTTATCTATGCTCGGTTGTTCAAGTAATGTTACGGGATGAAAAATTTACATTGCTTAAACACTTAAATTAAATAATAAATTGATTTCTACGGTTTCAGGTTATAAAAAATATTGCTTTTGATTCATTAGTTTGAAAGTTAAAGGCGTTTTAAAGAAACAGATTGTGTAAATAATGTATCGACTTATTAAAACTTTATTGGTAAACTTTCAGGAAATATATTTTTCCCTAGAAACTACATCGAAAATTGTAACAGGATAAAACATCTTCGTTTGTAGTAATTAGTCTTTATTCCAGTACTTATGTATGTCATCTGGTTAATATGTTATAAAACGTTGGCGCAGGTGCCGTTAAATCCATTCGCCAAATTCTGAGATTGGTGATATTTTGGCAGATATTTTTATGTATTTGGCAACCTTGTTTTTGTTACGTCATACATATGAAGACCTATAAGAATAATGCAGAAAATTATCTTTTGGTAGCACTGGTATTTACATCATCGCGCGCACGGTACGATACGCCAACTTGACAATATTTCTTCATTGCCAAAAAAGATTCAGAATATGGAATCATGAATTATACATTAATGTGTGCCCAAAAAAATATATATTGATACACATGGCTGTGTTGTGCATTTGCAATAACCAATATAATCTCCGAATTCTTGGAACAACTATGAATTCTAGTGGTGAGAAACATAATTATGCATTCAGTTCAACTTTATTCGGTAGTATACATCCATATACAAAGTAAACTACTTAAAAATAATGTCGTTTATAATTAATTATATAATGGTTTGAATTAATTTTATTGACGATTTGAAATGGCCAGTGTTTTTTTTTAATTATAGTGTAAGTTAATAAATAATTTACAAGGACATCTTTTCATTGATAATTAATACTGTCTTCGAATTCATTGAAAATTTACAATGGCTTTTATTTGATGATTTACAATGACTTCACACAAAAATTAATAATTTACTATATTTTCGGTTCATTGATAATTTATAATTCTCTATGTAAATGTTTATTGATGACTTGGTTTGTCCTCTGATAACTTATAACGCCCTCTGGTTGATGATTTGCAATATACTCGGTTTATTGATTATTAATAATGCCCTATGTGTATGTTTATAATTGACTTTGGAATTTATCTGATTTATAACGCTTTTTCACCAGTGATGAGCTACGATATATTTTAACTGACAACTTTGAATGGCTTCTTTTTGATAATTTACAAGGTTATCTGTTCACTGATAATTTAAAATGTTCTCGGTTCATTGCTAGTTTACAATGTCCTCGATTAGTTGATAATTTGCAAAACTCTATTTTTATGTTTATTGATGAATTTCTTTTGTCCTGTAATCGATAATTTATAATATTTTTTAACTTATGATGCGAATTACAATATATATTTTAATTGTTGACTTATAATACTTACCGATTAATGATTTACAATGGCCTAAGTGTATGCTAATTGATTATTTACTTCCTTCTCCCAACTGATGAATACAATGCTTTTTGTTCCATGAAGATTTATGCCTTCTAATTGATGTCTTAACAATGTTTACTGATTAATACCGTCAGTTTATTGGTGATTTACGATGTCTTGTGTGCATGTTTTTGAAGATTTATTTTCATTTTCTCTAATTCCGATACCATCTGTTCAATGATGATTTAAAATGTTTTCTAATTGAGGGCTTATAATGATACCCTTCATGATTTATAATGTTCTTTTAAACTGAATTTGTGTGTCCTTTAATTATTTATTTATTTGGTTGTTTCGGGTCATTTTGGGCAATAAATGTTTTTTTTTTTTCATCTTATATAATAGGTTTAATTATTGACATTTAAAATATATGTAAACAACGAATTATTGCTATTTCCATGCTAATAATGTTTCTTAAAATGTATCATAGTATATTATTTACGTAAAAAAAATATTATATGAAACTTCATTTCGAGAATAAAGTAAACTAAAGCCATATCGGAAATAAATATATTTATGCCAGCAAATAAGATTTATATATTATGTCGCAATAAAATCCAATATCCGTGAATTATTCTCTTTCATGGAAAGACAACATTAACATTGTTGCAGATTAGTCGTACATCACTCACTTTTGTTCGCCCGGCGCTTCTGATTCCATTCGGAATTTGGAATATCTAATATGTCTTATATAAATATATATATATTCCGATCCAAATCTTACACGAGTCAGGATATTTGGGAAAGAAAGATTTAGCGCCATCTATAAAGAAGAAAAATAAGTAAAAAAAAAAAACTAAAAAGAAATGCGGGCTCTAATCTTTTAATGCGAAATCCATAAATCTAATGGTAACTTCTTTATCTTTCACAGAAAGAAGAGTTATAACTTTTTCTCCTCTCTTCGTACTTTGGTTTCTTTTGAAGTTTTCTTTATATATATACATTTCTTTTTTTTTTTAACATTTTTTGAAGATATGGTTATTTTTTCTTTTTTTCCCATCTTTTGGAATAAAATGCCTTGGGGGCTCTCCCGTGCAACAAACGGCGACAAACTTCCGTGTGTATCGAGCTTGCCTATCTCGAATATGTGAATGTCGTTTCAGTTTCGATGGATTTATGTTGCTTAGATTTGGAAGAGACTTTTCTCGTGTAAGGGTTTTTTTGCTTTTGAATTCCTTGTTGGAGAATCATTCGTCCCGGTCCCCTTTGTTGGTTTCTTCTGCAAAAGATTTGTTTTCCATCTGATTTGAATCGTCAGTGATTACCACTGTTTCATTCTTTGGTTTTAGAATTACAAACTTTGTCTTGTTAAAGTGTTACCTCGTGGACAAATCGCCGAGATACTCTAATAAAAAATACGGATTTAGCTCAAGAAAAATCAGCGGAGGTCAGCTGGCGCCTTTTATTTTCCAAATGGCCCTGTTGGAATCACGTTGCGACCATTTGCACACTTATAACCTTCTTTGTTTCACAGAACTGTCGTGGCTTGCATAAACAGACTTGATGCCTATGACGTCAGTTGATAGTCCTACATGCGTGGACACTTTAGGAAACTTTTCTGAAGTCTGTCAATAACATGTCTGGACGTGTGCTTAAATGCTTTAGAAAAGACTGTGATGATAATGGTGCAGTGTCTGGTGGTGTTAGTAAATTTAAGTCAAGTAATTTCCCCAACACTCTGCTCATCATTTGATTATAATTTTCGTACTCAAAGGGTAGGATCATAAGATTAACACTAAATCACCTGATCAACACTAAATTTAAATTAACCGTCACCCAACTATATCTTAAATATTTTTAGTTCTCTCTTCTACTTTTATTTTTAATAATATTGTTTTACTCAAAAAATTTTTTGGAAAAAATTAATCCATGAATTAACTGCCAAAAAAAGAAATTTTTTTTTCTTATAGTATGACTAATTAAAAGGTTCAGCTTTTTCTTATGAAAATAAATCAGTCTTATAAAATTTAATGGGTCATATTAGTTTTCATTAAAACTCTACAAAAATGAGGAATCAATATTCTTTAATTAGCTTCGAATTCTTGAAAACAAAGAAAATATGTGATGAAGATATAGGCTGTGATGCAAATGTGTCCAATATTATTTATCACACCTGAAAGAGCATTTAGTGGATTAATTAAAATATTTCAGTTTCTTTAAATTTCTATTAGAGCCAAAAAATCTAATCTACATTTTCAAAGTGTGACTGAATATTCAACAACAGAAAAAATACGACATGCACTAATACAAAAATGTCAAACCATCTTTTAAGCTCAACATCTCGCATTGTTGTTGTGTGCCAGCTAGGCTGGCATAATGGGGTGGGCTGCTCCACTTTTCCAACTGAACCATGTTTAAGTGTGGAGTCCGACTTCCTCTGTATACACATGCCATAGGTACCCGTTTATAGGGTACCTATCACAACCCATTCATACAAAGAAAGGATAAAGGCAGGATAGATAGAGGGAGAAAGTACATCCATGCGCCCGAATCGGGATTCGAACCCAGGACCTCCCTATCCGCAGTCAGGCACGCTGACCGCTAGACTAGTTTGGCGGCAACATCTTGCATCAATAGTATTTAGAGCTTCGAAAAACTCCTGTTGAATCAAGTGATTACTTTTAAAATTAAATTTATATTATTAAAAAAAAAGATATGGCATGAACTATGCAAAACTGTTGAACAGTTTTTTTTAAGGTCGTATCCGGACTCAAAAGTATTAAATTGATCAATTTGGGGCTTTCCGTGTTTCAATAAACTTTTCCATTCTTAAAGTTATATATATACTTAAAATACAATTCCGAATACATTCAAGCACAGAAAAATGCCTTGGAAAAATATACTTAAATGCCACCATCTTTTTGTTGCTATCAAAAATGGTTTCGCTCCATTTTTTTCCAAGGTTTTTAGGGGTCTTTTTTAAACCAGTATTTTAGTTTACAAAGTGAATTATTTTATATTAAATAAAATATTTGTGGTGGATCAGTACTATTAGAAAAAATTTTCAATCCTTCACCTCAGACTCCAACTTACAATAATTACTATTATACATCTGGGATAGTATTTTCATTAATACAGCTCAACTTGATGCCGTCTAATTTTAATATTTACTGCCCATTGTCTTTCGGGAGTACCTTTCATTGGCAGAAAGTCGTATTCATAGGTTTCAAGGAAAGAAATCCGGAATTATTCCAAGCACACAATTAAAGACATAGATTGGAAAGGAGCGCTACATCTATCTCCCGTTATTCAACGGAGTCTGGAATCAGACCTGGGACCTCGTGCTCCGAAGAACGGAATCCTATCGTTAAGCCACTTTAAGCTCTCATATCCTATATTTGAAAAAAATATTTCCATCACATATATTCTTTAAAGAAATATGTTGTACAATGTACGGCTACTAAGTTTTCCATCTTTCAATACTGCAAGGGGTGGAAGTCATTTCAACTTATATGTAAGGGCACTCAATGGATATCCCCTTGTAGCCTTGAAAGTGAATATTGCTGATTTACAAGGATTAACTAAGCAGACCCCAGACATGGCCTGCCACCTACAAAAAATCACATTACGTGTAGGATATTGTGACGAGGATATGTTTAACGTCTCCTGCCGCTATAATGATCTTCGATTGGGATTCGAAACCAATGCGTTCTGCTAACGACAACGAACACCCTAACCAATCAGGCCACCGCAAGTTCTTAAGTAATACATCGTAATTTATTACTCTTTTACGAGTTTTTATCAATTTGCTTCCACTTAATATATTAGGTATATTTTTGGATGAATAAAAGTTTTTATAACGCGTAATTTTTACGCGTAAAAATATTTTTTATACATATCCCCCAATATTTCTTATTTGTCATATTCAAAAATTGTTTTCACAATCTACTACATCGATTTATTCTACAATTTTGAAATATTAAGCCCAAAATCTATTCTTTGCTATTGGAACGGAGTAAACTGAATGTTGTTTTCCGAATGTTTTGCTTTCAAGAGCGTTATTGTCACTTTCGGAAATGCCGAATGACATTTTTTGGACATCCGCTGTCATTCTTTCAGAAAATCTGCCGAAACAAATCCTATTTTTTTTTTCTATTTTAAAATACTGGAGACAACAATGCACTTAGACGTAGAAGAAACTTCGCAGACTCAATTTCCCGGCGCATTTATCTATTGGAGTTTTTCACAGACGATTTTTTTTTTTCAAAAAAAAAAAAAAAGAAGCAAAGAAAATCATAAATACATGAAATTCATCTTTTCCTTCTCATTTCGGTGATATTTTAGTATTGGAAAATTCAAGAATGGTGCTCCTCGCGATTTTTTTAAAAAAGAATAAATTGAAAAAAATATATATATTTACCTTTCGTTTGGCATTCAGTAGATTCTTTGAAAAAAAAGGAAGGAAAAAAAAATGTTTGCTTTCGAAATGAAATGAAGTGATGAGCATTCATATCCGATGCAATATCGTCTGCTTTTTTCACCGATATGACAACCCATCAGCAAAAGTCGAAATGGAATTTTCCCGAATCGACATTTCAAGCGGAGAAACCCTTTGGTGACAATTGTAAAAAGATACATTAACGTAAAAATCATATTTTTATTCAAGATTTGTGTAAACGTTGCATAAATTTTTTTTCAGCTTTTCATTTCATACTTACGAGGAGGATTACATAAACGAAATTTATTTCGCAACGCGAAACCAGTTTGAAATATGCGAATAAAATAACTTTTGACAGCATGGCTTAGATTTGATACACCAAGGCAACCATGCTATAGAGGTGATGATACATTCAGGACTTGAAAATAAATAACAAAATGAACTGATTTTCCGATATAAATAAATCACTAGTGATTATCACTATTGACATATCAGGTTTCCCTCTGATGACATGTTTCTAATCATGTCAGTTTTATTTACCTAGATAAAATTTACTTTCGAATTCGAGAATAGCAATTCTACCTAGGCAAACCGGTAGTTTTGGCTGAATAAGCAATTTCAGTTTGATCTGAAAAGATTGCAAGTTATTTTTTTGTCTTAGAAGACATTAAATTTATTTTTGGCTTCCTCAGATTTTACACAAGTTGAGAAAATTTTTCAAATGCGCTTATCAATGTACTTTTTTCATCAGTCTCAATGTTTTAAAAACTTGACCAATCAGCATATTACATCGATGAAAATAATACAAATTGGCCAGTGATATATTAGCGGCAAAGCGATATACATAACATTGAAAAAAAATTTTATAAGCGATTGCCTCAATAAAATGTATCAAAATCTTGATTGACAGATTGTCAATCAAGGCATCGGAGAATTTCATTGGTAGTGGCTGAATCGAAAACTCATTGTTTTCTGTAGATGTAAATCCACCCTTTACTTTCTCTCAAATCTGATAATAATAAATGAAAGGTAAATTTCCTGCAGAAAAATAATTTTAAAACTTATTTTATTCTTGTAAAAAATATTTGTGTCATAATTTTTTTTAATAAAATGTGCCATAAAATTTTTATTATTGTCAAAATAAAAATTTGTCTTACTTTAAAGTCAGAAATTATTTTTGCTTATGTTTGTTTTGCTCACTGTTGTTATATTTGAATTAAAAGTTATTGTATCACAAGTTACGTCCATCACCTCCAGAAAAAAAGCCTTTTACACAATTGTATGTCTCATTTTCGCCCCAATTTTTTTATATAAATGTTTTGTATATTAGTCACTTAGTTATTTATTATACGAGGAAGAATTTGGCCATTGCGTCCAAATAAGAAAATCCTTATAAATATTGACCGTATAATTAGTAAAATGAATGAAACGAAAACACTAAAATCTAAACTATAAACCTTTTGGACTACAGCCCATTTGTGGATCAAATTCTACAGTGCTTTTATCGGTTTCCGAAACCTTCAGTGCTTAGTTTCCAAGCATTCTTTGGTTATCACTTTTATCGATCCACGAAAGGACCACGACCTTTTCCAACCCGAGGATCAAACCTGCCTTGGAGCCCGAGGACCTGCCTTAGAAGCGTGAAGCTTACTAGTACGCAACCATGCTTCAAAAAACAGTCCTTCACATTTTAAATGTAGCAATTATATAACATGCGCAGTTTTAATAATAAACTTTTACTGTTTTTCTTTTATGTTATTAGTAATTTTTTAAAAAAAAATATTTGTTAGTTCTCTTATCGTTTAAATGCAATACCACTTTAATAATTTCTACTTTCTTCTAATATCAATAATTTCTACAAATAGTATTATATTAAAAGGTTTTAAACGTAATGTGTGGAATGTCTTGATGCATAAAAATTACAAATTATATTTCTTTCAGATGAAACTTAACGTTAAAACTTTAATGCTGTTTAACGAATAATATAATAATTCCAAACTTAACTGTATGAATTAAATTTCTGTAAGTGATATATATATATATATATATATATCAGAATACTCTCTTGTTCACGAAACTATCTTTGAATATTTGGCCTTCCGTATTTTATGTTAATCATTCGTAATCTTACTCCGAACTTTCCATGCACTTAACGGAAAATGGTTCATAACTCCAGGATTAGTCTGCCTCCCTGAGCGCGCCATGTGGTGACACTTGGACAAGGAACCGATTGGTCAACCTAACCCTTTCTTTTCAACAACCGGCGGCCACTTTATTATGAACAACGTCTTCGCTTCCACAGCAGAAATTACCTAGAAGGTGAGCCCACGGTCATAAAGCTGTCCCATCCAGCAAATTACAGATTGTCGAGCACGCCAGCTATGTCGGGAGGCGTCGTCGCAGCAGGAAAAGAGGCAGATAGGCGCACACCCCTCCACCTTCCAACTTACAGCGAACGTCAACCCTAATGGGCGATATGTAAATTTTAATGTCCGCCTGTCGTAACAAATGTCCACCTTCCATCATTGCAAAATGAACAGCTCCCTGTATTTTGATGGGGGTGTTCGGCACCATTTATTATGTACTTGGCGAATTAGTTTGGAGCCGGATCACAATTAAAGATATTAGCTCCCGGCAGCGTTTCGGCTGGATTTTAGGACCATCCATTTCAACTAGGGGGCCTATCATTTGTTCGGAGATGAATAATGATGGGTGCTTAAGTGGAAGATGGGGCCGTTAAAACATCCTTGTTCCAACTATTAACTTTCCTAGTTTTCGGTGGCAACTGATCGGAACCGTACCCTCTTGCAACGGCAATGAGTGATGGATCGCGTCTGCTTATGTAAATGAAGAGTGTTGTAATATGTTTCGATTATGAAGGATGAGAACTTTCGATTAATTACTGAGTTCTGGTTGGTGAAAATGCATAATTGCCAAAGCCACAGGTATCTACAAAACCCAAAAGCACTGGCAGCTACTTCTGAAACAAGAGAAATAATTTGGCTCTTTTGGACGTATGAGAATTATTAAGTGAATGAAAATTGAAGGGGTTTGCCTCAGGATAACAGAGCTTTTCGGGATAAATATGGTGTTCTGAAATATAAGAGAGCTTCATTTGCTAATACATAAACCTGAATTAAGAATTTCGTCTATAGTTTTTTTACAGCAAAAGAATCAATATTTTCCCCCAAAATGTCTTAATTTCAAAATGTCTTATTATTGGTCTTATTAAGGTACACAGCTCAATATTTTACCGTTTCTTTTTAAAAAATATCCTTAGATCTTATAGAGATTTTATGTCCATGTTTAGATCCTGTGAAAAATTTATTGATAATAAAGCACTTCGCATGCGGCCAGAAGTTATTATATCTGATTCAATATTGATTCTGAGTCAATAAATGTTGTTGACATCTTATACCATAGTTTAATGTTTAAGATAATACCTTGTCCGGTATTTTACGTGAACAACTGATTATGAACCAGGTGTTGGAGATCTTTCGTTGGATGACTTTCTTTTGATTGATTTGAATGGAGATTCTATATATACGACTTACATATTAGATTGGGACAATATATCTGAGATACTATAGTATTAAAGTAGAGATATAATGGACCTCTTTTAATGAGATTACATATGTAGTATATACTTAAAAACATATATTTTCCACGTACACAAACGTGTTTATTTAAATTATCTTTCTCTGCTATGTAGTCATTAACATTTTTTATTTTTTCATTCATTTGGTGTATCCTATCTCCAATCTCATGAAAAAGACGTGTTTATTGATCTATATTTTGACACAGCGTTGTGAATTGCGAAACAGCTTATGACTGTTGTAAGGCATTTTAAACATCTATTGCGTAATTACTTTCCGGGAGGACTTTTCATAGACAGTAGACCTTATTCACGTATCGCAAGGGAGAAAACCCGCAAAATTCCCGAGCGCCCACTTAGGGCAGAAATGCAACATCCATCTCTGTTTGTTCACCGGATTTTTGAGCATCATACCTTGAGGAACGTTATCTTGTACTATGGTGAGACAGTATTCATGTGTCACAAGGAATTCAACCTGGAAAAATTTCCAAGCACTCTATTCGATAGACGTGAATGGTGAGGACAGAAATCTTATATCCATCTCCTTTTGTTCAATGGAATCCAGGACATTTCGCTCTGATAAACGTTGTGTGAGCACTTAACCACACTGGTTTTTATGAATCCATATCGCTCTTCTTCCAATTGTGTTTGAAAATTATATCCAGTAGTTTACTACTGAATCTTTTTCATAATTTATTTTAATAACTCATGTCATCAACTTTTTAGGCACATAATTAGTGTAACGGAATGCATGAATGCAATAACATGAATGCGATCCAGAAGGTTTGGGTTAGATACAAGGAAGAAACCACGAACTAATTAGCACAATAAATATCTATTAATCACGTCTAAAAACTAATCTTATACTTTGTAAATATCATTTCAACAACCTAATGAATGAAGACAGTTGTAACACACATTTGAAATCTACAATTTATTACCCTACAGAAGGACTGCTCATAATAATGAAACATGCTTGCTATTGCAAGGGAAGGAACTCTGAAAACTCTCAAGCACTCACATCTATAGAAGGGAATATATAACTTAAAAATGAAAAACCAAAATTTTTCAATAGAAGCTAGGGAAAGTGTGATTTTCCATTTGAAGATTTTTACCTTGCGGTAATAATCACAAAATACAAATATTTAAAACTGTACTTGTTACCCAAAATGATGAATTTTAATTATTTCACTATTTTAACAACTTTAAATACAAGCTAGAGCTGAGAAAATTTCGCTAGCAATTTCTTGAAAATTTAACATCCGGGGAAATACCTCAGCCGCTCTCATTCGCTATTCATGGCGGCATATGATCCAACTGGCTGCTGCAAATCTCGCCAAGTCAAGCACGTAATTCCGAAATGGCCGAAGTGGGGGGTGTAACTATCCACCACCCCCGCAGTGATTATTATATTCATGGCGGAAATACTACTCGAAGTTCCGTCCGTTTCATATTAATACCGAGAGAGTGGACTCTGGGAGCCATTAGACAACAGTGCTAATGCATTGGAAACACCCTGCCACAACACGAGAACCGCTGCCGGACAAAGGATCCGGCCGCGCTCGCTTAGATGTGCAGAGGGATTCCTGCAGAATCGCTCGGGCCATGCATCCCTAAACCTGGATATAATGCGCACGGCCCATTAAGTAACTTGACCATGGGAGTACACTGGAGAGGCACGCAATGCTAATTTTGTGGAACATGTATAGTTAATTACCAACAGAGAAGAGAGACCTAATAACTCAAAATATTAATTGATGCGTCACTAAATGAAAGTATTAAAGATTTCAATAATATTCTTCTTAAGAAAAAGGTGTTTTTTTAATTAAATTTATAGATTACATTTATATTTTAGTTGAGTTTTAAAACTTTGAAGTCGCTATAATATTCAAATTTGCTCCTAGTCTGTAATGCTAAGTCCGTGGTATATGAGCCAAGACCTACAGTGCCCATAATTGTTTTCATGATCGAGGGCCTAAGGGTGGGGCCCCTAGATGTCCCAGTTTAGTGATCAGCCTAACGTGAAACCCCCAGAGTTTAGTTCCTAAGCATGCTCGGTATTCAGTTTATCGATCCACTGAAGGGATGAAAGGCTGAGTCGACCTTGCCCAGCCTGAGGATCGAACCTGGGACCCGAGCCCTGGGAGCGGGAAACGCTGCACTGGGCTTCAGCTTGTGATACAGCTTTTCAAAAATTAGGCTGCATTTGTCGACTGGAATTAGATATTGATGTCGTGTCTCAGGGGTAGCAAGTTTGATACTTGCTTCAGGTTGAAGTTTTAAATAATGGGCTGTGTTTTTCTGGTGGAATCAGATATTACTCTCATGTCCGGAATGTAACTTTCTCAATACCAGCATCAGGCAAATAATTTCGTGTTAAGTGTGGCTATGCAAGAATTTTTTTTAAATTAAAATAATAACCTTAGGCTAGTACGGCGAGGAATTTCGAAAAAGATAATATGTATTTTATTAATTGCGTCTATCAATCAACAATGGCACTATAACCCTGTGTTTGTCCTGGCCTTCTCAATGAGCTTATTCCATCTTGTCCTGTACTCAGCAGTACTTTTCCAATTAGATGTTCCAATAGTATTAAAGTCCCTATCAAAACAATCAATCTATCTGATTTTGCGCCTACCTCTGGAAGGCTTTCCCATTGACCTTGCATGAAAGATTTTTTAGGGGTGCGTTCAGTTGGCATACGAATAGCATGGCCAGCCCATCTCATCCTTTGTATTTTAATGCGTTTGACAACATCAATGTCCTTAAAACTTTTGTATAGTTCATGGTTATACTTTCTACGCCATTACTATCTGTCTCCACACCACCATAGATGCTTCTTAAAATTTTCCTTTCTAAAATATCCAAATGGCATTCATGTAATTGTGTCAATACTTATTCTTAAATCAAAGTTTCAAACTCATTGTCTGTTTTCATGGACTTTGACGTTAAAGACCAGTAAGTATAACACATTGAATAAAATAAACAAGTTAAAAATACAAAGTGTCAAATGTGTGTTTAAATCTGTGAATGAAATATATTTTAACGAGAAAAACTAATGCAGTCATTCTTTTGAAGGAAATCTTTAAAAAAAAACCACTTTTTGTTTAATTACACTTTTAAATACTATTACTTAAGTACATAGTAACATCATTTAAATTTTAATTAATCAAATGCTAAAACTAAAAAAAAATTGCATTTTTAAATTTAATCAAATGGTCTTATTTAAATGAATTTTTAGTTTACCTGCGAAAAATATATTTTGTCATGTGAGTGAAGGTTCACACTTTGTTGGAAACAGCATTTAAATTCCGTTGTTGAACTTCATAAGCTATCGTATTACTCAGATGTAGGTTATCTTACTGTTGCTTCTATTTTATTATAATTTTGAAAATTTAATAATTGTTCTGAATTTGATATAATTTCTATATGCACACACACACACACACACACATGTAATGATGAAAAAATAGAAGGTATTGGTATTAAAATTAATTATGCATTTTTTTGATTTGTGATTTTGGAATTTTTATAAATTTTAAAGATTATTAATTTTGGATGTGTTTAATCTATTAATATATAATTAATGTAGTCTCTCTTTAAATAAAGTGCACTATTTATTTGTTAGTATTTTGCAACAAAGCTGACTATATTCATTGCTAACTTTATTTAAGAGCATTTGGTTTCTGATAAACTAACACCAGTCGGTATTATGTTATTATGATGTATAAATTAATAATAAAATCTTACAAGAGAAGATTATATCCTTCAACTATAAGCATTATTAAACAAAAGGTGTATATAAGTCCTGTAATTAATTCATTTTGGTGACTGTATTATTAAATAATTGACGAAAAAAACATAATGACCCCGGAATTGCAAACATTTGGAAACCAAAAATGTATTATTGTTTACTAACTTAGTAAAACCTTCGTCCATCTAATTTGGATACATGGTGCGGGCACTACAAGAGACTGCCTTTTACCATCCCAACAAATAGTCATTAAAGACCAAAAAACAGTTTTTACTTCAATATGGTTCATATTTATGGAATATCAATATTCGAAATATATTCGTAGCTACAATTGAGATAAACTTTCGTTACCCAAATGATACCTGTAAAATTTCATTAATTCTCGTTTGTTGTATAGGTATCTTTTAGAATTAAATATTATTCTTTTGTTCTTCCTAAAATTAAAATTCATGTACTTTTAATCTTAACATAATGATCCTGGAAAAACTTATCACCAAAAGAATAAAAGTTGGAATAATAGGATTGATGGTTTTTTGTATACAATCTGCTATAAATGGGAACAAAGTATTATAAAACAATTGATACTTTGTAAATTGATTACCTACAAATGAAAAATTTACTTTAACAATATCATTTTAAATTTAAAATACTTGGCAACAAACTAAAGAACAGCTTACACCACGAAACAAAACAATTGGAATTACAATGATTTGCTTATTAAATTTCATTCGAAAAGTTTCTTTAATTCCCATATTCTTTATTTTACTTTTATATTTTTCAAATACTGTAATATTTTCTTTTAAACTTATACCTAGGTAGGAGTAGTAAAGTGTTAAGCTCCCCAGGAAATAATAAAAAAAGATAGTAAGACAAGCGAAGGGAATGGAATAAATTCGATTTCTTCTTTCTCGAAATTGCATTTTCGTGCCAAGTGGAGGTTTGGTGTTAATGGCGAGAAAAATTTAAATCATTTTGCTATGAAGTGACTTTTTGACTTTTTCAATTTGATTCTTTTATCTTTTAATCCCAAACTTATTCATTCCTCAATTTTATTACTGCAAATGCTATCAGAATTTTTTTTCTTTTTCTGGTTTTTTGTAATCTTTTTGATCATCTTTTGTGATTTTTCTTACAACCGGCAAACGTTTCTCTTAAAAATAAAAATATTCTTTTGGCTCTTTTTTTTGGCGAGTATTTTCAGCCTGAATAGAGCTATTTCCATTCCACTTTTTTAATTCCCTTCGTCATTCTACGCCAGAAAAATAGGCAAATTATTACTTTTTTTATTTAGTTCTTCATTTTGTTTTCCTGGCGAAAATTTTTTTGAAGGAGATAAAATAAAAAATGAATTTCCCCCTTTCCCTTCCATCAAAACGTAAAAATGAAGAATAAAATAAAATGAGAAAAGCAAATATTTGCTGATTTTATTCTTTGCTTCTCTTTTCCCCCTTTTTACTTCTCCCTCTTTTTTCTTAGCTTGTATTTCGTAATCTGTTATTTGCATATAAATATATTTAAAAAATGGAAAGTACTCTTATTAAATTCTTTTGCATAATTTTATCACACGTGATTCATTTTCATTTCTCAAAGCAAATTTGCACACTTGTCCTGCAAATATAATTTTTGTATTATAACCATAATGCATAATGCCGCTTAGAACAGTTATTCTTTTTTGTTTAAATATTTTTTCCACTGAAGTTTGCTTAGAAAATTACTGTTGCCATCCATGAATTCATTAATAACATAATAAAATTTGTTTTAAAGCAAACGATATGAAAATTTTAGAAACTGGACCACAAGAGAAGAAGTATTAAAAGAGATTATTTGAAATTGATAAAGTGTTTTATAGAATAAATTTCTAATAAATGTCTTTTTTAAGTTTCAGATACACACACTCAATGGATTTAAATGCATATTCATAAAAAGTTCTAAGCTGATAAAATTATTCGAAAATTATTCGATTATGATGAATTATTTCACACATTCATCATAATCGAATAATTTTATCATCGAATAACTTAAAATATTTCTATATGAAAATATTTTAATTTGCTTTAAAATCTTTTTAGTACCGATGAATGTGTGATATAATTCAGTTTAGTGTATTTTTGTACAAAAGTATAAAATTGTAGGAAAAATTACAGTTTATAATTTCATTTTTTTTTCTTTTCCAGAAATACATCCAAGATTTAAAATCCTACGCTTATAGACTAATAAACTTGTAATTTATAGCTAATATATACGATTATCATTTTGTAGTAGATAAAACAGGATTTCTATTAAGTCTTCTATCTGGGATTAAAGTGTAGAAAAATCAAAACTTTTTACAACCAACAGACAAAGAACAACAAAAAAAGAACAATATAATTCTTTTTTATAGAGAATAAAGCAATCGGGGAACTAAAACAAAAGGTCGATGAGATGAGAAGGAATAAAATAATAATTCGCCAAATTTATAACTTTTCTTCTTCACTCTGTATTGGGTAAAAAATTCTTCAGGGAAAATTCCGGGAGGAGAAAAAAATCCTGAAGAACTTCCTATTTCCGATGAATTGAGTTTGTTCAGGTTCTTATTCGTCCACTTCCTTAACGAGCAGAACATAGTTTATTTCAGTTTGAGAACCGGTAACGAGTTATGATACCCTTAAAAGCATCCACTGTAGAAGTTCTGAGAGATGAAAGCAAAAAGATATTTTCTCTTGAAGAGTCAACGAACGTGGAATATTTCGAATCATAATCTAAGAGTCTTTTGACTTCTGCCTCGGTCTTTTATAAGAAATGTTTCATGAGGATCTAAAAAAAAAAGAAAAACTATTTATTATAAATAAAGCATTTGAAATACCTTGCAGTAACGGTTATGAAATACTTAAAGCACAGAGGTTATTTTCTAGTTTCTTTTTTATTTAAAGAATGAAAAGGTAACTGTTAACATAACGACTCTTAAGTAATAGTTCTTCTCTTAAGAAATGTTAAGGGTTAACATTTAATGGAACGTTCAGTTTGAAAGTGGTGTTAGTCCAATTTAATACATAATTTCAAATTTATATAGTGCTGCACAATATTTTATACCAGTTAATTTTAAATTGAACTTTGCTATTTTAATAGTTAATATTAATTCGTTATAAAAAAATCTATATAATCTAAAAAAATCTATATATCCGCCTCTCCAGGTATTTATGTAATATATATATTTACATAAATGCCTGGAGAGGCGGGGTATCTTATATAATGGGGCAATCAGTGAATGTACCATTATAGCCCACAATTTAGTGCCTAAGACTGAGCAGAAAACTTCCAAATTTGGCCTTCCACTTCCACAAGTATCATCTCACATAGTAGACATTCCAACCTCGACGTATTTAACCTTTTCCATCCGAGTCACTACCTTTCCATAACGATAGAAAACGACCTAACCCATCAGGCCATTGCGAATTTTTAGTATGAGACAAACTTTGCAAAACCTTTTAAATAATAAATATTATTTTGGAAATTATGAAAAATTTTGCTTTTGTTGTGTAAGAATTTCTTTACAGTACATAATGTCACAAATTAAATGCTAATTTAAGATTTAAAAAAAATTATAGATATGAACACAAGTTTATAGTAAAATATTATGCATAATTTCTGAAAAAAAATTTGAATTATTACGTAGTTATCACAGTACTAAAAATCCAGAAACGTTTTCATGAAATTATCATTTCGATATCACATAAACAATTTAATTTGCAGTACATTGTAAAATTTCTGCCTCACTCTTTTTTTCATAAAAGTTGTACTTTATATTTTTTTATATAAACTATATTTATGTAGAATTAAAAATCTACAGAAAAGGGTTATTAACTAAGCTATGTGGTTCAGAAGTATTGTTTTTTAGTAAGTAATAAATTCTGATATCATGAAACTGATAAAATTTTAATTTGTAAAATCTTAACACTATTACAAAAACATTTTGGCTTATAAGTTTCTTTTTTTTTATCTTTTAATTGCTAATATTGTATAACTAAATAAAATCTTCTGGAAATTATTGTCTTATTTCCTTCAAAGGCAATACAAAAATTTTGAAAGTAAGACAAACGAAAATTTGACTTTTGATTATCAGTGGAGCGAAAGTCTGTTATCAACTACAGTTACAGTTATTTTTCTTACACCTCTGAAAACTGAATAAATTATCAGATTCGCTGTCAAAGTAATTTGAGCTGTTCCCTTCTCCGAGAATTTTGGGGCATTGACGATGTCAAAGAATTCATTTTCAAAAAAAGAAAAAAATCAGATGATTTTTTGAAAAAAAAAAAATAAGGAACAAGAAAACTTGCTGACACTTTAATTAGCCTTTGATCTCGTTTTTAATTAAAACCTTATCTTCGCTACTTTTCCAGCGTAAAGGTAAATTATGAAAAGACTGACAAATTAAAAAAAAAGTGCTCTACACGCTGGCCAAATATGTGAAAAAGAACTGGGGAGATTGTCGCCCTTATTGATCTGTTCACCACATTGGCGACGGTTGGCGTCTATTTTTTTTTTTTTTTTTTTTTTTAATTAATGTGATTTTTCTATGGAGAAAGAAGGAAGTTTATACTGACGTAAAATGTGTCGCCAACAAGTATATAGCAAAATAACGAACTTAATGACTTAATTGCTTTTACGTTAGACCATTTTTTTTTTTTTTTTTTTTTTTTTTTTTTTTTTTTTTTTTAATTTACCTTTTTCTCTACGAAAAATCACATTTAATCTTTGATGCCTGCAAGTGAAAAAGCTTGCAAAAAGTGAGGTAAAAAGTGTTTTGTTTAAATAGATTATCTAGCTATTTTTTTTCGTCACTTTTAAATGTTAGTTGTAAAAAAAAGAATACAACGGTGCTTTCTTTATTACCTACTGGTTATCTGTTTTAAATTAGGTGGAAAAAAAAGTTTCACTGCTGTTGTTTTGCGCCCGAAAATCGATTCTTGTTTTCAAGGAGCAGATTTTAGTAACATATTGCAATTTTGTAATTTTAAATTATAGCAATAGTATTCAAAAAAGAAAACATTTCGAGTATCGTTTTATTAAAGAAAAATTACTATTTTCAATCTAAATTCTTAAGACAATTTTATGGCCTATAATGTGCATCAAAATATGCGCTCATATAATGCATTTATTTATAAAAAAAATATGAAGAATAATAGTAAAATATCTGCTACATTTTTGTGACACATTATTTTATCAATATATTCTCTGTAACTCAGTTTATTATGTCCAAAAATATGCAAATGTGTGTGTTTTTTTTTGTTTTTTTTTTGCTTGAGGAAATATAATTAGTATTTTTATTTAATCTGTTGACGTTTGTAAAATATATCCTTCAGTATGCTGAAATATTAAAATATTAATGTTAATTTATCGTTTGCATGCATCAATTCATTTCTTAAAAACGTGTTAATTCTTTATTTTCTTCATTTAATACATTCTCTCTCTCTCTCTCTGTATATATATATATATATATATATATATATATGTATGTATGTATATATATATATATATATATATATATATATATATATATATATATATATATATATGTATGTATGTATATATCTAATTACTTCATTATTTATATGCATTGATATATAATAAAATTATACACCAGATATTGATGTAACATTTTTAAAATTGATACATTTTCACAACCGTGTGTTTGTAATATTTTCAATGAAATTTTAATTTGCTTGATTGAAACCAATAAATCAGCAGCAAATGTAATCAGGAAATAAAGTTTTCTTTCAACGTTAATGACAGACGAGAAATATTTCAAGAAATCTAACCGCGTGCCACCCTTCTTTTCTCCATTTCTCACAAAGTTGTGGGAGGGATGAGAGGGGAAAGAGAAGGATGAAGCAATTAGACCGACTGATGCATGATATCTATCGGAATAATAATTTGGGAGGACTTTTTAATGGCCTGGCTATTATTCATGCGTGAAAATCGGTTTTTAATTACAAACACCCCCACCAGGACACCACCCTTTTATCTTTCAACAATGAATCCGAAATCACAGCACTAGGCTTTTCGAGCATGTAGAGAACGATTCCTTTATACGAAGGTGACTTCTGCGTCCCTTAATGGAGGACTCAGTCTCGTGATGTGTAGGCGACCTTCGAAGTTGTGATGATTAGGAACGATAACCAATTATAGAACTTTGCAAACTGAATCTTCTTTAAGAATATCGTTCTATATTTATATATTCACTTTATTATCTATTGATCAGCTAGCTTTTTTTTGTGAATGGCAACGGTCTTTTGAAACAACTTCAAACGATAATAAGATTTGTTTATTATCGTTTGCAAGTGCAGGAAATTTCATTCGCATTTGTAATATATCACAAGAGTCATGCCTTTGGTCGAGAAGATACCTGTGAAATAAATTTAAAAAAACAAAAACTTGTTGCCTAAAAATCTGAAATGATGTAAATTATACTTGCAATTACAAATCTGTAAATTTTGTATGAAAAAAGTTATCTTTTTTTTAAGCAAAAAATCTACAATACTAAAAGGAATAGTTTAAAGAAAAATCATTGTGATATTGTAAATTGATATTTAAAAACGAGAAATATTCTGTAGAGCATGCAAAAAGATTAGACCAGTACAATTTGCTTGTGTTGCTATAAGCGACAAATTTCTTTGACGTCATGCCAGATTTGCAGTAAAAGATTTTTCATTTGTATAATGGACCGTCTAAAATATCAAGAATGCTGTTGGGCGTTTTTGAATATCTATAACGTATTGCATACTGTTAGAAATTTAATACAGGATAATGGATTACAATGTCCAAAGAGTCGGAACTTTTGAGCAATCACGTTGACAATTGTGCTTGCAGTTAACAGAAACGAAGTTTCTTTCTCCCATTACTTAACAATGGCCAGAATCAAACTCTAGGCATTTTACTCTGAAGAATATCCTCTTACTACTAGAGATCGTTGAAACATGAAGTAATATCATTTATAGAAATTAATATGGGAATTTTAAAAGTTATTTTTCATGTGTTCCATTGTTTTCTCCTACGAATTTATTTTTGCCCTGTAGTTGAACTGGGGTCTTTTAGAGTGGAAGTTTCTGAGTTGGATACCATTATTCAATAACGGTATATGAATGTTGCATTTCTGCTTTCTGAATACTCAGCGATTGAGATAGATGTTTGCGAGTTTTCTCTCTTGTGATCTTATCTGAAACGGTAACATGATCTGATAACTCAACATAAGGCAAGATGTACTAATAATTCAATTACCGAAAATAGCTTCAGATTGTTTGGCTGTTCACAAAGTGTTGGTTTCTATCTCTATATCATTGCGAACCTAATAGATTGCTATTGATTCATAACGCGTTGCGGAAAAACAGAACAATCAAAAACTATTGTAAAACATTGCCAAATATATGCGTGAGAATCTCTCATAGACTAGTCAGGAGTCACACTTAAAGAAAGCCAGAAAACTCTCCAGCACTCACCATGACAAACACATACAGAAAACAGAGGTTATACTTCTATTCATATTCAACAATTCGTAATTTTGAAAGCTAGAGCCTTCAACTCCGAAGCAATACGAAATAACCTTGAATTATGTTTACATTTGTAACTCATTATATAATCATCGAAGGATTATTTATTAATAAATTGATTTTAAGTAAAAGTTTCATGGTAAAAACCGTTCGCTGTTTTATTGAGCTGTCTCGCAGACAGAAATACATCTGCATATTTACTAATCGGAACTGAAAGTAATGTGAGACTAGTAGTTTTCTTTTACACTGTGTACTATTCATTTATTTTGGGCAGAAAACATTCGCAACAGACGATCTTGTTCCAGGGAATTTGGAAAAATGGTGGGGGTCCCTTCTGCCCGAAATCCTTATCTGTACCCTCCATTACGCTAGATTAAAAGCAGGCAACACAGCGAACGTTACAATGGACGGGAACTAATCGAACCTTCCACTCGATTAATGAAGGGGGGAAGGGGGATCGAAAGGGTCGATCGAACAATGTCATCGTTTCCCGATTGTCTTTTCGCGCTCCACCTCGCCCACCCCCCTTTTCTTACTGATCCGGGAAAAGTGAATGCCAGGGATTTTTAATTAAGGGGGTTTGACTTTTGACTGAAAGTCGATCCCTTCCCGTTGCCAGATTCTGTTCGGCCGAGTGATTTGTTATAGGGAGAGGTCGTTATAGGGAGGGGTGGACGGTGACGGGTGGTTTGATATACTTTCAGACGATGGAAGTAGAGGGTCCTGAAAGACGCTGGAAGCAAAGCGAGCATCCCCTAGCATAAATATAGATTATAGAATATTTAAAAATCATATCTTAGTTATGGGAATCGGAGCCATTACTAAATCAATGCTGTACATTAACGTGTCTTAAAAACCTAATCCATTTATTTTTTAAATTAAAAAATAAATAAAAATTCTGTCTTTGTGTATATCTGTGCAAAGATAAAGTATGATTTTTAATAATTCTTGAGAATATGTGTGCCATGTTAAACCCGAAAAGATCTTAAGCTCCCATCCTGATAGATGGTGAAGGCAGAATTGCAATATCCATCTCTCGTTGTTCTACGGTGGTTGGTATCGAACCCGGGATTTTGTACTCTAAAGAATGATATTTTACCACCAGGCCACATTGAGTCATATTGTAACATTACATCCCGTTTCGAGGGTCTGTTTTTATCAATCGAAACCTTTAAATACTGCAACTGCTCTTGCTATTTTGAGTTACAGTCACCTGGCGAAGTGGACAACTGAGTTGGGCCTCTTTTCTTCAAATTTCTACGTCACATCAGATAAAAAATAATATTAGACGTCAGAAAAATTATTAGCTGGTTCGATGCTAGATTCCACCAAATACCGCTGTACATAATGCATATTATGTTTTCGTAAAGCTGAGATGTTCCACCATTAGTGTTTTGTGGAATTTTAAAAAAGAAGGTGACAGCTCAGGAATCGTATTTGTCTTCTGACCATGGTTCACGTTTAGGATTCTGTTGGCTGAGATTTTTTTGATTCTGGAGGACAAAAGTGGTTTCTGAGAAAGAATGCGATAAAATAAGATTTGAAGTCACTCTTCTAAAAGTAACATTAAATAATAATTGTTGACAGTGTCCCTGAAAGAGTATTCATCAAATAACTTTTATGCTGAATTATAATTTTTTCACCGAAGAATTTTTAACTTCAACTCTAAATATTGCATAATATAATTGCATTATATATGGAATTACAAATACGAAACAAATGAATATAGCACAGTTTTACACTGGAAATATAATATATTTGAACTACATGAAAATTTCAACATTAAATTCATGCAATTTTTTTAAATACTAAATATATTCATCTTTTAAATTCTAGTCGCAACTTTAAAAATTAAAAAAATTTATAATTACGCACTTTGAGCTGAAATTTGTTATATTTCTAACGCTTGAATATTTAGATAACAATGTTGAGTTGTATTTTATTGTCATGGGATGCAGTTTTGAACTTTAATCACGAAAAGATAAACGAAACAAAATTATGTAAATTTTTAAGGACTTGCTTTTAAATTCAAGTTAAAAGTTGCTGAAGTGTAACTAATTTATACATAAATTAACCTTAACTTTAACCATTTATTCCTCTATCCTAATCACAATAAAATTCTTTGTTCTTATATATTCTCTGATTATACTAACAAATTCCGCAAGCTGCTCAATTTTTGATTCGTTTCCTGGTTCGGCACTAAACTAGATTAACTTCCCACGTATCGCTGGCGACAATATTCCACGGGGACATAAAATAATCTCACACGTTGGCGCACGGAATCTGTTTTCGCCAAAACTCGCGCCTCATCGCAAATGGACGCGGCGAGAAATTGCGCTTTTAAATATTAACAGCTCTCGTTCACCGTGGGGATAATTCTCACGGCCGGCGAAAATACCGACTAGCTTTTTCTTCCTGCACCTACGATGGGATTTTATTTCGAAATCTTTGCCAACTTCCTATGGAGTTGAGAGGGTGGGGAGCGGATGATAAGGAAATTGCGACAGTGTCATAAACATTGTCATCTACGCGGAAAGTGTTTGGCGAGATTTTCCATAACCTCTTTCCCACATCTTTAAAAATGATTTTAGAAAGTATTTTATAGGCTATAGTGTAACCGTAATGCAGTGTATGATTTTTACATTATTATATAATGCTTGCCATTATATACTTGATAATAGTTACAAGACTTTTCTATCCTCAACTTAAATAGAATGATTATATGGAAGGTCTATAAATAGTGTTTCAGAATAAATGCATAAAATGAAAACTGTTATCTTTTATGCTTTAAAAATACTTACAACAAAGAAAACATAAATTGTTATTACACGAAATTGATTTTTATGAAGACATAAATTATTTAGCAGAAATATTAACAATTATTAGTTTTAAGTCTGTTGTATTTATTATATTTATTTTTTACATTAAATATTGGGCACAATTTTACAGTAGGCTTTTTAGTAATGTTTTATAAATAAGTTTATTATAACTAACTTGTTTATAAAATATTATAAAAGTATTATATAAGTTTATAAAATATAATAGTATAACAAACTTGTTTATAATATAAGTATTTTAAAATAAAATTTTAAATTAGCAAAATACAATTCGCGTCTCTTAAAAATTAGGCAGCATATGTATGTTTTAAATATATTTTGTTTTGTTTATCGAGAAGTTTTAATGCAGTAGTAATAAATGACACAAAAAATTTCCTAATTTTATCAAACTTAATATTATAAGTTAGGCTATATTGTTATCATCAATATACCTGAATTATTAATTAACTTTAAAGGGAGAGTAAAATTTAAAACGAAAAAAATAAAGGATTAAAATATTAATCTCCAAATTCGGTTTCCATGATTACTGACTTTACTGAAAGAAATATCGCTTGATTTTGAAAAACATATTGAAAGAAATATTTCAATATTTAGCATTCGTTAGTTTAAAATACATACTTGAAAAAAGCATTTTAAATGCTTATATTTTAACAATTATTTTTAGAATTATTTTAATATTTTAGATATTTGTATAACTTTTTATAATGCAACTCTTTAAAATTTAATGTTAATTAAAACATTGAGAGAATAAAAATCGTAGAGTTCTGTAACAGAATTTCCATTTTTTTATACTGATAAAATACAAATATTAAAAAGAAAAAAAAAAACTTAACTCCGTGGCACGATAGCTATATGGTGGGGAACGTCTAAAGTGTCCATATGATTTCATCGCGGTTATTTAGGTGCGAAGTTAAGTTCCGATTAGTTTGCCAGCTTAGAGAGAAACTCCTAGTTTTTAACTCCCAAATATGCTCGATACTGTGGTGCATTCACCCATTGAAGGGATGAAAGGCTGACTAGACCGAGATTCGAACTTCGGACCTTGTATGTACCCCTACACCACCGAGCTTCAGTTGATATGTTAAACATGCCGTAATTTTTATATGCATTACTATATAAATGTGCATAAAATTGTATTGTTATATATAGCCACTATCTTTGTAAATTATAAAAATTTCTTTTGACGGTGTTTTCTGCATTGTAACAATTTAATACATAAATGCATTCTTCCAAAATTTGACGATTAGAATTCTGGTAAGTAATATAATATAAGTAGTTATTTATTTTTATTTTATTTTATTTATTTATTTGCCAAACATATAAGGAACATATTCTGAACTGCAAAATAAATATTTTTACTACGCATTCTATCACACTTGCAATTTCATATGTATTGAAAATTAATACTAATAAATGTTTATAAAATATTGAAATAGAGACTATTGCATACGTTCAGTTTCAAATACAATTTAAATTGTTTTAAAATAAAAATATTTTCTACCATTTTGCTTTAAAAAAAAAAAAGAAAAAGAAAAAAAAGATTTTATCTGTGAATGTGTAAAATCAAAATAAAATGAATGCACATTATTTTATTGGGTTACAAAGTTAATAGCAATTTATATTTTGTTCTTTTTTCAGGCTGATGCTATTTTTATCGAGCCATCAAACATACCAAACTGCGTCTCAAAAGGGAAATCAGAAGTAAGTACACAGTTTTTCTCATGGTTTAATTGTCTTAAATTATGTAGTTTCTTTGGTGTGTTTTTTACAAGCTTAGAGCAATAATTAATAATAAAAAAATTTATTTATTAATGAGAAATATTAAAATGCTTATGATTTCCTTATTCAATGTTGATCAATGTTAATATATGGAAATTAAATTTCCTTTTCCAAAAAAAAAAAAATCATGCCAACTTATTTATTTCATTGCCCAATTTTAAAATTTTAACTGATTGAAAGGTTGATAGAAAATAAATGAATTTAACTATATTTAATAATAAGTGCCATTTCTGACGATCATATTATATAACTTTAGATAAATTATTTATCTAAAGTTACACTTGAACATCTCTGAATTTTTAAATACGAAAAACAGTATACTTTTTTATAACTAACGTTCGTAAAAAATACTTATATTTCTGATCAAGTTTTTGAGTATTAAAATAAATATTTGATGTTTCTGAGCGCATAAAATGCTTTTTTGTGATCAGATAAACATATTATGTGATCAAATTAACAAACTATATATACGAATGTTGCAATAGCTTTTATTCTGTTTAATTTTTCACTCCATTCAGAAATCGAATCTAAAACTAAAGATAAGTTTTAAAATGGAAATTGATTGGTCGCACCTTTCTCTGGAGTATCGTTTATCGAACATTATATAGTAACTATTGGTTGATTTTTCTTCTTCTTTAAAACACTTAATTACTCCAAGTGTGCGCCAAGATCTACTAAACAAAAAACTTGGTCGCCAAATCCATGATAACACCAAATGCAAATTAACTGACTGCATTGAAGTGCACTAAAAGTTATAAAAAAAATTGCACTGCGAAATTGGAAAAGAAAAATAGAATAAAGAAAAAAATTTTTTAAAAGGGGAAAAAAGCACTTATCTCAAATGGTTATCGATCAAAGCATCTGATTAACATGAATTAGTGCATAGACTCTCCTCATTTAAGTGGGGTTTTTTTTTTATTATTATTATTCTTTTAATATCGCGTGGCAACGAATCATAACACATGGATCCGCTAGGGAAAGCTGAGATCTCCTTCTCAAGTTCCCACACCCCGTCTTTTTTTTTTTTTTATCGTCTGCCTAATATTTTATTAATCGTTTTCATTTTGGTAAAAGGGGCTTGGGCTCAAGTTTTGCTGAAATTCTCACCGTTGCTAGAAGATTCTAAGAGCGTGTTTTTTGAAAGTGAGTTATTAGGTTGGCCGTGTAAATTGCCGCTGGAACCACCCTGTGTTTTATTTTTTTTGTACACATAAAGAAATGAAGGCAAAAACGCGTTGGGGTGGACTGGTAATTTATTTTGTTACCATGTTGAATCTTATAGAAGTTTCGTATGAAAAGCAGCATAAATTATCGCCTTTTAAATAAATAATTCCCGTTTATTCGATAAAAGTAAAGCCTAAATGTTGAGAAAAATTTTTTTAAGACATTTGATTTAATAGCATTTTGCTACAATTTTAAGGAAACCATTAATGCTTAAAAATATTTTTAATTTCATTATGGATAATTATAAAATTAATGGGTGTAATAATTTATTTTGAAGTTATTTTAATAATTAAAGAAGTGAACAGAAGAAAAAGTTTATGTAATCTTTTTATATTAAATTAATATTTATATTAAATTTCAAAAAAATAAATTTCGATGCATAAAAAAAATGTTTTCAGAATTGTTTAAAAGCAATTCTGAAAATATTTTTTATGGTAATAAATTTAATGATATACAATAAGTTTATGATAATATTTTACATAGTTCTTTAAATATTTATATTTTATAAAATACCAAATTCTGTAAACAAGGAGTGAAGAACATATTTATAAATTATGCTTTTATATATACATAATATATGCTTATAACATATATTATACATATATATAATGTATGCTTAGAACATTATGGCCTAAAAACAAAAACTATATTCTCTATCTGAGAAAGTTACACGTTCGATACCCTACATCTATGTGTGTGTGTGTGAGAGCTATTATGTTCAGAATAAGCAGGAAACTTCCATAAAAGCTAATATTAAGCAGTAGAGGCGAGAGTTTTGAGAGAAGAATACCAGCTCAAAGGATGACTTCCTCATTTGGCGGTAATTAAAAGTTACTTAGCCAAACTGGTGTAGTCGGAGGTTCTGGTTGGCTAAATAGTGAACCTGAAATAAACACAATAAAACAAATAAATATGAAGTTATAAATTAATTAGTACCTTTAGATTCTTATACAAGAGTAGAAGACGAACAGAGGTTTAAAAAACAGAAATTTGTCAAAAAATCTAAATATTATTATTATTATTTATATTCAAGGGTAAGTTTGATATCTCTCTACTGTTACCTTTATTTTCTGGATAAAAGAAAATTTCCTTTGTAGGTAATACGTTTGAAAATGTAATCAATTTTTTCTAATTACATTAGCATTATCTTGGAGATGCAGGATCTCCATTGGTGGAGAAGTGGTCACATGTTTTCTCCTCCTTTAACCAATCAAGTTCTCCCTACTTGAGAGCTTATGCAATGTTAAATATTCGTAAGATCAAATAATACTCCCCTTTCTTCTCTTCACATTGCACTACATTCTAGTGACGTAATGTTAACCTCGACAACGGTACACAATTTAAAATTGGAGAAATCTTTTATATGTTTAGAACGTAGTCTCGTAAATTAATGCTACGATTCGTAATCAGACGAAATTCGTATCAATTGATATCCAAAAATTATTTATTCTAGTTTGAAGTAAGGGGTGTCAGAAAAGGGCGTCATACTTTTTGCTAGATCGCTTCTGAAAATTTTAAAAATGCAAGATAATTATTATTACAAAGTATTGAAATCTCTTCATAAAGCTTCTTAGGATTTTCATTAAAAAGTGAAATGCTGTTCCGAGCTTTCTTGAATAGTACCTTAACTGAAGTGGGTTTAATAGGTTTTTACAGTAACTGTTGATGTCGATGTGTTTTGAAATTTTAGTTGATTGTTATCAATTCTTGATAGTATCATTCTCAACTTTTTCTATATATGTTGTACTCCATTTTAAGAATCTGAATACTTGATTATATGACCTTCAGTTGAAACGTTGTGGGTTCGTCACCCGACGCGACTTTGGGTATTTCTAGTGGATAAATATCAATTCAGTTTAACTGAATAGGCCCTTGTGTAAAACAAAGTCACCATAGAGCAACAAACATCTACAAATTAATTATTGGTAGATTTGTTCCATATTAATATATTTATTACGCACGATGTATTGAAATATAAAATTTGCAAACTTGATAATGGCATGTAAACATTTTAGCTGTTATGATTATTGCTTTTGAAACTATTATATGTATATTATATAGATTGTACGCTCTAGAAACATTTTCGACCAAGTAATTAAATAATTAAAAATATATATTAAACTTTTATTTAACAATCATTATTGTTAATTAATAAATTTTATTTTTTACATACGCTTTATTATTTTCTATTAGTTTATAAACAAAATATTAAATCGAGTTTGTTGCGATAACAATTACTTCAAAATTAATAATAATGACTAAGAATTAATAATTAATACGAAGGAATTAATAAGACACTATCAAGGTCAAAGAGAAGGTCAAATTCCGAAATTTTCCAGCGTATTAAATATATTGTAGGACAATTTAAAACTTTTCTGGGCCACTTTTGTTGTAGAAATATTTTCAGTCAGAATTTTAGATACCTTGTTCGGAAATTGAAAGTACCGAGACGACAGACGACAATAATTAATTATGTGTGACGTCAAAAGTAACGATTCTTCCAGCAGTTGGAGAAATGCGATGATTTATTAAATGTTTGCCTTAGTAGAAGGTTTAAAATTAAAGTTGCGATTATAACCAGGAAAAGGCCATTTGTATTTTAGAAATCTCATAATTATAATATTTTAGTATGATAAATAGAATTAATGAGAGGATTTGAAAAATGATGTGCTTACATGTTATTAAATGACAATTACTTAAATGTTAAAATTAAAAGGGGGGGTGTACTTTTAAAAAATCTATGAATTTTGAGAAAAGTTAATTTAAACCTTCACAATTATTCTTTATATGTCTAACTTAAATGTAATATATGTTATATCTTCTTAAAACCTTTCACACTGAAGTAAGAGTTAAGATATATAATGTTCTATGTATATTACTAATAATGTTCTATGTTTGAATTCAGCAAATCATTAGTTCGATTCCCAATTTTACCATGAATGTTTGTAATAGTTTGGAATGCAATTTTAAAACATAAATTCTCGTTAAATCAGCTCCTCGAAACTTTAAACAAAATATTTTATTATATAGCGTATTTTAATTTTACAAATTTATAATTTGTTTCTATCATTGGTTTGCTAAATCAACATTCAGATCTATTACTTTTAATTCAGCAGTTCGTGAGCTCAACTCCCACTTGGGTGGGTGTTTCAAATAAATCTACCAATTTCTAATGAAACCTACCAGTTTCGCCAAGGTTCTGGAAGCCTCTAGGTTATCTCGCTAAATATTGGTCCTAGAGCTTTGGTGATGGATGTTTCTAGAAGTATCTATTTCTCGCCAAGACGCCAAGAATCTCGCTAAGTCGCCAAGTTTTTTCGCCAAAACATTGCCAAGTCACCAAATCATTAGAAATTTTACTTTTAACGTATAACACGTCTAAATACCGCAATTTTTGTCCAAAATGTGAGTATTTTCGATCTGTCTGAGATATTTTAAGATAAATACAATAATTATAAATTTGTAACAATATATATATATATATATATAGAAATTTTAATAAAATGAATTTCCATAGAACGAAAACTTTACCAAAATTTTATCAAATTCCCCTTTAAAAAATAATTTTTGATTGCAATTTTAAACTTTTTTAATTTTTCTTCTGTAATCAGAGTACTATTTTTCTGCTTATAATATTTTCACCTGGATTTTTTAAAAAAAAAAAAAAAAACCTTTTAATTTCACGGTTATTTCTTCAAGTAAAAATCCGTAAATTGCGAAGCATTAGTCCATGATTCAAGATGATGAAGGACTAAAAAAAAAATTATAAATCTTAGTAAGAAAAGCGTGAGAAAATTCATCACTAAATTGAGAATCCACCCGTTGGGGATGACGACAGAAATTGTTTGTCCATCCACTTGTCATCGGAACCTGCTGAACCATGAAACGATATCATTTCGCGTGCTCCAAAAGCTGACGTGTGGTTTTGATTTTCCGTCCGAGAGTTTTGATTGGTTGGCTCCGCGTAAATTGACAGCCAATCTCGTTTTCTATTGGCTGTCTAGCAGAAGATACTTAACTGAAATTTTTTTTTTATCTCTTCCCCTCATCATTCCTTATATCATTTTTAGAAAACGGAGGAATAAAAGAACATATTTTTGTTCGCAGGCGAGATTTTCAGACGATAATTCCTTGAACCAAACTTTGTTGAACGGTTTATTTTGTTATGATATTTGAACTTTTTTTTTCTGAAGTATTGAAAGAATTAGTTTTTCTTTTCTCACTGTTATTATCTTTTATATATTGCAAAAAATGAAAACTAATTTTTATAAATAAAAAATAGCAATAGCAAATCTTGGCAAGATTAGTTTTGAAAAATATTAGTTTTTTTTTTTTTTTTTTCCCTATCTTTCTCTCTTTAATCATATTTATGATTGAACCAGAGTTTTTGAAAATAAACTCTAAAAACGCCATGATATTTTTTCTCACAAACGGTGAAACAAGTTAAAGTTTTTTCTCTTATATTTGTGTATTTTCTATTGTTTTCAACTATAATTTCATTTACTTTCAGTTACTGTTCTACATTTTTATTCAAAAAAATAACTCTTCTTTTACTGTGCATACGTCCTCAATTAAGTATGATATTTCATCTACTGCTTCAAAATATATCTTCTTTGAAAGAAACATGGCATTACATCTATATTATTTCAGAATATATTTACAATATCCTGTTCTTTCTGAATTCTAAGTTACATAAAATATATCATTTAGCGTATTCCTTACATTAAACAATATATTTGAAAATATATTCCTTACGCGCTTATCTTCAGTTTCGATCAGTATATTCTTTGTTTATTTCATCAACATTGTCTTTCCTTTACAAATTTAGTTCATAATTTCACTAATATTAGTTTTATTTTACAAAAATGCATCATAATTTTATTTACATGATTTATCCTTTCAACATTTGGCATCAACTGATACTTAATCATTGCCATTTTATATTATATAAAACATAATTCATATTTTTAATATTTCCGTAAATATATCGTCTGCTATTTCAAGCATATAATTTTCAAACTAAATAATATATCATTTGCCTGCACAGGTTTATCTTCTAAATGATTTATTAGATTATGTCGTCTGTTATTTTCTCTAAGTTTTTCTTTTAATTGTTTTGCTGTTATATAAAGATCCTTCCTTTTGTAGTCCTTATTTAAATTAATATTTTATTTTATTGATATTTTACAAAGTTTTTTCCCTAGTATTTATGTATTTATATATGTATCTACTTTCTATTTCTGTTCATATATTTCTAGTAGAAAATATTTTACAATTTTTTGTTAGCATATTTCATGTCATATGTTTGCCATTAAGTCTTCTGCAAATGTCATCTCTAACCCCGAATAAATAAATTTAATATTTTTCTCAAATCCCTTTGTGTTTCTCGGAAGATATTGTTTGGTAAAGAGCTATTTTCAAGCCCCATTTGACAATAAGCAATTTGAGAATACTCTATAAATAACGCAGCTTTCGCCTTTGATTATTCAGAAGATCTTTTCAAATGTCACTAATCGTTACATTTGAGCTCTTTTCCAATGTTTTTATTTAGAGTTCTGAAATTCGTCGCCTTCCTTTTCATCTTTAAAAGAGGGATGCTTCAATCAAAGTAAAAATATTCTGCCGAAAACAGACGAACTGGAGCATGGAGCAGACGCGCCAAGTCAGAATTCGTCATTTTTCCGGAGCATTAGCTCGACGAAGATCAAAAATAAATTACTACGTTCTCCAAAATATTTTTTATGCTCCTTTTTTATTATTTTTCCTTGCCCCACCCCCTTTACTCCCTCTTTATTTCTTCATTCATTCATTCATTATTATTATTATTCTCTCCCCCCTTTTTTATACTCTTATAAAAAATTCCAAAAGCGAACACAAGACGATGATCTAGGGGTGGTCGGAAGGGAAGAGGGGTGGTCATTTTCTTATCTCGGTCCTCGCAGCGGGCCACGCTTCAAAGGAGAGTTGAATGGGGCTATTTTTTCCCTCATAAGGAATTGATGGAGCTCTGCGGATAAAAAAAATTGTAAGAAGGGCTATTATGTCAAGAAAAACGAGAATCAAAGGGTGTAAAAAGTTAATATTTTTTTGCTTCCCCCCCTTACCTACCATCTTGCTCTATTTGTCTTTCTAACCGATAATATGTTGGTTTTGTTCATTTATTTATATTTTTTTACAGTAAACCAACAATGAGGGTCTTTGTTTGTTTTGGAGTTGTGTCTCCTCTTGGGGAATAATTAAGCTATACCATTTTGTTATGAGTTTCGCTTTACGGAGCAGACTACTGTCCAATTTTATCGCTGGGGAGTCACGTGACTGTGACGTCATTTCAAATCTTTACACATTCGATATTCGTAAAGAATCTTTAAGGAATGTCAATATTATTAAAAACAGATAAAAAAAAGGAAACAGAAATTGATCTGTTGTAAAATATCAGAATTACTTAAATGTGCACAGAAGCAAATTTTGCTTTTTGTATTTATTTAAATTTTGTACCATTATATATATATATATATATATATATATATATATTTATATATATATATATATATATATATATATATATATATATATATGGTTATAATACTTATCTAGCTTTTAATTTGTATTGGGAAAAGAGAGTAATATAATAATTCAACAGAAATATGGGGCCGTGGTAGCCTAGTGGTTAGGGTATCGACCTTCTATCCGGAAAGGTAGGGTTAGATTCCCCATGCCGCCAAAGACCCACCCAGAACATGCGATATACGTGCTGGTTAAATCCGTGGAATCGAAAGTCCTGTGGTCGTTCATTGAGCACTTATCATGGGTACAATGGTCTGGAGAAAACTTCCTCTCCTTTTAGATCAATGTCAAAATTGAGGGAGTGGATCCTCTGTTGGTGCCATCTATCGGAGGATTTAAAAAAGAGCAAAGACGTACTTTCACCTTCGTGGAGTTCTGATTAAAACAAAAGACGCTCTGCATTGACTTAAAATCGCATTGCCAAGGCATAGTGAGCTTGGCTTGTCCAAGTGTCATCAGTAACAACAAAAATATGGATTTAAAAATCATAAATTCCGCAAGCATTGTTATTGCATAGAATTGTATTTTTTTAATACAATAACATAATATATTAATAGCTTTCTTGCCTACCTTTTCATTTGTAATTTCCTAACTGTACTTTAGAATCAAATCAATTAACTCCGCTGTAATAATTATTAGTACACAGTTGCATATTTTGAAAGTCTGCCCTCAATAGCGACCACTAATGGGGAAAATTTGTATGACTTTGACTCTCTCTCTGACAATAATTATTGGGGCCGTTCTCATTATTGGAAGATAATGTGTTCGTATCCTGACTTAATCGGAGATCCTTCATCTTCTCTAATGGTAACTGGAACAGGTTGTAGTCGCGATGTTTTCCATGTGAAGATAATACCTCTGACTGTGGCAGATCAAGTATTGAGGAGTTTTTCGTTTGATTTCTGCTTCTAAATGACAAACTCTCCAACCTGATTACATCCACTTAAGTGATAGAACCCAACTCTCGGCTGGATGCAGAGACGTATACTGGTGCATCCGTAACAATTATTGACCGTAGAAGGTTAATAAGATTAAAGGAAATAAAAATTCCTGGTTTTTATCCAATGATAACCAAATAATGAAAAATGGATGAGAATGTTTCCTTTCTCCATGCATGTGAGTGCTTGCGAGATTTCTCGGTTTCCCCCCCTGGCCACATATGAATATGTATCATTGTCTGTGAACAAATTCCTTTCAGAAGACAAAATATTATTAATGGTAAAAGACTCGAAGCATATATCACCTGTTATGTTGATCACTATGTAATTCAAAATTTATTATTGTGATGAGAAAATTGAAATAATGTCGAGATATATTTGTGTTAATTTCTTGACGTGTAACGTCTTTTATTAGTTGATTTCTGATAAATGTAGATCCTGTGACTGAATGTGTATCCTTTCGCCTAAACCAGGAATCTTAATTCTTCTTCTTGTTCTTCAGCACGACAGCCCTGGGTGGGCCAATGCTTTTCCTCAGATTAATTCAGCGTTGTGTTCTCCGGGAGGCGACAGTTCTCCAATTTGTTACTTTTAACACTTTGAAGTCCTTCTCTACACAATCAGACCGTCTAAGTTTGGGCCGACTCCTAAATCTGTTTGCAATGAGCCTATAATTAAAAATTCTTGAAGTCAAAAACGAAGGGTCCATTCGACAGATATAGCCCTCAAATCTCAAGCGACATAGAAAGTCTTAATTACTTGTGGTAAAGAATCTCTCGAAAAGATTCAAATTAAACAAGATTGGAACTGCAATTATTTTATACATAGAAACTAAATGTTGGGGACATTGGACAAAACAACAGTTTCAAATAAACTTTGGTAAAGCCTTAATTTCTAATTTTTGTGCTGTACTATGAAAATGAACTTATTTGCAACATCTTTTGTTGAAGTAGCATAACAACTTAAAAGTCGGGTAATTACAAGATACCACCTTGCATCCTTAATAACAGACAGTCTTTATGATTCGGCCATTTAATTCTATTACTGGCTTTCTTCTGACTTGGAGTTGTGCTAAACCAGTTGGCAAAATCAATTGATCCTATTTGATCTTTGTTGATATAATCAATCACCACTGTGATGAAGGTGCATATATGTAAAATATTGTATTCATAGAACCTAAAACCATGCATTGGCTTGATTAGAAAGGAAAGGTTTAGATTAAGTGTAGAAATTGTCGCTCGGTCATGGTATAAATCTCCAAAAAAGTTTGCAGGCGTTGAATCTCTGTCTACAAAATATAGATATCCCGAAACGTGTCACAATAGCCTAACCTATTGTGAGCCTAATTTAACCTAATACAAAACCCCGGTTGTGTAGTGCGTTCTCAAGGCGCAAATCCAAGTTTCGATTCTATGGCTGGGCAAGGTCGACTCAGCCTTTCATCCCTTACGTGGGTAAATTTTTTAATGGAACACCCACAAACTCGAATGTATGTGGTGAGTGAACGTCGTTGCGTAATTCAGTCAAGAGAGGCACCACAAGGCCGAAACCAAGTTCCAGGTGGTGGCAAAGATCTAATGACCCAAAAGAACTCCTATCAAGTGGTGGGGTGATCCAAACCACTAGAAGAAAAGGCCTAAAGTGATGGGGCGAGAGAGGCGTCCATTGGAACTCTCTCTAACTGGAAGAGGGGGCCAATTTGGCCTTTATTAATTGAATAAGAACAAGGTTACAATACAGTATGATACAAGATTACCTTCCGTGGGTAGATAAAACTGAGTACCAAGCATGCTTGGGAACTAAACATTGGAGGTTTCACTTTAGGCTGACCATTTAACCTGGACATATGCTTCGCACCCTAGGGCAATCGATCAAGAAAAGACATACAGTACAGTAGGACTTGGCCTACTAATGGGCTGTCATACCACTGAGCTCAAGAGAGTTTAACCTAATACAAACTGATTATGACGCAACGTCTTGATTGCTAGTCCAGAGTTACATATTCTGGATGA
This sequence comes from Latrodectus elegans, assembly GCA_030067965.1. Lineage (NCBI taxonomy): Eukaryota > Metazoa > Arthropoda > Arachnida > Araneae > Theridiidae > Latrodectus > Latrodectus elegans. The sequence continues at coordinate 71,579,384 of CM057815.1, forward strand.
ATGACATGTCGCATGATTATATGTATATGTTTATTAATTAGACTCTATGAGATTTTAACTTTAAAAAACTTTATAAGTAAGGAGATCGAAACTCCCTTTCAAAAAATATTTTGTTGAATAAAGGTTTCCAGCCTAATGTCTCGCTATTTTGACAATTTAGGTGAACATATTATTAATCCAGTGTTAATTTCTTCCATTGCTAATTTTGATTAAAATTAACAACTGTTGTCTATAGGAAAGTTTCAATATGTATTCTCAACCACTTGTATTGTGTAACTCTAGTACGACAAAAGAGTATAAAATGCAGATGCAGAAGTTTTAGTCCTTCATAAAAGATTAAAATATCGATTTAGTTAAAACCTTGTCTAAATTTGGGATGCAATCTTAACAAAAAAAAAAAACATTTAATTATGTTGCAATCGACTGAAACAGCGATATTGTTGATAAAATTCTATATATAAGAAAATCTAATGTTAATTTTAAATTAAATGTTCTTTGTTGAAATTGTGTAAAAGTTAGGATAGGATTTTACAACTCAGATGTCAACCTCGTGATATGTCCAAAGGCAATTCTCTGCAATCAAGCATTTATCAATTAACAACGGAAACACAATGTTGCAGTACAAATACGTTTGAACTTTCCATATTTATATACTTCCACAGAATTTTCTATTTTCTACTACTTCGTTCTTTTCCATTTAATTTTTTGGCCGATACGAACACAAGATCCATACTTTCAGTACTTGAGTCGTACCCCGGATCCGATACAGGATTCTCTTTCTACTTGACTTTGCTCTTTTCCCGGAATCGATCCGGAAACAAAATGGCCGATTGAGAAGTGTTGGCCGAAGTTATGCGGAAATAAAAAATAAGGAAGAATAGAAGATGAAGGACTGTGCAACCCTAAGAAAAAGAAAAAGCACGAGCTTATCGGAAGCCACCTGACTAAACCGAAGTTTATTATTGTTTTGTTTTTTTCCCCTACCTTTTATTTTTTCATTGCTATCCATCTCAACAAAAGATGAAAACTTCTCGGGAATAGTTTCGTAAAAGAAAACAAAAAAGAAAAAAAAAAATCAGCGAGATTCATCTTTTGAAGAATTTTTTTTTTATATATAAGCTCGAGGCTCGTTAACATGTAACTTGATGAGAAAATGGAGCTTTAACTCGAATTCATAAAAATTCTGTATGTTTTTATCCAATGAAATGACTGCATCATAAAGTTGCTTTTTCAGTTATTAGCATAATGGTCTGGGTTGGCATCTTACGAAACTCAGCATCAATACTAGTTTTTAAAATCAGACTTTCTTCTCCAAATTGTTACTCTATAATCTGTGAAATTATTTTCCTTTTGACAACGTGGACAACTTTACGTACGAAGGTCAATGTAAGGCGGGTTAGCATTAGCCGCATAAATAGATTTCCGGGGCCATATTCATGCGATGCAAAGAAGGGAATCCAGAAAATTCTCAAGCACTCACATAATCGAATGCAGCAGTATAGCATTTATCTCCCGTTATTCATCGTTGGTTGGGATCGAACCTGGGAACTTAAGATCGATCGATTGTTGACATAATGATCTGGGTTAGCATTTTGCCAAACTAGATTAGTAGTAGTTGTCGAAATGGCACATTTTTCGCCTCGTTCCTTTAAAAAAAGCGTTAGTAGCGTTGTGATTGAGTGTTAACTCTAGAGTAATGCTTTTATTTTCTTCGAAAATCGAATTTACCAAATTCTGACGTTAATTGTAAATTTTGTGATATTCTTATTACAAGTTTTGCGGTCATAAATATGAGATTTTAATGCATCAAAGTATTCTTTTGGAAAACCCGTGAATATATATCTTAAATACTGTTCTTTTGTTGAACTTAAGTTGTGAAGTTTGAAGGAAATGTTGCAAGCGTAGGTGTTGATCGTGTTACTTACTCATAATTTAAAAATACTGAAAAAGTAGGCTCAGAAATTTAAGGCAATGCTCAGTACATACGTATATGTATATATTATTAAGTCACTGAGAGAGAGATTTTGCTTTGAGATAAAATGTTACCTCCATTAATAATATCCTATTAATATGCAAATATACTTTAACTAGAATGGACAGAAATTTTATGCAAATCATATAATAATTAGGTTAAATTGTTGAAATACGTTTTTGGTTGCCTGTTTCTACCAGCAGAAGATTCTAAGCAATAGTCTCTGTCTTATAACAATAGTCACTGTCTTATAACAATAGTCACTGTCTTATGTCTCTGCAATAGTTATTTTAAGCTGCAGTTAGTTGATGAAGTCGACACCTGAGTTTTGCACTCTCCTTAACAAAACCTCCGCCATAGTGCCGAACAGTCAGCCCAATGGTTAACGCTCTGATCTTCGGTTCAACGTAACATGAGTTGGAATCCTTCCTCGGGTTTGCATTCTTGTAGTGGTTCAGAATTTACTATAAACTGCAATTTCCGTGTGCTAGATACAACCGTCCACTGACAAGCAAACCAATCATGCGAACAAAAAAGCATTAGAACTTACGCCAGATGAACATGCGTAATTTCATCAAAGCATGACGGTCTTTGACTAGATCTGGTATCGAAATGCCTGTCTTTCGAATGTAAGAATAATGCATTTTCTTACTTCGGCGGTAATAATATAATATATTATCTAAACCTCAGAGTAAAAACGAACATATATATAAATTGCAAATATTTTATCCAATCTACATTTATATGGCCTTTATTCAAAAATAAAATAAAGCATAACTTTATTGATTACTTTAAAAAATTTATAATTTTATGATTGTCTTAAAATTTGAATTAATTTACAAATTATTGCTAAAAGAACACATCGAAGACAACTCTCAAAGAATTAAATATGGTGAATGTATTTTTACTTTATTTCCTATTTCCTTGAACAAACTTAATCAGATATATTATTATTATTATTACAACTACTTTTCAAATATCATTTTTCTTATAAATTATCCGCATTTACTATCCTTTCCTAAATGTTATACCATCATATTGCATTTCTCCTGTTTAGAATTTTCAAAGTATCTCTATGGTATCATTTCCGGTAATTTGAAAAAGGACCCGTTATTATCCTCTTTAATAACGGTTACTTGAATCGCAGTTACCGCTGAGGAAGATATGGGAGTATCTGTTCCCCAGCCACGACGAAATGATTTGTCAGTGTTGCGGAGAACCACATATCACTTCCATGGAGGTAGTTAAACTGATTTAGAGCGACCTCCAAGGAGTAATTCCTTTTTATTATTCAACTTCAATGCCAACATTGGCGATGTGTGCTTGTGATAAATGCGCTCCTTTAACGGCCCGAATGCTTACAGCTTGAGCGATTTCTTAAATTTGAAAGGGTCTCCTGAGGTCTGTTTAGGTTCGAGATCTTGTATACGAGTTTATATTTTTGCTCATAGATAAAAAAAAAAAAAAAACCTATCTTCCCTGTTTTAAAACCGAAAGCTTTTCCTTTCCATTTTTAGAACGATCCTGTCACAACATCGTTTGGAAACTGTTTCCGTAAGAAGTTGATTTCGATATAAGACCGTATCAATTTCAATTAAAATAATCATATCAGTCTTCAATTATGCAATTAATTATTTGAGGTAATCTACAATCCAACCTAACATTTATGTACACATAATTTTGAATTACTTACAAGTGACGAGATCGATACCTGAGATGGCATACTCCTCACATTTCGTCATCGTATTAGGAGAGTGACATCATATATCACAATCAGTGGTAGTCTATGATGCATCCTAGTATAAGTTAACTTTGAATTCTTTACCAGTGACGAAATCGACACCTGAGCTTTGTCTGACATATATGTCGCTTAACATGCTGACGAATTCCTTCTCTGATTTCATCGCCATATTAGGAGAGAAAGTTTAGACGTGCCCATTAGTTTTAGATGACATTAGCTTCAACTTTCGATCTATAAAGGAACTTAATATTTATGCATAGATAGCATTGTATTTTTCACAAGTGACGAAATCGACATCCGAGAACATGTGATATACGTGCAATGTTAAATCTGTGGAATAAGAAATTCCTGTGGTCGGTCGTTGAGCAGTTACCCTGGGTGAAATGGTCTCGGGAAAATTTCCTCCTCTTTCAGTTCAATGTCAAAATTGAGGGATTGGATCCTCTGGTGGTGCTATCGATCGGAGGAATTTAGTGCTAAGTCTTATTTTCACCTCTGTGGTGCTTTGGCGAAACGAAAGACGCTCCCTATTGACTTAAATTCGCATAGCCCATGGCATAGTGAGCTTGGCTTGTCCAAGTGTCATAAGTAACAACAACACTTCTCTTCCCCAAATTTTTCGTCATAGTAGAGAAGAGGCAGTAAACGTTAATTGATTTATGATAGGAGGTCATAATCAATTATTGATGGAACAGAATTGAACCCACTAACTTTTGATCTCAAGAATGATGGTAGTAAATGGAGTAAAAATATATGAAATTATTGAGGATTGTATCCGATGTTTAGCAAGAATGCTGAACTCTAACTTCAAAACTTAGAGGAAAAGACCGTAAAGTGACAAATTTGGAAACAATTTAGATCATGAGATATTAGGTTTGAATATCATTGTTCCAAGAATTAAGTTTAATTTTATTTTATTTATTTATTTATTTTCGAAAAGGTTAGTCTATCATTATATAAAAAATAAAGGGGTTTTTTTTGGGAGGGAGGGGCATGGGCTTATTGGCATTGTTAAATTGTCAAATATATTGAATGGCTCTAATGATCAATATCACATGTTCTTTTGAAATAAATTTTTTATAAGTAATCTGAATATTATTTTAGCTTGTTACAATAAGGGTCATAGAAAAATCTCAAGTTCTAGCTACTCGCAGTCAGCCATCACAAAGCTGACGTTGTTCAGATATATTCACTGTTTAATAATGATAGTGTTTCAGCTTAGCACACAAAATAAAATATTGAGCACTCACAATACAATAATTTGGTTGCTGATTTAGTGGCAATTTTTGTACAATAAGACTGATTAAATAAGAACTTTCAGTTTTAAAAAGATTCTGAATTGCTACAAGCATTTACATTCGAAGCGGTTATCGCACTCCAAAATTGTTGAACTGGACACCAGAGCATTAAATATGCAATTACTATAGTAAGATGAATTTAGAAGATCCCCTTACGCTAAGTGTTCACCTTAATTTATATGTTAATGCGCCATAATTATTGCATAAATGTACTATGGCCATTTCACTGAGAATCCAACTTAGGGCCATCGGTATGAAAAACAAAACATTAACTATTGTAACATAGAAATCGCAAATTTTTATCTTAAAAATTGATATTCATGAGATTATTTGGTTATAACTATTGCACAAATTATTTAGCTTCCTATCAAATGTCTTATGCTTAGAAAAATTTGGCAAATCTCTAAAAAATAAAAAATAAAATTATTCAGCCTCATGTTTATTTTTTTCATTTTCTGTAAAGTGGTTAATAACACTAAATAAATTACTCAACTCTATTTTTATAAAATCAAAACAGCATTAAATTCCTTTTCAAAATATTTGTATGTGTGTACTTTATTTAATATAGAATATTTAAATGTTATTTTATACGGGAGTTGGTGTGCAATATTTATATTTTTCTTCTTAACTGCTCGGTGTTTTTCTTGAACATTCGATTCAATATTTAATTGAAATTCCTATTTTAAAAGCAGTTACATCAACAATCAAACTCTTTCTAGGATTTAAAAACTGCCGAACGAATCAGATTAACACTGTTTGGAAAACGAAAGCAACCCAATTGATTAAATAAGAAAAAAAAAGTCGCTGAAAAATCATTTTCATTCAGTTTATTTTCCTTAATGTATATGTGCTACTAACAAAATAAAAGAGGGGTGCATAATATTTCAAAACAAATAAGTGGTACTGTGCTGTTTACTTTCATTTAATAAAAGAGACCCCTACATAACTTTTATTCGAAAATTAAATGTAAATATTTGCGTTTAGCATTAAGAATCTTTTTAAAATGTGAATGAATGCATTCCTAACCAAGGAATAGATGCCGTACGATGTTAAACTACGAGCAGATTATTTTTATGGCAAACCCTGTATCAGTTGTAAATACTGTTTATTATGGCTGGAAGATGCCGTAGCTCAATAACAATTCTTGCAGTAGAAAATGAAAACTGTTCTTTTTCTTACCACCCACCCCCGCCCTTTTGTGTCTCCCAGTTATTAGATTTGTTCTTTAATTAAATGAGGAAGGCATTTAGCTTTTAATTAATCTTATTTGTATCTTTACTTCGTCAGGAACAATGTTTATTGTTTTGGGAGTGGATACAGTAAAAAAAAAAAAAAAAACTGGTTTTGTGTCGAAATGAAGTCCGTGAAAGAGTGCAATCTCCGAGTTATAACTCGCTCTCTGTCACGTAGGGAAAAGGTTTTTAATTAAATGTTGGGAGGGGGGGGGGAACATTTTTCTACTTCTGTTTTCTCCGAAATGTGTTCTTGTATGCGTTAAAAATACTAAGAACACCGTCGTCAGAGACTAGTTCTCGTTTTCAAAACCGAATGCTTTTTCGTTTGAAAAAATAAAACCAAACGATTTATTAATCCCCTTATGATTTCTTTTTCTACATAACCATAAGCGAATTTCAAAATAATATCTGAATTATGCTGTTTAGGAAGAATTTTTAAATTATATATATATATATATATATATATATATATATATATATATATATATATATATATATATATATATATATGGATAACATGATAGAAGATAATTGGATCAAATCAATTTTATGAAATGAATGCAATGTCACATATTCATCGATAACATCATTTAATCATCGATAACATTTATTTTGTTATTAATACTATTAGATCTGTTTTAATGGTACTGAATACTTACGAAATTCCGGTGATTCGATTAAAAGGAGAATGAAAAGATTTTTTTTATTTTTAGTATTGATATAATGTTGAAGGCTAAGAAAGTGAAAAGAAATTCTAATTAATTCAGTTTCAAATTGATTTCTAAAAATAAAATCACAAGAAAATTTTTTGTTGAAATGAGCTTCTTATCAAATGTGAGAAAATGACAAACATCCTTAATTATTTTGAACTTGAGTTTTAAAGATTGTTAGTACAGGATGGAAATATGAAATAAATTGATGCCCATATCAAACTCTTGAAGATGAAAAAAAAGCACAAATGTTTGCTTTAAATTGACTACAAAACATTGAATTTAGACTGAATGTTTTTATTGTTTTTCGTTTTATGGTCATAATTTGCATTCGAGAGGTCATTTGTTAGTCCTTGTTTTAGAGTCTCTAGAGCTTAAAATGGGTTCCTCAAAATTTCAAACATCTGAACACGAATTTGGATTCGAACCTATGGACTACTGAATCTAAAACAAATGCATAAACCAATCGGCTGCCAGATCGGTAGAGTGTGAGAAAATGTAGGAAATACGTGTTGATTACATTGAAGCAAAAAATTTAATATTAGAATTGTGGAAATGAAAATTCCTATAAAATGTGAAGCTGTAGAATTACAAAACAGGAGAAAAGCATAATCTCTATTGAATTGGAGTTGAAATCAAATGCTAAAAAAAGATAATAACAAAACGAAAGGAATTCTTTTGAATTGAAATCTAAATCGAATGTTAGAAAAATAGGAAAAGGCTGAAGTCGATTAAATTCAAGTTCAAATTGAATGCTGAAAAAAATATACTTTGTTGAATTGAAATCCAAATCGAATGTTAAGTATAAAACAAAACAAAAAATCAGTAAAATATAGAATCTGTAAAGTTCTAATCCATATTAAAATGTTAAGAAACTTCAGAAATCTTTCGAGAACTTATTTTCTGTTTATTAAAGTCATGCAGAAAAAAAAAGTGTGCCATTAAAAATAATTATTTTTAAAGGAAGCAGCAGTCTGAGATTATATTAAATAAAGAAAAAGAATCCGGAAGAAAAATACGCAGTGCATCTTCAAAAATGCTTTGCTATAGCTTTCAGCACTTGAGCTATGCTATTAGGCGGTGTCAAATAAAAGTTATTTGTAGATAGCTCTAATGGATTTGTATAGTATCGCTATTCCAGTGGAAAATGCTGAGTTCAATCTTAACTCCTTTTGAATGACGGACTTTGATTGTGGATGAGAGGAAATAAGCAGCTTATGATCATTGGAAAGTATTTTCGTGTGTTGTTTTTCGGGAAGAAAACACAGAAAACTCCCAACTACCCACCAGAAAAAATGAATAAATAAAATGCAAAAGTGTAACTACCCTCTCTCATGTGTTCAACAGTTGCTGGGATCGAACTTGAGACCTCAACCTCTCGAAAACATGTTTCTACCATTAGACCATAATGCGTGTATATATATATATATATATATATATATATATATATATATATATATATATATATATATATATATATATATATATATATATATATATATATATATATATATATATATATATATATATATATATATATATATATATATATATATATATATATATATATATATATATATAATAAATTTTGTTCCCAGTTGCAATATTATGTATTGGTCAGATTTTCTTTTTTGAAGTATGTTTCGTAGAAGTCACAATGTTTTCTAAAAATAAAGGTAACTTTCTCTTTAAAAACTAAATGCATAATGCAAATAAAATATTTAAATAGGAAAAATTAAATAGAAGAGATTTTTACACCAAAATATCGAAAGACACGTGTAAACATTTTTAACCATTTGATATGTCAAAACTTTTCATATAAAATTTTATTCATGTTTAAAGTTTCACCATTATCTTTATAGAAAGCAAGTAACTGCTCAAATTTCTTATAGATATTTATTTAAGAAGGAAGCTAATTTTTATGTTTTTCTTACAGCATTATGATTGTCGGAACCACATCCGGGTCATCCAGCCAATTGGAGACGGTAACCGGCTTTATGTGTGCGGGACCAATGCCCACAACCCCATGGACTACGTCATTCATGTAAGCATCTTTCATTTAATTTGATTTGATTTTATGAAATGATGTATTTCTATGCACAATCAGCTCTAAAATTGAATGTACTTTGATTTAAATTGTGCAAAATAAAAATGAGTTACATTTCTTAACCGTATAGTAAGAGCTATTTAAACTATAAAAAATATAATTTAGAAAAAGTAATTAATAATTATAACTCATAAAGCATTCCAATTTTTTTTTTTTTTTTTCCCTCAGATTTAATACTTATGATTTTGCCAACAGATGGCGGAATTGTTAGCGTCCGTAACTTAGAAGAAGAAAAGTCCTGAGTTCGAGTACTGTTTCGGGGATGGGCGTTGCTTTCTCTCTCTGTGTATGTTTTTCTTTCGATGCTAAGATGACATACCCAGTGTGTGAGCTAATTTGAAAAATTTCCATCATACTGGCCCCTAGTAGCGCTGAATGTGATTAAATTCTAAGGGAGAGAGCCGGGCATTTGAAAAAAAATATTTATGAATTTTCAGTTCCTATGTTTTTTTTCTTTGTTTTATTAAAAATCAGCTTTAAATAATGGATTTTAACATTAGACTACTCATATTTTAATTCGTAAAAATATCATCTAATAACAAAACAGACCCAATGAACACTTTTATTCGCAAGGAAATGTGAATGCTTTTGCATCTAAAATACATTGGATTCAATGCATCTCTTTAACTATAGTAATAGACATTATAAGAAGAACCACAAGTTATAAAAGAGCTATTTGAATACAAGTAAAACAAGAGATAATTGAAATTTGACGCATTTAAATAATACAAATACGATAAAAGAGATAAATTTAATCTCTGATAGCTGCTTTATTTCATTTCGGAATTACTAAATAGACTAAAATTCATACACTTATGAATCAACTGTACAACTAATGAAGTTTTAATTAATAATGTAATTAAAAAATAATCTATGTGATGACATTTTACTGAAACTGAATTCCTAAAATATTCAGAAGTAATTTTTAAAATATGTCATCGTCGTCTCTATTTGTTTATTTAACAACATTAAGTAAAACAAAAATATAATTTAAACTCATAACGGGAAATAAATTAAAAAGAATTCCTAATTAATGCAAATGAGCAGAACAAAATAATAAGTTTGAATTTTCAAAAATACACATGACGTATACTCTGGTTTTATTTTTTTTATTTCTTTATTTTTTAGAGTGAAAGCTGCTGCATCCCTTATCAAAAAATGAGGTAAACAAAAACACACACAAAAATTAATAAAACAATCTGTATATACTCATTAAGAAAACTAATGATTATCATCAGTTACATTATCTGACGAAAATGGAAAAAATCTTTTACGTCGTTAAAAAGTAATCAGGTCGTCTAGTTAGAAGAGACGCAAATGATGCAAACGATTCTGTGACAGATATATTTTACTTTTAATGGAGTAAAAATTAGATCCAAATGGAAAAAGACAGACGAAAAATTAAAAGAAAATCGTTTGGAATATTTTAGTTTTCTGTGGAATTTGAACTGGATTAGCGTTTCTCATTTTCGTTCGAAATAACGAGTTTAGATATTAATTTCGCATCTGAATGAAAGAAAACGATATTTTTAGGAGAGGATTGTTCAAGTTTATTTATCGGACTTGACTTAATGTGGTTATAAATTTAAAGGTTCCCTGATTTCCAGAACTTAATTTTATGGTTTCTTGCACCGAATAATTTACTTATAATTGGTCATTTGTTGTCTTACTCGGGGCATTGAAAAATGTTTATGTCGTCTTAGAAGAAGAAGGAAAATTAGTTATTCGTGGTCTTATTAATTTCACGTTAGACTCTAGGGGTGCTCCGCAATTATTTTGGAAGTAACACTCTTGTGATGATAATTTAAGCTGCACCAGAAACATTTTTGCAATAATTAATATAAAAGTGAAGAGCTTATGGAAACTTTTGTTCTGGTTCTTTTAAAAAATGCTTAAGCATTTTACTACATTGGTGTGAGTTTTGTTTCCTTAAGTAAAGGTATCGAACTAACTTCTTAAAAATTAATTTTAATTTTCTCTTATCTTGTTTTTAAGTAAATTATATTGCATAAACATAAAATTAGCCAAAATTCTAATTACATATAGCATACTTTTTGTAAATCGGTTATTTTCCGACAAATTTTAGTGAAATTTTAACAAAACGAATAATTTTACAGAAAATTGATATGTATTAATATTAATTTAATTTGGTCATAAGGTTTATGTGGCAATTTTCTTTGAAATGCAGCAAAACATAAGAAAAATATTGAGTGGTAAATAAAAAACTTGTTAAAAAATATACTGCAATATAGATACTATCTGAAGTTTTACTGAACTCTCCTTTAAAAATGGCTATAAATTAAAAACTTCATATATATTCAAATCTGTGTTTTGTTTAATAAATATTAGCATTGAAACATGTCAGACAACTTTCAATTATTCATTTTATTTATTCATTTCAAATTTATTTATTACTACTTGAAATATTATGTTAATTGTGGTGGAACTGAAAATTTTGTGGAAAACAAAGTTACGCGCTTCTGATAGGGACGCTGTTGCCACTCACTTTCAAATATACTAGTCAAATAAAGGCTAATATATTTGGCTAATATAATTAATATACTTATGGCTATCAATCAACATTATAGAAAAACATGAATTTTAAAAAATTATTAAAAAAGCAAAATACCATTTTTCTGTACCACTTTATGAAAATGCAATTTCCTGTTTCGTTTTCCAAAGGACGACACATTTTTAGAATTCTTATAACTTAATTTCTATTGGATGGACAATAAAATGATAAACTGTTTTGGGAACTGGAAAGTTCTAAGTATAAGATATTAATATAAATAATGACATATGTTGTCAAAAATCGGCGGATACCTAAAGAAAAAGCAATGCAATAAATGCCTCTAAAGTTAAGATACAGTATTATTAAAAAATATGGAACGAATTTTTCAAAATTGAATTATAAAAAGAAGTTTTGTCAATTCAATTCTTAGAAAAAAGAAGACTCTTAGTGGATGTGTAATAAATTTAGTAATATATCTTATTAAAGTAATACAACGGTAATAATTGTTTTAATAAACTTATTGGATTTTTTAACCTCACTTCCATTCAGGTGTTTGTGAGGTTAAAAAATCCACCTCGCGCAAATAGGCCTGTCGTTGAAAATGAATTTCCAGTGCTTATTAGCTTCACGCCGCTTCCCGTTTAGATCAGCAAGGTGAGGCATCATTTGCCACGGGCAGTGACAGGGAGGGTGACCACGTTCTCCTCCATGCGATTTTTGGAGCTCCGTGGGTTGGAGACGGGCACAATCTCATCGCTGACGTCCAAACTGATGTGATATGCATGTGAAGAGGAGGGTGCCAGCTCAGATGCGAACTAGTCACCTGACCGTAGTTTAAACTGACGAGAGGCGTGATAGGGCAGACTGGTTAACCTTAAGGTACAGTCCGGAACACACCAGCATCGCAATGTATGTATGACATCGATAATTTCCGATAAAATTATCGAAATGAAAGAAACCTATCGATATGTTATCAGTGATAGCTTCAAAGATAGTCATTTTGCGCTAAGTGAATTTTAAACATATTTATGGTCTTGATGTTCACTCAAAAAGGATGTCTTTTTCCCCAAACTAATATATATATTTCCCAAATTTTTGAGCTAATAAGCGTCATTTCATTGAAGTAATAAGCAATTTAAGACAATTAGTACTAACACACCTTTTTTATTTTTTAGTGTTGCTAAGCACACGTGTTGCAAGGTTAAGAATTTTATAAAATCAATTCGATTTTTAAAAAAATACTTAAGACATGATTTTATTCAAAAAACCCGGATGCGTAGTTAGATCGCTTCGCGCTTCCAAGGCTCATATCCAAAGTTCGATCCTTGGTAAGGGTAAGGTCGACTCCCTTTCATCTCTCTTCTGTAGCTCAATAAAACTCAGTACCAATCACGTTACTGAAATAAACATTGAGGATTTCACTGAGGCTGGCCTCCTGACCGGAACGTATGTTTTGTAGCCCTGGGGCCCTTGGTCAGGAAAACAGATAAGGGCACTGTAGGCATGACTCATTATGGACTGTGCACCACAGTTTTATGACTTCAGTCACACATAAACCTATTCAAATACTGAAAAGTCTAAGTTTCACTGGGGAATATTAATAAAAAAGCAATTAGAACGTTATTACTTTGCATAAAAAGATTAAAAATTCTACATGCGATTCATCCCTAGTTTAGAGGAGTTTTGTCAGAATTCTATTGATGTGATTCATTTCCACTTCTTGACATTATTAGAACCACTTTATTTATGTAATTCTGAACTTTATTTTTGTAATTCTGAACATAAATTCAAAATTTTACTTTCAAAAATCATTAATAATATCCAGATTGTAAATGATTTGAAATTTGTTTGTCTCTCATTTTTTTTTTTTTTTTGACACGAGGGCTGATTATGCTGGACTTGCATTTTAAAGTAAGCTCCAAATCACTACTAACTCAAGATGGGAATCGAACCCACGAACTGTTGAATGGAAGGCAAGAGCGCTAATCAGTCTAGAATGTTGCGAGTGACATGTTTTTTTTACTAGGCAAAATACCAGCGAATAGATTTTGCTTAATGTTACTGTAAAACTGGAATGCATGCGCAATAAAAATGAGGATAATATTTAAAAATTCATGCTCAGATCCAACATTCTTGATAACGTTTAAAATAACATTTTTAAACTAATATTCCAAATTAGTTTTTTTTTTTTTTTGTTTTTTTGTTATGAAATTAGTTTTATGCATTATAAATAAATTAATTAATTTAATTTAAAATCGTTGGTGCATACATCAATAGTATTCTACTAAATAAACGGATATAAAACAGTTGTATTTCAAGTTTAACGCTTGAAGGAAAATTTGATGTGTTTGTAACAATCTTATATAACTATTACACAAGACATAAAATTACTAGTTAAAGTGTTTTCAGCGGTACCACAGATAATGTTTCTTTACAGCAAGCCTACGTGAGGGGGAGGCCGCGGAATTTATTTTCTTTAAGCTACTTTCAAAATTTCCTTATTTTTTTATTAGCAGACTAAAAAAGGGAATAAAAAACAAATCTTCTTTACAGCATTACGTCATTACGTGCTTGAAGTTTTCAGAGAATGGTCCTTCTAAGGGACATCTTTTTCGCGCCATAACTAGGACAAATAGCGTTTTTAGCACCCTTGCTCAGATAAACTTTCGGCGCCAAGCTCTAACCCTTTGAGTGGGGAATGGTGTTTCCTTCCTTCAACGTATACACTGCCCAGGACACACCATAAAAACCCGCAGACGAAGAGAAGGCGAGAGGGGTGGTATTGCCAGATACATACCTTTCAATCCTTATAAACTTTCTCGCAACCATACCAGGACGGAACAAGAGACACGGAGTGGCTATTAATATCAATCGTCGGTAGCTCGAAGGGAACCGGTGGGTTGACAAACGGTTCTGGTTCGGTCGTCCATCAAACCGGATTTTCAGTTTCCTGAGAGACGGAAAGGTGTTGTGACAAATTGGGAGAAAAAAGTGTGTCACTACAAATATTTCATAAAGTTATTTTTTGCGCCATTTTTTTTTGTATTATTATCCTTGAAGCATTAATCCCTGAATCAGTTATTTGGGAAATGGATCCGTCATGTTGAGGGGGATTATTATTTCCCGTCCACTTTACAAAGTGGGATTTTAAAACAGCGAAGAATTTTCTTTTCCCTTTTTGGTGGTATTTTGGCTTGTTTTTTGGTAATAAATGACCAGTCCCTATCGAGGCTAAAGGTGAAGCTATGATTTTTATTATTTCTTCTTTGTGGCTTTTTTCGTAGCCTCGGACACCGTGTCTTGTGGTAAAGTACAGATATATAGTTGAGTATGTTTTATTAGTTTTTTTTTTTTTTTTTTTTTTTTTTTTTTTTTTTTTAGATGAATGGTTTTTTGGGGAAACCATTCCACTCGCTTGTAATCTTTGCATTAAAGTAAAGTTAGCTTAAGTTTGACTTAAGCCCAACGTGAAACGGAAATGTTTCTGAGGAGGCAGACTTTATTGGCAGGAGCCGTAAGAAATCTGGAATTTGTGATGCATTTAGTTGGGTACTCCAAATATGTGTTGAATTTAACCAAATATTAGAAATATGATTTTGAAGTATAAACTTTTGATTTCAGAAAAAAATACTAAACCGATAAGATATGTGCTTTTAAGAAAAGTGATATATTATTATTTTATATTTTATTCTCTTATTTATTTATTTTTTTGCGAAGAATATTTATCCTCTGTTTATTCATATTGAAATATTTTTTAATATTTTATGCTTAATTTATCAGCACAAAATCAATAATTAATTTTATAATATAATTTTTCTATTTTATTTATACAAATTGTATTTATCATATTCTTAACAAAACGTAGCTAACAAGTGATAAAGTAGCTAGTGCTTTGACTTTCAGTTCATACGTTTGTATCCCACACCGGCCATGAATGTTTGTAGTTTTTCAAAATCCATTATATGTAATAGGTCCTAATTCAATTATCTTTGCTTGAAAAGTCATCAAGTGTGACAAACAAACAATTCGTTATTCTTAAAATAATGTCTACCCCGTGACACCCTTTATACGGAAAAAGCTGAAGATGTGGCCAGGACAGTGCTCCATGCCTTTGATCCCATATAACATGTCTTTTTTTTGTACCTTTCTTTTTTTTATCTCTCTCTTTGCACTTGTCACACGAGAACAACAACATAATAATGTCTATTTTCACCATTCAATCGGGATTTCATAGTCATCTATTCATAACTTACTGAGAACCAGTGTACTTATTAAAATAATTTTATGATCCTTATCCTTGGATTCCGTTCATACTCTTCCAAAGTGAAGTTTAAAATTTTTGAGTTGAAATACGTTGCTAAAATCAAAATACTCCAAATCTTATTCACTTCAGAAATTATAAATGTAAAACTTTTACTTTTGTGATTTAAAAAAATACTAAATTATAATCATACATATTCAGAAAAATTGCGAATCATTTGTAACATAATTAAATGAAAATCCATTACCAACCATAACTGTGTGCAAGAAAGATCATTTTACCACAATGGCATATTTTTAATAATGAAAGAATAAATGGTAGCTATTCAGACTAGGAGGTCGCAAGTTCTATACTTTACCCAACAGGAGCCTATCACGATGATAAAACCTATATGCTTTATAAAGATCCGTACAATCCAATTACGGAACTTTATAATGCATATATTCATTGGTGAAGGCTAAAAACGAAAATGAAAGTTCAAATACTGACTCCTACCCTGAAATATAGTTTTGTATAAGCTAATTTGGCTTGTTTAGAAGTTTCCGTTAAAAAACAGCCACACAAAAAAGCATATTTTTTAATAACTTAACAATACTTAAATAATAATCTATTTATTTTATAAAAATAATTTGCTTTTACAAACGCCTTTCAATATTTTACCATTAATTTAATATACGTTTGCTTTGTTATAAAAAAATGGGTTGTGAAAAATAATATCTCATACTAAATATATTATATATGTGCATATTAAACATAAAAGTTTATTTGATTTGTATTATTCTATCGAGATTTATCAAAAACAAAATTTAATTTAATTGTAGGATTATTAAAACGTTATCTATATGCTTAATTAATGCTCTTACATTATTTTACTGTCCAAATTGAATTCTATGCAATTACGTTTCTTTCATTTTTGCTTTTATTCTAAATAAGTAAAAAAAATGAATTATAAGAAGAGAAATATCGCTTATGCTTTTAACGATGCTATTTTTATTAAGTGAATCAAACCGTCTGTAAATATTTTAATGAAGTCTTATTTGTTTGGGATATAAACCCCAATTATAATAACATAATTTGCAGATAGTTAAAAGTTTTTTTTTTTTTTTTTCATATTAATGCATGGCTTGCGCCATTTTTAATTTCCACTCCTGTTTATAATCGTCTGCTTTTCTATTTCATTATAAAAACCGTTTTAGAAGCATAACTTTAACCGTCGGGCAACTTTATCTTCTTTCTGTGCATTTACTCTTAATTTGGACCAAAAGCGATTGGAAAATCTTTTTACTCATTATTGATCTCTTCATTAATGAAATGCATTTTTTTTTATAATTCATTCTTCGCTTTCAGAAATTTAATGGACTTGTGGCCACGGAAGATTCATTTTGTGATATATTGATTCTTTTTTTGAAAAAAAAAAGCAAACTTAGTTGCAATTTTGCTCCCTTGAATTATTTTTTATATCCAATCGATAAATCTAATTAGCTCTATAAAATTATTTATTTTTTTCATATGTGTAAACTCTATATTCTGCACTATAAACTTGTATCAGAAGTCACTTTAAGAAAATATTTAATATTTTCGAAAAACAAAATGCATTTATCTCTTTGTCTTAATATTGGCCTCAATGATTGTGCATTGTAATAATATTTAAAAAAGACAATCCTTTAAATCAAAAATGTTTAAATAAATTAGTAATAAAAGTTTTTAAGTAACTAATGTACTTATAAAAATCTGATAATTTTTTTTTAAACAAGAATTAAATAATTACAAGCAAATGGGCGCAATAACATATTAAAGTATTCCATCTAAATATATATATATATATATATTGGAATTAAAAAGAATAAAATATCCTGCATTATAATTTCCTTCGAATGAACAGTTAAGAATTTTTAAAATTTTAATTTCAAATTAAAATTTCGTTTCCTGAATGCTTATATCTGCTGATTTTCTAACAAAGATACATTCTGATTTGAAACTGCTATAATAATTATTTTATCACAATAAACTCTGATTCAAAAGGAGTAGTTAATTGATTCTGAACATAAAATGTAAAATGTGATGTAAAATTTTTTGAACTTTCTGATAAATTATTTATGAAAAAAATTATTATTATTGATCAATGAAATAAAATAAAGAAAAAGAATTTTTTCAATGAATATTCACAAAGATTAATTCAAGTGCAATCATTAGTGTTGCGAAAATTAAATTAACAATAAGTTAATAATTATCTAATTATCTGCATCGTATCTATCTATCTATCTATCTATCTATATATATATATATATATATATATATATATATATATATATATATATATATATCTATATATATATATATATATATATATATATATATATATATATATATTCCTGTTGACCATTTTCGGAAAAAAGAAATTGACGTTGCTGAATTGAATATCACTACATAATGCGATTTTGCATTAATTCTTGCAGTGCAGTAACATTTGTCTTAAATTTTTTTTTTTATTACATTTAATTTCACGTTTCATATTTTTAATACATGCAAATTTTAAATATGTACTTAAAATTTATTAATGAAATAAAAATAATTTTTACACTGTTTGTTTCAATAAAGATACCAGTTAACTTGCTCTTTCTTCCTTAACATTAAAAATTATCCTTTAAAAAATAAAAAGAACAAATAAAATTTGCAATTTTTGGCGAATATATTTTCTTGATGAAAATGGCCGACAGGGTAATACCTATGTACCATATATATATGTAAGTAGATTGATATAAATTTCATTTTTCTAAGACGTACGTGATATTTTATTCCAGTATCTGAAAACTATTGCTCAAATAAACTAATTTCAAAGGATGAATAATCCATTCTTTGTAATTTTGATGAAGTTTATTTTTTGGCCAAAGTGTTTTACTTCCCCGATATCAAAATATTTCCCTCCTTGAAACTCGAATTGATACATTTTTTCCCTTTCTTATATTTCGATGAATTTTTTATCGGTTCATTTTATATCGTCTTCCAAATCATGTCGAGGAAAGTTTTCCCTATTCTACCCTTGCACACGTTCCACTGAATAAATGATTTTCCCTCTGTGATTAGATTTTGTCCCTTTTCCCGAAAGAATCATTTATTATTTTTATTCTAATACTCCGACTATGAATAATTTATATCGAATTATTCCGGACTTTTTTTCCCGTTTTCCCAGTTCTCTTAAACTTTTCATTCTTTACCTACTTGAAATGAAAATAAAAACTTTTTAAAGATGCAGTGTCTTTTCCTAAGGAAAAGGTTCAGTAAAGCTGATAACATCCGGGCTTTTTTTTTACGGTTTTCCTCTCCAGTTCGGTATTTTTTTTAAGACACTTGAAAGTAGTTTCAAAGTTTCTAAGCCAAACTTTCGTTCTAGGTTATACGAGACACCCCTCCCCCTCACATCGTCTCCTGAGACAAGCTCCCAAAATTCCAAGTTTTATCCTTTAAGATGATGGTTGTATTACCTGAAGAAACTTGAATTAAAGCAGGTGTTTTGAGTACTCTACTTGAAATAATATAACCAGTTAATCTTTTCACCTCTGTATTTTTTTTTCTTGTGTTTTTCATTTAAAAATCAAGTACTATGTTGAAAACATTTTAAGTGAATTTTAAAACTAACTTCAGCTTATATTTAAGATTTCGATTTCTGCTTTCATGTATACATAGAGAGAGATAAAAACATTTATGTTTTGCAATACATTCACACACACACACGCCAAGCGTCTCCCTAGAAAATCCCACACATGTTTGATTGGATTTAGGTCCAGGGACCTTGTCGGCCAATCCATGCGTTGAATATCCTCATTTTTCAACAGCTCTTCGACAGCCTCCGTACGATGAGATGAAGCATTGTCGTCCATGAAGAGGAATTGGGGACCCATAGCATTTCTAAAAAGACGGTTATAAATAAGGAGAATATCATTACAATAACAGGACCCGGTGACTGAACTTCCTTGGACGGCATGAAGGTCAGTACGGGTACCAAGCACGATGCCTCCCCAAACGAGAACACCGCGACCTTGAAACCGGTCCCTTTCGACGATATTGAGTGATTATTGCGTGTTCCTCACTTTCTCGAGATGTGTATGCATCCAGAATCGGTAGTCAGACTAAATCTGCTCTCATCCGTAAAGAGTACTCGACCCCATTGCTGATCCGTCCAGTTCGGGTGTTCTCGGTTCCACACAAGGTGCCTTCTCCGGTGGGCAGACGTTAATGGTACACAACGTACAGATCGTCGTGTGAATAGGCCACCATTGTGCAGCCTCTTGGCAACTGTAAACCGTGATATCGGTCGTCCAATCGTCTGATGGAGGTGTCTCGCGATTTCTCCAGTCGTCTGCCGCCAGTTCCTTCTTGCCTGTAGGACCAATAAACCCGTCATCGACTGCCGTGGTTGCTCGGGGACGACCACTGCTGAACCTTCGGACAGCTATTCCTGTAGTTTGAAATGCTCTCCAGATTCGTGAAATGATGCTGTGAGAGATTCCAAACTCCGCAGCCACACTTATCACACTCCGACCTTCCACTCTTCCCAATGATTCGACCTCGCGTAAGGTCATCTAGATGTCATCTTAGAGGTTGCCTGTTCATTATTTTACACTGATTAAGCAGCTCTACGTCGTTTAAACTGATATACGCCGTGCAATAGCTTTCACAGAAACGCTGAGCGTACACTGCCAGCCTGCTTTATACCTCTCAAGCATTCCCCCTTTACGTCATATTACGTAATTTGAGTATGCCCTTGCGTATACCTGACCGTAGTCGATTTTTTGATTGGTCTTTTAGTCTGATCTACCTGTTTGTTCCGCTGTTATGCTAATTTTTCCATTTCGTTCTTAATTTATGCACACCATGTGTGTGTGCGTATATATGTGTATGTATGCGTATCTATATATCTGTGCATGTATATCTGTATATCTGTGCATGTATAGGTATGAATGTATAATGCAGAAAATATTATGAAAATGCTAAAAATGTATGAAGCGATTACGTAGCAAGTACGCTTTCTTTACACGTACACTTATAGGCCCTTGTGACTTGGTTGCTTAGGGCAATCGTTCTTATTACCTGAAAGTAACCAGTTCGAATCCCAATCCAGTCGAAGATCAGCAGTGTTCATTAATGGTGACTGAAGCACATTAAATGTATCATGATGGAAATGTCCTCCATGTGAAATGCAACCTCTGGGGGTGGTAAACTAAGTTTAGGTTCTTTTTTTTTTTTTTTGCTTGATCCCTTCTTTTAATCGACGAAGACAAAACCATATTCGGGGTCTAAGATGACACACCCATTAGGTGAAATTCTGTTTCCAGTGACCTCATTTCTGCCCCTTGTAGAGCGGAAGTCCTTGTAGCCGAGCATAATATGAAGACTTTTTCTTTACTAATATGTTAATAATTTTTAATTTTTCGCTCAAATGATCTAATTTCTAGTTAGTTTTTTTTACTTCGTGTTTATCGTCATTTAAACATTATTTTAATAATTTATTTTATAAATTGAATGGTATAATTTGTTATTTTAATCAGGAGAGTGTAAATAATAGTATGTTAGCTAATGTCAATACTGTATTTTTTACAAAAATTAATGAAAACTTTTTTTTTTCCTCAGGCGAATTTAACTAAAGTGAGCCACCACGACTACTTCCCTGGAGTTGGCGACGGAATTGCTAAGTGCCCTTTCGATCCAGAAGATAATGCCACTGCTGTCTGGGTTGGTAAGTATAAATTTATATTCTTTCGGAATATAAAAGGTACATATTATCCAGTCGACTATTTTCGTCAAAAAAATATAGCGCTAATTGTTGACAATTCTAATTTTTTTTTTCTTTCCCATAATGTGCGAAAAATTGTAAAAGTTAACTTTTATATTAATTAAAAAAATAGACATATTTTTTATTAATTTTCCAGTTTTTTGTTATAAATTTAAACTATGCATATATTAAAAATATAAAATATGAGTTCTAAAATTATGAAACGTGAGTGCCATCACTAAACTGCTGCATTCGGCTCTAAATCCTAATATTTGGCGACATAACTTTTTCGCTCAATTGATTGACGAAACTATGCATACGTGCTTAAAAAAAGCAATTAGAGTAATACAGTCATTTAAAAAAAATCTTAAGAAAATCATTTAATAACATAGCTAAATAAATTTTTATTTCTATTAAAAAATTAAAATAAATATGAATTTTTCTTTTAAAGGACATTTAAAAAAAAAAAAATCATAATTATAAACATTGTGAAACTCATGTGTAAAAAAAATGATCATAAATTTTTAAAAATTAGATTTTAATTAAAAGATACATTATTATTTGGACACTAGTAAAATCAATCAAGTGATTATAAAGTTTAGAATAAAATAATATTCAACAGTATAAAATATAATATTTGACAGTGGATTTAAACTTCTAATTTAAATTTATATAGAAAGATAAGATGTGAGATATGTAAATGTTGTGTTTCATTATTATTATATTAATTACAGTAAAAATTTAAAAGAATTTAATTGATAAAACTTCGAAAATATTTTTCAGATAATAATTTTTTTTATAAACTACCAAAAATATATGTCATTGAAAATCAAATGATTTTATTAACAATATTTATTTATTAATTAAATGTTTCTTAAAGCATTTAAGCATTTCTTTTAGAGTCAAAACATCTATTTATTAAATAAAAATTAAATGAAAGGTACAATATTATATTTTATTAAATAGTTTAGATGAAAAATAAACAATGTCCGGCTTTTGAAGTCCATAATTTTCCATTTAAGTACACAAACAAGTAAGTGAGAAAAACTGATCTTTTTTCTTAGGTAATAAAAACATTATACTAAAAGTTTTTTTTTTCTTTTTCTTTTAGAGCATGGAAACCCGTCCGGTCTTCCAGGCCTTTATAGTGGCACTGTAGCCGAGTTCACAAAAGCGGATACGGTCATTTTCCGGACGAATCTCTACAATCTGACCACTGGAATGGAGCTCCACCCCTTCAAGAGGACCATCAAATACGACTCTAAGTGGTTGGACAGTGAGTCATCTTCCTGAACTTACTTTCGCTCGATTTCTTGACCACAAGAATGTACTGCTGTGTGTTTTTAAAAACAAAATCATGGCAAATTAAGGTTTAAGAGTTAATTCTGAAACAAAATGAATCAAAGCGTGTAAACCTACTTGTAAAATTATAACTGTAATACTTTCGAATTTATTGTTTTGTACATCTTTTGGTTGTTTTGCGAAACTAGGCCATATGTACCCTGCTAAATGAATAAAATAGAAGTTGCTTACCGTTAACTTTATGCAATCTGTTAATATTAAGTAAAATAGTTTAGCATTTTACAGCTGTTGAATTCAGAGAGCTGTTTTTCTCTCTCTATCCATCTAAAAACCTAATAGAACTAAACCACTTGTACAGCAACCTCATATATGGGCCAAAGCTTGCAGTTCTCACATCTTATTTCTAAACGGAAGACCCTGGGGTTCAAAGCATAAAAGTGTCATGGTTAGGTAGTTAGCCAAAAGGGAAACACCCACTTTTTTATTTTCCAAACATGCTTGGTACCCATTTTATCAACCCAATAAAGGTATAAAAAGCTGAATAAACCTTGTCCCGCTAGAGGATCCAAAATGGACCTGTACCATGGAAGTGGGAAGCGGTACCAATGAACCACCAGGCTTAAAATGGAAGATATTAGAGTCACAATAAAATTCATGCAATTAGCAATAAAAAAATTATAAAAATTTTGTAAATTTTATATGACAAAATCAAAGTTTTATAAATCAGGATGAAATATTTAAATATAACTATGAGATGAATTAGGATTATCTACCTCAGAATATCTCAAATTTTTACTTAATTAAATGTGTTTATTTTTGAAAGACTTTGTCTAAATATAGGAAAAATTTTGGAATTTATTCATATTGTGCCATATCACGTATACTATATATATATATATATATATATATATATATATATATATATATATATATAATGTTAGCATTCTTTAATTAGAATATAATTTTGAAATTAGTTCTATATGATTATATGGAATTTATTTTTAGGACTAATCTTTGAAATAATTGACTTAAAATATTTAGGAAAAACTCTTTATTTTGTATATATATACAGACACACACACACACACATATATATATATATATATATATGTGTGTGTGTGTGTGTGTGTGTGTGTGTGTGTGTGTATTATTAAAATTTACTCTTATTTGAAATATAAAAAAATGCAACTACATTTAATTAATAAAAATGTAATACTTATTTAACGATATAAAATATATTTAAAATAAATAATAATTTAATATAAGCACTCTACTTTCCTAATCATGTTTTTCTCTCAATATTATTTATACTGCTATTCGTTTATTAGGCCCGAACGATAGTCATTGAAAAGAATTTCCCTAAAACATCGACCCTTTTTAAGCTAAAAGACTCTTAACGGGGCTCATAACATTCATTATCGAACTTGCAGCAAACAAATTGCTACACCTACTCTCATCCGTTGCTCATTACAAACAAAGTATATATATATATATGTATATAAAAAGAGCTGCAGGCGAAATTCCATTACCTCCCCCTTCCTTTACCCTCGGGTAATTGGGTTCTTTCTCTTCTTTCAGAGCCAAACTTCGTGGGGTCGTACGACATCGGTGAGCACGTGTACTTCTTCTTCAGAGAGAGCGCCGTCGAGTACATCAACTGCGGCAAAAGCATCTACTCCAGGGTGGCCAGGGTATGCAAGGTAAGTACTCCACTGCCTCTTCACTTTTACTGCCGCTTTCCCTCCGTTGACACTATTCACCCCACCCCTTTTTTTTATGACCAGCCCTAAAAGCCTACTTCAAGTTGAGAGACGGTGAAAATGCCTCTGCCGGGAAAATTGTTTCGGAAATGGTTTCCGAGAAGATGAGAGATTTTTTCTTGTCTTTTTCGTTTGTTTGTTTTTTTGCAGGATGAATGAAGAGGTTTTCGCTACGCCAACAGCTAAATTAAAATTACGCTTTTGATTTTTCTTTTTAATTTTCATTATTATGTTCTTAATTGTTATTATTATGGCTTAAGTATTATTATTTATAAAATAAAGAAATTCTAAGTGGTTTTAGAAAAGTTTAATTCGAAGGAATAAAAGTTCAATAGAAATCGCTTTGATTTAAATTTTTCATTCAAAAATGATTTTATTAATTTGTCGAAGACTATAGTTTGATTGACACATTAATCAAGTACATTTTATCAGGTTCAAATTAATTAAGCTCTTAAAATTTGTGAATCACAATTAATCAGGTGCCTTAACTGAATAAGTTAATTAAGTTATTTAAACTTATTAATCAAACAAAATTGATTTTTCTTTTAAAAATTAATTTGACATTCTATGCCTATTAAATATTTTCCAATTTCATTAGATTATTGTTTTTGAGAATTAACATGTAAGTTAATAAATCCTGAAAAACTTAAAAAAGTATAAGTATCATTTAACGCATTATATAATAATTATAAAACATACGACTGCAACTAATAAAATTTTCCCAAAGCCAATAGAGTTCACCCTAAAATTAATAAGGACACATTTGGCAAAGCGACACCGAAAAATTCCTGAACACCCATTTATATATATGTAAATTATCGAGAAATGTGAATTTGTCACTTTTCCAGATTCTTTTATTCTTCTAACTCTAATCTCTTAATCTTTTATTTTCTCATTGAATCTCCTTTTTTTTTTTTTCTTCGAACTCTTATCTCTTATTCTCTCATTGAATCTTCTCTTGTTCTTCGAATTCCTATCTTTTAATTTCTTATTCTGTAATTAAATCTTCTTTTGTTCTTCGAACTCTTATCTCTTAATCTTTTACTCTCTCATTGAATCTTTTATTCTTTGAACTCCTATCTCTTAATTTCTTATTCTCGCATTGAATCTTCTTTTGTTCTTCGAAATCCTATCTCTTAATTTTTTATTCTCTCTTTGAATCTTCTCTTATTCTTCGAACTCCTATCTCTTAAACTCTAATTCTCTCTTTCAATCTTCTCTTATTTTTCGAACTTACACAGCATAGTAGCGGAGAAATGTTTAAAAAAGAAACAAATTGGTCTTGTTTTGTCATGTAAATGCTATGTTCTTTGCTAGTTTACTTATTTTTCTTAGTTGTACTCACCAAAAGTCTGGAGTGAAGACCGATGAAGCTTACGTTTTTGTACGCTCATTTGTTAAAGTGAGTGTGTGGGAGTTTTCCGAATTTCCTCCTTCGCGAATGCACCCTGTTTTCTCAAGGAAGTTCCCGATAAAACTCCTTGGTTATTTCTTATACACGGACAATTTAATTAATAACAGTGTAAAAAATCTTTTTTTTACCAGTTTTTAAATTTTTTTTACTAATCTCCTCATAAACTATAAGCGAAAAGTCATTGGAATTTAAAATGTTTTTTTATGATAAAATTATTCTAATACATTTTTTATATCAAAGAATCATTATAAAACTTCTGTGCAAGAAAAATGCAAGTGTGGTAAACTCTTTAAATTATGAACAACTTATTTGCAAGTTATTAGTTAAATGTGCCTTTAAACTAACTATTGTTAATATTAAATTTCCCACATTAAAAGTTGGCGAAATGTTTTTGACTTAGAACAATCACTTTCGAATCTCAACCCTTAATAAATCAATGGATAAGAATTATATCTTAGTAGTGATAATTTTCATTAAAACTAAAAATCGCCATATTTTCTATAAAGTCAGTCATTGTAAGCATATTATCATCACTGCTACAATGTGTAGCTTGAATGAGATGTTAGGCCACATATTTTAAATCACAAAGGCAAATTAATATTGATATACACAGAGAAATCAATTAATGACCAAAGAGTGAGGAAGTATTTATCAAAGTAGGAAGTCTCAGTTATGATCCTAATTACTGTTGAATACAGGAAAATAAAATGTTTCATTTTGCTTTTCCATGTTTGTAAATCTTTCAGTTGTGAGATTTTATGGTTTCCTCCTTTGCAACATAAATAGTGGTTCGTTCTGTAGCTAAAAGTCCATTAAGATGCATTTTTTCCTATATTTCTTAAAAGTTATTAAAACTAGTAAGCTTAAAAAGGAAATATTCAATAAATCTAGCTCAGAAAGAATTTAAATTCTAATTTGTGTGTAGTTGGGAGAAATTTAATATTTAATTACTTTGCTCCCAAAACATACTATCTAATTGAACTTTATAGAAATCAAATTTTTAAAATCATAAAAGTACAATTTTTTTCCATGCAACTTTCGTCATTTCCGAAAATTTTTACTTCTAAAAACACATTTTTCTGAGTTTTCCTCGAACGTTACCAGTACATTTCTATGCGCCGTTTTCGCATGGAAAAAAAAAGAGAGAGAGAAAGAGGAACTTCCAGGAAAAGCGAAAAATAATTTAGTTTTCTGGAATTGCTACTTTTTCTCCCTTTTCCTTTCCATGTTATTTTCATTTATTACGTTCCTTTCCCTATTTTTCCCTCATCCGCGACTGCAAACAAGCAAGTAATATTGTCTTTCCATCTCATTTGTGTGGCTGACGTACGAAAACAACAGGGAAAAACCAAGGGCAAACGGGGGAAAATAAATAAAGATGCGAAAAAGTAATAAAATGAAGGGAAAAAATGCATTGTGTTTTAGGTATCGGGTGAAATATAAATGAACTCTGAACTAGGGGTAAATAAAACTAAAATTGAAGGGGAAAGGTAGGGAATAACCGGATACAGCAGGAAAAGACAGATAAACTTTCCCCCTTTTTTTTTCTCTCTATCCTGATACTGCAAATGGCTCGTTAAAGGGATTTTTTCGCCTATCTAAATTGGAGGTGAAAAAT
The DNA here is from genome assembly GCA_030067965.1 of Latrodectus elegans. Classification (NCBI taxonomy): domain Eukaryota; kingdom Metazoa; phylum Arthropoda; class Arachnida; order Araneae; family Theridiidae; genus Latrodectus; species Latrodectus elegans. The sequence goes on from CM057815.1 coordinate 71,607,084, forward strand.
TATCTTCTCTTGTTAGAAGAGCATATTAAAAGAATTAACCTTTTTAAAGGATATGCCCTATCGAATTTCGAATAGCTACCTTTTCCTGCAGAAAAGGAAAAAAAGCTTTAAATGTAGGGAAATTCGAATACAGAGATATGGAATTAGTTGTTGATTTGCTGCGATTACAGTAACAGATAAGAGTTTTATTTTTTAAGGAACTGTGTTATCTGTTGATTTATGTTAACTACCGTCGCTTCGAACATAATTTAAACTAAGCACCAACTTTTCCGCTGAGAATTTAAAACTGCTTATTCAAATTTAAGAATAAATTTTACTAAATGCATCTATATTTAGAAAAAATTTTATCTGTAAAAAATTTCTAAAATTCCAAAGTTAACTGAGAAATTTTTTTCTGCTGTAGCCATGTATAGAATAGTTTTAATAGTTCTAGACCAAGGATAGGCAAACATTTTCGGTCGCATGCCAAAAAAAAAAAATAAATAAATAAATAAATAGATAAAATGTTGTGGTGGGCCAAGATAAATTTTCTAAAATTTTAAAAACAATATATAAGAGTTTTACAATTTAATTACGTTAATGAGATGAAGGAAATAGAGCGATTTCTCTTGTAAAAGTTCCTTACATTGAAGTTCGAAGTGAGATGTAATGATTCTAAGGAACGATGCTAAATACTTATCTGTCAGTCTACTTCTGAATTTTTAAGGTCCACAGTTGAAAATACTTGTTCACATGTATAAAATGAAGCAAACATAGCACTGATTTTCTGTGCTGACATGAGCTTAAAATGCACAGTCTGCTACCTGTGAGCTCTAATTCACCTATATTGGATTCACATATGTCTGCTCCCTGAGAAAGAGATAATGCTTGTTAGCGCCAGTCTACAGCTATAACTAACAAAGTATTTTCACTTTTAACACTTTAACGATTACAATGTCTGTGCTTGCTATTTCGGCCGATTTATGTTTTGTAGAACAAAAAACAGAAAAAGTAAAAAGACCATCAGTCCGTTGAAAAAAAGAAAGAAAAATATAGCATTTAAACAAAACAGAAAAGGAGATGGATATCAAATGTATAAATTATCTACATTTTCATTTAATTTCCGTTGGACCGACTAATAAAAATTCTATCCGTGGGCCGCAGTTGTCCCGCGGGCCGTATTTTGCCCATCCCTGTTCTAGACCAATCAAAGCTTTTAAAATGTTAAAACTTAAATTCGATTTCGTTTTATAACGGATTCCCATTTAAAATGTATTCTTTTTTTAATTTTAGTATTTTAATTATTAAAGTAGTATATTTTGATCACGTAAACAATACAATTAAAAATCAAACATTTAGTTTTGTCAAATCTGAGTTTACATTTTTTTAAATAAAATCTTGAAAAGCTTAGAAAAATGTTATGAATATGTTATAATAGTACGAAAATGGAAATTTAGAGAAAATTATTTATTAAGTGTTGAAGTCCCTCATGGATAACAAATTATTTATTAAGTGTAATTTGTTAATTATGTTAACGCAACATAGAATACCATTGAGTCATGTCTGTATTATTATTATACATGTTATTTTGTAATGAGTTTTGTAATTCATTCAGTTTGTTTTGGTTTTCTGCATACCACATTACCCAACTCACTTAACTTATGACCATTATGCAGTAACATATTCACCATTATAGTGCATATTAAATTTAATATCGACGTATTTCATATTAAATGAATTATGCAGTGCGATTTCATAGAGTAATTCATTAAATTTATGACCTATAATCTACTTTACATTATGTAACTCATTATATACTCATATTGTTCAGCAAAAAATTCATTCAGTTTATAAATTCTGTTTAAAAAGAAATGTTATAGTTTTGTAATATATCAATGTTACTCTGCATTACAATGTGCAATAGGCCGTGGTAGCCTAGTGGTAGGTTCCGACTACTTCCAATACCCTAACCCAATGCCGATACCCAACCAATCGATTCCCAAAGCCGCTAAAGTCCCACCGAGTACATGCGATATACGTGCTCGTTAAATCTGTAGAATCAAACGAAAGTCCTGTGGTCGGTCATTGAGCAGTTACCATGGCTACAATGGTCTGGAGAAAATTTCCTCCCCCTTTGATTAATGTAAAAATTGAAAGAGTGGATCCTCTGATGGTGCCATCTATCGGAGAATTTTTTTAAAAAAAGAGCAAAGTCGTACTTTTACTTTCGTGGTGGGCTGATAAAAACGAAAGACGATCCCTATTGACTTAAATTCGCATAGCTAAGGCATAACGAGCTTGGCTTTACCAAATGGCATAAGTAACATAACAGCAATGTGAATTTCATTCAATTTATGATTATTTTAATATATTGTATAGCTTAAATTATTTATGGTTTTAGCATTTCTATAATGCATAGCCTATATATTATTCATTGTGCTTGTGATTTATAAGTTACAATACACTGCATAATTCTTTCAATTTATAAATGTTACGTCCCGCAAAATTGAATAATTCCTTCAATTTATAGATAATCTATTGCGAAGAAATTAGTAAACTTTCAATTTAAAACAATTTGTCACTTTACATTACATTGCGTAATTCCTTCAATTCGTAACCATTATGCTGGATTACATGGGGCAATTTATTGAATATAATAATGTTATACTACATCACGTTGTGTGATTCACTCAATTGGAGATCTCTAAACGTCATAACATTGTTCGATTCTTTGTATTTATGAATATTTCATTCCCATAAATTGAGTAATTCATTAAATTATAAATGTTGGAGAGTGAAAAATTTGTAGTACATTCAATTTATTAATAGTACATTTAATTAAGGAATGTTATATTACACTGTATTTAAGGAATTCATGATCATTCTACTACATCCTAATGAATAATTAACTTAATATATTAGAATTGCACTGTAATCCATTATGTAATTCATTTAATTTTATGATCTTCGACTCGTGGTTGTAACTTTTTATTTAAAATATACGAAATCTTCGAAAAAACTCTGAAATAGTTTTTCAATTATCAAAAGGTTTGAAAATTTTAAGTTATTAAATTTTTTCACCTCAAAGAGTCAGAACAAATAGATTTATAATAAAAAAATAATTGAAAAAAATTTTTTTTTAAATATAAGAATTGAAAAAAGAAATTTTCCTTTGGAAAAAAAGGCCAAGTGCTTCTCTTGTTTAAAAATTGGATGAACAAACTTATTTTTATTTAACGCAAAGTGAAAATACGCGAAATATACTCTTGACTGAAATACCTCATAACGATAAAATTCTGAATCATCAATTTTTCTGATCATCAGTTTTTTTTTTTTTTTTAAATTTGACGCGCTCAAGTTTTTGATGATGTTCTACAACATTACAATACGGCAAGTAAATAATTTATAAATGAATCCATATTATTTTAGAAAAACTAATCTGCAAGTATATCAGAAAATGTTATTATGGGCATATAGAATTTTGAAAACTATTTCCAGAAATAACAAAAGCTTAATATAGGCCCCTTTTAGCTAGATAAAAAGCTGAGATTTTCTCATTATAAGTTACGTATGGAAAACCATACATCAAGATTTAAAAAAAAATAAATAATAATAAAATGCTAGTAAGTCTCTCACACTTGGGGAAACGAAAAAAAAAAAATTGCAAATGAAGCTTTTTCTATTCCTAAATCACGATGTTGTTTTCGCAAAGGCTCCATTAATAAAGGCGATTGAACTAAATTTTTTTTTCTTAATTTTAAATTCAATCTATTAGAGGAAAATACTATAGATATTTTATCGCCGCTTTTCATGGCTTGTAAATTGTGTGGGAAGCTTTCTTAAAAAAAATTTTTTTATGAAAATAAAAAAAAATTGCCGATGAGATAGATTTTTTAATCTTTAATGCATATATAATTTAGTTTGCACGCCCTAGAAGTACCGACTTCTTCAAATTACTTCAGTCCTATACTTCTAGGAGTACCGCTAATGTTAAGGCTGATTTCCTTTTTTCCGGAAAAGAGGAGCAGCGATTATTTCAGTCACTTAAGGGATGGGACCAAAGGAAACTCATTATATTATTGGGTAATAATGAAAAAAAAAATATTTTTCTACGTTCTTTAAATGGATATTTGACCCCTTTACAGAGTGTGTGTAGATTGATCAGACTTTGCTTTTAGGTTAATTCCTTTTTTTTTTTTTTTTTTAACTAGTGACTGATTTATTTTTGATAGCCGTGACAAGCAGTTTATTAAATAAAATAAAATTAGGAAAGGGAGAATTTTTAAAACCATATTAGCTTTTAATAAAATTTTGTTCGTTAGTGTTTCAAATATAATCACACAGATTGAAATATTTATGAGCTACCTGTTTACTAGAAATAATTGCTTCCAATCAGTTAAACGATATAATGAAAGTAATCCATAGAAATTCACTGGTGCTCCAAATAAGACAAAAAAAAAATCAATGGTATATTTCATTAAAATATTTAATTAAATTATTTCAATAATGTATTTATTTAATTTATTATTAAATAAATTATGTTTAATTAAAAAATCTTTCAAATAAATATAAATTTATTTGAAATGCACAAAATGGATCCATGGAAATTTATTGATATGACAAATATAAATATATGGATCCAGGACATTGAATTGATATGGCAAATACACAAAATGAATTTATGGAATATTATTGGTATTCCAAGTGCATGTAAAGAATCCATGATACTTAATTGATACTCTAAATACATAAAACGGATCCATGGAAATTTATTGATATGCCAAATATATATATAAGATCCAGGACATTGAATTGATATTCGAAATGCACAAAATGAATCCAATGAACTTCATTGATATTCCAAGTACATGTAAAGGATCCATGATACTTAATTGATACTTTAAATACATAAAATGGATCCATGGAAATTTATTGATATGCCAAATGTATATATATATATATATATATATATATATATATATATATATATATATATATATATATATATATATATATATATATATATATATATATATATAAGATTTAGGACATTGAATTTATATTCTAAGTACATAAAATGAATCCATGGAACTTCAGTGATATTCCAAATACGGACAAATAATTCATGTTAAAATTTATTGATATTACAAGTACATGCAAAGGATCCATGATACTTAATTGATCCTCTAAATACATAAAATGGATCCATGGATATTAATTGGTATTCTAATTACAAACGAAGAATTCATGGTAATTTATAAATATTCTGAATATATGGACAGAAATCATGACAGTTTCCAGATATTTAAAATGAATCCATGGAAATATATTGATATTCTAAATACGAACAAAGTTTTATGGTAATTAATTGATATTCTCAATTCATAAAATGAATCCAGAACACTTTATTCTTATTACAAATGCTCAAAATGGACTAATGGTAATTTATTGATATTCAGAAAATACAATAGATTTATAGCAATTTATTCTCTAACATTGATATGTCAATTCTAAAAAATAATGTTTTATTATTCTTTACATAACGAATACGCCTTATTTACTAGCTCTTCTAAATTTTCCGCAGAAACTATTTTTGATGTTTCAACTAGCAAAATGGCAACTTCTAAGAAGATTGCTTTTTCTTCATTTTTTTATGGGGAAAAATGCTGAAATTAGATAACCTGAAAGATTATCGTTCTAGTGTATGGAAGGTAACAGGTTCAATGCCTGATTGCTCAGAAAATTGACATATTGAAAGGACAGAAATACCAACCCAACGAAACAAACTAATAAATTGTGCTGAAATTATAATGCTTTGGAATCCACTTTTGAGTTCTTTATTTACTTAAAATAGCTCCCATATGCGTTTAAAAAGACTGTACAGTTGAAATAGAAATTAACTAGAAAAAAAATAAAATTATTTAAAATATATTGGGTGTTTATATAGCGTTTATGAATTTAAAAATATAGCTATAACTTAATAGTTTTTTATTAGTTTTTATTCCCAAAAACTTATCAAAATACATGTAGCATATGCAAATTCATTCTATTTAAAGTAAATGAATTCAATATGTTAATTCTACGAATAAAACTTAAAGCATGCTTTTATTTTTGACCTTTAAATTTATCATACTCGTTTACTTAAAGTCATTAGCAGTAAAACAACTTTAAAAAAAAAAAACTCTTATTAGCATGGCTGTTTTACTTAAGAAAACAACTCAACTCCTACTGAAATTCTAACCTTTTTTTTTTTTTTCCTTGCAGAAAGATACCGGCGGAAAAAATATTCTCAGCAAGAACTGGGCATCCTTTTTAAAAGCCCGCCTCAACTGTTCTATACCTGGCGAGTTCCCCTTTTACTTCAATGAAATCCGTAAGTATTTTACATGAATATTAATTCTTATAGTGCTGTGTTAATTTTTTTCCACTCCACTTCCGCAGTTGTATGCTTTCTAATGTTTTATTTCTACGTCACTTCAGGCGGAATTCCCTATTTTTTTTTCAATGTGGCATAATTAATGTTGGGTTGGTGGCAATAATCACGACAAAAACTAGTGCCTTGGAGCAACTCGTTTTGGGTACGATTCTCAGCATTTTTTTTTTAAAAAATATTTTTTTCTTGTTTAATTAAAGATGTGGTAAATGAGGAGAAACTACAATTTCATTTTTCCTCGTAAAAAGAAGATAGTTAACTAGATTATCTTAACTAAGTTCGTCTCTCTTTCTTCATTAAAATTGTAAACGAGTTTTGTGCACCCGCTGATGATTATGAAGATTCCTACTTCAAAGGTGGAATTAAATTGGTTAGTTTAAAGTTAGTTTTGAATTCCACGCTTTATAAAAGGTTACAAATTTATGCAGGGTTATATAATAATTTTTTTTAAACTTTCAATCATTTCATACCACATATTTGTCATGTCTGTATTTAATTTAACCGTGGAGTAAATTTAATTTAATTGCACATTTTAATAGATAATTTCTCTTTTACAAAATATAAAACTCTTTTATAGAAATATTTTAAATAAGTTACATAATTTTTATGAGCTTTTGCACCCGAAAAGATAAATGTCATAATTCAGTTTAGGTTATAAGTTTGTTCTCCTATAGTCACATTTTATTAGGCGAGTTTTGCAGTTCAAAGTATGAACTCCGAACCTACACAAACGTCACTGATTGAAGGTGGAATCGAACCAATTAACTGTTAAACTGAAGGTGAGAGTTAACCATTTAATCTGCATTTAAAGTTACAGAAAAAAAATTATTTTTTACGCTTGATATATTGGAGCATAATGTTGAAGCAAATAGAGCCAAATGGTAGATGAACCAATCTCATTATCGAAAACTGGATCTTAACCAGTATTCGGATCCATAAAAAGAAGGTAGTTAACTGGATTATCTTAACTAAGTTCACCTACATGATAATTATTGATTATAATTTGAGACAAAAATTAACCTTGTGTAACTGAGTACTGTTCATTTTTTATGTACCTTATAATGGTGAAATGTTTCACTCGTCTCTTAACCGAACTTGCATATGATTGGTAAGCACTCTGCGTTTACTTTAACAGTTCATGGGTTCAATTCTCACCTTGTATGTGAATATTGGTAAAAGTTCTATTTATAAAACTATAAGTTTCATGAACAAGCCTTCTGATATATACACATTTATGTTAACATCTTTTTATTTTGTTAATAAAATTGCAACAATTCAATTCTGCAGTTTGTGTTTGACTTTCTGCTTAAATATGAATAATTTTAATGGCATGAAATACAGTATGTTATAAGTCCTTACGTCTTAAAAAATGATTGTAGATTATCAAATCAATCATAACAGTTTAAGAAATAAAAATTTTTAAACTAATTTTATTTAAATTCTCGAGTTGTGCTTTTATTACATTAAAGATTGATGTTTAATTTTTCCAATTCTAAGCTCAACTTACTTTGTACTAATTTTATCAGTAGTGTCATATAATTCTAAGAGTACTCAAGAAATTTAATATCTTTATTTTTGAAGTAAAATAACATTCTACCTACGCAACAATAAATACACATCTCGTGGTAACAACAGAAACTTGAACAAAGATGTACATTTATAGTTTTTATTTATTTTAACTTTAATGCTTCAACTCTAAACAAGTATTCGATTTCATTCCCTAAAAGAAATCATTATAAATGACAACTGGATCGTTTTAGATAGTTAAAAGAAGCTCACTTTTTAATATTTAAATTGTTGAAAGAAAATGTTGCATGAAATAAAAAAATTTCCTGGAAATTTTTATACATAAAAATATAGTATAATATAAGAAGTGAAATCAGCAAAAAATGAATAAATTGAGATGAAATTTCAATCGAGAAATCGAACTTAAAGTTTCTTAGCCATTTATAATTCACTTTAGTGGAATATCTAAACAAAGAAGCTTTTAACTGGCGAAAAAATTCCAAAAAATTCCTTGTTTTAATTAGTAAGAATTTTTAGTAAAAATGAGTCAAAATTGTTCTTTTTTTTGACGTTTTTATTTTTAATCTCCTCATTTTACACTGTGTTTAAAACAATGCTAGTTCTTTTTAAATATTTCATTAAAAATATGATTTTATGGATTTCAATTAAAATATATTGATAATTTCATCATGTCACTTCAATTTAAAGTATTAATTTCTAATAACAATGTAACTATGCGTATTTTTAAATGAGATAGCAAATAATTAAAAATAATAACCAGCACCTTGAAAATTAATTAACTTTTTTTATCACAACACACACAAGGTTTTCCTTAATTCTGGCCAAAAATAAAATTCTCTGAATGAAGGGCAGACGACAATAAGAGATATCTATTGCAAACGAAAAGTTTTTAATTTTTTTCCTGCTTCTGAAATGAACGTTACTCCACTCCCCATTTGTATAAATCAAATTATCGCAAAAAGAGAAGGAGATCATAATTAATGCTCACCAATATATAACGAGTAATTCAATAAAATATTTCGCTCTGTCTTTTTCTTGGAATTTTTTTTTTCTTATTTTCCTTCGCAGATAAAGCTTCCGCTCACAAAAATGCGAACTTAATGAAACGAGGCATTTCGGCAGAAAGAGAGCGAGATGAGGAAACTTCTCAACTCCAACCTCCATTCCACCCCCAATCTCAACTCAACCCCCCCCCCACTCCTTTCCCTTCTCCGTGAGCATTCGAGTCTTTGGATTAAGACTATTTTACCTGTAATTTAATGAAGCCTGTGCAATAAAAGAACAAGTAGGGATAAAAAAAAAAAAACTATACATGTGCGTTGCTTGCTACGGTCGCAGTGAAAAAAATGTTCGAAATTGAATAAAACCTTTTAATGATATGAATAATGTATTAGAATGAGTACATAATGAAGATGATAATAAATTGAAGACTTGAAGAGTTTGAAAAGGAGACGCGGGATGAAGGATTATTAAATGCAAGACTGCGAAAGAAGTGGGGAAAAAAAAGTAGAATTTGATGTACTTTTTGTGTATAGTATAGAAACTCAAACTGTTTGATCAAGTTAGTTTTAGGAAACTTAGTTTTAATCATGATCAAAAGTTGGTCAGGAAATTCATATGAGCTTTTAAATAAGATTGTTCTAAATGGATTTAAGCCTTTTAAATGAAAAAGAGAATTTTAATGCGATGAACTTAACTTGTGTTTAATTCCACTAAATCCAAAATAAATTTTCTTGATGCTTAAGCTCAACTATTTTATTTCAAAAATAAATTACGAAGTCCAAGCACGTTACATTTCTTTTATATATATTCTTTTTAAAAATTTATATTCCATTAGTGTAGCATATGAAAAATTGTTCTTAATATAACCTTTTTCCGCATAATGAAATCAACATAGTCTATTCTGTTATGTAGGTTAAGTAGAAAAGATAGATTTATTCGTAATATTTTAAATTCTTTGAGATGTCATAGTTTCTGCCTTTGCAACACTTTATGGGAATTGCAATTTTTGGTACCTTTTCTAAGACTATAAATAACTGAAGTTCCAAAAAACTTTACATTGCTTTCCACTTATTTCTCTTCAATTAATCTCCATTTTAAGTTATACTTCTCTATCAAAGGAACTATGGCAGATGAATTAGTTTTCGTAATCGAATGTAGAATGTTTGATACCTAATCCTTCCGAAGACCTTCAGGCTGAGAAGGTTTATATATATTAAAAATTCTTTAGTGTCCAATGTTTCTTCATTGGTAACAACAGGTTATATTTAGTGACCTCAAAAATCTGAAATAGATAACCAGAAATATACTGCAATAATCTAACCTAATGTATTCTATTTTACAAATTAAAACGACTTTTAAATATGCTTTATAGATTATTCTCGAGAGACTTACACTCTTTACGGTTATTTGTTACACTTTAATTCGAAAAGAGCTTCATTTTCTAATAAAAATTATTTTAAGAGAAAAGAAGCAAAAACTTTTGGCTGATTCTTCTTATGAAATATAAATCTACTAATTTATAAATATATATAATTAAATATTTTATTAATTCTTCCAGTTATAAGTGTATTTACATTAATTACTGAGAGTTTTTAAATTAATAAAATGCATATTTGTATTTGTTCGACATCAGTTTTGTGGATTATCCTTGAAATTGGCTTCTCTACAACGACCGCCTCTCTTAACCTCGCGGATAATTCGATTATATTAAAAATTAAATTTTTTTGCATATAACGTTTCTCAAATTTTATTTGAAAATTTAGAAAAGCTTCAGAAGTCATTTAAGTGTCTCTGTAATGAAAGATTATATGTTTGATTCCCTCTTAGCAATAAAAAAATATTTTACAATTCTGTTATTTCATCTTTTCTTTTAACAAGGAGAAATTACGATAAGCAATTAATGTACCAGTATTCTCTAGATATTAATAACTAAAAGAAATATACTTAGAATGTACAGAAAAATCTTTAAACTATTTCATATTGTTCGGTGTTCATTACACCCAGCAGAAAATATGTGAATATGACACATGTAATCTTTATTTTTACATTTAAATTATCATTTTATATACCGCCATAAATTATCATTTTATGTGTTACAAAAATAGAAATATATATGGGACAGTTACATTCATTGATGTTTCTATCTTTAAATTAAGAAAATCCTCATAAATAGGTATCTAGTAATAGGAAACTACTTTTTCTCAACAAACACGTAATCACAAAAATGACTGATAATTTACATCTGATTATATTTATTGAAGCTTAATCCCTTGCATCTCTCTCTCTCTCTCTTTTTTTTTCTCTCTTTTTTTAAATTTTGTATTTTTTATTTTATTTTTCCCTTTTTTTTTTCTAAAAAAAAATCATTCATTTCTCTAAATTCAACTGATTATAATCTTTGTTTTTACACGAATTAATTTTTTTTCTTCCTTTGATTTGGTTAGAATCCAAATCGAGAAGAAAGCTGGGAAAAAAACTTTCCGATATAAATAAATGGCGGAAAAGAAATGCGAGAGATGCCGGGTTACTAACATACTCTCGCGCCATCTGACGGAATCCTTGGAAACTAGAGCGGAGATATTGCCTAATGACGCGGGTTTATACTTTTTCTCCGGTCAAAAGGTTTTTATACACTCTCTAGATTTGTTTCTATTGGAAGTCATTTTTCTCGGAGGATGAGAGAAACGTTCGAACATTCCATTCCTTTTCAAAGGATTAAAAATATATCGATATGATATTTTTTTTCAAAGTGATTTGCGATGCAAGTCTATTTTCCGCTCTGTGCGCTGAAATTACGCGGTTGACAAAATTTCTTTCGAAGCAATCCGCCATTAAGTTGGATGTATTAGAATCAGGTCAATGCCAATGGCTATCCATTTCCCTCTTTTTCCGTTCATCTAAAGCAATTATTTGAGGTTATGTAGCTTGGAATTTCAGAACTATGTACAAGTTATATCAATTATTTGGTTTTATTGGTCACTACACTGTTTACAATTTACGCAAGGGGAGTTATTTGGTTAGAAGTGAAGGTTAAAATTGGTCGAAAAGTCACTAGAAATATTTCTGCCTGAGATGTGAGAATCGAACCTACAAACTTGTGAATGGCAAGTGTTTTCAATAATCTTTGTCTGAAACTGCGCAGTGGAAATTCTAATGATATAAGGTTGTTGTAAAGTGTTTTAATATCCGCTGTGTTAAGTTGCTTTATCATTTATATTGGGCCGTGATCATATGCTACAAGGATGTAAATCCGGAAAACTCCCAAGCACCTACTATGCATGCAAAAACCAAAAGTGAACATCCCTCTCCCTTTTTATAACAGTGACAGGAATCAAACCAGAGAACTTTCACTCTGTAGAGCACTGTTCTACCATTAGGTCATGATGAAATTTCTCTATTTCAAAACTCGAGTGGTTTGGACACATAAGTGTCAATGGATATTTGTCACCAGTTGGCTTCATTGGCTGGAAATTTTTAAACTGATGCTTTGCTGTACGTTTACTCACAAAATTCTCCCCAAACCATTGACATATTCGGAGATTTAATGCAGCTGCTGGTAAATCTATTTTTAATCATACAGCAAACAATACCAAACATGCTCCATGGACACTTCCATTTGTCTGCGCTACGTTATACGCTAAGATCGATGGTAGTGTGTGGTAAACCTGTTTTTAGAATTGATATTCCTACTCTCGAATTATAAGCTTTAAATCCATGTGATATGATATAATCTCCATAGCTATTCTCACTTCATTCCATAACAAAACAAAAATTAAATTGGCAAAATTGTTTTTGGTTACCATTATATTTCGTTAGTTATATATTTTTAAGCAGAAAGTCACAGTGATCAAGTAAAAATTTGTGCCATTCAGAAGATTGCAGGCTCGATACCACCCTTCAAAAGAGTCCATCGTGGTGAAGGCATTTCTACGATTTAAAATCTTTTTCGGGAAATAATATTTGCAATGTCAAAATTGAATTAATTTAAAATTATAAATCATCTTTTGCTATTTAATTTCATTTTGAGCCAAAGATCCAACTGTTTTTGAGAAACTATTGCACTTGTCTTAAAGGGATTTGCCATTGCCTCGGGTGGTTGTACTTCTGCCTGTTGGTCCGCGGAAGGTATTTTTTTCCCTTCTACCACCCACTGGAAAACCAGTGGAGGCGTTCCCCTTTCCACCACCGACGACTACTCTTTGCTTCGATGCAAACGTCGTCGCAAGGTACCAGATCTGTGGAAAATATGGTGCCTACCGGAGCTTAATCCTGACCTTGGTGTCACCTCTATAGTCAACAGAATGAGCACTGGGCACATGAGGGGTATGAAAATCATGCCCGACGGATCTAGAACCTACGCAGAATCCAGGCGCTGCACAGAAGTTCCACAGGATCCGAGGCATCTCTGTTGCCTCGACCGTCTTCAACATCGACCCCAACTGCTGCCATGACACCCTTTGTCGGGGAAAAGCCGAAGATGTGGCCAGGGCAGTGCTTCATGCTTTTCATCCCATATGGCTTGCCTTTAATAACTTTTTTTCTTTTTGCTCTTGTCACTCGACAACAACAATCTCTCCAACTGTTATTGTAATAGACTAAGCATTAATAATTTTTAATTTCGATTGTATTGTTTGTCATAGTCAATGGAAATAAGTATAAAATTATTTTCAATTTATAGTGATGTAAATCTATGAAAAGCGAAATAATATACATACCAAAAGGGGAGAGGTTTTAATGTTAAGCAATGTAAACACAATATTTCTTTCATACAATGCATGTGCTCTTTTATTCTAATCGTATTTTCCACTTGTGTAATTAAATTTCAATAACTGTTGCTTCATTTATTTTGTGTTTCATTGTTACACTACTGGCCATTAAAATTGCTACACCAAGAAGACGACATGCTACAGACGTGAAATTTATACGAAAGGAAGAAGGTGCTGTGATATGCAAATGATTTAACTTTTCAGCGCATTCAGACAAAGCAGGCGCCAGTAGCGACACCTACATTGTGTTTAAATGAGGAAATTGTTCAGCCGGTTCCTCATACACAAATTGCATTTGAACGTTGTTGGCTGGTGTAACGTTGTTGTGATGCCTCGGGTAAGAAGGAGAAATGCGTACCAGCACGTTTCTGACCTTGATAAAGGTCGAATTGTAGCGTACCGGGATTGCGGTTTATCTTATCGCAGTATTGCTGCTCGCGTCGGTCGAGATCCAATGACTGTTAGCAGAATATGGAATCGATGGGTTCAGGACGGTAATACGGAACGCCATGCGGGATCTCAACGGCCACCTATCACTAGCAGCCGAGAAGACAGGTATATTATCCGCATGGCCGTAATGAATTGTGCAACCACGTTACGAGCCATGAATCAAGAAACGAGGTCGTTTGAAAGACAACAAGTGTCTGCACGAACAGTTCGACGACGTTTGCAGCAGTATGGACTCTCAGCTCGGAGACCATGGCTGACCCTTGACGCTGCATCATAGACAAGAGCGTCTTCAATGGTGTGATCAACGACGAACCTGAGCGCACGAATGGCGAGACGTCATCTTTTCAGATGAACCCAGGTTCTGTGTACAGCATCATGATGGTCGCATCCGTGTTTGGAGGCATCGTGGTGAACGCAACTGGCAGCATGCATTCGTCATCGTCATACTGGCCCATCACCTGGCGCGATGGTATGGGGTGCCATTGGATACACGTCTCGGTCACCTCTTGTTCGCATTGACTGCGCTTTGAACAGTGCACGTTACATTTCTGGTATGTTACGACCCGTGGCTCCACCGTTTATTTGAGCCCTGCGAAACCCTACGTTTCAGCAGGATAATGACCTACCGCAGGTTGCCGGTATTGTACGGACCTTCCTTGATACGGAACATGTTCAGCTTTTGCCCTGGCCAGCACGTTCTCCAGATCTTTCACCAATAGAAAACGTCTGGTCAATAGTACCCGAGCGACTGGCTCGTCACCAAACGCCAGTCACTACGGTTGATGAACTGTGGCATCGTGCTGAAGCTGCATGGGCATCTGTACTTGCAATCCAATCTCTGTTTGACTCAATGCCCAGGCGTACAACTGCTGTTATTACTGCCAGAGGTGGTTGTTCTGGGTACTGATTTCTCATGATCCTTGCAGCCAAATTTTTTGAAAATTTAATCACTTGTTATTTCTAGTATAATATATTTGTCCAATAAATATCATTTAGTTATCTGCATTTCTTCCTGGTGTAGCAATTTTAATGGCCAGTTGTGTATTTGTGTTTAAAGCAACAGCAATTATAGTGTTTTGGTTTTTAATTAATTGTGATAATCACGCGACAAATATTACCATCAATATATATGATGCGGTTGCCTAATACATAAATAATTTATAAAAATGTTTTGCATTTAATTCTGGTAGTAAGCATGATGTCTTTTTCATTTTGCAGAAGATATATATAAACACCCAGATGACGATCAGAAATTCTTTGCTGTCTTCACTACATCTATGTAAGTATAAATCCTTTTACTTATATCTAAAAACTTCAACCCCTTTCATTATTTCTGATTATCAAAATCGCATAAGAAAATTTTTGAAGTTTCATAAATGTCAGTATTGGAAGTGTTTATTTATTATTTTTTGCAATATGTGCTACCCAAAAATCATTTTCGAATCTCTTTCATTTTAATTATTTCTTTTCCATGTATGTTGAAATTAACGGAACAATAATTCATGGGATATTCATTTTTGTATTGCATAGTATTGCTAGTACAATGATTTTAAATAATTCATTATTCATTATATATGCCGCCCAACTTGTCTAGTGATAAGCGTGCCTGACTGCGGAAAGGTTCGAATCTCGGTTGGGGCATGGATGTACTTTCTCTCTCTATTTATCCTGTCTTTATTCTTTCCTTGTATGAATGGGTTGTAAATGGTTGCCTACCCTATAAATGGGTCCCTATGGCATGTGTGTACTCAGAAAGTAGGACTCCACACCAAAATATGGTTCAATTGGAAAAGTGGAGCAGCGTATCTAATAATGCCAGCTTAGCTGGGACACGACAACAACTTTCAATTTATATTTTATTATTAAAATATTTTTTCTTTACATCTGTTATTATTATATAATTTCGAAATTAGTATTTTGTACAACAGGAAGTTATTACAAATGAATATGAGCTGGTACAATGCTTAGCTAATATATAATCTTTGTCTGGCGAGAATTAATTTTAAAACGAATGACGTGCTAAATTTTAAAATAACATTCAGAAAACGATATTAAGAAATAAATATTCTAAGAGTTCGAATAGTCCAAGTATTTGAAAGTTGTACATTCAGTACAATTATTTTCATAATGCACTAGTGTACTGCTATATCCATTTACTGTATCCAAAATCTGCTAGTTCGAATTTTATATTAAAAAGAATAGTTATGACAGTAAAACTTAATGAACTTGTTATAGTCGCTAAGATTTTTTTTATAAGGCACAGTAAAAACTTTTTAATTTTTTTTTCTGTTCGTCTCACAAAATAAAAAAAAAATTTTCGCTAAATTATCGCCATTTATAATTGATATCTTTTTTATTTGTTGTTTCGAAAAGAATGAGTTTGCAAAAAATAATAGTCTGGTGCAATCTCTTTTGCTTAAAACGTGGGCATCGATTATAAATTCATATCAAATTTGTGTTTTGTAAATAATTTGTAAATTTCCTATTTCCAATGTTCTAATTCGAAATGCTATGAAAATTTATGACTGAAAAGCTTTATTTTGAATAAAAATAATGGAACGTTCTCTTAGTTTCCAAATTTTTATAAAATTTAAAAAGACATAAAAGAGTAAATTTATCGTCAACTAATAAAAGTAATTTAAGATTTAGATAAAAAACCATTTATATATTAAATCTCAAACAATAATTGTGTGGGAAAAAATTTTTTCATCAATATGCTTAATATTTATTTGTAAGTTGTATACTGTCTGTTTGTTGGAAAATTGCGCTAGAAACATATTGACTACAAAGAATCGCCAATTTATTCGCCAAACCCGCCATTTTCAGATCGACGTCTCTCAAAAGTCGATTTGGAATCATGGAACTAGAAAGCTTGTTATGTTTAATTTCTTGTTCAAATACGATTCATTTCTGAAAACTTCCGCGGCTTTTGTGACTTGTAGGATAAAACAATGCGGGGAAAATAGATCCCTACGATCATTTTCTTCTCTCCAAAACAAGGGAATCAGAGAAAAGATTTTTCCCTGCCGATGACACTCCCACCAAATGATAATTAATGAGCGATGTCACCGATTCCCCCACTTTCCCCCAAAACTAGAAATCCATCTCTGGAGTATTTGCGATTTCGTGGTGAAGTATTTTTCCATTCCTTTGTTATGGGGATTTTTCTTCTGAAACAGTTCCTCTTTGTGACAAAGGAACTGTTTGTTTCCGATATAAAGATGTATCACAATTGTTCATGGAAATGTTCTTGTTTCTGTCTCTAAAATAAACTTTTAGGGATGTTTGTCTTCAAAGAGATTCTCTGAGTTGTAAGTTTTGTCTTCATAAGATTCACAGATTTTATCACAAGCCGAAGTATGAAACCCTTTTTCTTACTATTTGTTATTTTTGATTAATTTCAGTTTTAAACATATCCATTTTTATAGTCAAAGGATTCTTAAATGAAATATCAATTATTGATTGTTAGTTAGTAACTTTTTTTTTTGCTTTCAGTACAATTTTATCCCCTTATTGTTTAAAATAAATACATTTTCTATGGTAAGTTGGATGTTAAAAGCTGTGTTGTATGACCAAAAGGTTAAAAGTTTGATCCTAAATTTTCCAAAATTCTATAGAGTTTATATAGAATTATACACATATTGTTCTATAGAATTATACACATATTGTTCTATAAAATTATACACATTATCTATCAATGATATAACTCATTGTGGCATTTAAAATTTTAGAACCTTCAAATGTGACAAATTATCTTCAGAACAACAGGATAGATTTTAATTAAACTTCTTTTGAACATGGACTGACATAGCACAAAATAAAACAACCTTTGAATAGCTCTGGCGTTGTATGCACGTAATTGTTCATAATACTCATTAGAATCAAGAGATATTGAGGGCAGAATGGAACTGAAATATATAGTTTAATTGGAGCTACAATTCTTGCATACAGACATGCAAACCTCATGCCGAGGTTTTGTACTATAATGAAAGTGCTATAGACAAATTCATGTTCCATTCTGCCATCAATTCGATTCTCAGACCATTGATAATTCATGGAGCCAAGTTCTGAGTTATAGTTGCTCCCTCTAAAAACGACCAAACTTGCAATATAAGATTAAAATCAAAAGATCTAGCTAGCCAATCTATCCAAGAAATCTTCACTTACTTAAAAATAATTGGATAAATTATCATTCCATTATTATTGAGCATTAAAAGAATTCGAGACTTACTATACCTCCTATAAAGATGAGCTTGGACTTAAAGATCTTATTTCTACATTTTAAATTTTCCAAAATGCCTCTACAAACAAATGGAGGAGTCTGTTGCCATCCCACATGAATCTTGTTTTAATCGCCAACTCTTCGATACAGCAATGGGTCGATTTCTTAAACATTTGAGTGAAGATAACAGGTTCTTGGAAGATAACGAGTTCTTGAAAGATAACAGATACTTGAAAGACAACAGGTTTTTGGAAGATAATGTCAAAATATGTTCAGTAATCGGTGTTTGATTAGAACTGGTACATATTAATGAGAAAACAATCGTCACAGTTTATCCATTCTTCGACTTCAATGCTCTGTGCACCTTAATAATTGGAATCTTTTGTTTGGAGGAGCAAACATTAAATCTTATTGTACATGGCCATATCTTCCAAAGCTTCTTGAAGATAGTAAACCTTAAAATTTGGTTTCCGTTGCCGTAAGGAAATCACCAGACAACTGAGAGCCAATACACCAATAGTGATCTTTGGCAGCATTATGGCTTCTGGTAAAACTTTTCCAAGATATTTTTAGTATCTTGGAAATGATTTTCCAAGATTCCTTTATACTATATCATATAAAACTGTGATTCCATAAATCGGACGTAACTCCAGATATTACATTTTATTTTGTTGATTCCATAAATGGGACATTATTTAGATATTATATTTTATTTTATTGATTCAATAAATTGGAAATAACTCTGGATATTACATTTTACTCTAATAATTTTTTATAAATCTGGATTTGGTATTTGTTTTCTCTTATTTTTCTACGATTCACAACCTTAAATTTTTTTTCAAAAAGAGGAGTGAAAATAGTGCACTTTTGAATTTTCTTTGTTTACGTTAGCAGAGTCATCAACCGAAAAGTTAAGTGCTCTGTTTTTTAATGTAATAGTTCAGTACTCATTTAGAGTTGGGATGCTTGCTGCGGTTAGTAATCCATTTTAAATTATAGGTTCTGAATCTAATTAACTACCACGGGCATTAAAAAAAACGTATTCAGTGGCAAATTAACCAACCTATCTTGTTGACGTAAAGGATATTTTCTTTTAAATGATTCGGATGACTGAAAAACACGGTTAATAAAATTTTACTTAATAGGTTTATATTAGAAATTCCTTCATTTTCATTAGAAATGTGCGTTTTCAATTTAAAACATCTTCATACTTTATACAAATATCACTTACTCAATTGAAATGAAAAAAAAACCTCTATAAAATCAATGCTTCCTTCCAAGCTTTTTGAGCAATAAAATTTCTCAAAACAGTAACTGCACAAATCCAATCACTTAATATACAAGAGAAAAAGAAGAAAAAAAATCCATAATTATGTGTGTGCCACCACTTTTCGTGGACTTTTTTTCCCTACCTTTTTCCCCCAAAGGGAAAAAGTCTGAGAGCACTGCTAGTGGCCGCTTCCAATTTTTTCTTTTTCTTTTCACTCAAATGAGGTTCGGCAATTAGCGAGCAGCCACGGTTAATTGTATTTTATATAAATGTATGTGAGAGAGTGGCCTGCCGGGTAAAAAAGTTACCTTAAATTAAAAGAGGAAAGCCTACCTTAATTATGAGCCAAGAGAAAATATTAATGCTTCCCGTTATGTCTCTATGCACCGAGCGTATGAAATAAAAATGTGTCGCCGTCGTTTAAAAATGCGTAATTGCGCTGAAGAAGGAAGAATCCGAGTCCGAATGGGGATTTCGGGACTTGTTTGCACATTCTGTTGTGTCCCAAATGTAATTGTGTTTGGTGCATTAAAAATACTTGCTTAGGCTCATATTTTCCATTAAAAGAACTTATTTTTATGTTAATGAATTTTTTTCTACTTTCTAGAATATCATGACATTCAAGTCATGTATTATTTTACTTATGATATTAATTTTATAGTAAATGGTCGCTTTTTTCAGTCGCTATGTTTACATTTTGTTTTGTGTGGAATAGTTCTTGTACAGTGTTCCATTTATAATGAAGATAAATCTATCTTTAAAGCAATTTAAAATAATCAGTGAATCTTCTATTCCAAGCTCTCATTCTTTAAACGATGTTAGTAAAAGATGGAAAGCATATAAGATGAAAAAAGCACTGTTATATATATATATATATATATATATATATATATATATATATATATATATATATATATATATATATATATATATATATATATATATATATATATATATATATATATATATCCATATATATATATATATATATATATATATATATTATATATATATATATATATATATATATATATATATATCCAGATTTTTGACTGAAATTGATTTTTGATTGATTCCAGATTTTTGATTGAAATTATATTACTAAAATTCTTAAATATACATTTTTAAAAAGTTAATTTATAACGAGTTTTATTTTTATTACGTAAACTCTTTCGGTTTAGTTTAAAATATTTAAGAAAATAAATTATTTTCTTATTATTTTAAATATTTGAAACTTTTATTCAAATTCTCAAAATATAATATATTTAACTATAAATATTATTTATAACTGAAATCACCTTTGTATGAGTGATGTGTATATATATATATATATATATATATATATATATATATATATAGATATATATATATATATATATATCTATATAGATATATATATATATATATATATATATATATATATATATATACACCACATTTCTCACAATAATTACAAGTTTTATTTTTGCAACTTTTAATGTAGATTGTTATGAATATGTATGTAGTATGATTAATGTATTACTTTAATCATATTACTTTTTTCCTGAAATTCAAAATCCTAATTCAATATATGTAAGACAAGATTAAAAAACTTACGAATAAAAGAAAACAAAATACCGAATTGAAATATCAAATTAAATTGCTGCAGCTGCTCGACTTATTTTATCACGACGCACTAATAACTCAAACTGTAACCGCTTTGAAATGTAAGAGTTACCCAAAGCTTCCACTCCGAGTATGAATTAGACTTCGAAAAGAACAAAGACTTCAAACGATTTCGATTGTCACTCCGCTGTCCCCCACCCCTTCTCTACTCTCTTCTTCCTTCACGAAAAAGTCAAAATATTTACTATTTAATATTAAAATCTCTCCACAAGTCCCTTTCGGGTACACTGAGGGGTTGGCGTATTAATTAGTATTCGGGCTCTGCACCCTCCATTTGCTCTTCTCCCCCTCCTCGCATTCCCCCCGACAGAAGAGCAATAAATTATTACTCTGTCCGAATTTGCCGATCCATAATTCAGGTGGAGAGAGAAAGAGAGAAGTTTTCACTTTTAATTAAAAATCTTACTTTTCGGCGAGAGTGGTACACGGAAATTGTGAGGGTGATGATTTCTCTCTCCACCTTCTACCATACACCCTCACTTCTTGCCCCACCCCTTTCTCTGCTGCCAAAAGAGACAGAAGTATCAACAAATTAATTGGAGCGAGAAGTGGGGTATTCACTCTCGTTAGAGAAGACACTGTTTACGTCGCAGAATGGTATTGATTGATTCCGTTTACCACCACTAGAGGCGCTGCTTGCAGTCCAGTTCTCCAGAAGTCTAATTGCCGATATATTTTTCTTTTTCTTTTTTCTCCCTCCTTTTTTTAAAAATTTGTCTCAGTTAATTTTTTTTAAACTTTTTACAGTTAAAGTTAATGTGTATGGCATTTTTTAATGTAATTACAGATAAATAATTTGTTTGCAGTAAAGAAAATTGTAAATAAGTATTTGCAAATAAATAATCATAAAATTTGTATGTTTTGTAATACCTTTGTTAGAGAATTTTGTAGAAAAAGTCATCACTGTAAATGAAATTATTTTCCAAGTACATCATGAATAAAAAATAAATAATTTTGGTAATAATAAATTGTTATTTATTTAATATATATATATAGTTGCATTATATGATTATATATGAAAGCAAAGGGAGATTTATTTTGTTTGAAAGAATTATAAAATTACAAAATTTACTATGATTTATTATTTTTAATTTTTGAAAAAATTAGCTATTAATTTCATTTTCTGATTTTTCGAGTAAAAGTTAACAATATAAAATAAACATAAATTAAATTTGCTATTGCGCTAAATTAAAAATCTGCTTTATTTTCAAGCATATTTTTAATTAATTTTTCTTTTATAGTTGAAATTTATAATTAAATTTATTTCAAAACTTGAAGGTTTTCTCCTTAGGTACAGTAAGATATTTATGTAATTAAAATTCTTTTTCTATGTATTCACTGAATTTTTGTATGTTGAAAACGACTGGCGAATGAATTGAAACTTGTATTAAGATATTAGTTTCTGGCTTACATAATATATAAGCTATGATGTTTTATTTCAAACTTTTGATCATGGGGTTGGTGATAATTTTAAGCCGTAATAAATGATTTTATGTAATTACTTATTCACCGATCCACGCTGTTACAGAACTCTGCTTACTATAAAAATAGAGTTATGGTCTTTCCACACCCCTTCGAAGTTGTTTTCTGTGCTCCACACCACTAGTGATGGAATAAAAATATATGTGTTATTATATCTCTCTTTACTATACACATTCTCAATGTGATTTATTTTTAAAATAAAAAATGTTTATTATTTTTGGTAAATTTTTGAAAAAAAAGTGTTATTTTGATTTACTTCAACGAATGTGTTTTCAATTTTCCCAATATATCACCAATCGAGAATGCAATGAAGGGGAAATGAAAGGAGCTTTGATTTAAAAACTTCATTTAAAGGAATTTTCAGGATGTTTGCATATTTCACATACAATTTGATTTGCTTTTAGATAATGTATATGCTGTCACAATTTATGTTGTAAATTGCAAATTAAGTATTAACTGGCAGTGAAATAATAAATATTATTGAGGCTTTTTTCTAGATAAATAATAATCCTCATTATCTTAAAAAAGGGCTGAGTGCATATTTCCCACTCAAATCTATTTCCTGTAAAAGCTGGCATGTGATTTACGTTCAAACATGCAAATACAATGTCATTCATGTATTGAGTTTTCGATTCTGTTTACAGGAACGGACTGACAGGATCGGCTGTGTGCACCTTCAGCCTGGACTCCATCCAAGAGGTGTTCAACGGGAAGTTCAAGGAACAAGCAACTTCCTCCTCCGCCTGGCTGCCCGTCCTTAGCAGCAAGGTGCCTGAGCCCAGACCTGGCCTCTGCGTCAACGACACACAGACTCTGCCGGACTCTGTCCTGAACTTCATCCGGGGACACCCCCTCATGGACAGCGCGGTGGCCCACGACAACGGAAAGCCAGTCTTCTACAAGAGGGACATCCAGCTTTCCAGGCTGGTTGTCGACAAATTGGAGGTCGATGGATTGCCTTTCACCGTTTTCTACGTTGCCACCAGTGAGTGATTCTTTAATCTTTGTAAAAGAATTGTTTTGCCTCCTGTTTTTTAAAACCCCAAAGAGAACGAATAGTTAACCCTTGTCCACAAATAGCTTAAAAACAGTTATATTCTATAATTTAAAAACAAAATCGCACTTTCCATTCTTAAGTTGTAGTAGTATTGTTGAAAATTTCTTACCAGTTGCTTGTTTGTCAAATAAATCATCAAATTCAAAATCGTTTTAATTGAATTAGGTACCAGAAATGAGCAAAGAAAACGGTAGGAAAAATTTTTGTTTTAAAGTATATTAAAGTACGGCGGGAGCATGGCTCCTGGCAGGGTCACCCAAGCCGTAAAGCCCATTCCATTATACCTAGCTAAAGCTAAAAGGCATTTCTAAAAGAAAAAACAGACTTCTACCATTAGCTTGTCTATGGTGCTCCAAGTCTGTACGGACTCTACAGAAGCCATACCTCTTTCCCTTTATCATTAGAACGTCTTGCTTTTTTGAGGGAACTAAAGTCCAACAGACTTATATTTCACGCTTCACCAGTGGTCACCTAAGGGGCCTCAAATATGTGCAAGTCAAAAGATTTTTTGTCTGTATACAGCATGCAAAGCTGAACAGACATCGCCTGAGGATATCTTAAGCTGCTTGAATTTTGACTTGGAAGAGGCTTTTTCAAAGAGCCTTATGTTTTTCAATTTTCTGGCTGTTTATGGAGTTGTAAAGTTGGTCTGGTAATAGAATTGGACCATTTGTGATTAGCAACAACACAGCTATATTTATTTCTTTAAGAGGGAATTCTAATTTTCTTGTCTGATCATTTGCAAACTGGAAGTTGACGTTCGGCAATTTTTTCTTCACTAATGATTCCTTTCAAACTTAAATGCTTATAAAAGTATAGTTTAATGGTTTATCAAATACCAAAGAATATAGTTACCTCTTTTCAAACTCCAATAATTCAAAAACTGAATCATGTCTTACTTTTTGAGCCGTATATCTTCTGGTGAGGAATTTTCCGTTTACCTGTCCACAATCATTGTAATGAATTTTAATACCATTTTAAAATTAAATTTCCTATCCCGATTGGACAGATGAAATATGCGTAAGAATTTAGAACCCAATAAAATTAGAGCTAAATTTACTATTATTAGTGATTGAGTTTCATTATAGAGGTAATTATAATTCGATTAGATTCTCGTTACACATGATTTTTATTTCTTATTAGATGATGGCATCATTTACAAGTTAGTTGAATGGTATAATAGAGATGGTGAAGAACATTCCAACCTCGTGGATATATTCGAAGCTACCACTCCTGAGCCAATCAGATCCATGGAAATTTCCAGCAAAGTAAGGAAAGCTTCATATAGTTGGTTAATAACATTTTATTACTTGTGATGATTCAGTTTTCCAATTTTTATGTTTCATCATTTTTAATGCTCGTAATTTTATTTTTTATGTTTACTTTTATTAATTAAAACCTATTTTTTTAATTTTGTCAAATTTTATTGATTTTATGCATGATATCATTATGAAAGTGGAAATTTTGAATTGAATCTACACAAGATTTAACTTAAAAACTAGTGTAGAAACTACTGTAATTAAAGGTCATAATTTACACACAACGATATACATTTGCGACAGAAAACTAGATCATAAAAAATGTAAGCTTACTTTTTCTCAATTAATTTTCAGTAAGATCAAATTGCACAAAATAATGATATGATATTTTATTTCGTAAAAAAATAGTCTTGAAGAAATAAAAATTTCTTTTGTTAAAAATATTCAAGAAAAATAGGTGAATTACTAAAAACGTATTTTATGAGATGTAATTGAGCATATATATTTGAAAGAATAAGACAATATTGTATATTTCCTTTTAAAACAAATTTAATGTTAGCGAATTTCGAATGTGTGTAGGCGGTAGCAAATATATACTTAAATCTATATATTTAGAAGGATAGGATTTTTTTTTTCAACTAAATAGTTTTTGGTGTTTGAGAATTGAAAAAAACAGTAAATTAGAAGTGAAAAAAAGTGATATATTTTCGATTTTGATTTAAATAGTATATTTAGGATAATATTTCAGTATTTATATCTTATTTGCAAATATGTGTGAAGAATTAACGTTGAATTAAGTATTTCTTAAATATTCTAGTTAAATTTAATTTTTATGAGAATTTCATATGCATCGAAATATTATTTTATAATCTTATATTAAATAACTATCTTACATAAAATAAACGTACTCATATTCATTACTATTTCAATAGCAAATTTTCCTGTTTCAATATTTTTATATTTATTTACTCATTTAATACAAAAATATGCTGACCCAATGTATAAAAATTAAATAGTACTATATTTTTCCATAGCGAATACCATATTTTAAATTGTTAAACCTTTTTTTTTGTTTGTTTGTTTCGTTTATCGTAATTGAATTTCAGAAACAATATTTTTGTGAAATGAAGAAGTGAAGTATCACCGCGTCATTAAACTATAATATTAGTTTTAAGGAACGAATGTAGATTATGAGTGCTGTCGAAAAAATTATTTGTAAACAATAGTTGTCAAATTCAGCAGTAATGGAAAATAAACTATGTTCTAAAAAATAAAAAAAGAAGTTGAATTAATTGAAAAAATCTTTATGAACCAAAACTACACTAATCTCCATAAATTGAGGATAATTCAGAATCACATAGAGAAATTGTAGAATTATCACACACATCTTAAAGTATAGTATGCAAATTATAAGAAACCACCAGATGGCGCCGATAGTATGTCACTATGACGAGAGTGTAAGAGAGGGGTATATCAAGAATGGTTGCATAGAAGTAAAATTGTTCACAAGTGCTTTAAAAGCCTTTCAGTGCAATAACCGCATAATTATGGCTCAAAAGAAGCATTTGGATGATGTTTTACGTGGTAGAATTATCGGACGTCTGGAATGTGGCCGTACCCAGCTGGAAGTATCCGAGAACTTGGAATTGCCCCGAGGGTCATCTTTAGGCTTTGACAACGGTTCCAAGATGATGGTAATGTGAGGTTCTTTTTTCAAATTTGCTCCAGGGAGTAAAAATCGCAATTTTTGTTAATGATGTCAAACATATATCATCTTTTTTGCTCTTTAACTTTTGTTTAATAAATTGACTTTACAAATAAGTCGCATTTGTTTCGCTTCCATCTCTTTCTTTGCCTGAACTTGCGTTGTCCTTAATTTATAGACACGAGTGTATTTTATCTCAACTCGTCATATGGAATAAGGAGTTCAAAACCATTGTGTTGCATTTCATCTTACATTTTCATAATTTATCCTCTGTAGTAAAAAAAAAAATGCATCTCTTATTCGATGTTTCGCATTTAATGTTTATTTATTTCACTTGCAGCATAAATCCCTGTACATCTCTTCAGACTCCTTTATTCGGCAGTTCGATGTAATTATGTGCAAAGGAAGATATGACAACTGTCTTCGCTGCATACAAGACCCGTACTGTGGCTGGGACAAGGACCACAATGAGTGCAAACCTTACGTCACCGGGTAAGTTGGATTTGGTGCCAGTTTTGTTTGATAGTCTTATTCGTTTATTTTCGAAAGTGTACCCTCTCATTTTTTTCACAATTTCATTCATATTTTGTATAGAACATTATTATATATATCTATATTGGTTACATATACTTACATCTATACATAGGGGAAAATATATTTCTTGGTGACACTTGGCGAAAATTGGTGATTTTTTTGTCGCTAAACGTGCTTTTATGGGTGCTTAAAAAATTAATGGTGCTGAAAACACTATGCAATGATGCAAAGTTTTAAAAATTACACAAATTTTACATACTTTTAAGTATAAATGTAAGATTTTTTGAGTGAAAGAAATTTTTATCGCCATATTTATTTAACTTTTCTAACCCGGCACCAAATTGGTGAGAAATCAAGAGGCACTCTGAGGTATAGGCCACTCATATAATATACATATATGTTTTTATTCAATAAACAGAACATTATATAGTCTCATAATATATTTTCCCTAAAGACCTTGATATCCACGTAGAGACAGAAGCCGTGTTATGTTTATACGTATGTTGGTTGTAAGTAATATTTAGTGTTAGTAAATTATACTCAAATTTTCTCGCTTTTGTAAAGTAAAAAAGTTCATTATGGTTCCTATTCATCGCTTTTAATGCCTCATAGAAATGTGTCACACATAGTAATCATCAATTATTTTATAATTTACACACAAAAACTAAAATTATTAAAGGAAAAAGCAAACCATACAATTTTAATATGTTTCTGGAGAGGTAAAATAGCAGATTCATAACATTGAAACAGAAGAAAAATTTAATCTAATTTTCCGTGAACAAATTTTTTATTACAATAATATATTTTAAATAATAAAATTGTTATTAAATAAAATACGATACAAATTATTTGTCTTTGATATTTGATTCATCAAATTAAAGAAATTGATGACATTAATTACGAGATGAAATGATTAAACTTGACATTATTCTATTATTTCATTTTATTGTAAAGACAGCATTTAGAATTCTTTAAGACACGCTGAGGCTTGTTTTGTTTTGATGGTTTGTTCTTTGATTTTACTCAATAATGTAGAAAATAATCTCCATCATGAAGCTTATTTTAGATATGTTTCCATATAGCAATATCTAACGAAAATTTTGTGGTAATTAATCTTTAAATGGGTAAAAATCAACTATATAATACAATATTACTTCTTATACTGAAACCAATTTTTTAATGCAGATTTTATATATAAATATAGTAACAGTCTTTATTTTTCTTATAGTCTTCTTCAAGATGTGACAAATGCAACTCCTGGTATATGTGATAGCAGTAAGTGTAAAGCTTCATTGATCACAAATTCTATTTAAAAAATAATAATAATAACTAGCTCTGATGACAAAGGAATGTGACTTTCAGATTTAAAATTAGCTCCATCCAACTCTATTAATGACTCATTCGATATTGGTATTATTTTTGCTAGTATATACAATATTCACATTTTTCGAATTTCCTTCGACAGGTGTGAAAAATAAGCCTCTCCATGTATACTGGGGCCAGAGTGTCCATCTTGCATGCAACATCCACCTACCCGGAGCGGAGACAGCGGTACCAGGCGCATCCAAGTGGTTCCGGTACAGCCGCGAAAAGGGCAAGTACGAAGTGCATCAGAGGAGGGAGAAGTACATCTACACGCAAGATCAAGGACTTGTTATTTTGTCCGTTACGGAGAGGGACAGTGGTCGCTACGACTGCAAACTTGGTCCCAACACCCTCTGCAGTTATAATATAACGGTTGATACCAGTAAGTATGTCCCAAGCGTGTTCAGCAGCTTGATTCTTGTACTTTTACATGACTAATTCATTAAAACCGTGTGGGTTTATCTACTTTAATTGAACTGTTATTCATTGTTGTAAAAGGGTGATTGGTTGATTGTTATTAATCTTACAATAAAGCCTAGAACTTCATTGGAAGAATGAAGTCTGCAGAATTTCATTGCGATGCGGTTTCTTGATGAAATTCATAGTCGGACCATGATAAACTGCATGAGGTTCTGGATTAAGCTGTGTGTGCTATGGTCTGTCTAGTCTCCCATGCTTTTTTTCATCAAACATTCTTCAAATTGTCTTTTGGAGACATTATTTTGATCATACTCTTCTGGATTAGTTGACATCAACTCGTGGTATTCAGGAGTAAAATCCTTGCCTTTTGTGCACTCTTTTTTGCAGATTTCATTTAAACAGTACTCACTGAAAAAATAGATCTTATACGTATGAAGCTCGCTCTTCGATTCACTTGTTTGTAACAACAATATATCGATATTCTGAGGAGATCGGGATCCTTAAGTCACGAGAAACGTTTTTGTCTAACAATTATTTGTCTAGTTTTGCATAATTGTGATACAATTCAAATATCAATTACGAGAAATCAATCATCAATTGTTATTGATTGTTCTGCTTTCATACATCCGAGCGCACGGTACCACGAAACCTATGTAAGGCTGTTTTCTTTTGCGATTGTCATTCTTACAAATTTCTCAACATGAAACTGTGATTGGCTGTTGCAAACATATTCGCTTATTTCTATCTATCTTTATAACAAATTGCACTTTATCCAATTCAGATTGGATGTCAAGTATTAAAATTTTTGTAATGCGTAACTTAAAGTAAACTAATGCGTGATGCTAAAATATGGTTACTGTAGCTTCAACTACTTTTTTCCTAAAATAAAATATTGATGCTGAATTTGAAATACTTAGATTTTCATTTATTAAGACCATAATAAAAAATTATATAACTAGTTAGGAACAAGTTTTGCGTGCATGCCAAAGTACAAATAAATTTAATAATAAGAATTTAACTGGTTTAAAGATTTAATTTCTGAAATGCATATTCATTGTACCTGGCTTCTTTAATTCCAGTTGACGAATTATGAGAATCATCTAAGCAAATAAAAAATTAGAAATTTCTTCTTCTGTTCATTACCCACATTTGTTATACTTGAATATTCTGTCAGTGTGGCTTGCTTATAATTTAAAAGGGATATCAATCTAGCAAGATATTTTTAAAAGTAAATTCATTAAAAAGGTATCGAATACTTATTTGATTAACAGCATAATATATATATATATATATATATATATATATATATATATATATATATATATATATATATATATATATATATATAGTTGTAAGTACACTTACTTTAAAATCCAATTCTTTCTGCACAATTTCTTGTATTCTGATTTCTTTCCTTCGATTTAAAAACAATTCCAGAATTAAAGAAATGAATGTACAGATGATTCAGTACATTTTCTCATATTCATTCCAGGTAATTTTACAAAACGTTTATGAATAGAAACACAAATGAATTTATTAATTTTAGATTTCTTGTTCATTATCAGGTTAGAAAGCTAAACTATTTGCATGTTTAATGTCATATGCACTTCACTTATTCGTTCCTATCATATTTTAAATAATATTAACTTAAACCCTCTATTTTTTTTTTTAGAAACCTGTAGTGCCCCAACTGATGTGGAGTATAGAAAAGTATATTCTGATTGGTGCCATGAATTTGAAAAATATAAATTAGCAATGAAGACTTGGCAGAATAAACAACAAGTAGGATATTTTTATTGCATTAAATTTTTTTTATAGATTCGTGTTTCATTTTCCTTCCTAAAATACTCACCACAGGTAAAAATATACTTCATTCTGTGTATTTAAAATGTGCGTGTTAGGCTTTTATAAAAAGAAATATACGCTTTCAAAAATAAATTCAATCACATTTAAATACTTCTTTAAAATTCAGCGATAGTAATTTATTTTAAATATAAAATAAATGTTCGATTTTACATTAAAAACCTTATTTATATTCAATTATCATCCATTTATTTTACATAACTTTAATTTATATTACAAAATGAAGTACAGAAATAGAGCCCCAACTGATGTGGATAGTTATTTCTTATTTTGAAATCTTTAATGTACAACTAAAAATATATTTAGTAAATCTTTATGTAATTAGTTAACATTTATTAAGGTATAAAAATTTTAATTAGTAGTTTTTCTAACTTGTTTTCTAATGGTTATAATATTTAATATTTTCTTTCTCTATATTTTTATGAAATCTGAAAAAAAATTCCTTATATGAAAAATATCATAATAATTATGAAGCCTTTCCTGCATAAAATGAATTATTTTTATTATAATGAAATTTAACATAATGAGAATTATAATAAACAATTATTTATATGAACTAAAAGATATATTTTATTTCTAAATTTTAAATTAGCTACTCTTTATAAGAATATAATATTTAATTGGAAACAAATGATGGACTAAAATTATCAATTGTATAGTTAATAAATATAAAATTAATTTAAATTATATATATATATATATATATATATATATAATGTGATGCATATATACTTATATACTTGTTCAAATATAAATTATTAATTGAATATATGCTTTTCAAATCTGTAATGAGTATTGCACAAATATCGAGATTAGATATTATCAAAATTGACCCCATATATTAGATATTTTTTATTGAAATATCTTACGAAATATGATTCTTAAAAACGTAACGATTGCTAATATTCTGCAGCTTAGTAAGGGGATTTAAAATACATTTATGTAATTTTGAGGTATAAATATTATTTGAATAAAAGTCCATATCATTAACTATTAAAATAAGATTAAAATTCGCTGCAAAAATTCTTCGTTTTTGCTGTTAATTATCCAAAATGCCTAGAACCTAAGTAGAAAAAAAACTTAATATTAAAAATATTTTTTAAAATTAAATATATTAAATGCAATACTAACTGATTTTTTTTCCCCCATTTCTTATCTTTTCAGAAATGTCAATTGTCACATCCGAATGAAGTTACATATCAGGGGAATCCTCCCCTGTAACAATGGAGTCAGGGACATTGCCGAATTATTTCAAGCATAAGAACTCTCTTCTGCCGCTCAAGGGTCGGCCTACCCTCGAGCCCCAACCCCTTTAAGCGTGGACAGAAAAAAAGTTTTTACGGGAGTGTTTTCACGGCAACCGTAACAGGCCAACGCTCATTTACAAAACTTTGTATATAAAGTAAAATGCAGTTCATCAGAATAATGATAATAATGAATCATCTGTGATGACTATATAAAGTAATAAAAGATGGTAACAAAGAGACAGAGGATTGATTCTTCAGAGAAAAAACTATGCCAAAGACTCGTCTTTTTTGATGTTCCTCCTTAAGCGGAAATGATGTTTAATTTGTTCCGTCGAATGAAAATAATAAATGCTCAATTAGGGGAAACATCCGGAAAAAATTTAACTAAATTTAAAAAAAAAAACTAAAAAAAAAAAGAATAAAACAATTTATTAGAGTCTAACAACTTATCATTTTTGAGACTCGCGCGTGTGTGTCTATGTATAGTTAGTAACTGTCGGCAATACAGAAGCAATGAAAGCGTTCCTGAAAACAAAAACTGCAAGTTTCGTCTCTAGAGGGCGCTGTCAAGAAGCAATTTCTTTTTCTGGAATGCCCGTTTGTACATTTTTTGCAATCATTTCTCATTCCCTGTGGTTAGAAGGATGCTTTTCGAACACTCCTTTTCTTTGGGGGATGACAGTGCAATGAAACGCAGACGATTCACCGTGAGATTGCGCATTATACTCTCTCTATAACGAACATTTCGAAATAAGGGTTAAAAATTTATTATATCGAAAGTGCAAGTCTATCTGCCTGAAAATAGCTATCACATTATTTTGATCGATCATTAAAGTTTTAAAAGGGATAGGGCATAAAATCGTAAATATACTCTCTATAACGAAAACTGTGAAATAGGAGTGTATGAATCGTTATACTGAAAAAAACGAAAAAATGGAACATTTAAAGCATATTTTCTGCGGTAAATGTGCTCAAATTAAAATCTATAATTTGTAAATTTTCCAAGAACAGTGGCATTATATGTCAAAAACATAATCCGCTATAACGAACATTAGATGGTAGATATATAACTCTATGTTAAAAAGCTAGAGAATAACATTATAATTTGTCCTTATAAAAATATAATATCATCAGCACATACTCATTATTATGAAAAGAGTGATTCGTTATTATTTTGAAAGAACGAAAAATAAAAAAAATTTCTCTAAAGAAATTAATTATATTTCACTCTCTAATAAACTGATATTAAGTTGGTATTATGTTGACTTAATAAGTTATATTATATTGCGGGTATAATGCACAATCTTTTCTCCAGATACTGGTTCTGTATATTGTGATAATTTGTTTGTAAAATATCAATTAGTCATCTCAATTATATTCTTATTGGAGACTCGATTGTTTCCAAGTCAACAATGTTTTGTTTAAAAGAAGGAAAATAGCTGTACATTTTTACATATCCTTAAGTTATTTGTTTCATTCTTTTGTTTATGTATAAAATATGTTTCGAATACCTGTATAGTTTTATAAAAAATCATTAATT
The DNA here is from genome assembly GCA_030067965.1 of Latrodectus elegans. Classification (NCBI taxonomy): domain Eukaryota; kingdom Metazoa; phylum Arthropoda; class Arachnida; order Araneae; family Theridiidae; genus Latrodectus; species Latrodectus elegans. The sequence goes on from CM057815.1 coordinate 71,640,870, forward strand.
ACTTTCTACCATTGATAAGGACATAATTATTTATGCTTTTCATTGTATTTAGTTGTTGAAACAGTCAATTTATGATGCATAACTTAAATTGTTTATGTCCATAAAATAGTTTATTATTAGTTAGATTTCAATATTTGAGGAAATTCTTTATTGGAAAATTGATCATTTGCAAATTTAATTGTGAACTAGAAATAAAAATTATATTCTTCATTTAAAATACAATTTATTTTTCATCGATTATTTACAGTAAATTAAAAAAGTAATTTGTTGTTTGATTTTTATTTGGAAGAATAATTATTGCAGAGAACAATGAAACCGAATTGTTATATGAAGTGGCTTGTGAAAACAACTTCTATTTCATATATTAATTGATTTAATAGGATTTTTATATTGAGAAAACTGACCGAAAATTCAAATTTAGATATAATTAATTTACTTAATATCTGCTATATAAAGATAATATTTATTTTTTATTTTCTAACTGAAGAAATATTACGTTAATTAATAAAATGTAAATTAAAATTAGATGTAGCTATATAAGTCTGTTTATATAAAATTAGTAAAACTTAATTATATTAAATGCTACAAAATTGTGCTCGTTTAAAAAAAAATGCACATTCTTATGCATGCATAATTAATTTCATACATTTAAAATTTTTAAGAATTCTATACTTCTTAAAAATCTTGTTCCTTGCCTGATTTTTCTCTTAAGAAGACAAAAAAAGAAATCATAATAAAAATATAAAAAATATAAAAGAAATACTTTTTGTTATATAAAAGAAATACTTTGTAATATAAATTAGATTCCGAATTATACATATTTGATATTCAAAATTACTATGTTTTGATTTTAATTATCGTTCCATTTTTATTCTTTGCTGCCAATTACGACGAGAAAAACCATAAAAAATGTTATTTGGCTCTTTCAAAAGAATTTATTTGCTTCGTAAATTAGGTTGCTAAATTTACGAAAAGAAATAATTTTCTTTGAAAAATTGAAAATGTTTATAATGATAATGAGAGCATAAAATAAATTTTTTAAATTATATTGAAACTGTTAGTAATATGTTTCAAATAATTCTATTTACTAGAGAAATTATTTAATATTTTTCCATGTCGTTTCGTAAATTATAATTTTATTTTCATTCTTCGCAGATAATTTAAAGAAGAATACTCGAAAATATTATTGAAAATATTCAGAAGTTAGTTAAATGAAGATTTGAAATTTAAATTGGATTGTGAAATACCATAAAAAAAATATTGTTGATGGAGAAAAATTTATAAATGATATGTCTATTTCTAAGTAAATAGGAAACATTGACTTGTGTTCTTCAAAAATTTGCGAAAATTTCAATGTATATAAATGAAAAGAATAACTCTATTTGTAATACCAAACATCTGAAATATCTCCATTTCTTATTAAATTATCATTTGTGATTCATTTATAAATTTTAAGAAACTTATTCATAAAATATAACGAAATGAATTGTTATTTTGACTTCGAGTAAAACTACTGATTCATCTTTGAATTCTGAAATGTTTGAAGTGTAAATTTCTACTCTGCTGAATTTAATATTAATGCACCTTGTATTTGATGTAAGCTAATTATTATTTATTTGTGATTCTTTTTGGTCAGTAGAGTTATTGTTTTAGAAACTGATTACACAAAACATGCTACTTATACATCTATGCAAAGCTTCTCTCTTATAGTTTGAATGTGGCAATCAATGTGGTACAGGATTTGTAAATTTAATTTGTGTGTGAGTGAGAAGAAGTTTTTCAGATGAAAAAAATATCCTTGTAAACGAAACAAAACTCAAATTTTCATTTGCTCACATCTCATGCTGTTATTGGATAAAATAAAAGAATTTTAACATTTTTTGTATTCACTTGGCTCTGTTTTATTGTCTTCGGCATTTTATTAAACCGACTATTTGAAAAACATTATATATAGGTTCGGCGTAGAATCGGGTACCACTTACGTTCTTTGGCGATACATTTTGGCGATAAACTTTAATTCAGTAATCCTGGTAACCCTATCTTTGTGTAGCGGTCATCTTCTTAGTCACACCTTGCCACCTGGCATCAAAAAAAAAATCACCAAAGATTCAAGAAGTACCCGATTGTAAACTTTGACTATATATATATATATATATATATATATATATATATATATATATATGTATGTATATATATATATATATATACATACATATATATATATATATATATATGTATGTATATATATATATATATATATATAATGTTATGGCAAAAATTGTGGACACTTGGAAATTTTTATGTTTTTGAACTTTGTATGCTTATAGAAAATGTTAGGTTTCGCAAAATGCAAAGTTGTATTTATCATTTTAAAGAGAATTTGTTACTGAATTTAATACAAAACTCAAAATTCAATTACTTGCAATACAAATAAAGTTAAACGATAATAGTTTTCGATATACATTAAATAATGATCATTGCAGTGAGTTATCAGTACTTTGTAGAGTACCTTTTATTTTTGACTACAGCTTTACATCGACGTTTCATTGAGCTGACAAGAGGTTTCAGCTCTTTTGCTATTACATGATGCCAGGAAACAATTATAGCCTCAATTAGTTCCCTTTTATTTGATTAGCGCTTCATTCAGACAAGAGTTTTCAAACCTGTTTCTTATACACTGCAATTACAAGTAGGAATTTTTATAAAAAATTTTTAATATTTAGTCAAGAAGCAGTGAGATCAAATAAAAGAGTAGATTGGACACCTAGAGAGAGATGTAATATTATTGTGTTACGAGAAATTGGTCTTTCCTATGCTGTAATTGCAAGACAGGTGGGTGGTTCAGTGACTACATCTGGAGACCGAAAGTTTTGTTTATGATATCAGGAAACAAATTCAATAAAAAGCAAAGAAGGAAAAGGCCGAAAAAGAGGAACCACATCTATTGATGACAGAAGAATAAAAAGACTATGTCTCCAAGATAAAGAAAAATGTTATCAGCGGCCATCAGAAGTGATCTGAATGAAGCTGGTGTTTCTGTCAGTTCAAGAACAATCAGGAGAAGATTAACAGAGGTTGGACTGAGAGGTAGAATTCCACGGAAAAAGCTTCATATTAATTTTCAGCAACGACAAAAAAAAGGCTACAGTTGGCAAAGGAACACATTGATTGGACACATGATCAGTGGTCACAATTTATAAGGAAATAAGTTGTGACCACTGATCATGTGTCCAATTAATGTGCAAATCATGTGTACAATACATCCATTCTTCATAATGTCCATTAATGAAGCTAAGCTATCGTTATTCGGTTGTGATCGGCGAAAATATGTAAGACATAGAATAGAAGAGCTACAACCTAACTGCATTCAAGCAACTGTGAAGAACCTAGTTAGTATTATGATTTGGTCATGCATGTCATCAGATGGTATTGGCCGTCTTTATGTCATCGATGGGACACTGAATACCAGAAAATACATTGACACTATTCTATATCCAAAACTTCTACCTTTCATCAGAGATATCTTTCCCAACAATGTTTCATTTATTTCTCAGCAGGATTCTGCTCCTTGCCACACGGGCAAAATATTGAAAGAGTGATTTCGTACAAAGAGCATTAAATTGTTGTCATGGCCAGGAAACAGTCCTGACCTCATTCCTATCAAATTTGGGGTACCATTTGAGAACTCTTTGTTCGAATTAGGCACCCATCAAATAAAAGGGAACTAATTGAGGCTATAATTGTTTCCTGGCATCATGTAATAACGAAAGAAGAGCTTAAAACTCTTGTCAGCTCAATGAAACGCCGATGTGAAGCTGTAATCAAAAAGAAAGGGTATTCTACTAAGCACTGATAACTCACTACAATTATCACTATCTAATGATATCGATAACTATTATCGTTTAACTTATTTTGTATTGCAAATAATTATATTTTGTATTGAATTCAGTTATAAATTCTCTTTAAAATGATACATACAAGCTTGCATTTTGTGAAACGCAATGCTTTGTATAAGCATACAGAGTTCAAAAACATAAACATTTTCAAAAGTGTCCCCAATTTTGGCGCCACCATATATATATATATATATATATATATATATATATATATATATATATATATATATATATATATATATATATATATATATATGTATATATAATAATTAAAAATTAGTATTACGTTGGGGTGAATCATTTTGCGATATTCTTTTCCACCATTCTGTCGATGGTGTATCCAGTGGATTTTATCTACAACCCAAATATGCATTAACCGACTCTTTTTGAACGATAGCAACCAAAAATTAGGTAAAAAAAGTAGCAGTATATATTCTTAATTTGCTAACCTTAACAACATATAGGAACACAATAAGCATGTTAATAGTTGATTAAGTTTCGTTCAAAATAATGCTATAAAAAGAAATTTAAGACGATATGTTATATACAAAATATATGAGCTTTCTGTAATCCTATAGCATAATTTTAAAACAAAAAAAAAATTATGATTTTCAGTCGATCTTCTTTATAATTTTACTTAATAACACGTAGTTAAAAAATTATTGTTTTTAAATAGAATTTATGTTTATGCAAACGTACATGTTTTTTAGGTGTAATCAATCTATCGATTACAATAGGAAATAAATATTTTTTTCAAAATTACAGTAAAATGTAAGAGTTTTGGGACTTAAGTGACAAAATTAAGGTAATAAATCCATTTCGAAGATTAATAATATTTGATAAAAAATGTAAAACATATTCACTACAAATCTAACAGTAAAATTATGAGAAAATGTAACAAACAGAGAATAAACCAACTTTAATATTCCAAGGAATTTGAATTCCTCAATTTATATGACAATAGAAAGAGACAAGCATTTAAATACATTTTTAAATTTTATCAGAATTCAAAAGAAAGAAATTCTTATTTTTAATTTTCAATTTTCTCCCTAGTGAAATTCGCACAATAAACCTCAGTGATATTTAACACCATACAATAAATTTTCATGTTTCATACCCAAATTTAAAATCGCAAATTCTAGAATTACAAATATTGTTTAGTTAAAAATTAACCATATACAATATACTGTAATTTAGTTTCGCTGCCAACATCAAATTATTTGATTGCCAACATTTGATGATTACTGCTTCCTAAAAGAAATTTACTAAATTTCATTACATTTGGTTGCTTAACTTACTTAGCGACCAGTGACATGAGGCTCACTGTAACCATGTGATTTATAGAATATAAAAACGATTAACGGAAATGTAAACAAGTGATATATTGTCTATTTGTTAGAAATAAATGTATTATCCGTTTTTCATTATAATTTAAATAAATATATTTCAAAGACATTAATTCTTGTACACTTGTATTTTTCATTTCAAAATAAATATTGATTAATTTTCAGTCCCTTATATATTATAAATTTATGTCGAGAGTGAATTTTTTATGAAGCTCTGCTTTCTTGAAATATAATTCATATTATTGATAAATCAATAAATAAATAATTAAAATCATTAAAACTGAATAATAACTTGAGGTGTTTAACTTTAATTGTTTTAATTCTCATCTTTGTGGCTTTAATTTATTTATTGCCACCCTTCTCTTTGGATAAGTCCAATATGAGTGAAGAGGATTTCTTATGCAAATCTTTGACATTGCAATTGATATGTACATAGCGAACATCTATAATGTTGCCATCTACAAAAATATAAAAGCAGAAGAGATTCCCAATTGGAAACCTGGTAACTGTTTTTCCTTGCAATATATATTATTTGTGTAAAAATTTTACCACAGTGAATGAATTATTAATTAAAATATACCAACGAATATACTGACACAGAAAAACGATCTTCAAATAAAAATATATTAAGTGTCCGAAATTAATATATATCATAGTCTTAGGTCTTTTTTGGGGGGAATAAATAGTACCATACAGAGTAAGGTACTACTCCGTGTGGTACTATTTATTTGAAGGGTAAATAGTACCGTACGGAGTAGGGTATGATTTATTACACAGAGGTGTGACTGTGTCCTATGATTTTTATTATGCGACATGACATTGTATTTGTAATCAAACAGAATTTTTGTTTGCTTCTTCTGAAGATCATTCTGTATTGTTTGTATTCGTAACCAAAGTCTCACATGTCGAAGATGAAGGACAAAAATCTTGATCTAGATGTTTAATAGCGAAATTCTATATCATGAGTGATTAATAGACGACATATCACTGGTGGCGGTGATGGGCATTGCAGCGCATATGCACGTCACGTGTGACTTAAATGTTACCTTCAAGTGCTATATAAAGAAATAATAAATTGCCAATTTTCAGTACGGTAATCACTTTTTCTTTTTTCTTTTTAGGCAAACTTTCTTACTATGCGTCATCAGACATTGGTCTCCTTCAAGCAAGTTTCTGAGTTTGACTCAAAATCATTTGTGCTTGAAAAGCCATGGGAATGGAAGTACATTGCCTTTACTGATGAATCACGATCCAACAATAAAATCAATGTAAGCAACATGTTGATCAGATTCTAGTCTGAAAACACCGTGGTGAGAGATGCCATAACTCTTGCGTTCTGGATTGTCACATTTACCCTTCACTTGGTGTAATAGTTTGGAATTGTATTGGATTGCACCCTCACATCCCTTTAATACGCATTGCCAACAAACGGAACAATCAGCATTGTACCTCTAAAGTGTTAGAAGCTGTTACAGAGTAATTAATGAATTCTGAAAAATAATTTCATTGCAACACCTCAGGTTTTCTCAGGTCTGTATAAATGGGTTTATCAAATTAATGAAAACACTTATGAAAATGGCTACAATTTCAAATGCGTTTTGTAAGCATTGAAATACACTACTGGCCATTAAAATTGCTACACCAAGAAGGCGACATGCTACAGACGTGAAATTTATACGAAAAGAAGAAGGTGCTGTGATATGCAAATGATTAGCTTTTCAGCGCATTCAGACAAAGCAGACGCCAGTAGCGACACCTACATTGTGTTTAAATGAGGAAATTGTTCAGACGGTTCCTCATACACAAATTGCATTTGAACGTTGTTGCCTCGTGAAAAGTTGTTGTGATGCCTCGTGTAAAAAGGAGAAATGCGTACCAGCACGTTTCTGACTTTGATAAAGGTCGAATTGTAGCGTACCGGGATTGCGGTTCATCTTATCGCAGTATTGCTGCTCGCGTCGGTCGAGATCCAATGACTATCAGCAGAATATGAAATCGATGGGTTCAAGACGGTAATACGGAACGCCATGCGGGATCTCAACGGCCACCTATCACTAGCAGCCGAGAAGACAGGCATATTATTCACATGGCCGTAATGGATCGTGCAACCATATCACTAGCAGCCGAGAAGACAGGCATATTATCCACATGGCCGTAATGGATCGTGCAACCATATCACGAGCCGTGAGTCAAGAAACGGGGTCGTTTGGAAGACAACAAGTGTCTGCACGAACAGTTCGACGACGTTTGCAGCAGCATGGACTCTCAGCTCGGAGACCATGTCTGCGGGTTCCCTTGAAGCTGCGTCATAGACAAGAGCACCTTCAATGGTGTGATCAACGACGAACCTGGGCGCACGAATGGCGAGACGTCATCTTTTTAGATGAATCCAGGTTATGTGTACAGGATCATGATGGTCACATCCGTGTTTGGCGGCATCGTGGTGAACGCACACTGGCAGCGTGCATTCGTCATCGTCATACTGGCCCATCACCTGGCGTGATGGTATGGGGTGCCATTGGATACACGTTTCGGTCACCTCTTGTTCGCATTGACAGTGCTTTGAACAGTGCACGTTACATTTCTGGTATGTTATGACCCGTGGCTCTACCCTTTATTCGAGCCCTGTGAAACCCTACGTTTCAGCAGGATAATGCCCGACCGCATGTTGCCGGTATTGTACGGACCTTCCTTGATACGGAGCATGTTCGGCTGTTGCACTGGCCAGCACGTTCTCGAGATCTTTCACCAATAGAAAACGTCTGGTCAATGGTTGCCGAGCGACTGGCTCGTCACCAAACGCCAGTCACTACGGTTGATAAACTGTGGCATCGTGTTGAAGCTGCATGGGCATCTGTACCTGTACATGCAATCCAATCTCTGTTTGACTCAATGGCCAGGCGTATAACTGCTGTTATTACTGCCAGAGGTGGTAGTTCTGAGTACAGATTTCTCAGGATCTATCCAGTCAATTTTTTTGAAAATTTAATCACTTGTTATTTTTAGTATAATACATTTGTCTAATAAATATCGTTTTATTATCTGCATTTCTTTCTGGTGTAGCAATTTTAATGGCCAGTATTGTATAATAATGATAATTACCAGTCTTTTTTATGAATAGAGTTGTATTTATTCTGGCAATATGTGGTAGCTGTATTGAAGTCATATATTTCAATTGCATAAATTATTCTCAAATTTTCAAACATTTTAAATGGTAGGAATCCATTTAACTTGAGCGATTATGATCGGAATAACCCAAATTTTAGACGTCTTTAGAAGTGCGATGTCTAGAATAATGACAGTATATATACAGCGCTGCATGATAAACTCGACAAAGCAAAATAGTGGACAAAAAGATAGCCTCTGAGAAAGAGTCCGACGAATATTATATTTCTGAAAAGTGAATAATTGCTGCAAAAGCGACCACAGCGCTCAATCAGCATCAGGGTACTCCAGTGTCTTGATGCTAATATATATAAATGAATTTACTACGAAAGCATTTTCATAAATAAACCATTTATGGCAGAACAGCAATTTCCATACTATTTTCCACAGATGTTGATGCCGTATGGCGTCTACAGAGATGTCACTCACCCAAATCTGGTCGACTGATGAAGGGTAGAAAGTAATATAGTCTGACGAACCATCTTCTACACTTTTTCCTATATAGAATAAATGTAGGTTTGGAAGACATCTGTATAAGTGTATAATCATGATTGCCTTTTCCCAACTGTCAAGCACAGAGAGGGATTTGTCATGGGGGTCGTGTTGAGGTTTTCTACTTGACCAACCATAACCCGTAAGAGGAAGGATCCCTGGAAAGAAGTATAAAAAATTGTTAGCTGATTAGTTCTATTGTTGACTAAATTTTGTTCATTGCAGGAGATGGAATTTTTAGGAGGATTATGAACATAGTCATTAAGTTTGAATAGTGTAATGATGATTTGATCCTGTAATATCATGAATGCCCCATGATGAATACCATGACTAAAAATGAAGTTAAATATGTACTTTGGCTTTCTAAGTCACCAGACTTCACTACTATTGAACCGTTATGATACTTTAAAGCTTTCAATGAGGAATTTATATCCTCCTCCGGCAACTTTCACAACATATCCACAAAGATTGGCACAATATTCCACTAAATACTCTTCAGCATTTGGATGAATTGATTCCCAGGCGAATCCAAGCTGTGTAACCAGACAAAGGTGGTCCTGAATTATGCAGACAAGGGATACCGTATAAATCTAAGGTATTTCCATTATTTTGACAGCCACCTGAATGAACTTCCTGCAAATCATGAATAACTGGCATAAGATTTAAACATGTTAAACAAAATGCTTAAAAATTAAATTCATATGTGAATTCTCAGTTCAAATAGCATTTGCATAAAGTTCTCATTTAAGTAATTCATGAACAAACACATATGCGTTATACATTATGCGTTATAGAACAATCAAAATTACAATCATATAAACTTTATTTTATGCAATATTTATGTTATATTATTTACTGGTTTATCATTTAAAATTTTAAAGAATGTAAAATTGCTTATTTTTACTTTAATGAAATTTCTTGACTGGAAGATGTACAAAATCCCAACTCTAGGAAACAATTTTTATAATAAAATATATTAACTCGCTTATTAAATGGTAACATACTTTTAATTATTTTAATTATTACATTTGAAAATGCAAACAAACACCAAACATGCAATTATCCTAAGTAAAGAGATCTTTTCCATATGTTTATATTTTTTATTGGATCGACACCTTTATTTTGATAGCAATCCATTTAGAATACAATTACTAAAATTACGTCACTTGATTTATAAACTTCATCACTAATATTTTATGCATCCATTTTTGTACTCTTTCTCTATCTATCTATCTCTCTCTCTCTCTCTTATTTCTCTCCTCTCTCTGAAATACATATATTCCATCAAGTTATTTATTCATTCATGAAAAATCTTTCTTATTCATTTTAATTTTTAATAAATTTTGTATAACTGTTCGCTCCTAATCATATTAATGAAGAATTAAAAATTAATAGCACCTTTTAAAATAAGAATTAATAATAAATATTTCTGTGAATATTAAAAACGTAACTGCATTATGGTTATTAGAATACATTTAAAATTCATTAAATAAGTAAATTATTTATTAATTTCCACACTAAAATAGATTCATTTCACAACAAAATTATTAAAAAAATAACAAAATTTATTAAATTTAATATTTTAGATGGAATCCTTAAGGTAAAACAGATTAAATTAATAATAACTTAAAAGTAATATATAATAAAGTATTGATAAATATATAATATAAATACATAATTTCAAGGATTTAAATTACATGAATTTAATCAAAAAATTAAAGTATCTTAAAACTAATTAATCAAATCTAATCTCTCTGTTTAGTTTGAAAAACTCATAAATAAAAAATACCGTATGCATTAGCTATAAATTATTTCTCCCATTACTTTAATTTCGTATAGGTATTTCTCAAGGGTTTCATTCTAATAACTTGAATTTAAGAGTTTTTGCCTTTAACGCAAAATAAAACATATTCCTACTAAGAATCGAAATTCTGAACCCTAATTTGTTACAGGATCCTTAGAATTGCTGTGAATTCACTAGTGAATTAAACAACATTATGGAGATTAAAGTGCCAAAGCCCTATAATTATTATTTTAATTGAAAGCATAAATTTGCACAAGATTGCGGCTGCGATTAAGGTGAATAATTTAAGAAAAAAGTTAATTTAGCTCTATACGCAACACTTAATTATCAAATATTTCAAGTCATATTGGCAGAAATGGAAAAAAAAATACATATATAAGGAAAGCAATCTTGAGATTACATTATTTGAAAATTTAATCTCATTTTAAGAAATTTTTATTTCATAAATATATATAATGAAACTAACATAGATATATACCTATATACGAGGACTTTCTGATAAGTTCGTGACTTAAAAAAAAAAAGCGGAGCTCAGATCACATATGGTGTAATTATTATGTGTTCCATTTATTATAACCTGTAGCAACATTTGTGAAATATGCTGACGATATTTTATAGGATTTTATTTTCTACTGAAATCAAAGGACCCCAACGGCTCTATAGTTTTAAGATCAGCAAAGTGAGGCATCGTTTGCCACAGGTGGTGACTGGGATGGTGACCACATTCTCCCTCAGTGGGTTGCTGGAGCTCCGTAGGTTAGAGACTTATGATCTTTAATTTGTGACAATCAAAGTCCTTCCGCTGGTGTGGCGGGATATGCAAAGGTAGGTGCAGCGTAGGTGTGGCCTCATCACTTGACCGCAGTTCAAAATTATGTGGCGCCTTCTGATGAACGAGTATTAAAACCGAGCAGGTATTCCAAACCATTACTGGTATAACTAACTGTAAATTATTGTTTGGGGCTCGCCTCCACGCCATGCATGTATTGATATCAGAAGCAAACGATTCACATGTTCGTTTTAATAAGGGAGGGAAAATGTTTCAAATGTGTTAATTCTTGGAAATATGTCATGATTCGCAAGTGCGTTTAAGGAATTTCTATGCGTCCATAAGAGCACAACAAATGCAAAGCACTCTGGAAGTCCAATTTAGTTCACGTTGGAAGAAATGTCAACAAAGCATTTAATATTATATTGTATAGCTGCTGTGTGGAAGTACATCAAATAGGTAAAAAGGCAAACATAAAACTTAAACTAATTAACATTTATTCAATATGTGGTACGAATATTTGGGCATAAAAAAGTCATTAGCAATATCTCTGCCGTGATTGTTGACAGTGGAGTAAAAGGGCAATGGTGTAACAATTTTAAAGCTGTGTTCAAAAGGGTAAACCTAATTCAAGTTGATTTTTGGAGGTTTATGTTATTCAAAGAAGCAGAAATACTTTATTACCTGGAATAAATTACTAACAGAAATGAAACAATCGAAAAAGTGGATTTAACTCTATTCTTTTTTTGTAATATTATGTGCTATATTACTCTGGAAAAAGAAAAACAGCTCCATTACCCTGAAAGACTATGGCCAATTCATTGGGACTCAAAAGATATTAATTACCTGTTGAAAAGATCACCAGAAAGTATTATGCTAATTTTTCAGATCGTTTTAATGAAAAAGTGGACAAAAAGTGGAAATATTTGCTCAAGGAAAAAGATGTTTTTCATCATGATAATGAATCAAATAATTCGCGTAAGATCGCAGCAGTTGAATTGATTAAATTTTACTACGAACTTCTTCGTCATTCACATTACTGGTATAACTTGGCCCCAATAACCTTTTTTCTTTTTTCAAATTTAAAATAAATCCTGGGGGAAAAAGAATTTCATTCCTCTCTGACACTATTTGAGAACAGATTCTGAAAACTGAAAATAGCCATTTTAATGAATTTCAAAAATGTTAATTTTTTAAAAATATTTAGAAAATTGGAGCATCATTTTAAAAATTGCATCATGCGAAAACTGCATCCTTTTAATATATACTAGTTTTTCACATTTCAAAATTATGAACCTGTTAAACTGCTCATATATATATATATATATATATATATATATATATATATATATATATATATATATATATATATATATATATATACTTATATATATATATACTTATATATATATATATATACACGTAAACACGCCGGCCAACTTGTCTAGTTGTCAGCGTGCCTGACTACGAATATGAAGGTCCTGGGTTCGAATCCCGGTTCAGGCATGGATGTATTTTCGCTCTCTCTATCCTGTTTTTGTCCTTTCTTTGTGTGTGTGAATAAAGTATGAATGATGCCTACCCCATAAACGGGTCCTTATGGCATGCGTGAGGATGCGATGATGGTGGCCCACCACTTGTGGTGTACCCGGGCAACGCCTCGGCGGCAAATAGGTCGCTATTTCTGACCGGTTCTTTCGGTATCAGGGAACAATAGATTAATAGACTCTGTTGCAGTTGTAACTGTCTACAATCTGCCATTGAAATATATATATATATATATATATATATATATATATATATATATATATATATATATATATATATACTTCTATAAATTGAATATATATATACTTCTATAAATTGAAAAAAATTGTATCTGTGTTATATATATATATATATATATATATATATATATATATATATATATATATATAACACAGATACAATTTTTTTCAATTTATAGAAGTTTTAGAAGTAAAAAGTTTGTTCCCCTAGGATTAATTTGGCTCACTGGAAACATTTCTGTCAAAACTTAATTTTAAGTGCATTCCTTCCTCACCATTAAGTGCATTCACATTCAAACTAGGAATTGAGCCCACGAACTATTAAACTAACGATTAAAGTTAATGAATTGATTTTAATTTTATTGACTTTAGATTTCACGATAAGAAAAAAAATTGATGGTAAGTACAAAACGTAGCATCACCTTTTAGAGAGCATATTATTTAAAGATGTTATGATACCCGTTAAAGCATCTAAATAATGTTCACATTACGGAACTTTTTTATAGTTTTTGGCACGTATTCCTGTATCGCAAGGGTGGAAATCCAAAAAACTCCTCACCACACATTCATGTATGCAGGAAATTTGTCAGATTTCTCCAGATTCCTTGCTAACACATGCATTGACTTAAATGTTTTGTAGTTCTTCAATGTCACTTGCATTATTGTCTGCCTATCACAAGAATAGTTCTCGTCAAGTTATCTGGTTAGTGGCGGTTGCTATAGTAACAAGAATTTTCCATTTCAAATGGAAGTATGAGTGCTATAAATTTTCAGTGTGTGTGCAGGGTAATACTACATTTTATTTCCAAGGCATTTATTAAACTGAAGGCAGTGCTTTTCTTCTGACTCTTCCTGTTGAAAATGGGACAGGTTTTGTCTCCATGCAGAGTTGGAAGAAGCTATTCTCTTGTATTCCTTCTAATTGAAAACTTTAAAGTGTTCTGAACTTTTCCATAGTTTATTCTCTATGAAAGTCTTTTGGGAGCATAGAGTTGCATTCCAAATGTTTTTTCATGAACCTTCAGTTATCAGATTGTCCAATATGCAATATTAAAAGATGTATCTACCATTGTTCAGCTGTGACTGGAATCGTACCTAAGCCAGCCACTCTAAGGACCCTTTCCTAATGCTCTACAGATTGATAATAATTAGTTGTCAGAGGTAAGTATTAAGATCACTCACTAGTAATTCTGAGTTGTTACTGCTATATAAGATGTATATGGCTTTGTATAGCTAGTAATGTTTGATTATAGTTAGTGCAATGTATAGCTACTATTGCTAATATTAAGTCCTAGAAAATATTATAGTCCTAAAATTTAAAGAATATTTAATTTATGATAATCCTCAATTTCAGACAAGTTTTTATAGGCGCATTATGGTAGTTTTTTGAGTAATGCATTTATTCATAAAAGTCATGAATGTCGATATGTTATAAATTTCATACTTGATAAATCAAATTTAAATTTGCATTATTTAAAACCATATAATGAATTGAAAAAAGGTTATGACTAAATAATAAAACCTTGCAATTAAACATTACTATTTCGAACATTAGATAAACTTCTTATTCTTTTATTATAATAGTTAGACGCGCCATCTTCATTCCAGTTTTCTGATATTTATATTCAGCACATCATCTTTCAGACTCATCATAATAAATCAGAAACTTCTTCCCATTTAGCAACCTAAATTAATGCCCCCTACTTTTACATTACCTAACAATTTACAGTAAGATCCAATCGCCAAAAGAGCATCTTCCATGATTAATTTAGCTTTCGAAATAGCATTTCAGTATCCGTAAAACTTGCAGCGTTTTCTTATTTTCTTCTTGAAAGAACATGCATTTTCAATTAAATGCAACAGCTGTAGCTTTTAAATATAAGGAACTTTATTTATTCTAATTGAGTTTCGGTCTTTCATCAATTGAGTTTTCTATTGTCTCCTGCAACACTTCATATGAATCGTTTTTCAGAGTTTAAAGAATGTAGGAGATTCTATAAAAAAGAACAGACTCTTCTCACATTCCAGGCTTCAGAATTTTTTTGTTTGTTTGTTTCTAAATTTTAGCAGTTAGTTTTGCTGCACCTGGTGAATTCTGTTTCAGGGAAACTGCCAGTTTAGAATTTTAACACCAGTATTAAAAAAATTTATTTATATTTAGTTTCTGTCTTCAGTAGAGAATATTGTTGTGTTGAAACTAAAAAGTATGCTTTTGAATTCATGAAATAGAAAACATTATTTACTAAAATTCTAACTTCTTAATATAAGCTAAATTAATTAAGTTTATATTAATTAAACTAATTAAAAATAGTTAATTAATGTATAAATTATTTCAAATTTATCTTTACAGATATAGAAGAACTATGTATTAATCTATTCACCAAATGTAATGAGAAGTTTACTATATAAGGAGTAGTAAATAAGGAAATAAAGCGGTGAATTCATAACACAGCAAGCATGAGAAATGTTTGTAATATAATATTGCAGAAAAAGTTTAATTATATAAATCATAGTACAAAAGAAATCAGGAATGATTCTTTTAAAAGGTTAGGTGTGATATAGTTGCTTACACACTTTTAATTGTCATAAGGTAAAAAGAAACTATGATTTGATGAAATTTTATCAAAGGAATATTAAAACTAACTAAAGTTCAATCTCCTTAGTGATTGGCTAAATCATTTTTAATCGATGGTTAGCTCAAGCTGCTAGCATTAGAATATTTTTTACATTAAATTTTTTCTAGGGATTTAATGTATTAAACTATAGTTAACACAATGTGCACTCAGAATTCCCACCTTTTTGAAATCATGAATCATAAAGTGATTTCTTTCGTTCCAGTTGAGATCATTGCTGTATCACTTTATTACACTTTTCTTTGGTTTAAAATATCCATGACGTCAGATACATTTCACTTGCATCACATCGTATTGAGACGGCATCATAAATCTGTCTGCTCGATAAATTTGCTGTCTTCCTTCAAATCGCATTTTTCAAGCGGCAGAAAACAAGGCGAAGTTCACAATCAAATGTTTGAGAATATTGTCGAATTTCATTTTGTTGATAAAAAGATTTCTTATATAAACACCAGAACATCGGTTTGAGAAGCCATTTTCCATTGATTCAAGTCATTAGCACGTTGACAATAGAACAGAAGAAAAAGAAATATGAAAATGACAAGACAAAACATCCACTTTATGGTTAGTTTAAATCGGCAAGGGCAGCTTAATTCTTTTAAAAATTTCCTTTATTAATAGAATTCTAAATTAACTTAAACAATTTCTTTTAAACCAAAGGACTAATGCTTTGTTTACGAAAACATTAATTAATTTTATTTTTCCACGTTCATAATACAATTTCTCGTTTCAATAACGATTTTAACCGATACATTTTTAAATTCTTCATCCTATCTTCTGTACACAAATCAGTGTATAGCATTAAGCAGTGATCTTCGCATCCAATTATTGCACGGGGCCTAATTTTGAGGTGCTGAATTAATATTAGATTGAAATCATGGAATGGGTTTATTAATTCAATATCTGTAAATGAATCTTCTGGATTCGATTTGCAAATGAAGAGCTTTCCTGCCCTTGTCATCAGATTCATCCATGTTTACCATATATGAATCGATATTCAAGCAGATTCTCCCCTACTACAGGGCCTATTTATCCGTACTAGAGCTCTTGAGCTGGAATATTCGAATTATAAGACTATGATTTTGTGTGTGATCGCTGCTTCTCCTAATTTAAATATTAAAACCAGCTTCACAAATTAGAATCTCTGAATATTTACGATGAAATCAAGTTCTCTGAAAGATTGGAAGTTATATGGGAGAAAGTTTGTGATGAAAATTTGTGATTTTAGACATTATTTGTATTAATTGAAACGGTAATATAATCGAAATTTTAGATTGCTTCATATACTTAAAATATTTTAGATTCAAATATAAGATATTTTTCATTTGAAAATGAAATTTCTTGAATATTTGCAGTTTTATCTGAGTGTCCTCAAAAGATTTTCTTAGGAATACTTTTTTAGTAGTGATTTGATATTTGTACTGGTAATTTGAGTCTTAAAGTAGTATTTTTCCTTGTTGTGAGTTAGTGGACTATGTAATTACGGCTTGTGTGAAGCTAGCAGCTTTTCTTCTTACAATATTCAAGAGTCTAATATTAGAACTAGCAGATAATTACGAAAACAAGAATATAAATAATTACACGTCCTAAAATAAAGGAAAAAATATAATTTTAAGAATGAATAATTAATAAGATATTGAGATTACTTTAGAGTTTTATTTTAGATTAAGTGGCAAATAGAACTAATCACTTCAAAGTGAAAGGTCACAGGCTCAATCCCAGTCCCTACAGAACTATGATAGATGGATAAGACGTTTCAATTACATATGTGTCTGTCGGTTGTTATATTTTTTGAATTTGTCTTTAGATTAAGAATCGAGGAATGACGTGATGTGTTTTGACCATACAGGTGTTTTGGCCCTAGTTGGTTGTGACATTTTTCTCATTATTGGAAGATAGAAGTTTCAAATACCATTTTAATCAATGTCCCGCAGTGTTTACTTAATGAGTTTGCGTTATATTAAATAGATTTTGGTGTCGAAGCTAAATGAAATTGACAATTCTCGGGTGGGAACATGAAGTATTAGGTAAAGTCTTCTGATTGGCCCTGCTTCTGAATTGCGAAGTCTTCCTGCCTGCTCCCACTTAACTGATAGAGCCAAATTCTTATCTATGTGCAGGGAAATATATTCGTGGAAGAACAACATCCGCTATGGGAAGACTTTTCAAAAATAGTGAGACATTCCCAAGTCCTACAGGAAGAAACACGGAAAACGCGTCTCGATAGTCATGCCTAAAACAGAAGCGCAACTTATAATTCCCATTAGAGTTAACTCCATTAGTTAGCTCCAATTAGTATCTGGGACCAAATGCCTCATCTCTCACTCTGAACACAACCATGAGGGTCACTAGGTCATTTTGCTATAGCAAGTGGGATTCTTTTGTGGATTCTGACTTGGAAATCTTTCTGCCTGCTTCCACCTAACTGATAAAGCCAAATTCTCGGCTATGTGCAGGAAAACATATTCATGGAAGAACATCATCCCCTATGGGAAGATTTTTCAAAAATTGTGAGCAATTCCCATGTTCTACGGGAAAAAAACACACAAAACGCGTCCCGATAGTCATGACTAAAACAGAAGTGCAACTTATAATTCCCATTAGAGTTAACTCCATTAGTTAGCTCCAATTAGTATCTGGGACCAAATGCCTGATCTCTCACTCTGAACACAACCATGAGGGTCACTAGGTCATTTTGCGATAGCAAGTGGGATTCTTTTGTGGATTCTGACTTGGAAATCTTTCTGCCTGCTTCCACCTAACTGATAAAGCCAAATTCTCGGCTATGTGCAGGAAAACATATTCATGGAAGAACATCATCCCCTATGGGAAGATTTTTCAAAAATTGTGAGTAATTCCCATGTTCTACGGGAAAAAAACACACAAAACGCGTCCCGATAGTCATGACTAAAACAGAAGTGCAACTTATAATTCCCATTAGAGTTAACTCCATTAGTTAGCTCCAATTAGTATCTGGGACCAAATGCCTGATCTCTCACTCTGAACACAACCATGAGGGTCACTAGGTCATTTTGCGATAGCAAGTGGGATTCTTTGTGGATTCTGACTTGGAAATCTTTCTGCCTGCTTCCACCTAACTGATAAAGCCAAATTCTCGGCTATGTGCAGGAAAACATATTCATGGAAGAACATCATCCCCTATGGGAAGATTTTTCAAAAATTGTGAGCAATTCCCATGTTCTACGGGAAAAAAACACACAAAACGCGTCCCGATAGTCATGACTAAAACAGAAGTGCAACTTATAATTCCCATTAGAGTTAACTCCATTAGTTAGCTCCAATTAGTATCTGGGACCAAATGCCTGATCTCTCACTCTGAACACAACCATGAGGGTCCCTAGGTCATTTTGCGATAGCAAGTGGGATTCTTTTGTGGATTCTGACTTGGAAATCTTTCTGCCTGCTTCCACCTAACTGATAAAGCCAAATTCTCGGCTATGTGCAGGAAAACATATTCATGGAAGAACATCATCCCCTATGGGAAGAGTTTTCAAAAATTGTGAGCAATTCCCATGTTCTACGGGAAAAAACACACACAAAACGCGTCCCGATAGTCATGACTAAAACAGAAGTGCAACTTATAATTCCCATTAGAGTTAACTCCATTAGTTAGCTCCAATTAGTATCTGGGACCAAATGCCTGATCTCTCACTCTGAACACAACCATGAGGGTCACTAGGTCATTTTGCGATAGCAAGTGGGATTCTTTTGTGGATTCTGACTTGGAAATCTTTCTGCCTGCTTCCACCTAACTGATAAAGCCAAATTCTCGGCTATGTGCAGGAAAACATATTCATGGAAGAACATCATCCCCTATGGGAAGATTTTTCAAAAATTGTGAGTAATTCCCATGTTCTACGGGAAAAAAACACACAAAACGCGTCCCGATAGTCATGCCTAAAAAAAGCGCAACCTACAATTCCCATTAGATTTAACTCTGTTAGTTAGCTCCAATTAGTATCTGGGATCAAACGCCTGATCTCCCAATCTTAGCACAACTATGACTTTGGTCATTTTGCGAAAGCAAGTGGGATGCTTTTGTGGCAAGTGGATAACTTGAAACTTTAAGCTTTATGTATATTACATCAATAGTACTAAAAACAATAAACTGAAAGAAATATGAATATTACTTCAATAGAAATCAACTTTTATATCTTATATTTCCTCAAAAATAAATTTAATTTCATAAAAAAGGAAGATAAACGCATGAAAATGAAAATATAAGTGCGATAGCGATATGAAGGGAATAACTGTCGGTACATGCAGATAAGAACATCCTGATCATAGTGATTCCATGTAACTCTAACGAAATTACACTTTCGATATTTTGGCCGTGTGGCAAGGAGCAGAATCCTGCTGAAAAATAAACGAAGCATTGTTGGGAAAGAGATCTCTGATGGACGGTAGAAGTTTTGGTTCTAGAATAGTGTCAATGTATTTTCTGGAATTCAGTGTCCCATCGATGACATGAAGGCGACCAATACCACCTGCTGACATGCATGACCAAATCTTAACACTAACTGGGTTCTTCACAGCTGCTTGAATGCAGTCAGGATGTAGCTCTTCTCCTATTCTACGTCTTGCATATTTTCGCCCATCACTACCGAATAACGATAGCTTAGTTTCATCACTCCATATAACTTGTGACCACAGATCATCTGTCCAATTAATGTGTTCTTTTGCCCACTGTAGTCTTTTTTTTTTCCGTTGCTGAAAATTAAGATCAGGCTTTTCTTGTGAAATTCTACCTCTCAGTCCAACAGCTGTTAATCTTCTCCTGATTGTTTTTGAATTGACAGAAACACCAGCATCATTCAGATCACTTCTGGTGGCCGCTGATGACATTTTTTTTTTATCTTGGAGACACAGTCTTTTTATTCTTCTGTCATCAATAGATGTGGTGCAGCTTTTTCGGCCTTTTCCTTCTTTGTTTTTTTTATTGAATTTGTCTCCTGATATCGTAAACAAAATTTTCGGACTCCAGATGTAGTCACTGAACCACCCACCTGTCTTGCAATTACAGCATAGGAAAGACCAATTTCTCGTAACACAATAGCATTACATTTCTTTCTAGGTGTGCAATCTACTCTTTTATTTGATGTCATTGCTTCTTGACTAAATACTAAAAATTTTTACAAAAATTCCTGCTTGTAATTGCAGTGTATAAGAAAGAGGGCCTCCTTCTACAGAAGAAAGCAAAATAATGATTTGTTTCAAGTGTAAACATGATGTCAGCTTCTACTGGCAGTTTCTAACATTTGATTGGTTCTCAGAACAAGAACAGTGATTGGCCAGGAAAGCTAGACATTACAAACCACTTCATAACTGCATTTTTTATTTATATTAAAGTACATGTAACTTTTTTGTATTGTAAATAATTGAATTTTGTGTTTTGTATTGAATTCAGTAATAAATTCTATTTAAACTGATATATACAAGTTTGCATTTTGCGAAATGTAACATTTTTCTATAAGCATACAAAGTTAAAAATTGTAAAAATTTCCAAAAGTGTCCACAATTTTGGCCACCACTGTATATCGATATCAGACGCTAACTTACTGTTTACCTATGATATATATTCTCTGTTTACATATAACAGTGGCTTAAAACCATGGGCATTATCATCTGCTGAAATTAAAGAGATTAATCGTTATCATACGCCTATTTACTGTTTACCTTAGGTAAAGTAGAATGTTTACCTTTTGTATATATACTCTGTTAAAATGTAACTGTGACTTAAAATCATGGGCATTATCATCTGCTGAAATGAAAGAGATATTTATCTTTATCATACACCTATTTATTGTTTACCTTTGGTAAAGCAGATTGTTTATCTTTGGTATAAATACACTACTTAAAATCATAGGCATTATCACCTGCTGAAATTAAGAGAAAATTATCGTTATCACACTCCTATTTACTGTTTACCTTTGATAGGTATACTCTGTTTACATATAATTGTGACTTAAAATTATAGGCATTATCACCTGCTGAAATTAGAAAGATATTTATCGATATCACACGCTAATTTACTGTTTACCTTTGGTAAAGTAGAATGTTTATTTTTGGTATATATACTCTGTTTACATATAACTATGACTTTAAATCATAGGCATTATTATTTGCTGAAATTAAAGAAATATTTACCGTTATCTGACGCCAGTTTTCTGTTTACCTTTGGTAAAGTAGAATGTCTACCTTTGGTATATCTATTCTGTTTGCATATAACTGTGATTTAAAATCATAGGCATGATCACCTGTTGAAATTAAAGATATATATATTGATATCACACGTCGATTTACTGTTTACCTTTGGTATATATGTTCTGTTTACCTTTGGTAAAGTACAATGCCTATCGGGAAACGAAATGGTTATCATTCAGGTCTCCGAATCAACAGTTAGAGAATTCAATTCCTATTTCGGTCTCGGAAGCTATCTGTATTTTGTAATCTCCTTTAACTGAAATCCTAATTGAGTTTTCTGATGTGTGCAAAATAAATAAATAACCGTTATAAAATGCACACAATTTGATATCTATTGTAGAGTAATTGATTAAAACAAAAATCAAAAACAATGTGCAATTATAATATTTTAATTAGATACAGAGAGACTTGCCTAGCAATTTATATTAGCACAGTAATATTTTAATTCTAAAACGGCAGTGGATGCGAAAAAGATAATATTTGATTTAGCCTCATCCTCTCCGAAAAATTCCCACACTTCTACCTATAGAGATTACTTGAAAGCGAATTTACATTTCATTGGAATTTGTTTTGGTATAACCAGAGCAAAATATTATTCGTAGAATAAAATTTTCAAGATTAGTAAATAACTCTTTTAGTCTCTTTTAAAGATTTTTTAAGATTAAAATACTTTAAAATACTTTTTTATTTAAAAATTTAATTTTTAATTAAAAATACACGCGTTATAAACATTGGATTTTTGAAAATAAAAATAAACTTTTATAAATATTTAGAAACTAACCAAGTTGTTTTTTTGGTACAATTTTGAAATTAAACGTTTTGAGTCAAGAAGTTGTTGCACCAGCATACTTTCTGGTATCTAACCCAGGATAGGGTTTTACCAGTTAATAGAAGCAGCCGGGTGGGAGTTTTCATAATTTAGAAGCAGGGATGAAGCAAAAGACCCCCTAATACTTGATTTGCTACCCTCAGAAGTATTACTTCATTTGACATTGCCCTCAAAATATATCTACCCCTGCCCAGCCGCATTTAGTGAAAACGACGGGTGTTCAAGTAAGCTGGGATTCGAACTCTCTACCTTCCGATAATAAGAATGATTCCCTAACCAACCGGAGACAACTGCAACAATTGGATCATTAAAATAAGTGACCACTATATTCTACAGACAAGTATTTTCTCTAATACACAGAATTTAGTACTTCAATATGCACACATGCACCATATCATGTATACAGAAAAATAATGTTTTTCTAAAATAGGAATGCTATCAAATAAATTTAAAGACTGAATAAAAAATTTATTTGATAGCATCCACATTCCTATTATATATATATATAACTGAATGCAAGAGGGCTACATATTCGGATACCACCTCAGTGCTGAATTATTGTGATAAAGAATATATGTATGTGATGCGATTGTAGATCTACCTCCTCTGGTGCACACTGGAAGCACATTGTAGCAAAGAGATCTACGGTTATAGGCATTTTTGCCGGATAACTTGTCTAGTGGTCATCATGCCTGACTACGGATAGGAAAGTCCTGGGTTCGAATCCCGGTTCAGGCATGGATGTACTTTCTCTCTCTCTATCCTGTCTTTGTCCTTTCCTTGTGTGTGTGTGAATGAAGTATGAATGATGCCTACCCTATAAACAGGTCCCTATGACATGTATGAGGGTGCGATGGTAGCCCACCCCCTGTGGTACACCCGGGGCAAAGCCTTGGTGGCTAAGAGGTCACTGTTTCTGGCCGGTTCCTTGGATATCAGGGAACAATAGATTAATAGACTATGTTGCAGTTGTAACTGTCTACAATCTACCATTGGAAAAAAAAAGAATATATGTGTTCAAGAGGGTGTGGGTCATCTCTGCTTATACTAACAACAAACACAGTATTGTGAAATTTCAATATATGAAATAAATTTCGTTTATAATATAAATTCAATTTATTAGAATTAGTTTTCTTATTAACAAATAATGTCATTCACAGAATTTTCTATTCAGAATGAAATATTTCCTGCGTGTGTGTGACGCACTTTTATCTGTAAATTCAATTTATGAATTTTTTTAAGATATTTTAACCTATATTTATTTATTTATTTGTAGAAAACTCTCTTTTAAATTTATTAACTAAGATAATTAGAATCAACTCATGATTTTAAGTTTGAATTAGAGAAGAAAAAAATGTGAATAATTTTTTTTTTTTTTTTTTTTTTTTTTTTACTAAAGGGTTTTAGAAAATTGCTATAAAGAGAATTTAATTGCAACTTTCAGAATAAAATGCTTTCTTTTATTCTGTGATATTTACTTTTATTGGCAATTAATTTGCAACTTAAACATTTAATTGTTACTCATACCACATCAAATTCGCCCTTTTAATCTAATTACAGTAGAGCTTTAAATTCTCATTCCACAATACCCAGTTGGGTGGTTTGAACTTAAACAAAACAAAGTGTTTACTAATGAATATATTTGAACAAGCTAAGGAGAGAAATAGTTTACGTTTTTGTACTCTTAAATCTCAATTATATTTATTAGGGAAAATTATGTATACTTTGGTGACCTTTGATTTAATAGTTAACAGTTTTAATTTACCTCTATTTTTCATTCCATTTTTTTAAATAGCATTCTTAAAGCACCATTTTAGGGTGTTGACACCATCTAATGCGTAATCTAACACTTGAAGACTTATGAATCTCCATAAGGCCTTCCAGAACATTTTTCTATAGATAGTAGGCTATAGTCGCACATTGCAAAGGAAGAAACAAGGAATCCAGAAAGATTCACAGCAACTATTTGACATACATGCATTAGTAAAGAAAGCAATAATCATTTTCATCTATTCAACATGACGAAACCTTTAAATAAAATTTAAGATCTTCAACTTAGAATAAGGCACTGTGATTATTTCATTACTTCAGAATATTTTTATTGCGTTGTGCGACATTTTTAGAACACTATTCCTACTAGCTCAAATTACCTAACCTCAGTCGATTGCCACCTAGTTTCAAACCACAATCAAATTATGAGGTCGAACCAGAGTCAATAAGCACTCTTAACAGCTTTTACATCCTACAATAAATAGAAAAGTAAACTAGTAATAAACTAGCAGGCAATAGGTAAACTAGTTCTGTTTACGTTATTTAGAACGTTTAGTGTGATAATCTTCAACTGGATCAAAATTAAAACCGTTTCTTTTTTTATCATGAATAAAAACTACAACTGTATATTTCGGGATGTAATATAAGTGATGTTGTATCATATAAGCTTAAATTTGCCAACATCTTGTTTTCTTTATACTGTTTGCAGCGCCCCCTTGTTTTGCTACTTCGTAGCCTTTGAAGTGCTGCGTTTGGTAGCAACTCATTTTCTTCCTGGCATTAGGGAATTTCCCAGTTTTCCGCCATTCAATTACAGGAGCGTCTAGATGAAGTTTAAGTCCTTGGCTGTCTTCATTTCTTTCACTGGTGCAAAATTAAATTGCACGGTAACTTAAAATGAAGCTCTTAATTCTAAAATGAACTCATAATTAAGAAAAACGTATTGCTGATATTTATCTCTGGGTTTATCATTTGTACCAAAAAAGAGTTCGATTTTGTTGAAAACCTTTGATTTTCAAATATGCTGTAAAAGGGATCCAAATCTGAATTTATGAAAATTCCACAAAAACTCCTTATTATAAAGTCTTGATTGCCATCGCTTTAACCTTCCCTCTCTGTGCAGTTAATTTTCATTCAATGTATGATGATTTACCCAATAAGTATTTCTTTTCTCTAACTTGTGATGTGCCTCTCCCCTAAGGCCTAAATTCTTGTCTGCTGTTGGTATGGGCTTCTTACCCTTTTTCGTGCCTCATATAGATCATAATATGTATAAATTCAAACTATCAATAATTCTGTGTTTGACCCTCCCTTGTGTGTGTGTCATTGTTTGTAATTATAATTAATATCAATTTTTCTACTTTTGCAAATAAAACTGTAAAGGCTGCTTAGTATGATTCTTTTCTTTAGTACGTTTTTCATGTACACAAGTTACAGCCAAATCTTGGGGAATCACAATGCCTACCTGTTATGATCTCAAAATACAAGATACAAGTTTTTTAAAAAAATAGATATTATTTCCTTTTTAATGAACGTTATAATATAAGAAGTATTATCCTTTACCTATGAGCATTATAATCTAGTACTTGTTGCGTTGTTACTTATCCCGCTGGTGTAGGAAAATCAGGTTCAAAAAGCTCGACGCGTCAGAAACCCAAAGATCAGGAAGAACAGGATAAGGGTAATGAAACCCTTTCTCCATTCAAGAAACTCAAACATTTTAGGTAGCCACTTCTAAACCCGGTCATGACCGACTGAAGAGGTAGGGGCCACTGCATGATAGGGACAGACCAGCATTGTTGGCAGACTACCATTGGAAAAGCAGTGGAAGACCTCATACAGAAAATGACTGATGAGTGCTGAAGAAGCGAATTTCCGAAGAAGTCTGCTCATATAAATTGTTTTTCTGAAGATCATACCTATTCTTGGCGAGTATATTCGTTATCTCATTACCATACACCCAAACATGCGATGGAATCCATTGGGGACATGCAGGTGTTTTGAAGCCAATATGGCAGAAAATCTACAAAATAGCCTGCTCTGGGATATCAAATATTTTAGCCATTTTCTAAAACACTGTATTGCACTTTTGATATCAATCAAAATCCAAATGGCATTTTTATCAGTGGTCAGGATATGGTTAAGAGTTGTTCCAATAACAATAATCTCCGACTTTAAGACTAAACAATAGTTACGGTTTCGGATGGTGAGTCGACTATCACTCCCAATATTTTTAACAAAGACACTAATCCCAGTTGTACCATCTTCAAATATCGCGACTAGTTCATTTGGCTTTAGCCTATTACACACAAGAAAACTTTTATCGGGTGATAAAATGCCTTTCGATATTCGTGCGAGAAAAAGACAGAGTAATTTTTGAAAACAACTCTATAACTCGGTTTGAGGATTTGCCACCAGAACCATCCTCACGTAGAAAATTCATTGCAAACAACGTTAGAACGCAATTTACCTACTTGCTTTGTCAAGGAAGGAGCAGTTTCACACATGGCAGTTATCAAAAATATGAATTCATATTTCTGTTTTAAATGTATAATAAACCTTCAGTTTTGATTATAAATCTTATAGTAGTATTAGAGCAAAAAAAAAAAAAAAAAAAAGCAGGCCGTTAATGAATGAAATTAATTTATAACACTTTGTTCAAGCTTTCAATGATGATATGTATATTCTTTAAGAGCTTAATAATATTAATGATACAAAATATTATTTAATTTTAATATTTTACATTTTTAATTTGAATCTTTCTTTAGCTAAGAAGAAGGGTTACCTATGGGAGATTCATTATCATCAGTTATAGCCTACATTATTATAGATTATATCTGTAATGAAATAGTATCAATGTTATATTTTATAAATTATAAAATAGGTACCTTCCATTTTAATTCAGTATATGACAACACTATAATTCTTAAATACAATAAAAGTAACACATAATAACTACAATAAATGAAACTAAACTTATTAAATTATATTTTACATCATAATGTTGTCCACATTATTGGTACTCGTGTCCGGTGGTTGTGGGTTTAATCAAAACAGCCTTTAGTGTAACAATATTTTAAATATTCAAAGCCAAGTTACTTACAATAAGAAACAGAACCACTACATTAAAAGGATGATAAAAGCTCATTTTAAAAGTCCGAAATCAAAAGCCTAACTAACTGACTTTCCTTCTCTCCGCTATGGGGCTCTCGAAAAGAAATAGAGAGAGGTAATGAAGTGTCACAGGCTCCCCCTCTGACTGAGAAGTCGTCTCGACGAGTAACCAGGGGAAAAGTTTGATGATTGTTCACCTTTGCCAAATTGTTTGTTAATCTTAAGAGGTCGACTCCATCTTTTAATAGGATAGTTTCATGAACATATTTGAAGTATTGTGGGCTTCTAGGCATGAATATGGAAGCTCCAGGAGAAATATTGGATTTATCCAGTTTGGCAATTTTGATTGTTCACCTTTGCCAAATTGTTTATTAGAGTAATCTTAGGAGGTCGACTCCATCTTTTAATAGGATAGTTTCATGAACATATTTGAAGTATTGTGGGCTTCTAGGCATGAATATGGAAGCTCCAAGAGAAATATTGGATTTGTCCAGTTTGGCAATTTTGTAGATTGTTAGGGAACGTAGTGCAAGTATTATATACGACTCATCTCGACGAAGTGCAAATTTGGCTGCTATTTTCTTGGCCTTGTTGCTATGAGGGTGTAATGTTACCCAAACTTGATCTCTAGGTTCAAAATGGTGACCTTTTCTTCTATATTGATCTGCATATTTCTTTCTTTGATCTTGTTTTTTCTCAACAATGTATTTGATTTCTCCCTAACTATTTACGAATTTTTCGAGTATGGAGTAATTTCCCCTATGAAGTTATCACTGTAAATAACTGTGCACAAATCATGTTGGATATCATCAGAAACGTATTGTCGGAAGTTTTTGGACCCATTCAGTGTGTTTGTTTCGAACAAGATTGCCAATTTCGGTTTGAGATCTCTGTTCTTCCGCTCAACGGGATTAACAAGTGGGCAATAAACTGTAGTAAGTATTTCTTGTATGTCAAGAAGATGACAAACCTGTTTAAGCACTGCATTGACAAACTGTGAGCCATTGTCACTTATCAGTCTTCTTGGAATTCCGAAACGCAGGAATACTTCTTCCATAAACAAAGTAGCACACTGTCTTGCGGTAGCGTTTCTCAGTCCAAAGAGTTCTATCCATTTTGTTGCAGCAGCATCCATGAGGAAAATCCATTTTTCCCTTCTGTGGACTCAGACAGGAGACCAAACAAGTCGATGGGCAAAGTTTCAAAAAGTTGTGAGTAAATTTGGGTTCTCAATAAGCCTGCAAGTTGATGGTTTGAACCTATTACATTCAAGGCAATTTTTAATGTAATTTGTAATATATTTTCGCATTCCTGGAAAATAATTTCAGAAATTCTTTGATATGTATCATCAGCCCCATAATGACCCTTTGAGTCCAATTTGTAAAATTTTCGTCTTTTGAATTACCTTCAAAACAGTCTATTATTTTCTTTACATCGCCATCATTCCTTCATTTGCTATCACTTACTGTTTTGGAGGGCAAATTAACGATAATTGTGCCGATTTCACAGGTTGCTTTTTCATGTACACAATTTGGGTGGGAAAGCATATCAGCAATGACGTTCGCTTTACCCGGAATGTACTCTATTTTAAGGTTGTAATATTGTAATTGATATGCCCATCTTGCAAGGTGACCCATGAGAGATTTAAAACTTAAGAGCATTTTAAAGAAAGCTGCGAAAGTTTATCGTATTGATATTCGAGGCTATAAAATTATAATTTAATTTTGCATTAATATATATATACAATTTCACCAAGACAAGAAGGTAACTACATAATATATATATATATATATATATATATATATATATATATATATTTATATATATATATATATATATATATGTGTGTGTGTGTGTGTGTGTGTGTGTGTGTGTGTTTGTGTGTGTTTGTGTGTGTGTGTGTGTGTGTGTGTAGTTACCTTCTTGTTTTGGTGAAATTGTTATTAAGAAGCGTTATTGAAGAGACAGTTTTTCAAGAATAAGTTTTATACAGGAACAATTTCTTTGTGTGAAGACCAACCATGACATCTGTAGCACGTCTCCTCTATAGCAGAGCTCAATCAAAATAATCCTCGAGAAAACTTAATCCCCTCAGAAGTGAATAGCATTCTGGTCACATTTGTTGTTGGTCACATCTAGGGTGATGTCACTAATACATTTGTTAAAGGGGGCCATATATACTATAAAAAGGCACAAATTACAGGATGCACATATACACATGTATACTTTAAATTTTATGCAATTTTATAATTTATCTATTATTCAATCTCTTTGAATTAAAAAAATTATTACTTTAATTAAATTTTTCAGCATAAAATTTCAAATGAAACATACTTTCAAATAAATTTCTTTCGTTTACTAATTTATTTAGAAATATTTTTTAAATACTCTGAAAGGAAAGGAAATTTTTCTTGCTTAAAAATTATGCATAAGTTTGTAAATGGGAGCAGTAATTTGTTTGGATTTTAACGATTAGCTCAACAGTTACTTTTTACTCACTGAGACCTAAAATTTAAAATAAAATTCAAATCCCTACAATTTTTTTTCTTTTTTTCTTTTTTTTTTTTTTTTTTTGTCTCCTATATATTCTCAACTCCTTATTACTAGGTATAGCGAAAATGTCGAAAATTAAGTCAGTCACCACACAATTTTAAGCAATGATCAAGTAATGAGATCGACAACTGAGATGTTACAATCTATTTCAAATGACACCACTGAAGGATTTTGTAACCAAGATTTCTTTTTACACGACCCAGTTGCTATTTATGAACACGATGAATTTTTCATTGGATTAAATGCAGAATCTATCACTTTTCGGTGACGAGAAAGCTTCTTTCTCAACCAGGTAACCAATATTAATCTATTTTAATAAGTTAGTTAGGTTTTAGTTGTTCCATTTCTGGGAATTGAATACTAAATACAACCAATCGATTCGTTTGATTTGTTTGTAGCTCAACAAACATATTTTGTATATGGGTATTTGTTAGACCCTAATTCTATGGTCTATGGATTTCAAAATGGATTTTGAACCACTGAAAACATTCAAGCCTAAAATGGGATTCAAATCCACGAACAGCTGAACTGAAAACTAGAACACTAATCACTTACCAATTTCTTAGAAAATTTGATCCTTTATCAATGGACAAGAATAATGCCAGAGCTGGTATCTCTGCTCAAAATGTTCTCGGATCCATGAACTGTAAGAGTGAAGTTAGTTATATTAGGGGGATAAAGATCACCCGAACTGCCTTAAAAGATCCACATCTTCAACATGAATAATACAATAAATTACAATGAAAAGGACTTTGATCCAAGTTTCTCAGTCATAAAAAACAATGCTAAAATGATTTTGCATAAAAAATATTTTTCGAAATTCTAGTTCGCGTATAAGAATTAAAATTATCATTATATTGGGTTAGCCACCAGTTCGTTGATTCCTTAATTAGAGTGACTCTTAATATCAAGCGCTATTGTATTAATCAGTAAATGGTATTATTTTCTGATAAAAAATTTTTTATAATAATTTAAAAATAATTATTTACTAAAAATACCATTTTTCTTAGGTATTTTTATTCTGTGAAAGTAATAATCAAGTAAAGTTCCCAATTATTGATTTCATTGAAATATTATTGATTTTTCCTTCTCCCAGATTGAAAAATTATAAATACAAGAAAAATTCTTTTCTCGAAAAGTATTTCTATTAAAAATGTATTCAAATAAGAATTCAATACGTTTATTATATCAAAGCTTTTATTTTTCACGTTCAATCGTTGTTGATTTGGCATTCCATATATTTAACTTAACTATATTTAACTTTAACTCTCACAATTTAAAACTAGTTTCTGAATATAAATTAATCCTAAGGCATTTCTAAATAGTTATTTGTATTCTTAATAGTGGTTAAGAAAGATGCTAATGCAAGAACTTGCAACTCTTGCGTCACTGCCATCAAGCCAATGCAATGATATGAAGACCCAAATAATTTTATCACCTAATCACAACGATATTTTTACCCGAGTGTGAATAACCTATAAGCATTTTCCCCTGTTTAGTAAAGATAGACATCAAATAAAATAAAAAAACCTAGATATTCCTTTATTTGATAGTTTATGCAAATCCTGGTAATATACGAAATTCCCCATAATTTTAATGAAAAAGAAAGACTTTAGATTTTGGCTTTTAAAAATCACAATGTCAAAATTAAAGTTTGATTTTGAATTTTTTAAAATTTGATTAAATCTAGTTTTTGAATTTATACAATTGTATCAATTTTCTGCAAAACATTCTAGTTTTGAGAAGATTACTTCTCAAAACTAATATTAGAAGAAATTGGCATTTATTTTATTTTCCCTCCGCAGTGAAATAAAGTTATTTTCATCGGTTCTTTATCTTAATATATTTGCAAATGTTTATTTTTACAAGAAATGACCATAACTGGACATCTGTAACCAACTATCCTCTTATTAAAAATATGAGCTTCATGTGTGTTGTAATTGACCGAACGGTTTCAGCAGTGGTGTTTGCCTCGTCAAAGGAATTTAGTTTGAAATTCAAATGCATAATTTTAAAATGTTATAGAATACATTCCTCTATATTATTTAAACCAATGTAGGTATTCTAGGAGTTAATACGTTAGGATTAATGTAATTTTTTTTTATGTTGTGAAAAGTTTTCTTGCATAATTTTTAAATTAAACAGATTTTAACTGTAACTGTTGAATATGCACTATGTTTTGTTATTTGTTTTACAATGTAGGTTTTGTCTTTTGTATTGTAAGTAATGACCTCTCTGACAAAATTAACATATCTACTTAAAACATCTTATACTATGATCTATAGAAATTCTTGAAGAATTCAGTAAGTAATTAATCAGTGCTCAATTCTCTACTTTATATGTATATATGAGATATTTATACTGTGTAGAGAAATTGATGTTTATTTTATACATCTTCAGTTTTTATTTAAACGTGACATTTTAAATGTTAAATTATTTGTTTTGTTTATTTAGTAGAGTGACACTCTCTTATAATTTGAATTTTTTTTATTTTTCATATTTTTGTATAAGTATTTGTACTGATATTTTATTTTCGGATTACATTGTTTGTTAAATTTAGTATAGTTTATTTTATTTTAATATTATATCTTAAAGCTGTTGAAATCGTCAAATTTTTGTTGTTTTTACTGAACTTTTCCAATGACGCATAATTTATTCACCGGACGTTCAAGTTCCGGGTGCTTCCGTTAACGCGAGATTTAATTTGTGACTATATTTTCCAGTATAATTTATATTTGTAAATCGGATTTCTATCTTTTACACTACGAAATTAATGATTTGCACATTTTTTGACAGTTGAAATTTTATTGTATAAACAACAATGCTAATAAAACAAATTATGAGATAAAACACTTTTTCAAATACTTAATAATCAATTTTTATTTTTGAATTTTGTGTAGATTTTATTAAACAATAGATGTTAGTAGGTTTTATTGTTTAATAAAATCAATTTAACTTAAATAACATTAGGAACATTTTATTTAAAAATATAAATTGAAAAAAAAAATGTTTCAAAACTCTTAAGAATATAGATGACAAAATATGATTATAATTATTGATCAATTGTTGCTATAAATTGAATATATTTCTTTATTATACGAGAATATCAATTACATATTGATTCTGAAGTTAATATGTAAAATTGAAATATGTACTTACTTTTCTTTGCAATTTTTTAATGAAATATATTTTTATATTGACAGCTATAATTTATGTTTTAATATTTAAGAAAGCAAATTAATTACTTTATTTAATTGTATTTTTTGATATGCGATACTGCTTTCTTTAATTTATGTATAGTTTAGTTATTCATTACCAGTAGTTCTATTGCTAAAAAACTTTAAGAGCAAGAATATTTTGCTACACAGTGTGTATTTATAAATACTGTTTATATAAATTTTGACAATTATTCTATCACTGTAATATAAATACTAAAATTTATAAATTATTCACAAATGGAAGATATAAGTCAATCAAAATCATACACTTACAAAATAAGGAATATACACATTTTTTTCAGTAATATGTGATCGAATCAAAATTTTCTAAATCAGAATAAAATTCTTAAAAAATATTGCCACTTAATTTTTTAAGATTATCTACCTCAGAAAATATTAAAATGTCATGCATTGTTTAAAATTCTTTTAAACATTTAGAAATAAAGATTTTTATACCAAAAATGTTAATTTTTAAGCTTAAATATAAATTAGGAATTCAAGCAAAATATTTTCAGTGTCTTCCTATATTAAAAAAAAATTTTTTTTCTAGCTAGCTTTTTAAAGGAAATTTATCTTTTTTGATTTGTAGGGTTCTCACAAATTTTTAAGTTAGAAATTTTATGTATTCAAAACAAACACAATTTGGAAAAATAGAGACTTTTTTACAATAAAGTTTTGTTTCAGAATGTTATACCAAGATAATATAAGAATCAAAGTTGCATACAATATCAAGAAAATATTTTTGATCGGATTTTTATTTTTAGAATTATTTACTGCTATGTTTTACTGTAAAAATCATACATAACTGTTTTAAAGATAATTTGTTCGCAAAAAATGGGTAGCATTAAATCAAAATGTTACATTATGAAACATAAAATTAAGCTAATAGAAAAATTTATACAAAAACTTTTCCTTATAAAATTAAAAAAAAAAAAAAAACTTTTAAAAAATGGAGTAATTAAATAGGAAAAAAATATTAATGAGCTGTGCTAATATTATCTGTGCTTATATTAATCTAAAAAGCTGTGCATTTTTAAAATTATGAATAACTTCTATCAGTGTTATTAATTACTGTTAATATTTTTAATTTCATGTTTTTGGATGATATATTTATAAGTAATTTTGCTTTAAAAATCTGAAAGTCAATCTAAAATTTTTCCATTTAAAAATCTGCTGTTGTGGATCCAAGATTGATAAAATGTGACCCAACTGTGATATTTTCCATTTAAATATTAAAAAGAGATTAAATTAATAACAAAGTTGAATATTTCTAATATGTTTACATATTTTTAAAACTATATAAATATAACCTGTAGAAATGCTTCAGAAGTTTTTTTTAATTTAGTAGATTTTGCAAATTTTTTGCAACTTCATTTGCTTTTGTGAGCATTGCTATTTATTTTTGACTGTACTAAAGTGCTTTTTTTCCATAGATAATTAAAAGATGTATTTATTTAAATTTCAAAGCAAAGCCTTTTTAACCAAAACTATATTGTATTAAATTAAAAAAAAAAAAAAAAAAAACTTAAATTTTTTTGCATTCATTTTTTTTTTTTTTTTTTGTTAGTTTTATTTGATAAATACTTTTAATACTTATATATAGAAATTGATGAAATCAGAGTAATGTTTGAATATTTATATTTTAAGGATGAAAATATGTTTTTAAAAGCAAATTTAAATATTTTGTCAATATTGCTTGAAATAAATTCTAATAAACTCACCTAAATATGTTTCCTTGAAATGGAATTAAAACTAATCTGACACAAACGGAATTAAAATTTATTTAAATTAAAAAGTTTATGTTGCAGAATCGTGGAAGGATGTTTTAAATAATTTTAATAAAGAGACATTGCACGCAAATGAAAAATCTGCAATGAGTTTATCAACAAAAATCTTATCAACAAAAAACTTAAAATGAACATTGTTATTTTTAAGTAAGATAGCAATTCAAAATTGTTCTCTCCTATATTTAGTACAAGAGAAATTTTTAGCGATACTTTCTCTTAATTTTTTTTTCCCTTCAGAATTCATTAAATTTCATGATTGCTATTTATATTACAAATCATTAAATTTTCTTCCTTTCAATGTAAAATTTATTTTTTTTGACTATTTTAATGTATTCTATGAAAAGCTTTTATTTGTGGATTTAATTTAGATTTTCCAAATGAAAATGTTTTATATGGCTGCTTATGATACAAAAAAACTACACTTCTAGTTATAATTCTTTATTTTATATTCTGCAAGAGTGAAAGTCAATATTGAATTAATAATTCTTATATTTTGTAAATGATTGTATGTCTAAATATCTTACATTCATGTAATATCAATAATTATGTGAGAAATATATTTACTTCATAATTATTAAGTATGGATTATAATAACATTTAATGATTTTTCTCTCTCATGAAAAAAACTGACACTTGATATTGAAAGAATTGCTTGAAAAATTATTTTTAGTGATGTTCAAAATAATGCGAGGGTCTCTGAAATTTTTGAGATACAACTACGTTTTTAAAGTTATACTTTGAAAATTTTCGGTGTGTTCAAAGTAGTCTCCTCCAGCATCAGTGGACTTTTGTAGACAAATTTTCCATAGATTAAATGCCTCTAGCCATTCATTTCTTGGAATAAGTGAAAAAAATGCATTCATAGCCACATCAATCTCTTCTGAATGAAAATGATGTCCATGTTAGTTCTTTTTTAGATTAAAGAATAACCAAAAGTCGCACATAGCTAAATCTGGTGAATATGGCAGTTGTTCAATCACTTTAATTTGTTTTTGTTTAAGAAACTCAACTGTTAATCCAGCTGTGTGTGAACATGCATTGTCATTGTGAAGCATTACTCCCCTAACATTCAGTTCTTGTAGAATTTCTGGAAGACATTTAGTAGTATACCAATTTGCTGTTACTGTCTTCTGTCTTTCCAACTTGATGGCTTTGATCAATCCCGTACTTCTGAAGAAAATGGCATACATAATTATTTTCAGCGAGCATTGTTTTTCCAACATTGTTGGTTGTGGGATCATCTTCAAAGACCTATACATTGCTTTATTGACGTGTTGGAACATCAAAAAATGGTATGTACATTTCATCACCTGTTACAATCTGAGAAATGATGCGGTGGCCACCATCATTTAGCAATTTAAGAGTTTTTTTACTGATTCTGACACGCTCCTCTTTTTGGTGCTCAGGTTATGGGGAACCCAATGGCAAACTACTTTTTTTCATAAATAATTCTTCATGAATGATTTTGTGTATGGTTGTGGATCAAATGTTAAGTTCCTTCTGTATCATTTGATAGTTACAGCGGTTATCGTCCGTTAACATTTTTCTTATAGCAGACACATTATCATGTATTACTGCCGACGGCGGCTTTCCTGTGTGTTCTTCCTCCTGAAGAAAATTGCGACCTCTTCTAAATTCTCTAAATCATCTGAAAACAGTAGCACAAGCTGGAAATTCATTACCAAATGCTAATTGCAACCGTTGAACGCATTCTTCTTGATTTAATCTTTTTTAAAATCGTAGAAAATCATAGCGCGAAAATGTTCTCGTGTCAACTCCAATTTCTCTTCTGTTTAAAATTTGTATGCTAAACAAATTGAAGTAAGTCAGTAAAAAATCGTCTTCTGTGTTAAAATACTTTGTATTTTAAAATTAAACTGTTATTTTTATTTTGTAAATTCTCGTCTGCATGTATCTCAAAAATTTCAGATTAACCCTCGTATAATGATATATGATAAGTTCTTTCACTTATGTGCATGTAAATAAGTACTTCATATTCATTTGTATTTATTGCAAAAATGTTTAACAATATTTAAGTTAAAATTTGTTTTAAGTAAAGTAATTAAATTTTGAACAAATTATTCATGTAGTTTGTAATGAATGTAAAAATGTGATTTTAAATAATGAAAATTGATTAATGTGATTTTAAATAAATTTTAAAATAAATGAAAATAAGTTTTTATGCAATTTAACTGAAACATAAGAAAGTAAATTGACATAAAAAATTGGTGCTTTAAGTGACAAATCTCAGCTAATTGATGTTATATTCATGATATTTTAATTGTATGAATAATTTCATCCTATGTATATTATTTAGTAAGAAGTAGTTTTTTCTTTTTTTTAGAAATCATTATTTGAAAACTACATTGAATAAAAATAAGTAAGTTGAATATATTTTCAGATTTACTGCCATTCTTTTTAAAATTGTTTTATATTTTAGTAATTCTTTATTGAATATAATGATATTTGTTCTTTTAAAAATTTTGTGTAATTTTCATATGAAATTTATTTTGGTGCTTTTAATATCTTGATCATAAATTGATCAAAAGTTTGAATTTCTAAAGCCGGCAGCTGAATGTTTAGTAATCTGGTCTTTTATATTCAACAGCTTGTGGGTTTGATACCCACATCAGTTATGGGTATTTGTAATGATTCATAATCCATTCTCTGAACGATATGTCCCAGATTAAAAAGTGCAAAATTATTAATTAGCCCTCATGTGCAAAAAGTGAATATTTGGTGAAAAACAAATCATATCTCCAGTTAAACAATTCATGTGTATCATTCGCCAAGCTGGTACCCGAATGGTTAGCGCTCTTGCCTTTGGTTCAACAGTTTGTGGGTTCGAATCCCACTTTGAGCATGGATGTTTGTAGTGGTTCGGAATCCACTTTAAACCATAGGTTCCGGTCTAATTAACCCTTGTGTGCAAAAAATGACTCTTGAACGACAAACAAACATGTCTCATTCTCTTCTTTGACATAAGTCCTGATTTAAGACATTCTGTCTTAAGACAGAATGATTGTAGTGCTTCGGAAACATTAAACTGTAAATGAAATAAGTCCCTATCAAAAATAATCAGTCAAAATGAACTTAAGTTATAAATTTTATGTTCAATTTAAAACAAGATAATTTACCACTAAGATTTTTTCCTAGTGGTTTTCAAAGCTGCTATGCAAATGTGTTTTTAATAATTTAATGTAATAGCTGCTCTATTTTATGTCTTCATGAATTATATATGACAAAAGATTTTATTCTTAGAATTTTGTTTTTGGAAAATATGAATAACATTTTTTGTAATTAAAATAAAAATATTAAAATTTTCTAAACTTTAATTGTACTGTGATCAATTAATTTTTATGCATTAATTATTCACAATATCTATTGTTGCAAAAATATTTAAGATGAGAAGTCACCTATGTACCCTATGTATTACTAATCAGTGACACAGTAAATGAAATATTTTGGTAACGTAATATGAGAAGTCTTTAAAAAGTTGTTAAGATGAAAATGTACCTATGTATTGTTGATGATTGGCGCTACATACTTATTAGTGACATCATTTTATTGTTCTTCCAAAATAAAATATATTTACTCTCTAACTGTTATAAAATATGTTTACTATGAAGATGTCTTTATAATGGCTTTTATTTCAAAGTAAATAAAATCAAATTTGACATAAAATTAATTTTAAACTGCATTTATTAATGTAAGCTAGATTATAAGTTTTAGAAAATATCAAAAATAGCTTGTATCTGATTTTTAATTATTGTGTAAGACAAAATTGATTTTTGAAAACTACATTGAAAACTTTAAAATGTAAAACATTAATTGTGAGATTTATTTTCTCTAAAATTGGAACAAAAAGAAATCATTCTATGTGCACTAAAATTTAATTTTTGCATTCATAATACAGTATTTTATATAATAACTAGCAAATATATTAATATCTTGAATATCATCTCTTTGTAATATCATTGAATTTTTTATATTGTTCAGTTTAGTATGTTTTTCTTATCAATGTGTGTAAAGTTTAATCTCTGATATATTATAATTTTTAGGATAATTATAATATTTTTAAATATAGACAAAATGCTGTCATTAAAATAAACATTTATTCCTTTGCAAAATGAATTTAATATTTTGTTTTCATGATGATGCACATCACTGAGTATAGTGGTCCTATATCAAGTCTAGAGCTGTAGTAGTGGGTAATTTTCACTTTTAATCTGGGCATGATTATCTGCAAAAACACCTTCACCATTTGGGTTTGAAGGACTTTCCCATCTGCCCTTTTTGTGGACTACAGGACATGATTGGTGACCACCTTTACACTTGGTGACCACCCTGGATTTTTAGACGTCACAGTTAGAAATTCTGTGTAAAATGACATTTCATTCACCTCAAAATTGTTTTGGGCTGCCCGACACAGATTGATGGTTGGAAAAAACAAGGTTGGGCGTAAGATAAAAAATATATATAAAAATTCCATCAATTTGTTCAACTGAAAGCAGTTTTAAATCAGTAGTAGTATGTTTAAAGATCCTGTGAGGATAAGCTCAGACATAATAAAATATGGACAGGAAAGCCTATTGAATATAACACTTGGAACAAACCTTGTAGTGTTTAGAATCCCCAGAAAAATTCATAGAACAATGATGCATACTGAGAAAGTGGGTAATAATTGTCTGAACCCTATAATAGTAAGTAAGAGTCGGAGCTTCTCGTCTGACAACTACAATGGTTTGAAGGTGGGACTGGCAGAGTGATTTAATTTCTGTCTATAGTGATTGAGAAGAGTTCCAAGTTAATAAATCAAGCAGAAAGCAACATTTTATCTTACTCACCATTAATAAATTTATTTTAAGAAACAGCATTGATGTTTTATTCAAGAATTTAAGAAGTCCCATCTTTAAATTGTGTTCCTCTATACAAACTCTTACATCTTTTATTAGTCATGCAAATTATTTTGTATTTAAACAATATAACAAGTAACTTTAATGTTTATTACAAACCTAAAGTGTATATTGAAATCTCATTTTTATCTTGGAATAAAATTTCCTACTTTGTTTCAGTGGGAGACTCAAATTTTCGAGCAAAAGACATTGGCTTTCGAGCTCAAAAGAAACTTCTCAGTAGAATGGCAAACAAAAGCATTGCCAAGGTGTTTATCGATGACTCAACAGGTAACCTACTGGATAATTTGTACAGATTGGGAAGAGGACAGTCTGGGAATAAAAAAGAAGCAGAAAAAGTAGTTAAAAACATAATCAAGGTGTGTAAGAAAATAAAACTCCTAATTCATACTTTAGATTTTCTTATCATTCAAAATCTGTTGATAAAATACTATGCAATATCATTTATCTGCATTTGTAAACAAGTTTAAAAATATAATTCTGAATAAAAAATGCTTTCTACGGATTTGAGTAATGAAAATTTTAAGAAATGTGACGATGTTACAAATTATTCAAATTGAATTTATTTTAAAAATAGTTTGCTTCTTGCAAAATTGTTGTGTTAACTTACAAAAGTGTTCAAATGTTACATTTTGTTTATGATATAAAATTACTTTTATTATAATATTTCACCTGTTGTAAAATGTACAAACAAATCAGTTTGATATACATTAAGTTTGATAAACATTAAGAACATTTTCATATTTTTAAAAGATGCAAATTGAAAAACCATAACATTGTATTTGTTTAAATCCATATTCAAGAATGTACAATTTTATGTTTTTTTTTCGTGTATCATTTTTACTATAAATATGAGTAACTTTTATGTGTGTGCAAGTAATATAAATAGGTAATTTATAAATATTTAGAGCATGAAAAAGGAAGTGTTTTTATATTCCCAAAGAATTAAAAATCAACATGGCGTGAAAATTATAAAATAAATTAAATAGCATATCAATACTTTGTATTTTGTTTTATGGAAAGTTATGAAATTTTAACTTTCTCTTAACACTGTAAGTCAAAAATGAAGGTAAAAGTCAGTTTTGATTTGGCTTTAAATTCATTTTGTTTATTTAATTCATTTTATCCATGGAAAGCAAAGGGTGGATGTCCTTGCTAAAAAGAGCACTGCTGGGGCTTAACTTACTGAGTTGTTTTCTAAAAAGAGGCATCCATGCTATCTGGAGCATTCCTCTTGTTAATGATTTTTAGACTACATATTCTAGGTTATTGGCTATCTGTGTGGATTTAAACAATTGACAAATATAAGCTCTACTCTACCTGTTGTAAATATGTTGTTGACTAGTGCCTGGGATTTACGGAAGAGGATTTCCTTGGAAATTCCCTGCAGTTTCTTGATTTTGAGAGGATTGAGAAGCTGATGAGAAAATCTGTATTAGACCTACACCATAATGAATCAGAAAAAAAAAAATAATAATAATTCAATTTTATCTTCACACAATTCATTTCCAATTATTGGATTTTTAATTTTTGCATTTTTAAATTAACTTTTAAAATTTTTACATAAAGAAGTTATCAAATAATTTGTTAAGTTTAAGTTATTTTTGTTTATTTATTGGCATATTAAACTTTTTTTTGTCTTAATGTTTCAAAAGGATAATTCTGAGATGGGGGCTCACATGATCACAATATTATTCTCATTTTGGGAGACCCCATACTATTAAAAACACATTTTACTTTTTAATTCGTAATTGTAAATATTTTGTTGATTATTTGTAAGTGATCTTATGTATTGTTATTATATGTTTAAAAATCTATTGTAGTAAAAATAAAGAATAAAGTCATCATGTATGTTAGAAAATATTTTAAACTTAAAATTGAAAATAAGACCATATGATATATATACGATTAATTTTTAGATTATTCTTAAACAACTTTAAGGTAGTGCAATCTGGCTCCCAATTGAATTGGGCAATAAAACTAAATCTGTAATGTAAACATACTTCTTACAAAAATTAGAGTTTTTAGTTAGTCAACGTTACCATTAAGAATAAATCTAATTACAAATATATATGAAAGGTTTATATAAACCTATATAACATAAAGTATTACAAACAGCAACATTAATAAAATACGTTATATTTCATTAAATCAGTGCATCTTCATCTTTTGGATAATAAAC
Organism: Latrodectus elegans; assembly: GCA_030067965.1. Classification (NCBI taxonomy): domain Eukaryota; kingdom Metazoa; phylum Arthropoda; class Arachnida; order Araneae; family Theridiidae; genus Latrodectus; species Latrodectus elegans. Next base: position 71,683,356 of record CM057815.1, read on the forward strand.
AGATTTTATGGCTTCAGAAAATATCTCCATGTTCTCAAAATGATATAACTTAAATTATTATGAAATAAAAATTAATTTTTGCAGATATACTCAATTTGTTATGTCATAAAATGCAAATTACTTCATACAAAGGCAAGAAAACATTCCGGCAGTTTGAATTTTACCACACAGGAGCAAAGTATTAAAAGCAAGATTAAATGTAGTCAAACTTACTATAGTGACTACTTTTTTAAATAAATTATGGTATGATGCTAATTATTTTGCATTTTATCATTCATAAAATTTATTTTATGTTGCTTTAAAGCATAATTTTTGCTCATCATGTGCTATTGCAATAAAAATGTATTTTTTATCAATAATTATAAACATCCATTTTCATCACTATTTTGTAAACAAAATTTTTTAATTTTATTTTTCTTTATAATACTTAAATTATTATTTTCAATCTTTCTCTATGATTTGATATCAGTTAATAGACTTGTCTTATTTCCATAAAAATTTAATGATGTATTTTTGAGATATAATTTAGTATCTACCTTTGGAATAAAGCCATGAATTATATATATTCATATATGAGCAATGTTGCTTCACCTCTTTTTAATTATTTGAGTCTTGTAATCAGTCACAGAATTGTAATTGTAGTCAACAGAAAGTGCATTAATACATTGATTATTTCTATATATATATTCTTTTTATAAATATTTTCCGCTGAGTTTCAAATCTGTCGTGCTGTAACCTCTATGTCGTCTAGACTCCTATGAGTGGGCAATCTTATAATTAACATTACAGAGGGAGGTGCCTGCTTTCATAACCAGTTCAATAAGTTGGAATAATACTAGATATTAGTAATTTAATTTGAAAAATATTTCCATCAAAGTATTTGTCACTGAAATTAATTAATTTTTGTTTCTGTTTTTATTTTTCTACGTAATTTTCTAAGTTTAATGCTTATAAATTGCAATAGTATACTAAAAGTTACTCTATAAAATAGATATTGGGACATAAACATTGATGTTTATTCTTTTACATGCAGTATATTTTTTTATATTTCATAGTTTCTTTATAAGGTTGATAAATATTTTATTATAAAAATTAAGATAAGTACAAAATATTTTTAACATACATCATTCTCACAGAATGTATAATCTATACAGCAAATTTGTGCCTTTTTGCGGTACTACACTTTTAAGCATTCTATTTAAAGCAAAAATGTCGCCAGTAGTGTCACCTGATTTTTTTCCTAAAAATCAGTAGAAACTAAGGATTTTTTTCCCACCAGGGTTGACAGGTATACTAATGTAATTTGTAATTTTTTAAATTAATTTGTTTAATTTTTATATAGGATATGCAGCCCATGTATTTGTAATATGTTTTAATATTTGTATTAAACTAGTTTCATGTAGTAAAATTCTAATATTGGAATGATGCCTATCAAAAAGTGACATTTATACTTTTATCCATAAAAAAATTCTTGCTGTGTTGACTATGTATTTATTTAATTTTTATTATAAAGATTTTAAAATTAAGTTTCACACTTTGGATCATAAGTTAAATATGTTTCAGGTGGAATAATTTTCGAGAAGTTTTTATTGCCCTTATTATAGATTAGAATTTGAGAATTCTATTTGTGATTTGAAACCATAAATTCTTCAGATACTTTATTGATGCTTCCTTAGTTTTCTATTTTATTTGGGAAAACATGTACATTTGATTGTTTTTAACATATTTAATTTTTTGTAATGTGTATTTTTTTCTACATGGATAATAAATTGATTTTTATATTCTCAAGATTATTTTCTAATGTAGTTAATTTTATAAATTGTTTAATTCATTTGAATATTTTTTGAATATTTTTATCAAAGAATATAATAAAAATATAAAAAAAATAATAAAACACTTATTGTGACTGTATTTTTTTTTTTTTTAGTATTTGTCTCTTTGCTAATATTGTAAAATATTTAATTAGATTGTCATCAAAATTGGGATTTTATACAGAAATGATCAACTGAATCAAGATGAACTATGGACTGCTGAAAAGTTCAAGCACAAATTCCATTCAACAGCAATGGCCATTATTAGCTTTTATGAAGTTGAATTCTCCTACGATCGTAATTTTCTACTTCAGTCTCTGAATGAGTGTCGAGCTCTTCTTAAGAACCTGGTTGTTCGCCATTTGACTGAGAAGTCTATCAACAGAATTGAGCATGTGTTCAATTTTTTTGCCAATCCTGCATTTCTGGATGATGTTTTCAGTCGTGATAGCAATCATAAAGACATATTGGGAAGGATTGTGTCTGATATGCACAAACTTATGGAGGATGGCTCCCTTTGAAATCTTTTTTGTGCCTTACCACCTGTTTTTAAACATTCATGTAATGTTTTTTTTATGATAGATGATTGTACCAAAAGACTTTGGTAATCAATCTTTTTAAGTCTTTTTCTAATAACTTTTGAATACCATTCCTCAGTCTTATGAAAATTTGAACAAAAGTTGCCTAATATAAAGTAGTTATTCATCATAGATAGCAATTAGGGATTAGATACTTCTCTAAAGTTTTTTTTTTTTTTTATGAATTATCTAATACACTGTTTTTGTTGCTTTTTCTTTTAATTTAATTTTTAAATTAATTTATTTATCTATTTTGAACTTTGTTAAAAACCAGATTTAAAAAATATTGTTTAAGTTTTTGAAATCTTTATAAGTATTCATTTTACTTTGATCGCTAAAGAAAATTTTTTAAAATACAAATATTTAGTTATTGGTTCATTTTAATTTTTCATAATTGTTTGCAATAATGTATGTTTTTTAATAGGAAAAAATCTTTAAAATGTGGAAATTTTTTTTAATATATTATTATTGCAAACATGTGTGTTTTAAAAATGTTAAATTTGACCAAGAAAAAAATTGCATATTTCATGCTTTAATGATATTGTCTATTTAAAATAATTGAATTTGTTAATTATATTCACTGAAACAATTTCCATAAAGAATGATCGATTTTTAAAACATTGAAAAAAAAATACTAAATTATTCCCATATCTAAAATTTTATTATGATTGAAATATTTAAAAAAAAAATTTTAGTTAAACTATTAAAGTAAAGATAGCATATTTAAATGTTCTACTTAGTTATATGTTGTTGCTGAAGTTAATTTGTAACAACTTATTTTCTCCTCATTTAAAGACATTTAATTTCTTTTCCTAAGTTGTTTTCTATGATTATTAAATATCAGAAAATGAATAGGGATTTATTTTGTTTATCATGATTATTTCACAAGGAAAAAATCATGATTAAAAATAGTTATTATTAATAAATTTAGATTTTGATGTGTAATGTTATGCTTCATTTACATGTTATAAAAACTTTTGTAGGTTTCAGTATGGAAATTAATTTAATATAATAACTGAAAATTAATCTTAATGCTAAATTTTTTTATCCGAATTTGTTAAAAACTTTTGCTTATAATATTACACTATTTATTTTTTATATTTTCAATGCTCTGAGATTTGTTCCTATACTTAAAAATGCCATAACAAATATTTAGAAGTTTAGAATATCGATCTCTAACAGCATTACCAGTCATTATTGTTTTTTTATACTTAACTATACTTATTTTTTAAAGTTAACTTTTTATGATGTGAATGCTTATATCTTTATACTGCCAAATTTCCAAGTTTCTTCCTATATTATTTAATGTAAAAGTGGCTTGGTAGGTAGCAAATATTTCTTATTTCTACTTTGCTTGCATTAAATGTGAAGCTTCTTTTATAAACTATTTTATTCTTTATAACATTGTGCCATACACGGCCTTGATAGGTGGCTTGCATTTTACATAGTTGTATTTGAAATATCATTAACTTGTAAGTGAATAATTTCATTTTTATGCTTCATATATTTTTTCCTTCAAGTATCTGAAAAATAGTGCATTTTAAAAAAGCATGTTTTATTTGCATCAAAGTAAAGGATGCATTTTAATTAGCCATACTTATTTTTATTATAGTGTAACAAATGAAAGTCTTTTTTTTTTTATTAAATCTTTGTAATTGTCTAATAACTTGTGATATGTCTATAAATCAAACATTGCATACATAAATCACAAGCATCAATTAACAATTTTTGTGAAGTAACAATCACAATGATTTAAATGTTTGTATTTTATGCTGATCCGTTTTTTATAAATGGAGTCCGAAAAGTTAATATTGTGTTAGACAATTTATGTTGTTATTCAGTTATTAGATTTTTTTTTTTTTTTTTTTTTTTTTTCTGATTTGCTGGAGAAAATAATCAGTCATTGATAGCATTTAGCTATTATTAAATTTTGAGATTAAAAAGGTAATTCTAAGATTTTTACCAAAAATTGATTTGTTAAAAAATTCTTGGCAATTTATTTATGAGTGATTTAGACTTTCATTTCAGTTACCAATTTGTAAATGTATTTATGTGAAATTGTACATATTTGTACTGCAAGTTTTTTTTTAATTATGATGTTATTTTAAATAAATAAAACGCCTTTCTATTTTTTTTTATAATTCGTATTCAGTCTTATATACATATATCTTGTCTTCAGTTTTGAAAAGACAGCGTGGGTCTTGTAAATATAAATATATTGGCTGTGGTGATTTTTCTGTATAAAGTTTTTTATTTTTTTTATTTTAAAATTATATTTACTGTATTTCACATTATTTTGCTATAATTATATGATATGCCTTTGAAATCTATCCACTTGTAAGTGAATTACTCTTCACCACCATGTCTTCGATTGACCAACTACTTCAAAAGGATCAATTATATAAATTTGTCGTAAATTCCATTGTGAAATATTGGTTTTAAAGTTTTATAGTTCTTAATGTAGTACAGTAGAACTCCAATTATCCAAAACTAAGCTGTCAGTCAAATAGTTAGTGCTCTTGCATTTAGTTTAACTTTTGATGGGTTTGAGTTTCACCTTGGGTGTGGATATTTGTAGTGGTCTGGAATCCACTTTAAGCCGTCCCAGTCTCTACATGTTTATGTATTATAACACATTAGTTCAATATGAATACTAAAAGTAATAAAAAATAATATATGTCAATGAAAATTTTTAAAAAATTATTAAAAATTGAAAATTTTTGAATTTAAAATTTTTAAAAAGTAGCCCTTGTGTGACTGTTAAGCAAAAACAAACCTATCCAATTGCTTGATTCATTTGGGATTGAACCCCATTCTGGACAATCAAAAATTTAATTTGATCTTTTTGACAAAAGAGTTCATTTTAATTAATTATTGTATGTTGGAAATGAGAGAAAATCTTAAGTTTTTAAATAAAAAATTTAATGGAAAAGCAATATTTTTACATATTAAAGTACTTACACAAGTGCTGTACATTTATATAATATGTATGTACAGTACTGTAAATGAAAATCATTGCTTACTGAACACCTTGGTTAGATAAAGCTGTTTCAGTGCCTACATCCGTTTTCGTGCAGCCAAGTTGTGCGTCCACTTAAAAGAGAAAATTTTCACTTAGGCGGATGCTCTATCCATTTCAATGCAGTGTAAAAGATGTCAGATATTTCACTTTCTGATGATCCCATTTTCGCTTAAACTTGGACATTAAGGTCATTTTCTTACTTGACACTTTCAGTAAATTGACCATCATTTGCAAATTGAAATCCAGTGTCTGACTCTTAACCTATTCTTATGTATCTTCAGTACTAACATCCAAAAATTTTCAAAAGAATATTTTTGAATGCCTCAAGTGACACATTATTCTCTTCTGCTTTTGCTCTTATTTTCTCCTCTCGTGAGCTTTTCTGTCTCTTCTTCAGTCTAATTTATTCTGAAATTGATTTCAATAATCAGTGATTAGGATGGACAGAGTTTAGATATTTGAAATTCTACTGTACTTCAAAACAATTTCCATGTTTGATATGTAAAAATTGATCACATTTTTGAAGTGCCATTTCTATTCTTTTTATTATTTTTATGTGTGTATATCTGTGATGCGCTGAAAATAATCATTCAATATGACTTCCATTTTCTACTATAGCTTTTATACTACATTTTAAGTACTGTAATATTTTATACTATAGCATTTGTATGTGGAAGTTTTTATACATTTTTATGGATAAAGTTATGTATCTGCAAGCAATAATTTTATGTTGTATGATATCAGACTTGTATTTGATTGAAGATCTTCCATTTCATAGAAATTTAATATGGAGGAAATTTAATGTTTCAGGGATTACAATCATTGCGATTCTTTGTGATTAAGAAGTAATTTTTATTATGAAATTGTGATTTTATCATAAAAATTTTTTCTCTTAATATATTTTGTGATAAAATAGTTTTTCACAATCTATGAAGTGAAACTGCTTAAATTTTTTATGTACAAAGGTATTTATTTTTTTATATTTATGAAATTTTTTTTATATTTGAACTCTCTCTTGAGAAAAATTTGATTTTCATATCATGTGACTGTTTGTTATTAAAAAATGTAAAACTGATTTAATATTGTGTTTGTATTGCAGTTATACATGCCTATGTTATTACTATTTATAAATATGTATTTAAATTGAAAGTTCTAAATGGATATACAATATTAATTAGAATTGATAAATATCTAAAAGAATTAAACTTTATTTTTCTAGATTAGTTTTTATATACTTTTTAAAATAAAAATAATTCAATAATTAGCTTGAAATATATAGAATATTATTTAAATTTCCATGTTATTTTTACTATACATTTATAATTTAGCATGTACCTTACATAGTTCTGAGAAATTTGGTTCTTTCCATTAAGTAAACAGATTTTGAAATATTATATTTCAAAAATATATTTAATGTTTTCTTTTATTTTTTTTTCTAAAAAAAATTAACTCTTTTCACTTAATAATTATCAATGTTTAATCTTATTAAATATTTTGCAACAGCTACTTAATTTGTACTTTTCTAAAAATCTTTCTAATATAATCTTAAATTTCTTGCTTCTGTCTCCTTAGAATCAACTTATAGTATTTCTGTAAATATATTTTATCGAACTTTTTCCAAAAATACCTTCTTGTTAACTTTTAAAGGATTTATATCTAGAATTAGAAATGTCATAATATACAGTAAATTGTTGAATCATTAGTTTGGAGTCCTTTGTTGTAATAGTCCCCCTCATATTTTCCATTTAGTTATTAATAAAGCTGAACAAACAAATTTGGCATAAATTAGCCATATTTTGTTGAACTTTTTATTTGCTATAATTGTATTGTTACCATAGAAAATTGTATTTTTAGCAGTAATGACCCCCACCCTCTTGGATATATATACATACCACAATGATTCATCACCTTTATGCATGATGAACAAAATTTTTGATTTAACTTAGATGTTTCAAAATTTTAGTTAAATTATTTATCAAATGGTTAATATTAGATGCTCCACTAAAAATATTGAAATAATTCAGGCCCCATTATAAATACATAAAATAATTCATGCTCCATTTTAATATACATAAAATAATTTATGCTCCATTTTAAAATACATAAAGAAAGTCAATCTTTCTAAATATTTGCCCATTAAGTGGACAATCAAATTGAAATATAAAATTACCACCTGGCCAGGATTGGTGGCCTTTTTCATGCTATTTCTTCTATAAGTGGGTAAAGACTGAAATTTACCATTAATTTTAATTTACAGATATTGGTTTTTTCAAAATTGCTGTTTACTTTTCAAACGATTTATTGTAACATACCATTTTATCTTAAGATAGATGATATCTGATGTTTACTACTTACATAAAAATTTTTATAACTGTCACACTTTAAAATTGAAATCATACTTTATCATTTTTCTGTATTTCATTTAGAAACTTTCTGTCTTCTTCCAAAACTATTTTTGCTTGCTTGCCATTCATTACATGTATCTATTATGCATGTGTGAACGAACTGCATGTTTTCATAGCCTTTACAGTTAGTAATCGTCTCTTTATTTGCTAACTACTTCTTCCAATTTCATATTTAAATAAGAATTGTTAACTTATAGACTTCATGTTTGTGTCAACATCTTTTAACCAATTGCTCTACCTCCTTTATTTGTACAGTGTAACCTATCCCATTCTAGCACCTCAAAACCCAATCAACCCTTATTTTAATTTTGATAAGTGTTGATATTAATACATTGAAGTTTATATAACTTAGTTGCCGACTAAGACTCTGCTCTTTGCCAAGTTTTTTTTTATACTTTCGTTTATCAGGCCTTGATTCTTTTCCTTGCATTATTCCAGTTTATATAGATTTGAGTTTTGAAGAATAAAACAATTGTTTTCCATTTGTTCTTCATCTATGTAAAGCTTCTTTTGTTCAGGACTCAATTTTTTGCAAAAGAATGGGTCTTTTTAAAATATATTGGATCATTCATTTCATTGTTAACGCTTCGTTAAAATAGAATCTTCCAAAATATGTTCCTACTCCTATTTGTACAAAAATTATTTTTTATGTATTATAATTTCACTGTTAGGTTTCACAATAATTTACTTTAAAGATAATGCTAATCATTGATGAAACTAGTGTAGGAGAATTATATTTTGTTTGAAATCATATAATTTTAAGAAAATGTTATATAAAATATATAAAAAAAAGTTAATTTTTTTCTAAAGATAATTTTAAAAAAAAATTTATAAAGTTTTTAAAATTTTTGTGTTTGTCTAAATTTTTTAATTTAAACAGGCTTTTTCAGCCTATTCAACATTGTCTTATTTGCTTAATATTCTTACAATATAATTATACAATATTTTATTCATTTTTAAATTGTATTGTTTCTTTTTTAGCTTTTTTATTCAAATATGCATTATTATAAACATTTCTCAAAATGTTTGTTTTCTTAAATTTCTCATTTACTGAATTTATTTTAAATGTGTTTGCAGTTCTTTCCAATTTAAATATACTTAAGTATGGATATAAGAACACCAAGTTTATATACTGCAATGCATCGGAATTTCAAAAATGATTTATGGATTTCTTTATATTTACAAGTCTAATTTTTTTAAGACAAAAAAAAAAGTTTAATATAGTTTTATATGTAAAAAAATCACATTAAATGTGTGAAAATTTCAAAAGCAATGCATATCTTAATTGAAAGATAGAATTAAATACAATTTAAAATATTTTCATTTTGATGTAAAAGTTATACTAAATGGAATAGCATTTCACTAATCTAGAATATGTGCTCAATTAATTTTTTTCTTATAAACAAAATTAAAATATGTCTTCCATATTGCAAATATTTTATGGTGTTCTTGTCTGTTTGAATTATCATATATCTTTAATAGTTTCACTATTATCAAAAATATTATTCATGTTTCTTAATTTATTATTATTTTTTTTTTTTCATTGTATTATGGCATTTCAAACTTATTTTTATCCCGTTCAAATTTTCGAAATCCTATTCCTAGTCTTGCTTTTTTATTTCTTTGTTATATCATGGTAGTACTTAAAAAAATCATTGCTATTCAAGTATAATTGTATTTCATTTCAGTGAATAAAATGTTTTATCTATTTGTCTAAAGTTTATTGTCACAAAAAATAGAAAAAGTAGTAATGAATATGTGTATTATAACTGTTTTCTGTTAATTTTTTTTGAGCAGTTCTTTTCTAAAGCGTTATGAAAATTAAGTTAAATTCTGAATAAGGTACTTGTCTACTTTTCAAGAACCAAACTTGTATTATTTTGCCTGCATAAGAAATATAATCAAAGTTACATAGAAAAACAGCCTTTTTATAATTATTAGGAATATTAATTTTTGCTCTTACAACAGAGAATGCTGCCAATATTAAGAATAATTGTTTTAAAAGTAATTATGCTATTATTAAGGGGAAAATCTCAACAATTTATAGACTTTTGTTTGTTAATTTGAAGCAATACATTCTAACTGCAGCTGTAGAGCAAGCATAAACCAGGATTATTGACAATACTTTATTTTTAAAATATTAAATTTAAAATATGTTGTGCATGTTTAACAAATGAAATATGTTTTTGCAATATTTTCTCTCATATTTATTTTTGAACTGCATTTGTAATGCCTACCAAGAGTTGGTAAATACTAATTCTTTCCATTTTATTATATTTTTGAAGAGACATAGAGCCCAACTTTGGGATAGCTACAGAGAAGTTTGTTGGTACAACTAGAAGTTATTGCTATATAAGATAACTATCAATCTTTAAGATTATCACTTGGACCTTTTATTCAGAAGTTTGCAAATTCGATTCTTATATGGGTATGGATCTTCTTGCCCTTCGAAATGCAGTTCAAATTTCTTATTTCTAACTGTTGTGTTCCACAGTGACCTTATAACTTTAATTAAATTTTATTGAAAACAATTTATCCACATAATCTATGGATTATACTGGAATAAACATGAAAAACAATTTAGCTTAATGAGTTTTTTTTAAAAAATTTGAATTTTTAAATTAAAAAATTCCTTTAATGCAATAGAAAATCATAAAAGTAAAAGAATATTATATGCATAAAATATGAGAAATTAGAAGGAAATTGATATGATTGAAAATAATGTTTTCGGTGTTTCTTTAATATATTTCAAACTGGTCAAAGCAAAATATTGAATGGATGCACAAGTTACACTGGTCTTTAAAATTTAAGCAACTTTGTAAATTTTAAGCTGATAGTTATGCATGCACACATGTAATTGCAGAAAAGAGTGAGATCAGTGCAATGAGCAAGCAACTTAGTAAAAAGGTCATGCTTCGGGAACAAATGGTAACAAGCAACATGAGCATTAAAACAACATATGCTAGCAGCTCAAGACCAATAAAAGTAAGGATGAAGGCACAACTAAAGCTAATCTCTGCTACAAGTGTGAGTCCTTTCAGGAAATATGACTTAAAGAAATAACATGTATGACTTCACAGGTGAAAAAATGATCAAAAAGTTGGAGGAGGGTTTTAATGTGAAGAATTTGGAATTGATAAAAGTGTCCTTTTTCGCGCTTGAAAAGCCTTCCAAATTAAGTACAACTGTTAGACTGGTGGGGACCAACCTTTCTAAATCCAGAAAAAATGGTGCAATGCATTGTCCTTGTGCAGGGGAAGAACCATTGCTCAGCAACTATGTACACTAACGGGGCGGCAAGTGCCGTTTTTTGCTGTGTCCACAGATACGTTCATAAAAGGTCCACCAGCCTGAACATTTTGAAAGTTGGTTATCTGCGCCATTATTTAAAATGGCGGCAGAAGCACAAATCCTGAACATCTCATAACTGGAGTCTGGTCCTCTTTACTCATTAGAGTTGTTTCATTGCTTCAAGCCATTCTAAAAGCCGGTTGATTTGGAGATAAGTCGGGGCACTGTTTTATCCCAATAACACCCTGTAAAGAAACCGCCACAGTATTCTCAGATTGTCATTTGAGAAGGTAGGCTGAATGTGCTCAACGTTTTCAAAAATATTCTGTAACCGGAAATTCCTATTGTAAGTACGCAGTCCTTCCTAATGTGCCGAGGAACCCTTGGTGCAGACTTCGTTTTGATGGACAACAATATACGGCCTCGCCGGACTTGCTGTTCAGCTACTACTGGAAATGTAGGATATTGCTATAATAGATTGGTCAGTATACTCCTCTAGAACGTGTGAGATATGATTTTAGAAGACACCTTGCTGTTTGATTGCAGTCTACCTAAGAACTGAAATAGATGCTGGAGTGGGACACTTATACTTCAAGAACTGCGTGGGGCTAAGTATGAGGAGATATTGTGGTGTAGAATCTATCATTGCAGTAAAGGGTACTAAAGAGCAATTGTTTATTGTTCTTCCTCTTAAACAAAATGAGTTCAATAATTTTGTTTCCATACTGTATTTATTTCTACTCAAATATGCTTTCGTCATCGGTTTAAGTATGAAATGCTGTCTTCCATTTTCTGAATAACATGTCTCTCGTTCGATTTCTTGTGGAGTGTTTGAAAAAAAAAATGTATATTGCTTAAATTTTTTACACCAGTTTAATAATCATTCGGAAAGGAAATAACATTATGAAAATAGGATTTCTTAGTATTTAAAATTTTTTCCTGTTTAAATTTTATTATATATACATTTTGTGATGCTCTGTTTTTATACTCATTACTTCAGAAACCGTCACATTAAATTTTTATATTTTAAAATTCATCAATAAATTTCTAATATTTATATAAAGAAGGTGCATAATTTATTATAGATCATGATCATAAATATGGATATAGCAATAATTTGAATTAAAAATAAAAAAAATGTTTATGATAATTATGCAAATATGAGAAAAATTTGTTTCGAAATCACACAGGTTCATTAAATTGTTACTTTCTATCAAATGATTTAAGATTAATGCACAATTTCTTCTTTAGAAAAAAAAATTCTTTGTCGATTTACTGCTAAAATTTCAACAAATAACCTTTCCGAATAACAAAAAGAAATAAATAATATTGATGTATGTTTACAGAAATTTTCAATTTCCACTAGTGTTTCCACTACAGGATTATCAAATTTTTATGCAAAGTATTTTAGGATGGTTTAAAGTATCGATGTTATATTACTATATTAAAGTTATTTTATAATATATTATAATTATTTCAGTACTTTATTCATTTATAATTATTTCAGACATTTTATAATTATTTCAGTTTTATAATAAATTAAAAACCAAAATGGAATTTAGTATAAATATTCGTTTCGAAAATTAAAAAAATGTATATTACTTCAGAATTTGTACAGAAAGTTAAAAAATAAATGAACAATAAATATCTCTCAGTTTATAAAAAGATATAATTTACTATATCAATTCTATACCAACAAGTCAGAAGAAATTAATACATTACTTATTTTATTTATTAAAAATATTAAAGTTTTAACTTTAAAATTAAGCCAATCAAATATGCAATATTTCTGCAACTATACTAATTTTAGACTTGAAAAATTAAAAGGAAATGGTTATAATAAATTAATTAAATGTTATAAATAAAATTCAATAATAAGTAATGATTTTCCTTATATAATAAATTACAGTTTTCTATTCAATATTTATAAATTAATAATATTTAATAATTAAAAATATCTTTGAAGATATTTTAGAACCATAGAAAATTTTGCTAAATGATTGAACTTAGTTTTAATCTAAAGTATTGGATTATGAAGAAATGATGTATGAAATTTATGTATACATAATGTCTATAACAATTTATATTGGTATTATTCAAATTCGTACTAAGATTTATATATCGATAAAGATATTTCTCTCAAGTTTTATAATTTTCATGTTCAAATATTCATCTATGTTGCTAAAATTTGAAATTTCCATTATGTGATTTAGGTTTTTATTATTTTAGTTTCATTTGCTGATGCTAACTATAGCACGTAAGTACATATTATATTTTGTATTAATTAAATTCGTCTGCTTTATTCCTTTTTCCCCTTACTTAAATACAAGGTAATGAGAATTATCTGACTTTATATCCCAATGATTTTTTATTTGATTGTAAACATTTATTTTTGATTAAAAAGGCATGTATTTTGTAAATGAGTCATCAAAACTTCTCTACTATTATGCAGGTAAAAACTATCGCGAAGAAAGTGTGTTTTCACTAATAGTTTAAATGTGAATTTTTAATTACATGACACATAAAAGTTGTTGAAAACTGCTTAGTGCCAAAAGTCATGGGATAACTTTTAATACCGTGTGAGACCCGTTTTTTTACTCGCTGCCTGACCTGTTTCTGTCAGCAAGCCTGACAGCGGATAGAGAGGTCCCGCCTTCGAATCCCAGGGTCTGAATCCATCTTTAGTCTTGGTCTTTTCCTTGTATGAATGGGTTGTGAATGGTTGCCTACCCTATAAGCCAGTAGTTTTCAACCTTTTTGTACCGACGCCTCTCTTTAAAAAAAAAAAATTGGTGCGCCCCTCCCCCTGTGGTAAATAATGCATTGTTTTAAGTCTACTTCCTTTTTATATGCAGTTAAAAAGTAGATCTTGTTTCGCTTGGTTTAGAAATCAAAATCAAAACTATCAGTCAAATCTTGCAACACGTTTTTGTGAAAATTCCAGTGAACCGATTTCAATGATATTTGGTGTACTTACAATATAAAGGTTCCGATGACAACGCAATATTATGAAAAATAATTTATTAATACGATATCAGAATGATGAAAAAAATATTCTTTACTTTTTAGTGCATTTTATAAAAGCCCGTAACTTACTTTTTTTAGCAGTTTATTTTCATTTTCCATGATTTTGGCGCGCCTAGATCATTGCGCTCCGGGCGGCCATCCGGATCGCCCTACCCTGGGACCGGCCCTGTATATATCAACGTGGTTATCGCAAGCACTACTAAGGAACTAATTCTGTTCATAGAAAACAGAAACAATCAGATGCTTCTGTTTACTGAAGTTTGGACCGAGTAAGCACGAGAATACCCGAGATGTTGCGAGTGCTTATCTTTTGATTCCACGCTCCACCGGTGCTGCGCTCCAAACGCGAAAGCGAGATATTTCGTTCCAAGAACGAATATGAATGGGGTGTTTTAGCATTTGTACCCGAAAAATTCGTGGCGAGGATTGTGGATTATATATGCTGCTGATTCATTTTTTGACACCTATTCGACTTTTTTGGTTCGTATTCGAAAATGATATTTTGGAAACAGCTGCATGCCCCCCCCTTGCAACTGTCTCGCGCCCCACAGCCCACTGCTATAAGCAGATACCATGTGGCATGTGGGTACTAAAGAAGTCGGGCTACACACCAAATTACGGTTCAGTTGGAAAAGTGGAGCAGCGCAACCCATATTACCATCCTAGCTGGACAAGACCACAACAACAATATCTGTTTTTCTTCAAGGAAAAGCGAGGTGAACTGACATATAGATTTCCTCTACCTGAGATATAAATATTTTGTGATTCTAAATCTAGTTTAAATTGTAGATTTTTGTTTAATCAGTTATACCGTATATAAAAAGTAATAGTTGAACAATAAATCCAATGATTCGCGAAAAGCAGTACCCCATTCTGGTGCTGCCGCAAATCGACCACCAAAAGTTCCCTGAATAAATGTCGCCACAGTCGTTCACAATTTTGAAAGTGTTGGGTGGGGGCAGTGCGGAACTTAGTGCATAAAGCAATTTTTCGAAAAAACCCAATACATGTTCGAGAAAGAGACCCAGAAGCTCAATAGCTTTATGTCACTTCAAGTAAGATCAGCAAAATGAAGCATTTATTGAAGGCAGTAATTGGAAGGGTGACCACATTATTCTTCATTGGGTTGCTGGAGCTCTGTGAGTCAGACTTGTCCACTTTAACCTGTCACGTCCAAAGTCCTTCCATTGGTGTGGCATAGATATGGAGAGGAAGATGGAGCTCAGGTTTGACCTCGTCATTTGACCATTGTTCAAAATGAAGAGACGCGTGTGATGGGATACCCGTTAACCTTAAGGTAAGTAAAAGCTTTGCCTTCATCTCTATGCTTGAACACGAGTGCATTCATTCTACCTGGATTACAGCTGTTTTGAAGAACAGCTGTAATCCAGGTAGATGGTCACACTAACATCCTGGAAAATGTCATTATTGCTAGCATACGTCCACATAAATAACTGCAAAGGATTTTCAAATATGTTTTGGTTAATTTGACTCATGATAGCCATATTCAGTACCTGAAGATATTTTAAATTTTCTAATCAATGCTTTACAAAAAATAAAAAAAAATCCCAGAGTAATTATGTCTTGAATTATAGTTTCCATATTTCCTTATTGATAGTTTGGATCCATTCTATCTTAATTTTGGTGCTTATAATGATTCGGAATCCAGTAAAAGTTTTAGATCTTGATCGAATCAGTCGTGGTGTGTAAGAAATGTCAAAACTCGAACCAAATATTATCGGTTCTTACTAGCTAAAATAGAGACCAGCTAACTAATTTTTTATTTTTTATTTTTAGTCATTATGGATTTGATTTCTTATTTTCGCCAATCGTATGTAACAGAAAAAATTTAAAGATATTTCATTGTGTTCTACTAATATGTCGCATAAAAATCTACATTCTTTTCAATCCTCACATTTATTATATATCACGCATTGATTATTTTTGTCATTTGGTGCAGCTCTGCTTATCCTTAAGAGCAGTACATTACAATGACATCACTGTTACGGTCATTTAATAGATTGCATAAGATCATTGTGGGAGTTAATGATTAAAATATTCTTGACAATTACTTTAATACAATGGACCAATAAATGCTGAATTTCCTATAGTAATTAATTTAGAACGTAAAAAATTTCAGAATAATCAACTGAATACAAGTGTAAACATAACAGTGCAATTTCCTTTTACACATTTCTTACGAGATGGCATTACAGTCTGAAAAGTTTCATATTGCTGCACCGGAATTTTTGGCACTTCTTATTATTGACAATAGATAGACTGAAAAAGTACACCTTGTATATGTATTTTTTTCTATCTACTTTAAACATTTAGTTTGTGCTCCTACTATTCTATAAAAATTAGGGAAACCAATCTTCTTCAACAATCCAATAACAAATTTATTTTAATAAAGCATTACAAAACTATAAAATAATGAGAGAGCAAGAGTCTTTTTTTCAGAGCTCTTCTCTCCACAGCAGTTACTTTCCATCTATACCCCCTCCTTTTTTTTTACATTTTCTTTCGTTTGAACCCCAAAATTCTGGCAACCGTAAGGCGCCATATCTCTACCTCCCCATAACCCAGCATGAGTAACAAATAAAAACTACAAAACGGCGTAAACACACCTAAGTATTACTATGAAAATTTATTTTAAGAAAATCACACCGAAGCAGAATCATTTTGAATATGTCTCTTAGGTATTTTTTTACAAATCACATGAATATTTTTCTTTGCTATAAAGAGGAAGATTTACTATTATTTTTATGGCATAACTTCAATAAAATAGATTTGAAACAAATTAAAATTTCACTTAATAAGGTGACTTTTTATATCTGCTTGAGGATTATTTGCCAAAAGCCAGTCCGCTAACCACACCAGAGGATTATCTGGCTTCTGCCTGCAGAGTTGTATCAGCCCTTTTAAAAGTATAGGATTCACAGTTTGAGACAGATATTCAGCAGTCGTGGTAAACTTCGTATCATCATCTCTTCTGATCTTTCTATCCACAGGGAAAAAGAACTTTATCTCTTGTTCTGCCACTTCTGCGTTCGGGCTTCCATACACAGAGTTCCTCAGAATAGTTTCTCCGCCAAATTTTGCTCGTAGGCTGTTAGGATGTAGTTTTCTCGCCAATTTTGGATCTTCTGGTCCCATGAGTTTGAGCAGCTTCGAAATGCAACCTCGTCCGGCAACTATCAAAATCTCTACCGGCCCGCTTGTCATGAAGTTGACGTATTCTTCCATGTTCGAATTTTCTACCGTCGTGTTAGTTCCAGCTGCCCTGATATCTAGAAGCTTCTGGTTGGCTGCTTCCCCACTCGTTGCCACCAGGTCCTCGTACATCCGGTAGTACTTGTTAATTTCGGCGTCCAATGACCGAAGGTAGAAGTCTCTAACTTGTTCTGGCTTCAAGTGTGTCCGTTTCCTTTTTAAGACCATGAGACCTGAGTTTCTTATGATGGACTCGATAGCTTTCGATTTGGACATCGCGTTGGGTTTTATGATGCAAATCGCCCTTTCGAACTCTCGGCTGCTCTCTGGATGTGGAAGAGAATCAACAGTAGTTAATTTTAAATCCATAATTCGAAAATCTTATGTCCTGGCTGCGATTTTTGAAAAATGTTTATGGCAAAGCATTCAAAATCTATATAAAATAAATTAATGCATTATTAGTTAAGTGTTCATAAGAAATGGACATTGAATTCCATAGAAATAAGAGATTCCATTCGAATGTATTTGATACTACTAAATTTTAAACACTAGTAAATCAATTTTCATATAAGAAAAAAAAATATTTATGTACAAAGATGTCAGTAAGTTATTATTTTATGAAATTTGTCATCCAAATCAAGACTAATGTTTATTAAAATCAGGATAATGTAAGACATTATGTATTAAAATACCTTTATTCACTTCCTCTGGAAACCAGGATACTGGAAAACAATTTATGAAAATCTCTGTAGTATTTGAATATATTTATTGAATGCAGATGGTGTTACATCGAAATTGAACATTCTAGTATTATGTTATTCTAGTGATTATGTTTTGGATGATGGGTAACTTTATTTTATTTTAAAGTAGTCCAAATATGAGCCCTATTGTTTTCTAATTTTTCAAAACTTGAAATCTCAGAAACAAAAACACATATTTTAAAAATAAAATATTCTTTATAGGTAAAAAAAAAATATCCTTTAAAATATGTTACTTTAATGACATATCTTTAAATATATTTTTGATGCAAATTCTCTTGTTATTTAGATAAAATAAATAGTTAAAAAGTGTGAAGTCGTATTGGGGAGAAAAAAGGGCACCAATATATTAAAAAAGTCACTTTATTTTATGAAAGAATTATAATGAGACATTTTACATTTATTTGATATTAAAATAATTACAGAGAGCAGTTATTTTTTAATGATCACGATAAACTATATCACTAAAATAAATTAAAAAAGTAAATTTTACTAAACTTTTCCGAAAAAAAAAAGGATTTTTTGCATAATGAAATTTTTGATTATTTTTAGTTAACTTTTTATAAATTAAAATCTTTTTCAATCAACTTAATTTTGAGATTTCTCTATAAAATCTGATTGGTTTGGATAAATCTAAATACAGTCACTGTTCACTATGTTTTAAAATTTATGTATAATCTTCTGATAATTTTTTAGAAGTAGATATTATAAATTAAAAAAATTGATTGATTGTTTATGAAAATCTCTTTAGTATTCGAAATATCTTATTTTTATTCTTTTTATACTTTTTAGCATCTATATCATAATTTTTATTGAATCAGTTTTATCATATCCTTCATCCGCAAATTTTTAACTTGTCATTTAAAATTCGTTTATTTATTTTTTACAAATATTTTTTTCCAATGTAAGGAGTATAAAATTTACTCCAGTTAACTAAGTAATTCTAATTTTTTAATTGCGTATTTATGTATACTGTATCTTTAGAAACGTAATTCTTATATAAAGATTCAGCCTTATAAAATAATCAATATTCGAAATTTAAATACAAAAGAGCAGTTTATTTTCTTGTGATTGATTCGTTAAAAAAAAAATAAATAAATGAAATAAAATAAAATCTTTGCGTTTTGCAATCATATTTCCAGGAATAAGATTTTTATTTTCACATGTACGTTTTTATAGATAATGTTTCATTTGTGCTAATGTATATATAAATCTAATCTACATTATTTTTCCATTATTATTTGAAATTTTCATCCAATTTCTGATTTTGGGAATTTAAATCATAGTCTTTTTTTCTTAAAAAGCTTCTTATTATCTTGAAGTAAACTTGGTTTTACAGAAATTTATGTCTAATTGAAGTCAAGCATTTATCAGGAAAAAATTTAATCGTTTAAATAAACTTGATTTTTACATCTCTATATATAAGCCCCATTCGCGTATCATACGAGGGTTACTCTGAAATTTTTGAGACACGCGCAGACGAGAATTTACGAAATAAAAATAATGGTTTAATTTTAAAACACAAAGTATTTTAAAACAGAAGACGATTTTTTACTGACTTACTTCAACTTGCTTAGCGTAGAATAAATTTTAAACAGAAGAGAAAATGGAGTTGACGCAAGAACATTTTCACTCTATGATTTTCTACGATTTTAAAGCAGGATTAAATCAAGAAGAATGCGTTCAAAGGTTGCAATTAGCATTTGGAGATAAATCTCCAGCTCGTGTTACTGTATTCAGATGGTTTAAAGAATTTAGAAGAGGTCGCAATTTTCTTCAGGATGAAGAACACACAGGAAGGCCGCCGTCGGCAGTAATTCCGGATAATGTGTCTGCCATACGAAAAATGTTAATGGATGATAATCGCTGTACCTATCAAATGATATAGAAGGAACTTATAACATTGGATCCGCAGCCATACACAAAATCATTCATGAAGAATTATGTGAAGATCAAACACTTAGCGGACGGGAGCCCTCGAGTTCGTTAAGTGGTAAGACACTTGAGAAATAGGGGAAGCTTGTCGAAAAAGAGAGAGACAGTACGGGTATGCCACGACGAGTGGAAGCGGAAGTACCGCTTCCAGGCGATGAAAATTTCGAATGTAAAATTAATCAACTAAAGTTATGTCTTTGTCTATAAATTAGTGTTATGTGTGTTAATGTAAATAAATATATCTTAAAAATCGGATCTTTTGTTATCAATGAGCGATCTTGGAAACAACAGGGGAAACCAATCACATTGGCGCAGTCGACAGGATGTATTCCGGATTAATACAAAATGATGAGATCCTAATGAGGGAAAAATACCTACAAAATCGTGAGTCTGTATATTTTGATTGCTTCTCCTTCCATTAAGAGCCAATATATGTTTTAATTATGTATGATTTAAAGGAAATTTTGTTTTAGAATTTTCGTAAATTTCTTTGTAGGGTTTTGTTTAAGAAGTAAATGTAATAAATGAAAAAATGTTTAAATATTCAAAATATCAAGATAAAAACAAATATGTATAATGTTTAATTTAATTGAGAAAATGTTTAAAAAGTTCGATATTGGTTCGAAATAATATTGGTTATTGACATTTGTTCATTAATATTCAGAAAGGTTTTCTCTAACTGGTGATATTACTAAAAAAAAAAAAAAATATATATATATATATATGTATATATATATAATTTTGATTTATTAGAAAAAATATATTTTGGAATAATCTGTTTATTAAAACAAATTTATGTCGAATAATAATGTTGTTGCTAATTGTCAATTTCTTGAGTTATGTGCATTAATTTAAAAGATACTGTATTATTGAATAGTAAATTGTTGAAACGTATGTTTGATGTAATGTGTTAATGTGATATAGTAGGATATAAATGTTTTTGCTTTGAATTTTCATTATCATTTTGTTGTTCATTATGTAAATGATAAAAGTTTATGGAATAAGAAACTATTTCAAGAAAGTTTAAATGCTTTTTACTGAGTATTGTTTTGCATTATTAAAATTGCATTTTCACAGAATTATTCAATGTTATTAGGTATATTTATTATTTACTATGATTGTATTTAGTATTTATGTAAAGTAACTAAGTTTAGATTTTAAATTTTGTATCAGAACCAAGATTGGGAAGCATTTATGAGAGGAAATTTTGAATTATTTTATATTTTGAGAGTAATTGTGCTTGCAATGAATAATAGTTTTTGGTTGTTTCAGTAACTCTGATTCATATTATTTTAAGGTAAAATTACATATATTAATAATGATAAAGATATAAATGCATGTTACTAAAAATTATTTTAGCATTTTATTGATTTAAGTGGTTATATGTTCAATGATCTTCTGTGATAAAGATTTATTTAAATTGAAATACCTAAACTGGGAGTATGATTCGAATAGGTATAATATTAGCTTGTTTTGAATTGTTTTCATTCATTAATGGGTATTATGTAATTGAAGTTTTATACATATTATAGTATATTATCGTGTGTATTAAGTATATTACAGTGTGTTGAAATGAAAATTGAAACTATAAAATTTAAAATTTATTATTAGAATAAATTTCTTAAATTTTTTTTGGTACATTAAGTAAATGAAAGTGTTTTATAGATTAAACAAATGAAAGGTGGTTTGTGTGATTTAAATGTTTTGCTTTGAATAGTTGATACTTAAGTTTGGTAATTTGCGATAACATTAGTTGTTAAAATGGCCTTTGCATTCTTGGGTAAAGCTCGAAAGGAGGATCTGTTAATATTGGCTAGTGAGTTAGGAGAACAGATTCCTCCGGACGCGAAAGTTATAGATTTAAAAATTTGATTACACAATCTAAACATTTTGAAGAATCATTTGTTCGAGAATTAATAAATACAATAATTTCCGATCGGATAGAAAGAGAAAAAGCCAAAGCAGAACAAAGAGAACGTGAGCATGAAATTAAAATGCGTGAATTAGAAATAAAAGAAAGGGAATATGAGGGCAACTCATTAAGCACGGTAGAATATGGGCGAGATAAATTAGGAAACACATTTCTAGGTTATTTAAATATAATGAAAGGGGTAATTTTAGATCCCCCAGAACAAGCAGAAGAATGGCCTTTCTTTTTCCATCATGCAGAAAGGATGTTCAAGCTTTATGAAGTACCCGAACAGTACGAAGGGAAAATTATTTTACAGTGTTTAAAGGGTCGTGCTAAAGGTATTAATGCTATGTTGTCGGAAGAAGATTTAGATCAGTATGACAAAATCAAAAATTTCATTTTAAGGGAATATAGAATAACTCCGTTACAACACAAAAAGAATTTTGATTCTTGTTATAAATTACACAATGAAAGTTATGCTCAGTATGCGTCCTGAGTGGAAGCTGCATTAGAACTGTATTTAAAATCAAGAGATGTAGAAACATTTGTTAAACTTAAAGAGCTTATTGTAGCTGACAAAATAAAAGAGAGTTTGCCTACTCATGTAAGATCTCAAATATTTCTGAAAGAGACTGAAAATTGGCTTCCAGTCCCTGAATTGGTAAGGGAAATTGATAATTTCCTAGTTTCGATGCCAAAAAGTTTTGCAAATAATTCCCACAATTATACTAAATTTATTCCCGGCCCACATGGAACAAAACAGAACGAAACTGTAAGGAAACATTTTCCAGGTGAACTTAGAAATAAAAACTTTGTGGAAAAGAAAGAATATTATAATTATCAAAAGAACCCAAATCCACGACCACAGAATCGTTTAGGAAATAATACCGCAAGTTGCGCTCCAGATAGAAAGGTATTGAAGTGTTACAAATGTCAGGAAGAGGGACATTTGAAGAAATTCTGCCCGCAAATGAATACGGTAACTCAAGTTTCTAATATAAGTGAAACTGAGGTAAGCAAAAAGGGTTAAATGAACTTTGCATTAAAATGGGTAATGCAAGTTTCGATTGGGAAATTCCAATCAGTGAGAAGGATGGTGAGCTTTTGCGAGTTGATTTAAATATAGGAGATAATAAGTTTCAAGGAATCATTGATAGTGGTGCGGAAATTACAGTACTGCGGAAGTCAGTGGTACCAGAAGAAATGTTGCAGTCAAGTGGGAAAATTTACTTGAGGCCTGCAATTGGATCTCCGGTTGAAGGAAAGCTTGTTTCTGTTCCACTAAGTCTTTGGTCAGCAGATGATGATATCAGGCCGTATATCATGGTGCATGCTGCGGTTGTGGAAGGATTGCATGAGCAAGCTTTGATCACTCCTAGAGTTTTTAGTTTGTTGGAAGAACAAAGAAGAAAATATCTTGGAGAGGAAATAAAAAATATCCACGGGAAAGGAGTAGTTTCGAGTACTTTCAATGTGGAGGGAAGGAAAATAGAAGCTCACCAGGCAATAGAAGCAAATCAAGGAACATTTGATTTAGAAAATTCTGAAGTAGAGGTTTCAACTACTCCAGTGGAAAGTAACTTGGCAAATAAAGAAATAACCGCTATTAAGGATGAAGAAAATAGTACTCCAATTTCGCAAGCAAAGATATTTAGAAAAGAACAGTTGTCCTGTGCTACATTAAATCGGTGTTTTGAAGATGCCAGACAGCGTAAGAATAATTACTGGTTGGAGTCAGATTTATTGTACCACACAGGCAATGTGGCAGGACAGAAGTATGTACAGCTTGTAGTTCCTGAGTGCAGGAGAAAAGAAATTTTAAAATTGGCTCACGAAATACCAACAGGAGGACATCTTGCTTCTAGGAAAACAAAGGAAAGAGTTACAATGTCTTTTTGGTGGGAAGGTCTGCCAAGGGATGTAAAACGCTGGTGTGAATCTTGCCACGATTGTCAATTGCGGAGGAAAACCAAACTGAAAGACAGAGGACCTATAGAAGCTGTTGGTAGACCAGAACTTCCCTTCCAAGTAGTCAATGCTGACATTTTAGGGCCTATTGAACCTAAATCTTCAAGGGGACATCAGTATGTGTTGTGTGTTATGGATCAGCACAGTCGGTGGCCAGAGGCAATTCCGATTAAAACTTTGACGGCAAAAGCGACATGCGATGCCTTTATGGAAATTTTTATGAGGACTGGCATTCCTCGAATCATTGCTATGGACAATGGAACAAATTTTGCTGCAAAGTTAACGCAAGAATTTCTTAAAAGATTAGGGACTGTACCAAAATTCTCTACACCAGGTTACCCACAGAGTAACGGATTAATAGAAAGATGGATTGGCACAATGAAATCAATGTTGCATCATGCCATAAGGTCGCAAGGTAGAGGATGGGACAAACAGTTGCCTTTTCTCTTGTGGGCATATCGTGAAGTGCCAAACGCTACTACTGGGGTCTCACCCTACCTACTCGTTCATGGACGCCCCCCAGTTGGACCTTTAGCTATTTTAAAATCTACATGGGAAGATGAAGTTGTTTTACCTCAAGGTATTGGTGAATCAATCACTGATTATCTTCAGAAGGTTAGAAATAGGTTACAGGAAGCTGTGGAATACGCCGATGAACATACTAAAAATCAACAGGAGAAATATGTACATTATCATAATTTAAGATCCAAAGAAAAGAATTATCTATTGGAGATGAAGTTATTGTGCTGATTCCAGACTCTACAAACAAACTTTGTTCTAGGTGGAAAGGTCCAGGGAAATTGTAGAGCAAAAATCACCACATTCTTATGCAGTTAAGCTACCGGATGGAAGCATCCGTCATTTGCATCAAAATAAGCTAAGGAAATATATCCAACCGATGAATATGGTGGGCATAATATATGAAGCTGATGAAGATTTTGGAGAAGTTCAACCTGTACCTTTAGGAGGCCTTGGAGAAATAAAGGACAGTTGGAAACAGCTAGAAGAAAAGACCGAATTTTCAAATCTATCTCCGAAGCAAAAGACTCAGCTTTTAACAATTCTTAAGGACTACAAAGTCGTATTCAATGGTGAATTGAAACGAGCTAAGGTACCACCTCATAAAATAACATTAAAACCTGGAATCGAAAGGAAACAGCCTCACATATACCGCATACCAGAATCACTAAAACCTCAGGTGGAAAATCAAATAAAAGAACTATTAAACAAGGATTTGATAGAACCATCTTCCGCAGAGATTGTTTATCCTCTTGTATGTGTCGCAAAGAAAGATGGAACGATTCGACTATGTGTCGATTATCGGGGACTGAATTCTGAGTCTAAAATAGCTCCATTTCCAATGCAAAATTCAGAAGAATTACGATTCAAAGCTGGTGCGGCAAATTATCTATCAACTCTAGATATCCTTAAAGGTTATTGGGAAATTCCATTGGATCAAGATAGTCGAGAACTAACAAGTTTCGTTTCACCTAAAGGACAGTATCAGTGGAAAGTAATGCCATTTGGACTTGCAGGTGCTCCAGCTACTTTTCAGCAAATTATGAATCAGATTCTAAGGCCTCATAATGATTTTGTTGAAAGTTTCCTGGATGATATCATAGTTTATTCATCTAGTTGGGAAGAACATTTGAACCATCTAAGAACAGTTTTGGAAACATTAAAACAGTGTAATTTTACCGCAAATTTAGAGAAATGTACCTTTGCTCGATCGAAGGTAAAATACTTAGGTCATGTAGTTGGATCAGGAGAGCATGGGCCCGATCCGGATAAAATTACAGCTATCAAAAACTTAAAATCGCCAAGAACGAAGAAAGCCTTAAGATCGATTTTAGGACTGTTTAACTATTATAGGGAATATGTACCTCATTATGCGAATATTGCTAAGCCATTAACAGACCTGACCAGAAAATCTATCCCAAATGATATTCCTTGGTCTGAAGAGACAGAAAAGGCCTTCATCTCATTGAAAGATAGTTTGTGTACTGTCACTTCATTGTCAACCCCTGATTTAAATAAACAATTTGAACTGCACACAGATGCTTCGGTTACTGGCATTGGAGCATGCTTAATGCAGAGAGATACAGATGGAAATCCTAAGCCTATAACCTTCGCCAGTCAGAAATTAACTCCAGCGCAGACCAAATGGAGTACCATCGAGAGAGAAGCGTATGCTGTGATATGGGCACTTGGTAAGTTTGAAGCATGGACTTACGGAACTTCCATAAATTTGTTCACAGATCACAATCCTCTGAAATATCTTACGGAAAGCATTCCGAAGAATGCCAGATTACAGAGATGGTCATTGGCTCTTTCTCGCTATCAGGTCAAAATAGCTCATAAGCCCGGTAGTAATAATGTTATCGCAGATGCCTTATCAAGGGTTTATGAGGATGATTAATTATTTTTCTTTATAATGAATCTTGTAAGAAATAAAAAAAAAAAAAAAAAAAGAAATAATTTCTGATATATCATAATATTCATATTTAACTTTATATAATATAATGTAGTTATTTCTATTTGTTATGGGTCGTTAATTTTCATAAGGTTTGTGTGTGAATAATATTTGCACATAATTGTTTTTTTGTGTTGATATTGATTCTTATTTTCTTACTTTATAATATTGTGTTGTAATAAATATAATGAATATAGCAGTAGTATAGGATATTTTCCTTTAAAGAGAATATGAAACAAAAGTGTAAGCTGAAGCATGTCAGCACCTAGGTTAAGCACTAAGTTAAATTTAAAATGTTGGTATTATTTGGCTCTTGATGGAATGGTGATAAAAGGTAAAAGGAACTTTCTAGAATTCTTCGTAGTTTCCATTTGCGGGACAAGGTCCAGCAATGAAAACTGGAGGGAAGGTGTGAAGATCAAACACTTAGCGGACGGGAGCCCTCGAGTTCGTTAAGTGGTAAGACACTTGAGAAATAGGGGAAGCTTGTCGAAAAAGAGAGAGACAGTACGGGTATGCCACGACGAGTGGAAGCGGAAGTACCGCTTCCAGGCGATGAAAATTTCGAATGTAAAATTAATCAACTAAAGTTATGTCTTTGTCTATAAATTAGTGTTATGTGTGTTAATGTAAATAAATATATCTTAAAAATCGGATCTTTTGTTATCAATGAGCGATCTTGGAAACAACAGGGGAAACCAATCACAAATTACATATGAAAAAAGTAGTTTGCCGTTGGGTTCCCCATAATCTAACTGAGCACCAAAAAGGGGAGCGTGTCAAAATCATTAAAGAAACTCTTAAATTGCTAAATGATGGTGGCCACCGCATCATTTCTAAATTTGTAACAGGTAATAAAACGTACATACCGTTTTTTGATGTTCCACCACGTCAAGAAAGCAAAATATGGGTCTTTGAAAATCATCCCACGCCGACAATGGTGAAAAAAACAACGCGCACTGAAAAAAAGTGATGTATGCCGTTTTCTTCAGAAGTACGGGATTGGTCAAAGCCATCAAGTTGGAAGGACAGAAGACAGTAACAGCCTACTGCTATACCACTAAATGCCTTCCAGAAATTCTGCAAGAACTGAATGTTAGGAGACTAATGCTTTACAATGACAATGCATCTTCACTTACAGCCGGATTAACAGTTGAGTTTCTTAAACAAAAACAAATTAAAGTGATCGAACATCCGCCGTATTCACCTGATCTGGCTATATGCGACTTTTGGTTATTCTTTAATCTAAAAAAGAACTTACGTGGACGTCGTTTTCATTCAGAAGAAGGGATTAATGTAGCTATAAATGCAGTTTTCATCTATTCCAAGAAATGAATGTCTTGAGGCATTTAATCTGTGGAAAAGTCGTCTACAAAAGTGCATTGATGCTGCAGGAGACTACTTTGAACACACCTAAAATTTTATAAGTATAACTTTGAAAACCTAGTTGTATCTCAAAAATTTAGTGACTCTCGTATAAAGTTAACATTCAAATTGTGTGTGTGTGTATTAAGCCAACCTTCACTTCAGAAAAAGCCTTCACATAAATGTCAATTTATATGATGTTTTTTATTTGTAATTTTAGATACTTAAAATAGAAAGCACATTATTAGTATTTGTATAATAAAAGCATCATTTTATTTCAAAGTTGCTACGGTTGACAAATAATTTTGCACACACACATTGGTATAAAATGTTATTCTCAGAAGTTATTCTCTCATTATAAGAGATATTCTCATTTATACATTGGTAATTAAGTTTTTATGTGGTATAATTTAAAACTCATTCTATCAAATTTTATTTGATGACTAGAATCTAATTAGTGAGGATAAAAGATTTTCATCGCCATTTTCTTTTTTTGTTATATTTTTATTCAAAATAGGATATTCCGCTTATTCCAGAATTGTAAACAAGTTTTCATTGTATTAGATCAGTATAATTTGTCAGAGCATTTTATTATTATGTCATTCAGTTTGTATGCAGTCAGAAATAACGTTTTATGATTGGTCTTTAATTCATGTTCTTTTACCAAAATTATTATTTTTTTTTTTATAAACTGTACCTCTTTTTCTCTTTCCTAGAGGTTTGGTTTGATTTGTTTGTAGCTCAAAAGTCATTTCTTTTATCATAAGGGCTAATTAAACACGTGTTCAAAGTTGAGTCCGAACTACAACATCTAAACCTAAAGTGGGATTTGAACGCACGCGCTGCTTTTTTTTTTTTTCCAAGAGTATTGAGATTTTTTTTTATTTTTAATGTTGAATTTCTAAATTGAAGTATAAAAAAAATATTTTTTTCAATGCTTATTTTCTAGCTGAGGTTTTTAGATTGTTGATCATTTTGTTTTTAGCATCGAAACTATTAAATGAATTAATTATTCAATGAATTTGTACGAAGCTTAAAATTTTTTATTGATTTGATTCTTTGTAGAAGGATTATGTTTATCTTTCAAATCAAAAAATTATTTGAAATTTTTTTATATCATACTATAATCCATCATATTTACCAAATGTTCCACTTTTTTAAAATCTTCTTTTAGCCGTAATTATTAATATTTATTAATTTAAATCTAATAATTAGAAGCAAGTTTCTATTTCATCTTGAAACAGAAGCTAATAAAAACCATATACTGCTCATTTTTTTAATATATTTTTATATTTATTTGATTATTTTAATTTATGATCTTTAAAATGAGGATTAGCGAAAATTTTGAGACTGACACATTTTGCTTTGTTGTTGCAAGGTATGAAAAATTTAAAAAATAAATAAATAAAACAACGAACAAAGTAAAATTTAATTTTCATGGCGGTATTTGTAGGCAAACGAAAACTGCTCAATTTGTACTTATCATACAAAAGGATAAAATATTTGAATTCTTGGATAAAAAAGTGTTTAGTAAAGGTATAATTTTCTGTGCCTTCAAATCATAAAATCATCGGAGTTATCAATGCATTATTGTGTTACATTTTTGTAAGAGTGAACTTTTCAATGAACTGTTTCTAGTGCTAACAATAACTTGTTTCTATGTTTTAGAATAAATTATTAACGTTTCTGCTTCAACGAATTCTGTCTGTCCCGCTTCTCTGAGAATGATAGTTATCCTGGCTATAACCACAACAACGTCACGTTAGGCAAACACCGTTGCTAGAAGCTGTTAATCGGATGTGGTCGCTATGTACTGGAAATGATGGATGCTTCTGGGGGTGGCAGTTCAAGTATCGGGGGAAGAGGGGAGAGTTCTGCTTGGTATCTGTTTTTAATCTATGAAAATTCAATCCCACCATTTAACTGGAAGAACCCAACTCTGGGGAGGTACAAAAAAGTAATCCTGCGCTCACATACTCATAGAAATAACCTATTCACTTTATCATTCTAGTGATTAGGTTATCGACCTTCCCTCCAGAAGTGCGGGTTCGATTCCCAATGTCACCCAAAATCCACCGATATACGAGCTTGTTAAATGTGTGGAATCGAAGATCCAGCGGTCGGTTGATGAGAAGTAACC
This sequence comes from Latrodectus elegans, assembly GCA_030067965.1. NCBI lineage: Eukaryota > Metazoa > Arthropoda > Arachnida > Araneae > Theridiidae > Latrodectus > Latrodectus elegans. The sequence goes on from CM057815.1 coordinate 71,713,254, forward strand.
AGGGGTGTAATGGTCTGGAGAAAATTTCCTCCTACTCCTTTAGATTCATTTCAAGATTAAGGGAGTGGATCCTCTGGTGGTGCCATCTATCGGAGGAGTTTAGAGTAAAGTCTTACTGTCACATTTGCAATGCTCTGGTTAAACGCCAGACTACCCAACGGACTTAAATTCGCATAGCGAATGGCAGAGTGAGCTTGGTCCAAATGTCATAAATAGCAACAACAATAACGTATTCAATTTTAAAAAGTATTTAAGTGTATCAATAAATTTAAGTGTATTCCTGCAAAAAAATAAAACGAAAATCTTCATACCACTTTTTATTTCCGATTAAAAACGCGTAATTTTCTATATGAAAGAATATGTGTATTCATCTAGAAAAAATCTATTTACTAGACATATGTATTTAGCATTTATTTCCATTTCATTTTTTCTTACAACATTTATTCATTCTTATAGATAATTATCAGGATAGAATGCTTATATTTACATTTGTATTATTGAAATAGAAATTATAAATAGCTTTTTTATGATTATTTTTTGTCCTATTTTCTATGCTTTATTTCACGGTGTTTCAAATTTTCAGTGGCGTCTCTCTCATTATACATAGAATTAATATCCCTCAAATCATAAATCTTATCCATTTATTTAGAACAAAAAGTGCCAGTCAAGCTCTCTTTCGTTTTACGATATCTAATACTTCTGGTAAAATATTTTTCAATCTTTTACGTTATATAAACTTTTTAGTTTCACTTATTAAATCAGAAACGTCATACAATGGAACTGATTCTCATTAAAAAAATAAATAAATATAAAATAAATAAAAAAAACCTTGCAATATGCTTATTGCTTCTTTTTTTATTTAACGATAAATTATTGTCTTAGAACAAATGAACACAAATTGATTAAATAATGAGGAAAATATGCAAAAGCATTATATACATAAAAATTAAGGATGAATTAAACAGCGTCGAAAATTATTACCTGAAATGGTAACAATAGTTGGATTTAGACCGCTAGTTCACTGTGAAATGTTGTTACTACAAAATACTCAGTAACACAATGTATTGTAATAAAAATTACAGTTACATTTACAAAAATGATGAAACGCAAATTTAGCATTTAATTTAAAAGTAATGCAATTTCACTGCCTCTTCCTTTAAGGCACTTCTAGTTCGATATACTGTTTTTTTTTTATTTATTTATTTTTTTTTATTCTTTCTTGCCACTAGATTGCGACTGTATTCGTGTTGTCATTAAAGTTAGAAAAAATAGTACTCTTATAATTTTTATATATACTTTTATTTTCTTTCTCATTATAATTTACTATTTCTTTATTCCACGATTAATTTAGAACGGTTAAATTATTTATTTAGAGAAAATGCAATAAAACAAATCATCAAAATTTACACTAAGAGAAACCTTATCAGTAGTAAAATTAGAAGAATCTGACAATGGGAGAATGGAGAGTAGTAACGAGAATTGTAACATTCCCTAAATTTGTGAAATTGTAGCAACGTTGTTAGAGTTGATCTAAAGTTGGTCTACAATGTTGCTTTGGTCAAGTAATAATCTAGATTCCAATAAATATACAAGTACGTCATATTTAATCTTGGAAATTAGGAAATATTTGGAGTTATTAGATTATATTTGTTTGCGAATTGAGTTACTTAATTTGATCAAATTCCATAGCAAATTTTTTATGCTCCATTAATGTTAAAGAAAGAGATATGTTAGTGTCATGTTAAAACTGAAATGGGAAATCTTACTTTTCTATTACAGTCCAGATTTAGACCCGATAGCTCTTCATTTCTCTTATTCGGTAGATAGTAATCATGAAAGTGAAATTAATATAAACTCTCAATCTAATTTTAATAGGATGAAATTTAGATAATTTTTTTAAAGAAACAAATTTCTATATGTTTATAAAACTTTTATAATTGGTAAGTTACAGACTAATTATAAACATAGAACAAATAAAGTAGCTTTTAATTTAATTTTAATGGTTTCTCGTTTATTATTATCTCTTATTCATTTTTTAGCTTCATTTAATGTTTTATTCTTGGGATATAATTACTGCTTGGTTAGTAGTTTCAATTTTAAAGTCCTTCTTTCAAAAAGACATAAAATTATAAAGGACATTAAAAATGTATTTGTGTTTATTTATTAACGAATATGTATAGGGTCTATTTGATTTTTCTAATAATTTAAGTAGTTTTAAGCATTTATTATTTCTATATATCTTTTCATAAACTTCACAAAACCTAAAAATCAAAATTGAAAAACAATTTTAAATATTTTTATCTAAGAAGAAAATTTGAGAATTTATTTCTCATTTCCATATTTTATTTTATATGAAATTGTAAAAGATTTTTTTGATTTATTTTTTAATACACCAATTTTTGTTACTTTTAATTAGCATAAAAAACTTGCAAAGAATATATTACTCTTTTTAATATACTTTAAATCATTTTTATAATTTTTATTTATCTCATGATTTTTTTCACATTCATTAAGCAATATATTTTATATGTGTAAATAGAATATAATAAATTGTATACAATATACTTGATAAATAATATAAAATAAGCAAAAATTAAAATACAGATAATATATAAATAAATAAAAAATTTAACTGTAAAACTTATTTACGATGATAATTGGAAGAAGTAGCACTTAATTGAAATGAAACATAGCTGAGATAATTATCAGCTTAAATATAAGAATTTATTCTTAAAAATTTTACTTATATTAAGAGTGCATGTAATATTTCATTTACTAATCTTAAATTTGTATTAATTAATTTAAATATTTAATTATTTTAACTTAAATAAGAGGTTTGAAAATAAAGGAGAATTTTATGTAAAAGGCAGGTTATTCTATAGATCTTTCCTCCATTACTCACAGCGATATAAATAAATACCCCACATAATAGTTCTTAAAAATATTCTTATATTTACGCATCATAATGGAATAGTAATACATGTATTAGTTAACAGTTAATATTAAGTTAGTATTTTATGGTACTTGCTAATTGTTTTAAACAAAACTACATAAGACAATTTTAGATCCAAAACAAAGTTTGCTGCTAATAATGATTATTAGACAGAAAATCGTAAAAATTTACGCCACAGAAATCATCATATATTTAAAAAAATGCCTATGTTAATATATATATATAAAGATGTTTTTTCATTTTGCTTAGGCTTTCCGAGATATTGCTGTACCAGCATATTTCCCTTTACCTTACCCAGAATTGGGCTCTATCCTATAGTGCAGTCGGGTGAGGAGGTGAGGATCTTCAATATTTAGAAGCGGAGACCAAGAAGACCCCCAGTATTTGTTTTACCCCACCTAGAGATATCATTTTACTTGAAGGACATTGCGACCAAGATCTACTTAACGTATCCCAACCAATTTTGATGAACACGTCTAATCTTCAGTTAAGTCTGGAATCGAACTCACTACATTCTGATAATGAGAACTGCCCCCTAACTAACCAGCTCATAGTGGCTTTCGTCCCAAAATTTGCTCTTTGCATTTATGTCCAGTGATTGAGATGATATTTTAAAATGTCGAATTAAATATGGGAACACTATACACTTACATTATAAAACGTATGTTTATTTTTGTTATCTTGTTTAAAAAAATATCAAAAGTTATTTTTACTATTTAAATTTGGCGCCAATAATCTTTAATTGTTCTTTAAAATATTAACATAAAGAACATGTTTTATGATGCAATTGATATACATTAAATTACTTTATTCTGAAACAAATACACATTCCGTGAACAAAAACATCTCCATCAAAATGCTTTTCTTAGAACAGAAGTTCGTGGATTAAATATTTTCATCTTATTTTATCCTCTTCACTCAAATATAAATCCATTGAAGCCAAAAATATTGAATTTACTTTTATTAGCAATCATTATAAGAATATTATGATTAGACGCGATAGCAATTTCCATCATGATCTTATTCATTGAATATTGACTTGCAAAAATATTCCGAGCTTTTTTACTTTTGGCAGTTATAAAAACATTTCTTCGAGGAAAACAATAATTTAACCATATCAGAACAATTGTCGCAAGTTAGCAGTAGTATTGATGCAGAGCATTTTTCGTTTTTAATCTAATAGAAACTTTTAAAATATTCAAGCGGGGAATTTTTACAGACTTTCTGACCATGAATCAATGGACACTCTGATTTAAGATGCTGGTCAACATTTTCGATGCAGTAATTTTATTTGAAGTGTTTATCACATTTTGCAGTACAGAATTCAATGAATTTACAAATTCAGCACTATTTTGAATGGATTTACTTCCATCGAATTGATGCGAAAATTAAATAACTAATTTTCATATTTTTAAATTTTCCTTCTCCTTTTATAAAGTTTATGGGTTCCAATCCCAGGTACGGCACAGATGTTTGTTGTGGCTAAGAATCCACTTTAAATTATAGATACTAGTCTAATTATTCCTCGTGTGTAAAATATAAGTGACAAACAACCACACCAAATCAATCTTCTTTTACAAATCATTTTGAAAAAGTAAATAGACTAAACAAAGCCAAATTACATGTAACAAAAAATGTTAAAAACTAATGACTTTAATAAATCTTTGACTTTTAACAGCTACCAAAGAAGGCAGACGATAGTTTTATTTCATTAAAGTGTAAAAACAGAAAGAATTGAAGCACACGATAAATTAATCTGTCAAGTTATTAAAAAATATATATATTAAAACATTTATATATATATATATATATATATATATATATATATATATATATATATATATATATATATATATATATATATATATATATATATATATATATATATATATATATATATATATATATATACTTAAATTGTATCTGTCTTTATTGAAAATAATAAAAAAATGTGTATGACAAACTTACCGAAACTGCAAAAGTTATTTTCGTTCTTCTAACGGTGATGTTCTCGAGGTTTTCGAACGCGAGTGCACACGGCATGTGTTCCAGCTGGAGATTTCTGTGCAATCATGAGTAGAACTGGATACTTTTCTCTATATTGATTAGCTGCGTGGGGGGGGGGGACGAATGGTTTCCGTAGCGATAAGGTGTTTTATTTTTTGGGACGTAATTCACATAGTTCTGCTCTCGTAAGCCCCATTTGTATGATTTTTAATGCGTGAAGCTGTTTATAACCGGTATATTATTTCATTTAATGTGATCTGATTTTTTGTCCAATAAGACGACTTCTTAGTATTTTGAGAATGTATAAGCAAGCTTTTTTTTTTGCAAAGTAATTTAGTGTTTTGGAAATTTAGTCTAAGATTTTCTAAATTGCAAAATGGCTGATTTTTGTTCAGAAGCAGCCAATCTTTCAGGGTATGGATGGTTCACTTACCAAATTGATTCACTCCATTTCTTTGAATTTTAATAAATTTTGATATAAAAGTACTTATAATTGGCTGCGACTTGTATATATTCAAAACTGATTTCTGTAATAGTAAAAATTAACACCAATAACAAAATTTTTAAGGTATTGAATAATAAATAATTTATTCTAAACGCCATCGTAATAAACTCTATATTGTCTTATAATTATTGTGCCCAGTTCTTTCATTATCTTATTTATGCATATTAACATTTTGGGTGCCATTTGGCAAGATTACGGCTTTTTGTTTTTGCTCAATCGAATTATTTATTGTGTTTTCATTTCTATGATCGGATGATGAATCCGAATAAATATAAAATCTTCTCTTGAGCAGAAATTTCTGCCAATAATTTATGTGAACCAGAGAGATTCATTATCTTTATTATCGAATAATTCTTATTGACATTTTCTATCTTGACACGGCAAACCCTTGGCATGATTGCCCTTTATGGACTTGTGGCTCTCTCAAAAGATTTTCCTATTATGTGTTCTTTGCAATGTAATTGATTTCTAGTTTTTTACTTTTAAGATGACAAAGTCTTCATCCAAAGTCTTTCCATCTCTTTTTAGGCCTTCTGCTTGGTCTTTTATATATATATGGAAGTTGAAATGAAACTGTTCATTGTTAAACTGAAAATCAGAATGCTAAGAGTTCAGCTGACAGAAAATCACGAATGCTGAGATGATATTTTATTATTTTTAATTATTTATTTTAATATGTCTGGCGATGCTCGGTTATATACGGACCGGGATATAAATAACAAAGTACATTCCAAACAATGGATAAGCATATAACTTTAAAAAACTTTGGTTAAACAGCAAAGTTTCCATTTTCTGACATTGTGTAGTGGTCAGCTTGGCCATCTTAAGTTGTTAAGTATTTTTGCATGAGTAAATTGTCTACCTATGACTTTTCATACATAAACGTTTTCTCTTGTCCCAAAGAATAAAATTTGAAGATTTTTAAGCACCCACCCCAAGGGATTCTCATGTGAAAGTCAGGAGTATAAAACCTCTATGTCTCATTGTTCAAAAATGACTGGAATTGAACAGAGAACCTTTCATTCTAAAGAGTGTGGTCTTACCACTTGACAACAATGAACCCAAAACACCACTTTTGACACCATGTTGTGAATTGTTTAACAGCTTGTGGTTGTTGCAAGGCATTATAAAGTCCACAGCCTAATTTTCCACTAGGAGTTTTCATAGACAGTAGGCCAGATTTGGGTGTTGCAAGCGAGGAAACCTGTAAAAACTCCAAGCATCTACTCGACAGACATGCCTGCAGAAGACATAAATGCAACATCCATCTCCCATTGTTCAACAGTGGCTGTGATAGAACCCGAGGCCTTTCATTTTGATGAGCGTTGTCCTTCTCTCAGGGCAGGGTGAGACTTACAGTTATGGTTAAATTGTTAACTTTTTTAAATTACTTTTTAAAATTTATCAGCATGGTTACTTTTGGTGTGAAATTGGATCGAATGCTTACAATTTCGTTAGTGACTATGATGATTTAAATAAGCTATGGAACAATAATATGTATTGAATCTAGATTAGATTTGAGGATAAGATTGCCTTGAATCCGAAATGTTTTCCTCTTTTATTTGATTTATTTAATGGCATTAATATTAACTTATGAATCAATAATTATTAGTTTATTCAAAGAACTATCAAGAAACAAAGAAGAGGTCTTATAATTTTTCAAAAAACTCTGTTTGAATGTAAAATTATATTCTCATTTATGTTCCTTCTTAACTATATAATTTAAAACTTTTACATGAATTAAATATGAAAATTTTCCTTTTAACATTCGTAAAATATTTTGTTGATTTTATCTTATAACAGTTTGTAGAATAATGACTCTCATATCGAAATGTATATTGTTTCTGATTACAAGCTGTAGAAATCTTATTTTTCCTCCGATAACTTTAAATTAAAAGGAAAAAGAAAACAAGAACAATTTGTTTTTTATGAATTTTATTTCAACAAAAATAACTAATAAAATATACAATATTTCAATAAAACAACAAATATAAATGACTTTAATCTACAAATTTCTGGCCATAAATTATAATACACGTTTTTCTAGAGCCTCAAATGCAACTAAAAAGTAATAGTATAAAAACGCAAAACGAATCATAACTCAATTCGTTATTCTACGATTCAATCGGAAAATCTGTCCAACTAAAAAAACACTATCTAATCGTTAGGAATAGAAAGTAAGTACGGATGTTTGATTCCCCCTCACCAATAAGAATGGCGGAAGATCCTTTGTCAGTATATCCAGCCACGCCATGTACAGCGGGGCTGTGACTTCATCTTTTCTTGGCAAAGGAATCGTCCTAAAAAAAGAAAGTAGATTCAAGATAATGAACAGCATACATGTAATGAAGATATAATAAATTGTTGATGATTAGTTGTTAACCATACAGTGGTTGTTTCTTTTGTTCCAGCTGAGATCATGATTACGCTACTTTATTACAATTCTCATTGGCTTAAAACATCTATGACGTCAGATAGCGTTTCACCTACATTACACATAATTAACTACGACATCCAATGAGATGGCGTCGTAAATCCCACCTGTCTACCTTCAAATCCCATTCTTCGAACAGCAGCAAACAAGGCGAAGTTCACCAGCAAATATCTGAGAATACGCTCGAAGTTCATTTTGTTACTAAAATGATTTTTTATATAAAGATCAAAGCATCGATTTGAGAAGCGTTTTTCATTGATTCAAGCCGTTAATACGTTGACAATAGAATAGAAGAAAAAGCAACACGATAAAGACAAGGCAAAACACATCCACTTTATGGTTATTTTAAATCGGCAAGGACGATTTAAATTTCTTAACATTTCATTAATTAATAGAATTTTAAATTTACAATTGCAAATTTATAAACAAACTCTCTCTCCCTCTTTTATGACTAATGCCTTTCTTACACCAACACTCTCATAATTTTCTTTTAAATTTTATGTATTCTCCTACTGTACACTCTCTGGATGACAAAATGTTTTTAATTATGAATGCTGAAACTGTTTTTTTTTTTAAAAACTATATTAAATTATATATTAAATTATAAAATTATATATTATATTATATATAAAGAAAACTCTATTTAAAGTTAACACATAAGGAAATAATTTGTATATTAGTGTAATGTGGAGAGTAGTAATGGTTCTTAAGATTAAGTAATGAGTATAATTTTTAACCAATATTATCACTTTTTTTTAAATACAATGCTAAATATTTTTTAAAATTTTTAGCATTGTATTTAACACTTGAAACATTTTTATTTATAATTGTTTTACAAAGAAACACTTTTATATAAATAATGATTATATGTCTAATTTATGCAATTTTTATATTATTTGTTTCATCTATAAGTTTTTTTTACTTTCTTATATTAAAGTTGAATAGAAATTATAATTAAAATATATATGAAATAGGGGTTTAGTTATTTTAATCAATTATCTTAGTGGCTAATTAAATTCATGCTCATTTCTTTAAAATAACTATTTACTTGAGATTTTTTTATACATGAAATTAAGAGTAAAAATGAGAAAGCTTAAACTCGCTCACTAACTCATAGTTTTCTTAAATTAATTATGTGAAATAATTTATAAAGAAATTTAACCCGAATGGTTAATATTTTGAAAGAATTTTTTAAATAAATATATCATGGCTTCTTTTTTCTTACATTTAATTAATTCATAAGCATGAAGCTGAGATTTTATCCTCGTCTGAGTTAAATGATAAAAAATATTAAAACATAAAAAAACTATGTAAAAAAATCAATATTAAAATGTCAAAAATTGAAATTTAAAAAAATCTGTGTATGTTTATAGAAACGCGATTTCGCGAATTTTAATATTAAAAAATTTAAATGAATGCAATTTTTTCATTCTAATAATTTTTAATTCTACAAATAATGATATATTAAAAGTATCCTCATTAAGTTTAATTTTTGTAATTTATTATTTGTATTAATAATATCAACCTCTTATTGAAAAATTAATTTTTGAAAAAAAGTAATATATTTACTATAACTTTTATATTGTATATAGGATGCTTAATATCATTTTTTGTTTTATATAAAGAAACAATAACAATTATTCTGATGCAGAATAATTGAGTTAGAAGATTTTTTTAGGAAATAAAATAAAATTGTGTAGGTAAAAATGAAATTTTCGATATAATATTACTATTTTTATAAGTAGTTTTAATAGATTCTAAGTGATATTTTTTGGTTTTGAATCGAAAGTACCACCTGTTAAGTTAGAAATTTCATGATGGGCTTTTGATAGTTTTAATTACACGATTGTGTTGACGATATATATCGCTATCATATTTTTTTGAGTTATTACAATCATATTTTTTTTATTCATTTTAAAAGCTGCTGTGATTTTGGTTTTTTATACTTAGAAAAATTCGCTATAAAGTCTCTCAATATTATTGTTTACGTATGATAATTTTTTAATACAGAATAGTGGGCAACATAACTGAAAGATGTTATGGGTTTTTTTTTATTTTTTATTTTTAACATCTAACGCATCTTGATTTCTGGGAAACTTTAAATGGGTAGTGATTGTTAGTTATGTGTGACAAAGAGAAAAACAAAATATTTCGTTCTTGAAAAGTGGCTAGACTAAATCTAGTATCTTTCAATCTAAAGAAAACGGTCTCAGTATTCAATCCTGGAATGTCTATCTGATGGTAGACATTGACGTCAGAAAGCGGATAGGCTAACAGACGAAAATCGTTATGATGCATGATAATATCTGTCTCGGAATGTCTTCTAGGAGAACTTTCCCTACATAACAGGCAGTATTCAAGCCGCCAGGAAATTCCTAAGTATACGTACCAGCATACAGTAGATCTCCAATTATACGAGTGACTGATTATCAGAATTTCAGAAAAATAAATTAGACAGAAGAAGAAAAAAAGAAATAAGAGCTCAAGAAAAGGAAAGGTAAGAGAAAGGAGAAGATGAGAGAATGAACGTGCCACTTGAGAAATTCAAAAAAATTCTTTTGAAAATTTCTCTATGCTCAGAAATTAGTGATGCAGTTATAGGATAATGGATTATGTGGCAGATCCGAGATTTCAATTTGGAAAATAATGGCAAACTTGTTAAAATTGTCGATTAAAAATACGATCTGAATATCAAAGTTGAAGCAGATTTGAGGACATCAGCTGGTGAAGCATGTGCCGGCTTTGAAACTGCTATGAAGTGGACAGAACATTAGACCCAGTGTGATCAAATGAAAGTTCGCTCTGTCAAGTGGATACGTGACTTGGCTGCCCGAAAACGGATGAAGATAGTGAAACAGCTTATTCTGACAAGATGTTCACAAGCAAGGATTTTCATTAACAGCTCTGAACATACATATACTGTATTAATCCACATCACATGTAAGTACCTTAACATGTAAAAGTGTGTGTGTTGCCCTTTCATTCAATTGATTAGAAGTTCTTTTTCTTTAATTTTCTCCCATTTTCAACGTAAAATAATTAATTAAAATAGACTTTTTTTTCGAAAAAAAAAAAAAAAAAAAAAAAAAAAAACTATCCGAATGGATTCCGGTTCCAATTAATTCAGATAATTAGATTTCTACTGTACATGCATGCTTACATATCAGAAGATTACAATCAATCTTACGACAGTATCACAGTAGCCTTAATTATTAGAAAGATTATGATTTTCGGTGTTACAGTTGTAATGGCGAAGTTTTTAACTAAATACGGTGCTTAATCGCTATCCCATAGACAATTTCGCCAACAGAAATATAGGATAATCTTTTTTTAAAGTGACAGTGTTTGGAGCGCTCTGTAGCGCCATCTAATAGCCGAAATGACACCAAACTTGGTATTTAGACTAATCATAACATTGGTAAAAAATTCCTTAAAAACAATTTAGTTTCAAAAGATGGCGGCATTTTGTAGCGCTGTTGTAGTTTACAATAACGAGATTAGCATGAAACATGGGGTTCAAAGAAAAATGAAAATGTTGTGCGATGACAGTTCCATTAGTAGGAGCTATAAAAAAATAAAGTAGTAGACAGCTCCTATAAATAATCTCAACTGAAGTAAACGAGCTCCAGTGACCATGTCTCACACGTTACCGGAACGTGCGTTTATGTTGGTGGAGTATCAAATTTGTGTATTTGTGTATCAAATTTTGTATGCTCACATTGAATGTGGTCTAATTCCTCACCCGAGAAATTAATGTAGTACATAAACATTAATAATTTAACTGTACGATTGTATGTGTTAGTAATTTCCTTTTCTCAAATTTTATACGTTGTAAAACGCCACAAAATGCCCTAGTGGTGATCTTTGGAACTAAAATCTTTTTTACGGAATCCTTTTTTTTTTCGTGCTTTGATTAGTCTAAATAGCAAGTTTGGTGCCATTTCGGTTATTAAATCGCGCTACAGGGCATTCCAGATACTGTCACTTTAAAAAAAATCAACCTGTATATCGCCAAATGTTGTAAATTTTAATCATTTCTTTTCAAAATATGAAAAACAGAAAAATAAATTTATATATTCATTGAAACAAATAGATAAAAGATTCGTTTTTTCTTATTCATATTCTATAATTCTTTCATCGGCATTATTATGAAAAATGTAATTATAAATCGCAAAAGTTCACGAATTATTTTCTTCTGAAAAACGGTTGATAGGATGATACATAAGCATCGTTAATGTTTGTTAAGTTCGTAGTAGAGTTGTTCATCTAGTTAGTAATTATATGTCTTTTTTATGTACACAGGAACTAATTATATTGGGACCAAAATACTACAGTAGAACTCAAGTCAATATGAACATACCTCCCGAAATACAATTGTTCATCTCTTCTAGCCAAAAATGTCTGATTTTGGGGAAAGAATTTATAAAACTCTTTTTTCCTCATACAAAAATGCTGTTTTTAAATCATACACACTTATATATCATAATAATAAATTTTAAGTTTCCTTTATCTTATTAATTTACTTTATATTATATTTAAATCAGCACAATTAACATTTAAAACATCACTATTTTAGTCCATCATAATTAATTTTAATTTATTATGATAGAGAGATACTAAATTTAAATATATATTTAAAGCACTGACTGTGGCCAACTTCGTTATTTAAAGCATTCAGTAGCTAAATTAAATTTCGCTAAGTATTACACATTCAATACCGTTTTTCAAGTGACATTGATATATTTTTTAGATTACCTTCGCTGAAAATTTGAATAATCATATAATTGCTATAATTTAATGTTTTCAAAATGTTTCTGTTAATTATAATCATCGATGAATTAATCCATATTTTCAAATAAAAGATTAAGTTTCTAAATGTTTGTATCTAATTTGCAAAAAAAAATTTATGAAATGTTAATATTTAAGATTTACTATCGGAAGTTATTTTTCGTTTCTAATTTTTAATATTTTGCAAAAATTAATAAACTGAAATTGAAAATAAAATTATTTTATTTAATAAAAAGTAAAATAAAAAAATATATATGTATTCAAATAGTAAATAAAATAAAATTATATTTTTACTTACATTACAATCAAATTTGATGATTTGGAATGTTTCTCTAGTAATTCTCTTAGACGTAAAAATTGGTTCGTCTGTAAAAACAAATGAAAATTTACTATCAAATAATAAAAAGAAAGAAAGTTTTGTGTGTGTGTATGTGTGTGGATTTGTAAGTTAAAATTTATTACTTTACTCAAATTCGAGTGAAAAACTTTAGAAGCTTTTAACTGTTATTTCAGTGAAAATGATTTTATTATCTTTTCTTTGTGAAGGAAAATTTAATAACTAACTTTATTAAAAGAATTTTTTCTTTTATTATGAGAGAAAATAGCTTCTTTGATTGTGAGAAAATTACTAATTCGGCATCGATAAAAACAATTGCTTTATATTTAATAGTTTTGCAAATAGTACTTATTCAAAGAAGTTTAAGTTGTTGGTTTAAAATAGATTCTAAATTAATAATGTGCAGAATAATTGCGGATTTTTTGTGACGGTTAATAATTTAGTAATTGAATTATATTTTTAAACTAAGAATAATATTCTTATTCATTTATTTATAAGTTAATTACTTCAGAAACAATTAATTATTGAGGAAACAATTGGTTTTTAATGAATAACTTTTCAAATAATTACTTATCGGTAATTTACAAAATGCATATAAATAGTAATTACTAAAAAGGCACATTTAAAGAATTTAAACTATTTATTTAAAACTTTAAAAATATATATAGTTATGTGACAGTTAGCTGTACATATCTGCTTTTAAAAATTTATCAATATTCTTATAAGGGCCGTGACACCCGAGCTGGAGGGCTCCTGACACCCGAGCTGTGGGTCTCGGGTTCGAATCCCGGTTCGGGCATGGGTGTTACTTTCTTTCTCTGTTCTCTCTGTCCTTTCTTCTGTGATGTGTGAATGTGGCTCTCGCTATAAACGGGTTTGCGGTGGTATGTTACGGACAAGGCTGCTCTCCTTCGTGACTTGGTTCACAGGTGCCCGCTGGGTCACGATAAATGAGTAGCAGTTTCTGGCCTTGTTGCGGTTCGTCGCCCAAGTGCCCGCCAATGGAAAAAAATCTTTTAAGGATGTTTCACTGATAAAGGTTTGGCGTAGAATTGAGCCACCTCAGTTTGGAGAGAAAAGTTGGCGGTAAAATTTAATTTATCTTGGTTTAGATTTTGTGTAGCGGCCATCTTACCTTGGCGTCCAAAAATCAAGGGGTACCCGATTGTAAACTTTTACCATTTATTATTACAAGAGAATTTTTAATTTTTTTTTTTTATCCTTGATAAACATAATAATAAATAAATAAACCATGAATGTGTACATTTTAACTGTAAGTACCTTCTTTTTCAGACTGTTGAGCATACTTTTCGTGATGACTCCGGGATCCTTTTGAGTTTCGTCTTTGCATAAATACTTGGAAACCATTTTCTCGAACGCTTTCGTGCTGCTTGCGAAAATGAGATCAGTGAGAAAAAATAAATATTTTCTACGTTATAATTATAATCTAAACAACTGTTATAATTGTGAATGAACAGAAACTATATGATAAATTATATATATTCCTTAAGGTGATTTTGATATCATTAAAAAGGTGTCCCATAAAACAGAGAGGCACTAATCATATGAACTATTTTCATATTCATATCAGATGATCAGTATGCATGCATAAATAGTGTATATATGTTTTTTTTTTTTTTTTTTTTTTTTTTTGGATTTAAATAGATTAAACATGGAATAATTGTTTAAGTTTTAAAAAAAACAATTATAAAAATCCTTTTGTAAATTTTTTATAATTTTTATAAAAATTTTAAAATTTGCAAATTTATACAAAATTATATAGATGTATGCATACATAAATGACTTGTTAATTAGACTAGATTAAATATAGGAAATGAGGTTAAATTTCAGATAATCAATCTGAAATTCAACCTAAGAAAATTATTTTATGAAAAATTTTATTTTGCAATTTATTGTTTAACATATTTTGTAAAATGCTTTATAGCCGCTCACTCTGCTTAGTGGTCTGAGTCCCTGACTAAGGATAGGGAGGTCCTGGGTTCGAATCCTGGTTTTGGCATGGATGTACTTTCTCTATCCTGTCTTTGTCCTTTCCATGTATAAATGATTCATAGATGGTTGCCGACGCTATACATGGGTACCTATGACATGTGTGTTCTAAAGAAGTCGGACTCCACACCAAAATATGGTTCAGTTGGAAAAGTGAGCAGCGGGGCATTTAATGACAATAATAACAACAAAAAGTGTGATATAAATATTAATGATATATTCTGCTTGTGTGTTGTACGAATCTAGAAATCAGAAGCATTCTAACCATAAAATTTTATGTTTAATTTTCAGATAATTACTCTTTCTTCAGGAGAACAATACACAAATTTCAACTTATGTTTTAGGATTGGATCTGTTTCCATTTAGAGTTCAAATATGTTAATACATCGTATTTCTAAACCTTAAACATGCACAATCGTTTCTCATCTAATGTTAATTTACTTGACAAATAATTTTGCTTAATATGTTGCATGAATTCAAACAGATCAGCTATGACTTTATAAAAGCTGATTATATTCTTTTATAATGTCATTGTTATACTGTTTGAATATGTAATTAATACTGAAAAACATCATTAATCATCACTTACATTAATTTCTAATTATTAAATGAGATGAGAGTTTAGTGTTTACTTGAAGATCGGAAATTTTTACAGGATTCGCATATTGGGATTCATGCAGAAAAATGTCTGTGTGAATAATTCTAGTTCTTAAAAATTGTTCTAACTTTGTTCTCACGTTTATCAAAATTAAAACTTCAAGTATGAGTGGATAGATAGCACATTAAAATATTAATATTATTAGTTGCTTAATATTGGGATAATGGTTTCATTGTTTTGTTTTTTTTTTCCATCTCTTTTGTAACATAAATTATCATAAAATCACCTAAGAAAGCTACAGTTGTTTTCTCTTTTGGTGACATTAGAAGAATAACTTTTTTGTCATTTGAATTTATTTTAAAACTCAATCAATTAATTTAGTTTATATTACAGATCGAGTATTTTTCAATACAATGATAACTTTTTTTAATCATATCATATCATATTTAAATATTCAAATACATTTTAAGTGTCAATAATATTAAAACAATTGTTCAAGAACTTGTTACCTTGTATTTCTAGTATATTTCATGAAGACAATAAAAGTCTACGTGTTCTCAGACGGGAGTATGCAATAAGCTATATATTGAGTCAAATATATTTATTGGCATCATAAACTAGTTCGGTGACCTATACCATATTTTTTGTCGATAAAGAATCGAAATTCTATAGTATTCTGTCAGGGTTAACATTTTTAGAAGAGTAAATTAATTTAAAATAAAAGTGTACATTCATCTAAAATTCAATAAGCTTAACATATACACAATTTGCTTGTTCATTACTAAGAACATTTTGATATTGGAACTGCCATGATCGTGAAGCTAAACCCTAAATGAAATAATTTGAATTCTGTATACGAAAAACATTTATGAAATTGCTATAAATGTATTATGACTTGGAGATATGAAATTAAACTGCCTTTGTAAACACACATGCACATTATTTTTTTGATATATATCTCTACTCATTCACACATTGATCTTAATTACAGAGAAGTTTAAAGAAATTGGGAAGTTTGGTGAAGAATTAATAATGTACGAGTTATTTTTTAGGACGAATTGAAATATGAAATATTTCCATAAATAGTTTGAATATTTACCGCAAAAAAATTAAATATTTCCATAAATAGTTTTTGTCTTCTATATAACTATATAAGAATCAATACCAATTATTTCAAAATGGTTGAAAATTGTCAAATAATACGAGTAAAAACAATTTCTATCAAGGTAATCGAAACTATTTTATGTATTTTGTTGTCATAAGACAAAGAAATGTTACTAGTTTGGGTTTGTCATTAATGAAACCTGGCACGCGTTGTTTTAGAGTTTATTTGGCTCCGATAATAAAAAATTATGCATAACAATTATAGAGAGTACCATAAAACATTTTTTTCCTAAATTGTATTATTCGTTAATTTACAAAAGGTTTGTTATAATTTGAAATATATTAATAATTAATTTGAAATGTATCAATCTTTCTAAATTACATATGCGTTAATTACGTAAACCGTTAATACAATTTTAATTTTAAATGTATTAATGATTGCGTATAACTTATTAATTGTTTCCAGTATTCAGCAAACTGATTTTGCATACTTTATTCTAAACTGTAGATTCTTTCGAAGAATCTCAATAAAATTACGTGTTGATGACGATGGAGATTTACAATTTCAAATTTAAATAATCGATTAAGAATAAAAAAGAGTATGTACTTAATTTGTATAACCTTATTGTATTCACTTAAATATAGACTTCAAATTTATTATTTTTCCCTTAATCTTCACAGTTATTTTTTAAGAAATAATCAGTTACATTCCTTCTGTAGAGAAATGAGTACAATAAAATCAATTAGGGTTTTCAAAAAAAATTTTTAAAGCGATTAATTTTACATTCTTACTATAAATGGTAGCTATAAATTAAATTCCTTCATTGAGAGTTAAAATTCATGCTCTCGAGTGGTTAGCGCTCTTGCCTTCGGTTCAACAGTTCGTGGGTTCGAATCCCACCTTGGGCATGGATATTTGTAGTGGTTCGGAATCCACTTTAAACCGTAGGTCCATGTCTAATTAGCTCTCCTGTGCAAAAAATGACCGTTGAGCGACAAACAAACCAGCCATGTTCAATCGATTTGAAATAAAAGTTTTAAATTGATATATATAATGTATTTGTTGAATGTTAAGTTCTGGTTACAGAGTCAACTGCAGTATGTAAATAAAACAAAAAAAAATCCTTGAAGAATTTCTTATCAAATGATACGCATTTACAAAGGGTTTATTGTAGTTTGATTGTAAATCATTATTACTTATATGTTTAGCCAAAGCATAGCGAGCTTGCCATGTCCAAGTGTCATTAGTAATAGCAACAACAACTTTATATATATTAGAGTTTTCATTAAAAAATCACAAGTGAATTACCTTTCGGCATGAAGTGATTCGCCAACAGCAGACAACACATTCAAATCATTAAATGGAATTCGAAATTTCTGTAGTAGAGCTGCTAAGCTATAAAGAAAAGAAAAATGTTATTGGTTGTGATGTAATATGACGCTATCATAATAATGCTATATTTGGTGATGGTAGAAATGTTGAGCACTTGATTTGGCGATCATATTTTATACACTTGTTTAGCAGGCGAAAAAGAAAAATTGAGAGTATGCATAGTTATTAATCATTTAAATTCATATTTTATTAAATTGATAAATATAATTAATTTTAGTAGAAATAATATTGTTAATACAAGTAATTAGAAACGAAGTCTGTCTTGACAGTAAAGGCATTTTAAAATTAATTTTGACAGTAAAGACATTTTAAAACTAATTTTGACAGTAAAGGCATAGAAAAAGAAAACACTCGATATTTAAAATCGCCAGTTTAAGTAGTCAAATTCATTCTATTATCAATTCAGGAAGCCATGATAAAAAGCTCTACGTTCAAAATATGAATTTGCTTGTTTGTCATTTTTTGGTATACTAGGTTTAATTAGACCGGGTTGCACAGTTTCAAGTCATGAAAGAAGAGATATTTCTTTTAAGAAAATTAAAGAAAGAAATCCAAAATAAGTGAAGATAGCTTTCTGACAAATCGAGCTGCTTTTCAGTTTATTCTAATTCTCACATCGTTGCCGCTATTCAGAGCTGCTGACTCAATTACAAAGGGAAATTTTAGCTGTTCTGATTTCTCTTCTATTAAAGTTTTCTTTTTAGTTAAGATAAAAAAGTTCTTAGCTTGTTATAGTTTTGGAGAAATAAAGAAATTGAAGAATGAAGTCGAAATAAGAATTTTTATTCACACTAAATATTGTGCATTTTTCGTTGCAAAAGTCATTCTTTGAATGACTCTCATAATATTATGAATTTAGAATTTTATTTTTAGAAGCACATAGAAGTTATAGTTTAAAGGTAAATAAGGGTATCCTACTGAAACGAAGCAGTTTGAACTAAGTGTCAACTAGGTGCGTCATGTTGTACCTAATGTTTTTCTCATAAATATGTATTTGCAATTATAAATGAGGGAAATTAGGTATTATGACATGAAAATTAATAAAAAATGCACTCTGGCAAAAAATAAAGAATTGTAAATTTTTAAGCGATTAGTCCTGGCTCTTATTCAATAAAAATTCTTGATACGTTTTCTTACAAAATCAAATTATTCATTATTATGAAATCAAAGTTCAACAAATTGAATTAAATTGGATGTATGCATAGAAACTGAAATTTGCAGTCACTTTATACATTTTCATAATTTTTTTTTCAATATGTACTGAAAATGCACTGAATTTTTACTATGTGTTAAGCATAATTAAAGTTTTTCAATATGGAAATCGAGTTTTAGTATAAAAAATTATTGAAATTTCTGCTTAGCTCATTATATTGAAATTATCTTGCATGCAATCAATTTTTCATCAAAAATGTTCTCCGAATCTTCTTAACAGATGTAAGTCTGTCATTTATATGGTTTTATTAGTTTTTGTTAATTAATTTTATTTTATTTTGGTAAATTATTTTTCTTTTATTTAAAATACAGAAGACCTTTTTTTCGAAACTGTAATAAATGAAAAATCCTAAAACTTCTCTTGTTTGATATTTTTCTGTGGGAATTCTGAGAATTCGTTTCCATCCTAATCTCGTTTGAAGCAGTTTTTCGGAAACTGAGTTGTTCTATTTTGTAACTTCTCACTTTCTGTCAGGTTTTGTGGTTCAGTTCCCTTATATCGATTTAAAAGAGTGTGAGAGCTTATTTTGGTCTGTGTATCGTGACTATAATGTGCCCCAAATGCCCTTATAAGTCCAGTGACGTTTTACCAAGTCTTTAATTAGAAGTTCGCACGCAAGACTGTAAGAAAGAAAATAGTAGTGATTCGCATGGCGTCACGAGGAAAATCTCTGATTTCAGAAAGAAAATATCGGCAGGCTTACTCAGAGAAATCATATTTGAAGGAAATGTATAAATAACTTTTTAAACACAGAATAGTTGATTAACTTTTATACTGTGTTTAAAAGTTATTTTTTAAAACAGCTTATGCAAAGCTATAATAATTTTTTTGATGTATTCAGATTGTGTTTTTAAAATTTTGTATACAAAATTTTCTTCTATATTTTGTTTCATTAAGCAAAGCTGTTTTACTTTTTGATATAATAATAATGCTATAAAAAAGAATATGATAATAATTCTATTAATATTATAATTGTGCTAATATTTCTAATAAAATGTAGGATCAGATTTACTGTACGGTCACCCTTGGCGCGTTTTTGCAGCAAAATTTGGCGAAAATTTTTATTGGAAACCCGGCAAACTGGTATTTTGGCAAACCCTATTTGTCTTTAATTTTTCATGAATATTTACCGATTTAAATTCATTAATATAAAATTTAATAAAAAAATTTTATGGATGATTTAACATATCGACTTTATTATTTTGCCATTGATGTTTGAAATCTATAAATCTGCGTTTTTTGTTAATTTTGTAAAATTAGTTGAGCATATTGTTAGATACCAACAATGTATGAAATATTAGTTACTATTTCAGACATTTTTCTCCAGCTGTTTTTCTCGATTGGAAATTCG
The DNA here is from genome assembly GCA_030067965.1 of Latrodectus elegans. Taxonomy (NCBI): domain Eukaryota; kingdom Metazoa; phylum Arthropoda; class Arachnida; order Araneae; family Theridiidae; genus Latrodectus; species Latrodectus elegans. The sequence goes on from CM057815.1 coordinate 71,733,947, forward strand.
TCATGCGGTCACTCTTGGTGACTTTTTGAAAATTTCGCCAAGGGTGACCATACCGTAAATTTTTACCAAAATGTATATTTTTGTTTAATACTTCATTACTCTTCTCCAATAAATTTGACGTCTCCGTAATTTCGACGTCATAATTATGATACATATAACACCATACAAAGTAATTATAAATTTTTTGGAAGAGTAGAAAAATGGTGATACTTAACTATTATTCCATAGACAATTTTCACCAAAAAATGCCACCAAATATTCAAGCGTTCAAATATTTTTTCAAAAATATAAGAGAAAAACAGTATTTAATTTATGTACTTATTATACTCTGTTTGACATTTTTAAAATTCAATTTTAAGTTAAAATTTGTATTGATTCAAAACACCATGCTGAAAACAGCATTTGCATTACCTTATTCTCGAAAATGATTTTAAAAACATTGGTTTTCCTTTTAAAATTTATTGTTCGTTGATGTTATAAATTATGATAATCTTTGAATTTTTGTAGTTGAATCCACTTTTTAAGCATTTTTAGAATCAAAATGACAGTAATTAAGATTTTTTATGTGAAATGATGAATACGAAACCAAAGAGAATGACATTGATTTCTGCTTAATCCTATTTTGTGATGATTAGCTTATACTTTCATAAATAATTGTTTCATTATTTTTTTCAAATTTTTTCTCTTGTATTTGTTTTAAATTGCTTCAGACATTTCAAAAATTTTTGACAAAATGATTTTTTTCCAAAACATGAGGGAATACAAACAGCACTTAATTTTATTTATCTTTGTTAAATCTGAAACAATAAGATGAAACCTTTATTTTATTTTGAAATTCCTATGTCATTTTTTATTGGTATGATTGTAGAAAACTTAGTTTATAAATTTTAAATTTTATGAGATAAAAGTAGATGCACTTAGAAAATAGCGCACAGGTGCCGTATAATCTAGGATGCCAAATTCTGAGGTTGGCGATTTTTTGGCGGATTTTTTTATGTATCTTGAAACCTCGATTTTATTACGTCATAAGAATTAGGTAGAAAGTTCTATTTTGGTAATCATAGTATTTACGTCATCTTGGCAACATTTCTTCATCGCCGAAAAATTTAGAATTTGAATCACGGAATATATGGCCCCTGTGCTGCAAATAATTCAGATAGTACGGTCACTAACTACATTTTGTGCTAAAATCGTAAAATAGTCTTTTCTTGAAATTTTACCAATTTCAAAAATTGAATTGCCTCCTATACATAAGTAATATTTTATTTACAGAATTGAATCGGAATTTAAGTAAATGCATTCAATTATAGACACTTAAGATATTTTGTTATTGTAATCGGTCAAGAATTAGTATTCTCTTACTAGTAAATATTCCTATACATGTATTGTCTTGAAAAAAAGTCTTCAGTTGAAATGTGGACGTTGGTTTCAAATTACAAAATGATATTTTGCGTAATTTATGTGTTTTTCTCTATTACCTATTCAAGTTGATGTGACATCATTAGACAGCCAAGTGACTTAAAAATTTGAATTCATATATTCAAGTAATACTGTCAACTCATGGGATTCTATCACAAAACCTTGAATTAGTACTGCGTGAATCCTATCAACCTTGCATGAAAACAAGATAGAAGCTATCTGATTTTCATGCAATTTTATTATGGAAATAGAACCTAATGTGAATTCGATATACTTTGGTGATACTGTTTATTTCATATGTCACATCGTTGGCTAGAAACGCCCTCGTCTGTCCAAACAATATAAATTTATCAAAATGTAAATCAAAAATATTCTTACTTCAGCTGCTCATCAGTAATAACGGAGTCATCTTGGGCAACTGAAAACACTCTCAACTTGCAATCTTTAAACTGAGATCTTGTCGTAAGAATGTATGGTAAAAGTACAGTTAAACCTGGAAAGAATAAGGGCTTATGTTACTTAAATCGTATCGGTTCACTTTCGAATGTCTGAAGTTGACAACGCATTCTTAACAATGTAAAGTAATGTAAAATAAATAGGAAGAGGTGATTTCTCAGTAAAATTCCAATTATCCAAATCAATAGAGACCGGATCTCACTCTCATAATAAAAAAAAAACTCAGTTTAATGGATTTTTTCGAAAAAAAGGGTTCATTTTAATTCACTATTGTAATTTGAAATATAGAGAAAAACTAAATATTTTTTAAAGAAATTAATTTTTAATATGAATTAATTGAAAAACTCTTAAATGCTAACTTACTTACAAATTCTGATCATTTATACAATATCTGTGTACAGTGTTTTAAATGAAGTCGTTGTTTGGTGTACATCTTTTAGCTAGAATAAGTTTTTCCCACCTAATTCATGCATTTTCGGGCAGCCAAATCGTGCATCGGCTTGACAGTGAAAGTTTACATATAATCCCAGACTGGCTGAAACTACATCTATTTCAAAGCAGCTTTAATGCGTCACTAGCAAATAGTTCCAAGTCTGCTTCAACTTGGAAATTAAAGTCATTTTCCTTTACACTTTCAGTTAGTTAACTATCAATTTGTAATCCAGTGTCTCATTTATAAACCATTCTCCAATATCTTCAGTACATACTTCTGAATAGTCAGGAATTTGCAAAAAAATATTTTATTTCGGAATCCCTCAATTGATCTCCCTCTCATCTTCTACTTTCTCGCAACTTTTTTTCTTGGGCTTTTTTCCATTATCTTATATTCCTTCTTATCTTCATTCTAATTAATTTTTCTCAAATTCTGAAAGTGATTCGGATAGACAGAGTTCGGATAGTTGGAATTCTACTGTATAAAGTTTTCAGATTATTAAAAACAAGATTCAGTTACAATACTGTAATTTCTTACTTATAGTATGCAAGTCCTTTATTCCCAATATGCAACAATCAAAGTAGACTTAAAAGTCGTTTTATACCCAATTTGTAACTATCGTTGTTGATTTAACAGACATTTAAGACTAAATATGCAACAGCCTTCTTAATATAATCAATTGTCTTAGAGATATTACGCTGCAGTAATCTCTAGACTCCGATATAGGGCAACTGGAGTGTTTTCTTGATTTATTTGACATACCAGTAGCTCAACTATATAGTAAGTCGGTCTATTCATATAATTAAGGGACATTAATTGTTCACTAAGTTTTCAAAATTATTTACATTCAATTGTATTGTTAAATAACAGTCATCCTTAGCATGAAGAAAATTGTCAAAGCACGCCCTACTCTGACCGAAATGTTCACTTTACCGCTTTTGTTTATTAATGGGATTTAATTCATAAATCTAGAAAGAAGTAATTACGTAGCCTCTATGGCGACATTTTTTAATTGCTAAAATGTTTAAAAATGCATCAAGAGAGGATTATATGACATTTATACCATAAAAAAGGCAGCTTTAAAGAAACTTGTACATGCCTTTTTGTCTATTAATTTGTACAAAAATTGGACACCCAAAATGAGCAAAATATTAAATCATATTCCATTCATATAATATGATTTATTTTGTAAATGATTAAATATTTGTACCATACTGTAAATGATACACAACTCTTTCTGTTCCATCATTTATTTTCCAACGGCGGGCACTTGGGTGACGAACCCTATGTCACAACAAGACCAGACACTGCTATTCATTTGGCGTTGCCCATCGGGCACATGTAAACCAAGTCACGAAGGCGAGTAGCGTTGCCCGGGCCATATCACCATAAACCCGTTTATAGAGTGGGCCACGCATCATCACAGAAGAAAGGATTGAGAAACACAGAGAGAACAGAGAAAGAAGGCAATATCCATGCCGAAACCGGGATTTAAGCCCGGGACCCACAGCTCAGGAGTCAGGAACGCTAATCACTCAGCCATCGGTCGGCCTGTTCCATCATAAATTCATCAAGATTGATAATGTAGTTAATCCTATTGGAGTCTCGGTCGCTTTTATGAGCCAAAGAAATAATGGTAAAATTTTATGAGCCTGCGCGGATTTGGCGGGATTTCAAATTTTCGCACCAAGAGCTACATAGTTTTTTGCGCCTATTTAAATTATGTCCCTACGCGTAATATCCACTTTCTAAGTCCGGATTGTGTTTAAATTTGTTGCCATCATCCACGGTTTTAAATTTCAAATATCTAAATTTGATATATTTCATTATAATTACTTACTACAGAAATATTAAAATGCTAAATAACGAGAAAAACTAATTTGTTAAAGATTATAAAATAAACAAATATGACGAGGGTTACTCTAACTCCAAACAAATTTCGCGCATGCTCACGACAGGTTAGATGCCAGTTACGCCTTACAAATGTAAGAAAACATTCTAACGTTGTAAACCAATTTGCCACATTTTATTGCCGCCCTGGCTACTAGGACATGACTGCAATAATAGTTTAATGTATGAATAATTTCTCCTTAAAATCATTTTAATAATCAATTACAAAAGTATAATAACCACAAGAATGAAGACAAACATAAATCAATTCCTTAACTGCATAGTAATTATTTGAATAAAAGCAATATAAAATACCTACCACCATCATCATACATCCACCATACGTCAATGGTTCCCTTCTTTTGCTTTCCTCGGAACATGTTGACACTTTCTTCCACTTCCGGAGGAATTTCACCATAGTACCTGTTATCAATAACAGCGTCTGCTGGGTCTTTGAAGTGAACTCCGTTTAAGGCTATCTTGGTGTAAGCTGGGGGAGTAGCGGATGGTTCTTCTGGTACGGTCTCCAATGGTATTTTTATATCTGAATTTGAAAATTCAAACTATTGTAAAGTACTTTGGAGAACATAATTTTATTTAATTAATAATCTAAGAATCAACCAATAAATTATAAACTTAAACTATTAAAATTAAAAAGCTGTGTAATTAGTCTACATTTTTTTTCAGTTTGTATACGACTTTATAGTTATGTGAAAGCCGATAGTAAAATGCATAATTTCTGAAATTGCGTATTGTAGACTATAATTTCTAAATTGTGTTTTGTTATCAGTCACTGATAATATAAAAAGGTTATTAAATTAAGAACTTACTTAACCAAAACGTAATTAAATTAAAAACAAATTTAGTATTTATTTGTGACTTCCTTGTGTCTGTCAGGCAGAGAAAAGTTTTTCGAAGGATATTTTGAGATTGTAAATAGGCACACTTAGTTCTTTTTCTATATTTAACTGAGATAGATATTTTGTCTTCAAAGAAGCCAGTGCAAAAGTTAGTGCATCTAGTCGACAAATCAGAAAGTTCGAGGATACTCTTCTTCCGAAACCGCAATAATGTTCAATATGATAAACGCAGAAATCATAAAAAGGTCTAGGTTATTATTTTCCCAATGCTGAAGATCTAAGTCGTCAAAAGTCAGTAAATTTTCTTATTCATGGTAGTTTTAAAATTATGGTCGAAGTGCGCATTTTCCACCAAAATACTCCAAATACAAAATATGCAAATTTCCTCTCGGTTCATAACATAAAATAAAATTATGCACTTTATTGTATGGTATAAGTCACGAGGAAATTTGTGATTGACAATTGAGCCACGAATCCTAAAAGGTTGAAAAGCACTGCACTAAATTAATCTTACGCTGGCTTTTTTAATTTGATAAAAACTTTTGTTTATGAAATTTCACCTGGTGTCATTTCAACAATATCTGCTGATTTCCTCTTCTCTTTTCGTCGTTCTGGGCACGGCAGAAGTGGGAAACCATCTTCAGATTCAAAATATTTGGCGAAATTAGTTTCTCCTGGCAATCTCAGAATGCACAGGGCCAAGTGAGCATCAATAACATCACTGTTAACAAAGAAATAGTGATTAGTAAAAGTGTGTCGAAAATTATCTAAAACATAACTTAACAATTTTTACTTTACCGGTATCTGACACTTTCGAATATTTGTCTAAGATCATCTCTTTAGGTTTATATAGATCAAGAAACATTTTATCTTTACTAAAATAGCGCATTTTGGAAAGCTAAATTTTCGTTTCCTTTTTATCACATGTATGAAAGTCATAAATATTTTGGGCTGATAGTTTTTTTAATTTTCCTTCAAATACCTGAAGATTTAGTATTACCTGTATAACCTAAATATGGTCGTAATAAAAGAAAAGTTCCTTTATATATATATATATATATATATATATATATATATATATATATATATATATATATATATATATATATGAATATTACCACTTATTAATCATAGGTATTTATAGGTTCCACATATATTAAGATAAAAAGTTATTTATATTTACGTAAAAATTATGTTATTATGTTATATATGTGTGTGTGCGTGTTTCGTTACATAAAGATAAATTGTACAAATGAATGCATAATATAACTGGAAATAATATGATACACATATTTCAAAGTGTGGATTTTAGTTTGACACTTTTGAGCTTTCTGAAAACATTATATCGCGTGTAATATATATATATATATATATATATATATATATATGTGTGTGTGTGTGTGTGTGTGTGTGTGTGTATTACGTTATTATAAATAAAATAAAATAATTTGATAAAAGATGGTGGCTTGAAAGCATTACATTAGTCAAAATAATTAAACCAGCAAATGATAAAACATGATTGACAGGTACAGACATTAAAATGTTGAGAACTGGTACAATATAATTCATGATTCCAAATTCTGAATTGTTTTGGTGATGTAGAAATATTGCCAAGATGATGTATCGTGATGTGCGTGATGACGTTAATACTGGGGTTACCAAAATAGGATTTTATACTTAATTCTTATAGGTCTCCATATGTATGACGTAATAAAAACGAGGTTGCCAGATACATAAGAAAACCAAGAACCATACTTAATAGACTTCTGGGAATCACAAGACTTTCCTTCAAAATTTTTGCGGCAGTAGAAAACTTATCCATCTAATAGGCTTTTCTTAACCGAAATTCTCATTTAACTTCCGCATTTTAAGCCCACTAAGTCTGATTTCAATACTTCAATTTCACACAAAAATTCTAAAAGTGTTTCCTTTTTCTCACACAATTTAAAACAGAGAAAACGATTAGCTTTTCCATCCTGACCTAAAATCTGCTTACCACCGGAGAAATTGAACATCAGTCGAGAACTAAGAATACCTTGTTATTTTAAAACGATATTTTTAGTTACAGACATGGTTAATTAATCGTTACAATTTTAACAAATGCTGAAAAAATAAAGTCAGAGCACAAAAATGTTTATTTAAAGTAATGAAAAAAGCAATACAACCTGGAATTTAAGTATCCAAAATATCAAGCAAATTGTAAAACACACTAAAAGAATTCTTACAAAGTTTCCTCGCAAAAATTTCTAATGAAATGTAAAAAAGAAACAACAATTCTTCTAAATCTTGTCGCGATGACATACATTAGGGTTGTCAAAATTGAATTTTCAACATAATTCTTATTGGTCTTCATCTGTATGACATCATAAAAACGATGTTACCAGATACATATGATTTTGTTTCTTTGTTTGTCGCTCAACAATCTAATTAGCCCGTAAATTCCGAACCATTATAGACCATATTCTTTCAAAGTTATGTCCATTATTAGTTTTTAACTGTTTTTTATTGTCATATTATCTTAAAGCACGCATTTTGTGTTTTCTTTTCACTCTAAGCCTAACATTATGTTTTACAAAAAACATCTTTATTGCTTATGACATTCTATCAGAAATATCAGAAGTTGTTCTTCAATATTAGTGATAAAAATCATAATATAATTCGTACAACGTTTTCATATTAGGTTTATACAAATGGCTATTAATTTTTATCAAAATATTTATATTTTTTATTCAATTAATACATTTTACTTCATTTATTACGTTTATCTAAATTATTGCAATTTAACAATGACAAGTTTAGATGTATTATGCATTGAATGTTAAAATTAGTTTAACAATTATGTAATCCGAAGAGCAAATATTAAATTTAAACATATTGTATACTTTACTAGAAAATATTATTTTTAAACATACAATATTGAATATCTCACAAATAAATACATACTGTATAACTTCGAAATATTCTAAGGTATCCTTTGTGTCACATGTCATCCAGTCATCTTTGAATCCCATCAGCAAAATGTTTGGCCTCATTTTGCCGATACCTGCTGTCTGGAAATTAATTATAAAACAAATTATAAAATAAGAGACGTAAAATGCGGTCAGTTTCTTAAATTAAATGCTGTGCAATGTTGTTGAAGAAAAATGCAAATGTTGTGTAATAATAGTGCCAAGAATAGGGACTATAAAAGCAAATAGTAGACAGCTCCGGCAAATCATCTCAGCTGAAATAAATGAGCTCCAGTGGCCATGCTTCTCAAGTTACCTGAACGTGCTTTTATGTTGGTGGAGTATTAAATTTGTCTGTTCTAAAGGAAAACATAACGAAGACAGTGCGGGATATTCCTCGTGATATGTTACGTACGGTTGTGGAGAACGTGCACAGAATGCACGGTGCTATTTCTCAGAACGGTGCTCACATTGAATGTGGTCTAATTCTTCACCGGGGAAGTTAATGAAATAAATAAACTTTAATAATTTAACTGTGTGGTTGTATGTGTTAGTATTTTCCTTTACTCGCATTTTATACATTGTAAAACGCCACAAAATGCCCTAGCGGTGATATTTGGAACTAAACTTTTTTTTACGGAATACTTTTTTCCGTGTCGTGATTAGTCTAAATATCAAGCCCTATTTCTACTATTAGGTCGCGCTACAGGGCTCTCCAAACACTGTCACTTTAAAAAAGATTACCCTGTAGTTTGAATAGTGAAGAATCGTAAGTTTAATGGGAAAGTTTATACCTATAGTACAATAGTAGCTTCTGTGCAGCGTAAAAGCAATACAACGAGTATTTTGAAGCAGTGGGAATTAGTGAAAATCATACAACTTGGAAAGTCGGTAACGAACTAGAAATAATATATTTTGATAATAGATGCATGTCGCAGTTACTGCTTGATATTAGTTGTTGGAATATTATTTCACTGCTTCAGGTATATCACTGCCCATTTTGTCAATTCGTCCTTGCCTGCTGTACCGTGGACTTTTTGCAAAAATTTCATATGCATTAATTTCCTGATGCGAAGCCATCATCACAACTTGTTGAACTTTGCAACAAGCTCATGAATATAGAAATTGGTCACAGCTGCCATTTAATCCAGCATGCCAAATTCTAAATTTGGTAACTTTTTTGACTGACTTCTTTGTGGCAACCTGGTTTTTTTATTAAGTCATAAACACAAAGTCCAATAGCAATTATACAAAATATTTTATTTAGGGAATCCTAGTAACTTTACGTCATAGCGAGATGTAGAACATTTTGTTTCATTTTCGCATTTGGTTAAGAATTTTTCCAAGGATACTTCGTTTGAGTTTCTGAGTTCCTGATGCAGATTTCTTGACATTTTGGATACTTAAATTACGGATTGCACTATTCCTTTTCATTATTTTAAATAATTCTTGTTTATATTGCATGAATTTTTTCATATTTTTCAATACTTGTAAGATTACTTATGCTAAAGCATAATTGTCACAAATCTTGTGAGGAAATTTCACAAACCGTGTGAGGAAAAAGTTGGACCCTTGTAATGTTTTTAGGAACCCCTTTAATGTTTATGAGTTGCCTTTTTTAATACCTTTGGAAAAATTAATTTGGATGAGTTTAAAGTTACTGTTTAAAGTTGTGTTGACACATCCTTTCTTTATTTTATGTATGGCATTTTTATCATTTATGTTATTAAAATAAAATTTTGTTGTATTTTATAATTTTTATTTACATTTGCAAAAATAGTGCAATTTAAACATTTTAAATAATTATTTCTAATAATAACATTACTTATAACTATTTAATATTATTTATAATCACTAGATGATTATTTATATTAATAATAATTTTCTTTTTTAAATTATTAGGTAAAATTTAAATTTTACCTAATAATTTTTTTTATAATTTTTATTTACTTTTCGCACATGTTCCTATATTTTTATTAGAATTCAAGTTCTGATTTTTCTAGAATTCATATTTACAATTTCAAAAATTTTGTTCCTAGATTCTCCTTATTTGTATCTATTAATGAAATTAATGTTCTCGTGTTTTCTTTTTTTTAATCTTACTATTTCAGAAATATATTTATACGCTTTTTATTTATCACGTAAATCTTCTCAGGAGGGAATTTATTACTTCAGAATTATGACATCTTCGAGTGGCAATACATCACAATTATGACATTTTGGCAATATTTCTTCGTCACACACACACACACACACACACACAAAAATCGGTATTTTGGCATGCAGAATTACAAGGCAGATGTGACTTCGGATTGAGTGGTGATTAACAACAACGGGTTTTTCTCGAGGAATTCTGCCTAAATATGTGACACCATGATAACTGCATTTGTGTTATCTACTCTATTCCTGTTAGAACACTACATTCTGGAATAAAAGTGAATATAGTGAAAGAACTCTTAAAATTATAATCCACACCATGAGATCCACACCATGAACAATTTAAGATTTCATGAATTGCTCGTAACCTTAACAGCAGCAAGGCCATCAATAAAATTCTGAAGCCCGAAGTCCTTATTTTGCTTCAAAACAAAGCAATGGATGATGCCAAGTCACATGTTACAAAGAATCTTAAGCTTCTTAACAGAAGAACACATACAGCTTCTCTTTTTACTTACTTACTTGCTAGATATGTCACCTATTGATCAACTATGATGAGAAATTTTGTCTCAATGATGATTTTTGCCCTACAGTATTGAAAGATGAGACTTCGGTTTCGAATACGAACAATATAAAATGATCTTTATCAAGTAGAACAACCTGTTGGCCCCATAATATTTCATACAGCACTATTTATTGATGAGGGGTTTGATTATTTCAAATATTAATATATAGGATACTTAATACTGATTTTCTTATTTGAAGATATGATCCTTTTTATATCAGAACAAGACATGTATGTGCATTTAATATTTTATTTAATTCTTATGATTGTTTCACTGTGCCACAATTTTACGAGCACGAATATTTATATATTTACCTATGCATATTTCATGACAGTTTATATAGGTATAGATATAAGTGTATAAATCTTTCTATCGAGAGATACTTCATAATATTCACATATAGAAATTAAACGACCTAATCTTCGCAATTTAGAAGAACTAATCATTTTATCTAAGGATATTTTAACGTTATAGTTAACTAATCTTTCTTAAAGTCGTCCTTTTTTTGGTGAACTAAACTTCTTATCTAAAAAATTTTGCATTTTTATGGAACAATCATTCTATACATACGTAGCTAAACTAATCTTACTATCAAGAATATTCCCATTCCAGTGAATTAATATTTCATGAGTGAGAATATTGGTTATGAAATAATAATTGTCTAGTAAGATTATATATTTCTTTCTTAGTGCAAAGTAATTTTATAATTGTTTAGCAATGGATAAAATATTTTAATCATTTTCCTACTATTATTTTATTTATTGTTCGTAGTTAGACTCTTGCTAAACAGTACTCCGACAACTTGAATTATATATAATTTGTTCGGAAAGATTTCCATAGTTTTTTTCAATTTAATCAATTCATTTTTATTAAATTAATAAGTGAATAAAACAGTTGATTTGATATTTTTGAAACTTTTTAAAATATCCTTTACAATTTAAAACAGGAATAACTTAATATTTTAGAATATTTCAATCAAATAACGAAAAACAGCATTAAATTTTAGCATACCTGAATCAAACTGTAAACTCCATTAACAAAGGAATCTGACTCTACTAAGCTAAAGAAACTTTTCACTTTCCGTTCTATCAGCCATTTTGAATTCAAATCATTTAACAATCTTTTGCTTTTCCATCCATAAGGTTCCTACAATAAAAAATTATTTCTGAGTTACCCCACTGATAAGATTAAGATTTTAAATATTAATGAAATAAAAGGTTAAAAAGAACATTACGGCTACAGATTGCCAAGAGCAAAAAATCGCCAAATGTGGTGATGATTAATGTTTTAATTATTATTGCTGAAAGAAATCACCAAAAGTGATCAATTAAATATGAGCGGATATGGATGAAAAAATTTAATCATGAAATTATGGTTTTTAATTGTTATTTTCATTCAGTAAAACTCAGTTTTCCTTTATTAGGGTTTAAGGTTAGCTCTTGATATTTACAATATCTTTACTTCGCTAAAATATTCCAAAATGTAGCCAACGTGGTCTTAATGATCTCTTTTAAGAAATAAGATTTCATACCTTTGATATGTGTGCGCAAATAAGAAGTCCTAAATCTTTTGTCAGATGACCTGCAAGGTCCACCATTTGAGGTCTTGCGCACACGTTTCCTGACAGCACCAAAATGGCTGGTCTAAACAGGTAAGAAAAAAAAATTATAATTCAAATCCTATTTTAGAAATGGTCAATCTTTTTAGAAATACAACTAGTAAGTTATCCACTTTGCATATTGTTCATAATGTCAAAATCTAAAAAAAAAATCTAGAATAAAAAATTTAGCGAAAAAAAAAAAAATGAAAATTCTCTTTTAATGATTTTTTTAAAATTAAGTATTATTTAAGTAAACAATAAAATTTATATTTTTTTTCTTTCCAAGCAGTACATATGCAAATTATTCAAACTCATATTTGAGCTCATTTGCTCACGTTTTCCTAATTTTGTGAATTATCTGTAAAATTATCTAATGCGTAATAGTTAAGTTCATAATTTCACGGATAATTGGAAGTTTAACGTATGGAAAACTTTTTTTAGATTCGTAAAGTTAGTTATTAAAAAAAGAAACGCATCGTTGAAAATATAAATAATAAAATATGTCAAAAATGGAACCAAAATCATCACGGAAACATTTTTATGAACTTTTTTCTTCAAAAATGAATAACTAGGAAAACAAAACAAAACAAAACGACATTCAATTTGTTCATATAGAATGACGAATATCTTTATACTTCTTTTTCTTTTATTCCAATATAGATGACGTATCAAGTTAAACTATCAAAACAAGAAATAAAATTGACTTAAATTATGTTTTTCATAAATTAAGTTATCCCTGTATTAAGAGGTATTATGCGTCTCCTTTCTTGTTTTAATTCATGCATAAAGTTGTAATTGTCCAATAGCGTTTAAAATTGTTTACAGCACTTAAACAAGATTCAAACGATTGTATTTTAGTATCAGAATAATTGCCACATCCAACGGATTTAAAATTAATAAGAAAACCCAAAAATTTCTCTTTTAAATTGATCATTATAGAATAATTAGTATAAAATTAACGTGGTGTATAATTCTTTATTGCCTCACCTGAAGTTTTTGACGTGTTCTTCAACCCTTGCCAGTTTGTTGAGGTAATATAACGCATTTCTGTAAGTGTAGCCTTGAAAAGATGATCCCCAGTTTATATCTAAAAGCAGAAAAAGGTACAAGATTAAATTTTCAACTGGCCAAGCAAGTGAAAAGGGAAACATGTTCCAAAACCTTTTTTGATATTTAAAGAACGATCAAAATCAAGAGTCACTTACTTGGTTCATTTAGGCAAATGTACGATTTATTTTAAACAGACTTACTTAAAATAATAAGTAAATATACTTAAACGAGTTTTAACAATGAGAGAGGTATAATGGTTTTTGTTTTCCTAATGTACATTTGTTAGAGTGGATGCTAATTGTTTTTTTTGTGTTTTTTTATGTATAAATACACGAACCTACAGTTTGTGAGCATCAGCGTATTTCCTTATACCTATCCCAAAGTTGACTTTTACTGTTATATGGAAGCTATTGAAGAAAAAGGGGAGTCTTCATAATTTAGAAGCAGATACCTAGCAGAAGATTAAAAAAAAATTGACCTGCCACTTCACTTCTAGAGGTATCATTTCCCTTGGAGGACATTGCGATCACGACTTATTTAACGTGCCAATCCACCTTTAGTAAACATGAAGGTCACTATCTTCCAATAATTAGAAAGGCGCCTTTCCCGACCAAACTACCACAGCTTCACCTACAGCCATTATGTGTTCACCTGCATACTTCCCTGTACTTTGCCTAGAGTTGGGCTCTACCAGTTTAAGCCTGTAAAATGTGAAACTTTTATTCCAAAGTAGAAGCGAGATCAATACTAAGAATAGCTTATAACAGATTTCTGATGGATCAAAGATTATGTTAATAAGCTTCATGTCTGTGACTCATAGTCAAGACAAATGTAAATATTGTCATTTTTTAATAAAGTAACCAGTATAATTAATTATAATATTTGAACGAAAAGTCCTAAGAGAGATTTTTTGTGCTGTAAATGAAAATGAGAATGGAGTTTGGAGGTGCAGGCACAATTTCGAGCTCTACAGACTTTTTAAGAAAGCTGACATCGTCAATTATATTAAAATATGTCGCTTGAAATTTGCAGGCCATATCTGTCGAATGGACATCTCGTCTTTGACTTCAAGAATCTTTAACTATAGGCCCACTGCAAGCAGATCTAGTGGTCGGCCCAAACTTAGATGGACTGATTGTGTAAAGGAGAACTTTAAAGTGCTGAAAGTGACAAATTTGAGAACTGTCGCCTCCCGGAGAACACAATGGAGGAGTGTTCTGAGGAAAGTCTTGGACCTCAAAAGGCTATCGTGCTGAAGAAGAAGAAGAACCAGTAATAATAAAATTCTGATAAGTTTATTTGATAATGTCCTACAACTCTTTAAAAAATAATGAGGGATGCAAAAAAAAATTCTCAAAATTCTCACAAAATTAAATTGCATTAATTAAATCAGTAAGTTTATAAAGGCTTAAGATAGTTATTCTGATGAAAATAATTTCATAACCATGGATTAAGTTTCTCAGTAAGACACGTAAAACAGCGTGTCTTCCACTTATTTCTTCTGCTCCAAAATTTAGGAGGTAGAAATAGTTATATTCACGAAAGCCATTGAACGTAGGAGATGAAAGAGTTGTTATTTTGAGCCATAATCAGATAAGAATATCAACACCTGAGAAATTATTTCCCTCTTTAGAATTCGACTTCAGAGAATAATTAGGATATTAGGCCGTACGAATACTTTAAGATTCATTTACCTTTCCAAAACGAAGATTTTTTTTACGGAATTTATCACCCGAGCATGAGATCGATATTTTTTCTTATCAGGTTATTGTAATTTTCGTTTTTTATATGAATTATCGTGCTATTTTTACACTCTGCGTGTATTTTAATTTCTTATCTTAAACTTCTAATGAAGAATAAGTTACAGCTAAAGTGACTAATGACGTATATTTTTATGCAATGTAATGTCCATTGCAATACATTGTTATTTTGTAACAATGCAATATATTGATGGAGAACACATATATCTTTATACAATACAACGCATAATGCAAGGAAGTTATATTGTAATAAAGCAATATATCAATTGAGAACGAGATCTAATTGTTTTATCTTTTATATAATATTTTCTGTATTCGATACGTCATGGATGGAATCTTGGATGACGTATGTATCTTTATGCAATATAGCATATAATGCAACGAAATTATATTGTAATTATGCAATATATCGATGGAGAACGAGATATAATTGCTTTTTGATCTTAAATACCTTTTACTCTATATCCGATACATCTGAGATACATCTTGGACGACACACATATCTTCATGTAATGTAACGTGTAATGCAATGCGGTTATATTGTAATTATGAAATATAACAATGGGAAACGAGATCTAATATATTTTTTTTAACTTAAATACAACTTTCTCTTTGTCGGAGACATCGTGGATGACACATACATCTTTATGCAAAATAACATGCCATGAAATACTATTTTTATATTGCAACTATGCAACATAATGATAGGAAAGAAGATCTAATCATTTTTAGAACATTAAATGCAATTTCCTTTCGATCCGAGACATCATGAATAGTGAAGATCATTTTTAAGTTTTAATGTATTTATCCGTCATTATACTTATTTATTAATATATAACATATACATAATATAGGCATTGCATTTTTAATACATCTATAATTAGGACGAAGAACATTTTTATAACTCCTTTTCTTTTGTTCCGATATAATGCAAAAACTTCGCCACATTTACAGATTCTAAAAGTGCACCAAATAAATAAGGGTGTTGGTGTAATCCTGCCGACCCTTTACGCTGGAAAAAATATACCTCGAAATTTGAGATTTAGAGCCAAATGTTACAATCTGTGACCACATACTGAGAGCTACTTCATTTACATTAAACGGGTCAATGATTTTTGGCAAAAATGTTCAGTGGCATTTTGTTTTGGTGAAAATGATCAAGGAAATAACACGAAATTATCAGAATTCCCTAAGTAAATCAGGATTAATGTAGATTTGAGTCATAAAAATTTTAATTTTTTATACGTTTTTGTGTGATGTTTGGAGCTTCTATGTCTCATCTCTCCAACAAGACATTAAAAATCTGCCAAATTACCGGGATTTAATAATATTTTTTTTATTTCTGAATAACCGAGACTGGTGATTTCTTAAAATCTGTAAAGCAGTAGAAAATTTATTATTTTAATCATAAACTGGTTGGAATTGGGAAAATTGATAATTTTTCATGTGTCCCGTGTGGGAATTTTGTAAATAATGCTAGTAGATTTCACGAGAATCGAATGACTTACCTGGACATGTCTTGGATATATAGATGTAAAGTGCCACCACAACGACGTCAGTCACAAGAGCTGTAATCCAGTTCATAACAAACATAATAACCACACAGAGAAGAGCTCCTACTAAACTCAACCACAGATTGTAGTAACGGAATCCCGGGCGAAAACCTGCAAATGTGAAATAAAACCGTTGAATCATTGACATCATCGCACAAGCCTACGTGTAATTAATTTATACGTAAGTTGATATAAGTAAAATTGCTATGAAAGATAACAGAATCCATATACTAAATATTGACCATAAAGGCTAAATAATACCCAGCTTTATCTCAAAATTTCGAGAACAATTGATTATATTCTATGGAATATTATTCAATATTCTATATCATATTAATAAAACATTCTATGAAATAATGTGAAAGACTGCATCTGACAATATGCTTATTGTGAAAGCAATAGAAATGCGATATAGAAGATTTTAAATTAATTAGAAATGTTGGAGAAAGAGGGCGCTTCATGTAGGAATTTCAAGCATGTGATTTGTAAAAAGTGTGAAAAGTATGCACTCTACAATTTAAATTTCAGTGTTAAAAGTATAATTACCATATCCCCACACAGTGGCATCTGTTGATAGTATTGGTTACCACTTTTTGAGCCTTAATGTTAAATAACTTTGATCTTAAATCTTTAAACTGTCGCGGTAAAGGCGATACTTTATTAAGAAGAAGAAAAAGGATTAAATTTTGAATATGACAAAAACTTCGAGTTGCTTCTTCCGCTTCTTCTTTAATAGCGTAACAACCTATTACAGGTCTTAGCTGGCTCTACAGCACGCTTTTTCCAGCCCAGTCTGCCCAGAGCCACATTTTGCTAGTTCCTAACTTTCAGTATCTTGAGATCATTTTCAAATCTCAACGAACCATCTTGCTGGTGGTTTTCCTCGGGCATGAGATTCTTCGGGGTTTTGATATTCTAATTGGGTTGTTTTCCCGGCTTCTCCAGACGTGACCACGCCATCTTAACCTGTTGATTCTAATAACTTGGCTAATCTGGGGCTGGTTATACAGCCTATGCAACTCAAAATTATATCTGGTTTGCCAACAGCTTTGTTCCTGTACAAGTCCATAGATAATTCTTAATACCTTCCTTTCAAAGGTTTCCAGGGTTCGCTGTATATCGACATTTAATGTCCACGTTTCGCTTGCATATAGCAGCACGGGTAGTATGAATGTATTGTAAAATCTCAGTTTTGTTTTTCTGCTGATAAGTTTAGTCAAGCCTTATGAAATAATATATAATTTATGTATTTATTTTTTGTACATAACATAACTAATCAAACTTAAGTTTGAACAATGTTCAAGTGACGAAGTCGGCAGATAAGCTGGAACTCTCATTCTTTCATTACGCCTTACTGATAGAGAGAAATTCTATCATAAGCAATATTATTGCGCATAAACCTTGTCAAAAAATGAGTCTTTGGCAGCGTCAAGTATTAATCTTCCGGACATGAGACAGAAATTCTCCTACCTTGTTACCCCAATCCATGTATGTTATTTTGTGTTAAAATAATCAAATTTTTTCTTGACGTTATTATAAATCAAAGTTATTGGATTGAATATTATTAAACTTGATAGGAGTTTACTAGAAGTTATGGAATTTTATTTTCCGTAAAAGAATGTAAAATCCATTTTGTTAAATCAAATAAAAAACAATATCTACATTTCAGAGATAGTTCAAAATCCCACACCAGGAATACTATTGGTATTTTGGAGTATTCCCTCCTATCCGTTTCCTCCAAATCATTTTGTGTGAGGACTTTCTCTTTCAGCTTTGAAATTACTTCTGATTATCTCATTTTTTAAGCTGATATCTTTCTCTCTTATTTACAATATTTTTTTTATGCAATTTTTGATGGAAATAAAATTTTGCAGTATATTGCAAATTATTACCAAGTTTTGGTTGTTAAGTAAACTAGTGTGATCATTTTCTATGTGTCTACTTCCTGGGATCGAAAATGCGAAGCATCATCAATTATCTCGTAAATTTAAATCAAATATTAAGCACAGTACCTAAGCTGACGCCTTTCCCAAGAATATAATCATGCCTATTGATTGATATACATCTCTACACACGCTCTTTAATGTGCTTGTGCCATCTTTGCACGATGCTTTTCGGATGGTTCAGGTATTCAATTTAGTATTTTACGCACACTTGAGTGAAGTCATTCTACCTCAAGCTATCAAGTTTGATAATATTTGCCTCAATGATATCCATTTCATTATATGATACTTCAGTAATAAAAGTATCTTATCATTTAAGCTAAACTTTAACAAAAAATTCAGTTACTGCGCATTAACCATAAAAATAAACTTACCAGGAGACTTTACATATGAAGCATGAAAACACGAGAAGTTGACGAGTCCCATAGCAGCCATAAAGAAGTTCGAAATGATTGGTGCTACTGCATTTAAATCACCTAATTAGAAATAAAAAGATTACGATTAAAATGATAGCATTGCATTGAAAGTAGATTAACTGGAAATATATTTAAATGGCAAATTATATAAAATGTTTCAAAGAGTCTTGCCAAAGATGACCAAGAATTTCACCGATCAAGATTGTTACGTTCCTAAACCACTAGAAATGCCGTTTTAAAGTAGGATACACTAATATAAGTAATTAGTGTTTTATGTTGGCGAGATTCTTGGCGACTAATACTAGCATTACTTATAAACTTATAATACTGCCCCTCTCTTATGGATTGCATATCTCGGGCAGTACAATTATCTAATGGAATGAACTCCTGATAATGCTGCAGGATTTATTATTATTATTATTATTATTATTTTCTATTTTCAAAAGCAATTTTAGTGATATTGATTTAATTATATTACTGTTTATTTACCAATTTCTGGTAACGAAACCAAAATTATTTTGGTTTCGTTAAAACAATGCCTGGAAGATGTCAGTTTTTTACAAATTTAAAAAAAATATCAGTATATTAATGCATCTGGTAAACTGTGATTGATAATGTTTCATACAGACTGCTGTACCAAGTTTGTGTTAAAAATCTGTTCAGTTTGATTGTTTAAGCAAATGAATTGCCACACTTTGCAAGTCTATATGATATTATGACCTAAAAAGTACCAGTCATTTAGCCAAAGACTGATATCAACCTATGACTCTTGTGATTTTGATGAGTCGGGAGTTATGTTCTTATTCTTAAGCAGTCGTATGAAGTTCATGCCATTTCCATAAATCTTCATAGTAATGGTTACCGTAATGAAAGTAATATTTCTTTTAAGTAATTAAACGGAATTGGTTTGTATGATGGTAAAAGCTAAAATCACTGCGAATAAACCATAATTTCTTTTTAAAAAAACAGACCACAACCTGCTCATAAGATTTAGAGAGCCTGATGCTTCAAAGTTATCTCGGAAAAAATTGTTGATCTCTTATAGGGTCAATTCACATTATTTGGACCACTTGTTGCTTTTCGCATTTATCCATCCAGTCTAGTTATTTGGTTCTAAAAGTCATACCTATTATTCTCATTCTGTTTTTGTTTATCAATTCAACGACTTAGTTATTAAAACATTTGCACGTCTATCTACAATTTTGTAGGCCTCTCAAGTTGAAATGTAGCAAGATATGGATTTGATTAATGTCTACAGGTAAACTGAAGGAGATTTCTCATGATTCTGTCGGGTAATTTACATATTTATTGGTATATGAGTAGATTGAAACCATTTTGTATAATGTGTTGCAGATATTTAGATCTAAATGGTACTTCTTTTTCAATACAGAGTCAAATTAAATAAGGACCAAGTATTTAACTTGGATTCTAGATAATACATATGTCTGATTGAGGCCGTGGTCCTCTGGTTGGCTAGGACGTCGTTCTCCTTATCGGAAGGTTGTAAGTTCGAATCCTGGCTTAGCCGAAGAACCTTCATGTTCACTAAAGGTGACTGAGGCACGTTAAGTATGTCGAGATCTCAATATCCTACAAGTTAAATGATACATCTTGGGGGGGGGGCAAGTTAAGTGTTAAGAACTTTTCTATTTCTGGCATTTGAATATAGTTCTCTCAATTAAACAACGTAAATTAATTCCCAAGAAAGTAAATTTAGTTTATAAGATAATTCTTAATTCTTCACTTCAAATTATTTCATCAAATTGAAGTAGCTAATTAATGAGATTTAATCTTTTACATTTTTATAGTTAAGTCTTAATACTATCCATTTTTCTAAAACGAGAATTGACGTGTGAAAAATATCATTTATTAATAGTATTTTTATTAAATTCTTTACCGTTATTCTTTCATTGTAGTTAATTTAAGCAGTTACTCGCATTATTAATAAGTTGTTACGAAGAAAAAATGAATTTTTTTTATTTTATTTGTGTATGTAACTAATTGTATGAAATATTATTCTCAAAAAAATTAAAGTAATAATGACATTGATTTCAATTTTATACGTGAGCTTGATAAAAATGTTTCAGTGATCACAATAAAATTTCATCCTCAGTTCAATGACATGGTTTTTCATTTTTAGTACAAAAATAATTTTTTAGTAACAGTAAATTTAAGATGATTCTTATGTCTACCTATAACCGTGAAGAACAGAGCGATGAAGAATGTGAGAACGAGCGCTCGTCTTGGATCGTTATCAGATCCGTAACCTTTACCAAACCAATTAAGCCAAGGTATGATACCATCCACGCAAAGAGCCTGAAATCAAAACAATATTAAGAATATTTTTTAAAAAGATCATAAAAAAAATAAGTATGTTTTTAAGAAATAAAAAAAGATAAAATTGTTTTTAAAAATCTGGATAAAGATAATAATGTCTTTAAAAATTCAAAGACAAGATAAGAATGCTCTTAAAATGTAAGAAAAAAGTTAATAATGCTTTTAAAAATGAAGATAAAGATAAGACTGTCCTTAAAAATCCAAATAAAGATAAGTCAGTTTTTAAAAATCAAAATAAAGATTTCCATGTTTTTAAAAATCAAAATAAAGATAAGCATGTTTTTAAAAACCAAAGTAAAGGTAACCACATGTTTTTTAAAAATCAAAATAAAGATAAGCATGTTTTTAAAAATCAAAATGAGAATATTTAAAAAATACCACCACAACATAAGAATACAACAAATATCAACAATATTAACAACACTTGTAAGGCGATTACTTTCATTAGAGCTTTCATGTTCATTTTATCTTTTACAGCCATTGTGAAGTATAATTATTAGCAATGTTTCAGGTTGTTATTAATAACAGGCCTATTTTATGTTGTCTACTATTTTATGTAATTTGAACTTATATAATTATATTTAAACTATATTATTTTATGTAAATTTTCATTTATTTCATATTATTTTAAATTGTCTTAGATAAAATATCTGTTTTGAATTTATCACATTAACCACGTTATAAGATATTAATGAGCTTCTGTCCACCATAGTTGCAAGGGAAAAAACCTGCACCATCCAATGGATCCCTGCACATGTTAACATCGAGGGAAATGAACAGGCGGACTCCCACGCCAAGGAGCCTAAAAATATCAGCCCTCCTCCCACGACTACCACTTGTTTCGATGCAAACGCCGTTGAGAGGCATCAGTTCTGCGGGAGACTTAAGAAAAAAATGGTGCCTACCGGAGCTTATTTCAGACCGTAGTATCACCTCTACCATCAGCTGAATGCGGACTGGGCACATGAGGGGTATGAAAAATCATACCCATCGGATTTAGAACATTCGCAGAATGCAGGTACTGCACAGGAGTTCCGCTGGATACGAGGCATCTCTCTTGCCTTGACCCTCTTCAACATCGACCCCAACTGCTGCCATGACACTATTTATACGGAAAAAGCTGAAGATGTGGCCAGGACAGTGCTCCATGCCTTTGGTCCCATATGACTTGTCTTTTTTACCTTTTTTTTTGCACTTGTCACACGACAACAACAACAACAACCATGTTATAAAAGCATATAAAATGTTTAAACACATTCACATTCATGTCGTGTCATTGAGAATTATAATCCAGTTATTTAATGATATTTTGTGTATATGTATTTCAATTAGAAGTAATTATAGCTAGAAACAATGCTCATAGAATGGAAATACAAGCTATGAGGCTATCTCTTTAAAAAATACAAACATTTTCTGAGTCAATAATATGTTTTTGGTAGATTGTGATGAATGCAGCAGTTTGTACATAAATGTATACTTAAAATATTACAGTTCTACCAAATAAAAAATTAATCGAGATTAATTTCAACAAATGAGTCATGCAAGGCAGTCCGCAAATTCATAGATGATCGCATGAGACTTGTCTCGCGGGAATCACATCAAACCAAATGACATCATTGATGTCTTAGTTACATAAGAAAAGGGGTGAAGCGCGAGACGATTCTTTATTTCAAGTAGGTTCGAAATATCTGGCAACTTTTCGCGAGACAGCGCTCTCATTGGTTAAAATTCCATGCCTTCAGATACAACGCTTTAGCTACGTCACAGTAAGACATCGAGGAGATCGCATTTGTCTTCTATAAGACGGCGTCTTAATACGATTGTCTACAGAATTTGCGGCCTGCCTAAGATGGTTAGTAATGCTGTCTCAATTCTTTAACGGCGGAAAGTTACGGTTACAGAAAAAGTGTCCAAACAGGACCTTTCTCTGAAAGGTGAGCTGTTTTGCTCTTTAATTCCAGTAGTGAAATATGAAAAGTTTCAGTTCAATGTCGATTCAATGCTCAACGCAATTTTTTTCACGTGCAAAGAAAATATATACAGCCTACATTTGTTGATGCATTAGTTCTAATAGTGACACCATGAAGTATACGGGAAGAGTTGTTATTGGATATCTGCGATGATCAAGAAGCTGGATTTTTGTCATCATTCACATCATGGTTCAGAAATGAAAGCGAAAGTAATTTTTTAAACTGACACATTGCATGAAGCTGTGATATTGGAAGTAGTTTACAGAAAAATGTGTGAGTGTCTTTCATTCTCTTGTGTTCGAACTCTTCCTATCATTTGGTATTAAATCTTTGCTGCTCCATGATTTTTGACTATTTCATTCAGCTTCGAGTTCATTCAGTTCAATTCAGTTTTTTGTAATAATACTTTAAACATTCAAATTTTAAGACTCCTTGATATAGCATAATCTTGTACTCAGGCATTTTCCAATGTCTCGAGATTTTTTCAATCATACTTTCATTGTCACATTTTTCTGCCACCACAGTTAAGGACTTTGTTGTTCTCAATATCGGAAGGTTTGGAATTGGAATGCTAGCTTAGTAACCGATGATTCGCAATGTTTATTACTGGTGGCTGAGGCTCGTTAAATAGGTGCTCATGATCACAATATCTTCCAAGGGAAATAATACCTCTTGGGGTGGCAGGTCGAGAGTTGAGGTTTTTTGCTTGGTTCCTGTTTCGAAATTGATCTCTCACTTTGCTACTTTCACTAGCAGGTAAATCCTCATACTCCGTAAAGTACGGAGATGTATGCTAGTGCAACAACAGTTAAGGTGTGAGAAAGGAATTTCTCTCTATAAAACTGCACAAAGAAATAAACCAATATTCAACGTAAAGTACATTATTTATTATAAATAATTATATATAATTTTGACAAAAATAATTCGCATTAAAAAATGTTGAGAATAAAGAAATTTACACATATTTCATTTTCATTTACTGTATTTAGAATTAATTTTTTTTTCAGGAATTATATATCTTGTTATTCAATGTAAATGAAACTGGCAATAATTGTTAAAATTGTTTATTTTTATTATAAAACACTATATTATTTTCAAATAATAGATATATCATTAAATATACTAGGCTTTATACATTAACAATCTAATGTTAAGAAATATTATTTTGCACCTAACGAAAAACACTAATTATGAAATCGTGGCTTCAGAATAAGAGTCAAAATTTAATTTATGAGTATACAATAAGTTGTGCGTATAAAGTATATAATCTAGTAGTCACAAAAATAATGTTGTCAATAGTGGTTACATTGAAATGGAATATTATACCAGCTTATATATACACACACACACACACACACACACATATATATATATATATATAAAGACAAATGCCCGAAGAATTTTCTTAAAAGGATTTCATCTATTAGATTATCCAATGTACGATTTCATATTAAACGTACTTCAGTGACACAACATAGCTTCCATTAAGGTGAGAGGTTATGAAAGTATGATTAAGATCGAAGTAGCATTTATAGTGAATAAGAATATGCTGTGTAATGAAGATAATATAATCTGCGTCTGATGTAACCATGGTACGATTTTTACCATTTACTCTAAGTTACCATCTGAGCAGTAATTGCATTATGCTTACCTGTAGAATTCGAGGGGCGCTGACAATGGACACAAGTGCTGATGAAAGAGTTGCTGCAAAGATTCCGGCATAAATTAGTGGTTGAAAAGCTGATGCCATTTTCATAACCTGAAATTAAAAGTTAAAATAGTTTAAAACAAAAACTTTGAAGACATTTAAAATTGCTGTATTTTTTATAAAGATGTTCATTTTGTAAATAATGCTGCTACAATGGTCGAGGATTATTGTAAATTTCAATCTGTATAACCCTTTTACTACCTAATGTACATTATACATGTGTTATATGTGCACATACATATTTAATCGATTAGTATTAAGATACGTAATACCACTCCTTTGGATGTATCTTTATTAATATCTTTATTTGTATCTTTATTAATATCTTTATTTGTATCTTTATTAATATCTTTATTTGTACCTTTATTAATATCTTTATTTGATTTATCTCTTATTTTATTTTGTTTAAATGATGAATCAACCACCATTTAATATACATTGCTTAGACTTCTTGTTATGTTTATTTTGGTTCATTTTTCTTCCTGTAGTGATTGTTTTGCTCACAATTTAATTTAAACGGGACTTCCAAGCCACCACAAGTATTCACGCCTAAGGTAAGAATCGAACTCGTGAGCTGTTTAACAGACACATGACTGTCGAAACTTAAACAACAGATAATTTTCTCACAGATTATATTACAGTTTAACTGAGTGCTATCGCTATCGCTGAGTGCATCAGTGCTATCGCTCTGGTTTTCACTTAATCTATTCATGGTTTTTGCTATCTGCAATCATCTCTGTCGGCACCAGGAATATGGAAATTCCTCGTGACATAGAAATATGGTCCACTATCCAGAAAAAGTTGTATCCAGGAAGATAACATAGTCAGTAGATATTAAAATTGACAGCCTTCTGACAGCCTTTATGTGGTGTCAAAATATAGTACACTCTGGAATAGAGAAACTTGATAATTGATAAATGCTTTAAAAAAATAATATTTTTTAAGATTGCTTGTTAAATAATATAACATTCGAATTCTATAGTGAAATAATTTGAAATGTGTTACTATGACTAAATACACAAACTGCAGTATATATTTGAGTGTTTTTCTGTTTCATCACAACACATTTTAACGGCACAAAAATATGACTGAAAAATAAGAATAAAATAATTATATTAGATTCGGAAATAAAGGTTATTTTTTTACTGCTTGGTCGATGACAAATTATCATGATGTAGCAAGTTCTATTGTACAGAAATCAGTGTAGAATAAAAAAAATGAACAAATATGTATGAGTTTTAAATAAAAACAAACATTTAAATTTAAAAAAAATTGTTTTGGAAAAAGTAAATTTTAATAAATACGAAAATATAAGATAATTGATAAAAGTAGAGAGCATATTGATTGGAAATTTGTTAATTGAAATTAATAGTTGACGAAACTAAATGTTCTGTTTAAAGGAAGTAGATTATATTAATGATATCCATTAAAACACATTAGTGGTGCGCGTAATCGGAAATGTTGTCTCTGATTCGTGCATTATTTCTACTTTATATACCATTTCGTATTTAACTCTTTGGGAGAGACAATTACACAAAAAAGACATTAAAAATGCAAATTGCATAGTATTAATATAATTATTTAAAATACCTTCAAATGAGCTCATACTGAGAATTAAAAATTTAGGAACAAGTTTATTTTCCTGATATTTGTTATATTAAAACACTGAGAATCGTAATAATTGCACTTAAAACCATTATTTCCTTATGTTTGGGACTAGATTTCTCACAAAAAATTTATATGAATTTCTTGATGGTTTTCTTTAGTCTCCCATTTCTAAGTTTGTTTGTAAAAATTAAATTTTGCAAAGTTAGTTTTATAACGATTTTTATCACGCATATGAATTCTTTAATATTTTTGGTGATTGTTGTTTACGTGAAAAGATTTGACTATGTCTACTTCTGACGACAACAAAAAGTATCTTAAGAACACATATAAAATGTACCATTGGTTATTCATTAATAATGATATAAAAATTTCGTAAAGTAACACAAGGCATATGCGAAAAGTTCGAATTTGGGAAATAACTTTGACGTCACTCAACATGGTAGTAAAAAAAAAATTGATGGCAATAAACCTGTAACTAATTAAAGAAAATTCTTTCATTTCAGTTATTTTCATATCAGGATATGTGAAAATTTTATATCAGAATATTTTGTGATTAACATTACTTATAAAACAAAGCAAAAAGTTTATTCAAAAGGCTACACGGGAACAATTTTAGAAAAATAGATTTTTAATAGAGTCTATATTTTTAAAATATTATTTATCTTAGTCACTGATTAAATTACATTTATTAAGATCAAATTACTCTTTTTCATCTAAAATTTAATTTATTAGAGAAATAATTAAATTGATCCATATGTGTTCAAAAGTAATCGAGTCTAATTTCTTTAAAGACTTAATATGTTTATTATTTGCAGTAAATATTTATAACCGAGATAATATATTGTTAAACGTATAAGTATCTTGTTTAAATTATATATATGGGTGATTCTATCTCAATTCTTTTAATTACACTAACACTAATTATTTATAATGGAGTTTTTCACATAAAAGTATTTTTATAACATTAAATATACACTAAAATATTTTCTTACACATTCCATTCCAGTCACTAGATGGTACCACAAGATTTTTATTGTCAAAAAGATAAGTAGATGAGAATGGATAAACCCCTTATGTAATATGCGAAGGGGAATCATCATGCATTGCATGTATACAATGTTTTTTGCTCTCTCTTGCAATGAAGTGTTTCTTTGTGTTGCTTATTATATATATTTTGATAATATATGTATATTTATATATATATATATATATATATATATATATATATATATATATATATAAAATCTATTTTTGGCAATTAGAAGGCATTCTTTTAATTGAATACAAAGTGAAGAAGCATAAATTCTACGATACACATTAATCTCATATTATTTAATCAACTGAGGAAGAAAATGATTTGTCCACTACTTTATTTAGATAAGATAATGCATCTAGAATTTTATAGGTTATATTATAAATACGTGTCTGGTACATATAACAATAAATGCCATATACTAACTAAAATAAAAACTGAAAAACTATTATTTCAGTTTGTATCAGATGTAGGACAGAAATCATTAATGTATAATTTATGATAAGTTTTGGTGTTAAAATTTTTTCTCGTCATTTAATCTAATTCCTCTTTTATTTTCAGGAATTTTTCTTCTGTTCAGCAATAATACCAACTTTGGTAATCGAACTAATATTTCCTGTAAAATTTATATCCATTTCATTTAATTTTTACTGCCAGTAACAGTTTTCCCATCTGAGTTTGCTATGATTTCAGATATTCCAATAAATTTTCACCTGTAGTTGATTTTTAAATTCTATCACAAGTTGCTAAAATCGGCTGATAAATTGTCCTCATTTTAATCGCTTATAATGATGAAATTAACTAATTTTTCAAAAGAGTTTAAAATTAACACACATTTTTAACATTAAATGTTATAATTGAATTAACCAACAATACTAAGAATTTGGTATAGAATCTCAGATTTAAGCCTGAAATCCAAATATAGCATTTTTTTGGTAATCAATTTTTTGACTGTCAATTACCAAAAGTAATCCAATTTCTCTTTCATCCAGTGCTACGGCATGTAATATAGATATGGTAATCGTTGTGGTAATATTCCTTACTTAGTTTGACGTCATATTGTCCTCGCAAGTGAATAGTTTCAATCAACAGGCTTGTACTGTGTGAAATACTTAATATATATATATATATATAAGTTTACCTTCAGCACATTTTTTCTTGAATTTACATTTTTAATAACGAATTGCTTATGAAAATATTAAATAGCACACAATAAATATTTTAAAAGCAGTATACAAATAGCAAATACACAAAATATTTTAAAATCAGTGATCAAATTAAAATTTACTTCCTCAATACTGAGTTTTTTTAAGGATATCTTTTTACATTTGTTTTGTTGTGAAGCAATTCAGATAATTTAAACCTCAAGGGAAATCACATTTAGGGATTTTACCAAGGGTTTAGTTTGTACTTTACACTGCATGCATGCATACATACCTGATAATCATTTTGGAGCCCGTGGTGGCAAGAATGGATGGTACAGTTCTCAAGTGTACCATTCAGGTAGTCCTGGTAACTTCCAGAAGCATCACGGACAGTCGTGAAGCCCAACCAGAATACCAAAGCGATGTAACTCACTGAAGTCGTCAGAATTGACAGCAAAGTTCCTCGAGGTATGGCCATGCAAGGATCCTGAAAATTATATACATACATACACATATATATATTATTTAAACTGTTTATTTAATTGAAAACAATGAAGGGTGGTGAAGCTATTGGAATGCCCTGCTTCTATTTGAAAAATTGTAAAAGAAAGGAATTTGAAATGTACACTGCTGGCCACCCAAATTGCAACACCAAGAAAGACAAGAGATATCACAACAAAATTTATTTTGTAGGTAATATGTTGAGCAAGTATCAAATGATTAAATTTATAGACTTCTGTGAAGTGTGGTTCTTGCCAAAATCAGAAGCCAGAGTAGCCGCCATTGTTGGAGATCACCGCTGCCACACGCCTCGGCATTGACTCAAAGAGACTTTGAATGTGTTCTTGGGGTACAGCAGACCAAGCAGCTTTCATGCTTTGTCAAAGCTGCTCTGGTGTGGGAGCTGGGGATGTAATCTGGGGTTAATCATTGAGCAATCACGGATCACATGTGTTTTATCTATGAAATATCCGGAGAGCAAGTCGGCCAGGGAAACATTCAATCTGGCTATTGACGAAGAACCCATGAACAATACGTGCCACGTGTGGTCACACATTATCATGTTGAAATATGGTTGTGGATAAGCCCTGAAGGTAAAGAAGGACAACTAGCTCTAAGACCTTTGAGATGTAGCGCTGGCTGTTTATCGACAATGCTTACTAAATATATGTGAGAGTGATATCTAATACCACCCCATAACTTAATACCCGATACAGGAGCAGTTAGGCGGTGCATAACGCAGCTGTTAAGCATCCTCTTTCCACGGTGTCTCCAGACTCGGATGCGACCTTCCTGCTGTTGCAGATAGAAGCATAACTCCTCAGTAAACTGCGGTCCACATCCTACTTTCATCGCACTATTAACGATGGAGACGTCTGTGGCTCTGCTTCAAGGGTAGACGAATTAATGGACGTCTTGCGGACAGACTACTCTACTGTAAACGGCGTCGAATGATACTAGCAGACATTGGATGATGCATTACAGACTGAATTACGGTTTGTGATGTGGCTGAGCGATCCGTTACTTCTAGGCGCACAATTTGCCTGTCATCACGTGAAATGGTGCACTGAGGTGGTTGCGATCGAACAAATCGGTCCGCCGTACCCTCCTGCATCCAACGATCACATATCCGTATTATAGCTTTTTGGTTTCGTCCAACATGACTACCGATTTCCCTGAAAGATAATCCACAATCTCGGTGGGCCACTATCTTTCCTCTGTCGAACTAGGATACTTGATCAAAATAGGATCTCTGTTTTCTACAAGGCGGCATAATTGATCCTTTAAAAAAAGCACAAGAAAAACACAATTGCCTAGCTTGAAATTGTAGAAATCTCCAAGCCCTAAATAGTGCTTTGTAGTGGCGTCACAGGCGAGCGTACTGTGCGTCTGCGCTGAAATTCTAATCAGTTACAAGCCTCACATCCGATAATGCATGTTGTAAATTTCATGTTATTTGCATGCTTTGAGGTTGTTGGATTTACAGTGGCCAGCAGTGTATTTGTAAATTTATATATTTACTATCTCTCATAGAAATTTAAGCGAGATTTATGCAGAGAGCACTTAAGTGCTTTTTTAATGGTGTAAACTATTAATATAATCTTGGGATTATATAGTGATTTTGAGAAGTCTATTAAGTTTTTAATTTTCCTCAGTAAGAAACGCAAGATGCGTGTATATTAACAAAATTTCTCAAAAAAATGTTTTGAGTTCCTTGAATCGAAATTTACATTTTTAATGAATTTTAATATTATTATCAAAAGGATTGATCCATCATTTCGTACTAAAAGCATACCTTAAGGTCACCAGAAATGTTAGCGCCAGCAAAGATGCCGGTGACGGAGGGAAAGAATACGGCGAAAATACTGAAAAATGTTTCTCCTCTGAAGTCCGGCCCCATATTTGCCAATCCCACTGCACCTGAAGAAAATTAATTTGAAGCAAATTAAATCATGAATTTTTATTTCAAAATATTTTGTTTTATATTTAGATAACCAATTTTTCAGTCCTGTGATTGATAAACTATAAATAAAGGTTATAAGAAATCTTGGAGTGCGTTTTTTATAATTTAGTCTTCAATCCAATTAATAAACAGCGAAAGTATATTTAACTCTATGTTCAATGAAACAAGTAAGACATTTCCATTTCTCTTCTGTTTTCTGTTTTGATACAAAGCTGGAAACAATAAATGATCAACAGAATTTTTTAAAGCGATTTAAGGTTATTTCTGATTTAGATAAATTTCCTTAATTCAGATTCTTGTTCTTTTCTGTGCATGTATAAAGTTTGATTCTTCTTTTAAATTAGTCATTAAGTTATAAGCGTATTAGTTATATCTTACGATGAAATTCTATTTATGGCATAAATTAGAGTATTTTATTTTATATTAGTGGACGTTCTAGAGATCTTAGAAATATTGTATAATTAGAATCTTCGTGTAACTTTTGCTGATCCATATTTGGAATTGTTACATGTTAATTTTAACTTTTGCATCATTCGACGTTGGTGGTGCTCCAAAATAATTTTTTTGAAGTTAAATTTACAATGTATTAAGGATGATTTATAAGTTTTATATATACATAAGAAATGGTATACGTAAATTAAACAGTGCGGTACTACAGAAATATGATCAATATACGTATAGAAAAAAAATCTATGAATATGTTTACTTTACTTTATTAAGCAAAAAATTTAATAACACATACAAGCATGAACTTTAAATCTGCCTTTTTGAAGTATGAATGCTTAATAAGTGAAAATGTACTCTGCCAACTTTATCTACTGCGCCAAATTCACCAACAAGCACCAAATTTATCCAGTGTGTGATGAAATATCTTAAAAATGGATCAAATGCAGTTTGCAGGCATGTTGTTGGAAAACGCTACCGTTACATACATTTTAAAGGATTATCCCTTGTCAAGAATGATTTTAGTAAAATTATTTTATTCCTTATATTAATTAGAATTTTTTAATTACATAAGATTTCTCAATGGTTTTTTTTTCCAGTGCAAATATGTTTTAAAGTGCACTTTTGTCAAAATATCTTATTTTCAGTAATTAAAACGCGTTTGTAGTTCTATAGTATTTTACATTAAATTTATTATTACAAAGCATGGAAAATATTACATAAGAAAATTCTAGAACTTTCTTTGTTTATTTACAACACTATTCTTCAAACAATTTCCATGTGTACATACATTTCTTCGAAGTCGAAAATTAGAATATTTATTGTGAACTTAATTTTTAAAAGTTATATAATGAATTTTAGTTACTTCTTAAAAAATTAAGATTAATATTTTAATAATAAATAATTCTTTTTATAATAAACATTTTCTAATGATTACAATTGCTTTATAAATACTATACCTTGCACAAAATATTTATTTGTTTAATAACTTGCATGAAAATTTGTGGTAATCTTATTGAGAATTAGTTTTTAGAGCATTTAATATTAGTTGAAATAATACCTGCATATCTAAATTTTAATTACATATATAATGTTATCGAATACATATAAGTCAGCCAAAGTAAAAATGTTCAGAGTGTGAAGATATTTAAAATAAACAGAATATTTTGATATAAAGTTTAACCTTCTATACTATGGACAGAATCCTTAAAAAAGTAATTTCTTTTGTCTTATGTGTATCATCAATATCAATAAATATATTAAAAGCTAGAAGCAAATTCATAATATGATGGCTTATTAATTATTTTTTTATTTCCAATGGCACAGATAAATAGACAATTACACAGCAAAAATACAAATAACAACAAGAAAAATTAAACAGCTGTAACAATAGTCTATGTATCTAAAAGGCCCCTGGCCTCCCAGTAGCGGTCCGCAATTGAGCGTTTCGATAACGCCTTACAATGGAGTAGATGGTCATGATCCATGTCCCGTCCCAGTTTACGGAGGTTGCAGATAGGACTTGAAACTATACGAAGATGGTACAAGTGCTTAAGAAGGCAGTCATGACTGTTGGCGAACCTAAACTCAGCCACCATTTTATGTCTGGGCCATTTTGAGACTACAGAAAGTCTGTCTTTCCAAGACTTTTGCTCTGATCAAGATTCGAGAATCTTTCAGGCAATGTAATTTTAGTTTGTCGTTTTATTATGCAAAAATATACACTAGAAAAAAATGTTTGTAAAGTTAAGGCCCCCCTTTTTGCCAGTATATCGGCAATTTCATTGCCGTGGATTCCACAGCGTCCGGGGATCCATTGACGAACAATGTCTTTCTCATTGGAAGACAAACCCTGAAGTAGGCCCCAACATTCATGGACAACAGAGGATACAGAATTTGAAGTAGGCATCAAGGATTGCAATGCGGCCCGAGAGTCACTAAGTAAAACTGCCTTGGAGAACCTATTAAGATGGCAAGTCAACTGAGAAAGAGCAATCCTGATCGCAAGCAGTTCCCCATCAAATGCGGATAAAAATGTGCCAGCTGGATTTGCAATTGAAAAAAGGGGACAAAATACCCCTGCTCCAGCGTTGGATCCTTCCCGCAACTGCGAGCCCTTAATAATTAAATACAGAATTTGTAGAGCTACAGAATACAAATCTTATTTCGAATTACTGATGTGTTGAAAGAGAAAAATTAAGTAAACTTTCAACTACACACAAAGAAGGCACCAGTTACATTTTCTAAGGATTTTTTCTGAAAGTAGTATTGTTTATTCTAGTTATACATTATACAGTAATCCCCTTATAACACGGTACTCTTATAACGTGTTTTCATATTACCTGATTTCATGTCTCGTACAACACGCGTTATTCTCCCTATAACACGTTGATTCCCTACGTTATATAAAAGTAAAAATTCCTTCTGGACTCGAGAATATTTTAAGGTGGATTCAAAATCACTGTAAGCTTTCATTTTAGAAGTTTAAATTGAATTGCAAATTGTTGAATTAAAGACCAAAACGCTTATAAAATAACTTCCATTCATTGTTAGTAGTTTAAATATAGATTATAGATATAAAAATGGGTACTCTTTATTTTTTTATTAATCCAAAAAAAAAAATCCTTCAGTGTGACAAAATTGAAATTGAACTGACATACCACTAAATCCCAGGAAACCTTTCCCAATCTGTTTTTCTGTGGGGGGAAAGCAAGCACCAACGAAGTAGTCCATCATGGCAACCAATAATATGCACAAAAGTAACATTTGAGTCTGCAAAACAAAAATCTTCTAGTAAATTGAGTAAAATATATCACAGGTATTCAAATTTGAATTTATTTATTTTAAATCTGAATAAGCAGCTCTTGTAGGCATTATTTTTTATCAAACCTAAATGTTCTAAAAATCTTGTCACTCGCCTTATTCTCAAACGCCATTCCAATGCCGGTGATGGACATCATCAGAAGGAGACAGATGACACTGGTCAGTCTGATGTCATTGATTCCACTTGGAATTTCTACTACACCCGTATGGAATTCCTGTGGTTATCAAGAGATGGAGAAAATCAGTGAGTGAACTCTGAAATATTAATCAAAAAACTAACATAGAGGTTAATTAAATATTACTTACTATTTTGTTTCATAAAGTTAT
The DNA here is from genome assembly GCA_030067965.1 of Latrodectus elegans. Lineage (NCBI taxonomy): Eukaryota > Metazoa > Arthropoda > Arachnida > Araneae > Theridiidae > Latrodectus > Latrodectus elegans. Next base: position 71,768,857 of record CM057815.1, read on the forward strand.
ATACATTTTAGCTAGAAAAAAGAAACTAAATTGTTGGAAATAAGTTTCTTTAAATTGAAAATTTGGTACTTTAAGGGAAAATTTTTATGCTCTTAAATTTTCCTCGTGACGAAGGTTAGATCACCAAACATTGGAAACAACCATAAAAATAGATGAGGAAGTAATTATGTCATATTTAATAACTTCCATTGTTTTGTTGTTGTTATTGTTAATTTTTCATGATTTAGTAAAAGCTAGATCTGGACCATGAATCCATGTAGTCTAGCAAAGTTAATAACTAAAAGTGAAGATGATATTAGGTTCTCTAAATTTAAACTCTGGGAGTCGATTACATGATCCGGATAGTATTGTTTTATTTGGATTTAGTAAAAGCTAGACTTGGACCATGAGTCCATGTATTCTAGCAGTCAATAACTAAAAGTGGAGATAATATTAGGATCTCTAGGATCTCTAAATTTAAACTCAGGGAGTCTAGGATATGATCCGGATTGTTTTATTGGATCTAATAAAAGCTAGATCTGGACCATGAGTCCATGTATTCTAGCAAAGTCACAAACTAAAAGTGGAGATGATATTAGGTTCTCTAAATTTAAACCCAGGGAATCGAGAACATGATTTGGAGAGTATTTTTTTTATTGAACTTGATGTAAAAACTCATGGGTAAATGATATATCATATTCTTATCGACTAAAAGACTAGAGGACCAATAGGGAAAAGACTAAATTAACTCCTTCTATTGCGTGCCTTGATTGAGCATAGTGGAATGGTCTTCACACCTTAGATGACTCTCCCATACCAAGAGCATACATTCTCAACTTACATCGAAATTCTGGCATGAACATCAATTGTAATTAATAGTATCCTCGGGCTGGGAAAGGTCGATTTAGCCTTTCATTCCTTAAGTGGGTCGATAAAACGGAGTTACAAGCATGCTTTTGAGCTGAACACTGAGAATTTTGAGTCAGGCAGATCACCTAACTTAAACATATGCTTCGCACCCCAGCTCCCTTTGTCTGAAAAAACAGATATGGTCACAGGCCTTGGCTCCCATCTGGACTGATGATTGGACATTGAGCTTAGTTATATTTTATAGTAAGAATGTTTTAAAAAATAATTTTAAAGTCTACTTACCTTTCGAATAAAATATTTTATAAAATTTATCGTGGTCTAGGATTCGACAGAAGTCTTTTCCTATGTTATCCATTTAAACAACATGTGATAAAGCGAACTTTTCTTCATTCTGCATGTACGTCAGTCTGAGTGACTGATTTTGGGTTTTGCGTGCTTTTTTTCTCTAAATAATTCCAGTCATTGTTGTACAATGGGAGATGAATGAATTTTTTCTATCGTCAATCTTTGTAGATTTGTGTGCCTGAAAATGCTTCAAACCAATAATTTGTTTTTACTTCTGTGGGTCGATATGCAATCTGTGAAAGGTCTACCCTGAAAGCAATACATGGAAGGGTTTTAAATGAAATGAATTTTTTCCCCAGTTAATCTGTCAGCTATGAGGTGCCATATGTTTAAACAAAACATTAGGTACAACAGATAAATCTCATATCTTTTAAAATTAATCATATGTGCAACTATTTACAATTTTGGAAATTATCAAAGCTCCAGTAAGTATTTAATTAGAATACATAATTGGTTAATTTCGCTTTGAACTTTCAGTTTCACACAAATTAACGAAATTTTCAGTAATTAACCTATTTTTCGACTGATAACATAGTGTTGGTCAATTATAAGCAAATATGTTATCAGTGCGCTATAAATAAGTTTATTCGTATAGAAAAAATGACGGAAGACGTTAGAGTGGATATAAAGAGAAAACTGATCGAAAATTATGATAAATCAAAGTAGTTATTTGTTATAAAATTAAATGTTCTTAAAAGCATAAATAATTGTACTAAAATCTGCATAACTCATATAAACCTAAAAGTATAATAAGTTTAATATAAAAAAGAAAAGAAATCAAGTTTGTTAGCATATATGGTTTTTAAATTTTTGGAAGCAATGTCTTACTCTAAGAATGTCTCTTATAGCTTCACCAGCTCCGATGATATACATGGCACCTGATACAGCATTGGCGAGAAAAAGCAGTATGCCAACTACACCACCAAACTCTGGGCCAAGGCTTCGGGAAATTAGATAGTAAGCTCCTCCTGTAGATAGTAAGCCAAATAAAGTTTCATACATTTAACACTGAAGAAGAAATTACCTCAAAGTATTAGAAAAATTCTTTTAACATGGTTTTAAATATCGCCAAACATAAATATCACCGCAAATTAATTAATAAGAAAAGATTCGTCATTAATATGTCGCCACATAGAACATAGAACGAAATAAAATATGTGTAAACGATATTATTTTGTTTTCATATTAACATCAGTATGATCAAAATAATTAAAGAAAATATAAATATTTGGCTAAATATATGTGTCAGGAAAAATAGTAAATTTCAAAATTATTTACCTCCTCGGACATCCCCATTCGTGCAGATGGCAGACATAGACAAAGTGGTTATCACGGTAACCACACTGGACAAAAGAATTATAACCGTAGCCAAGACTGAAAAAGATACATAAAATGGTTTTTCAATGCACAGTGGTATGAATTGAACATGTATTTCGTGATTAAGGTTTGAAGATGCAGTGAACACACAGCAGTTACTTAAGAAATGTGTGATTCTTGTATTTAATTTTATAGTAATTGATTTATTTTATATCATTCTAATCAATTATAAATATAATCACAGTACAATTTTAAGAACTTTTCGGATCAATTCCCACTGGTACTTTTATGTATTAAAGGATATAAAAAAATCGTGTCTTGTATATTGTATTTGAATCTGTGCAATGCAATGTTAGTAGCTAAAATTTAAGATAAAAGAAAGAGAAAATCATTTTGTATACCACATTATATATAGAAATAAATCGTACAATATACAATACGATTTACATGTTAAAACTGGTACAAAACATGTAAATAATGAAAAAATGTTTCGCAGAATATTTATCTTTTTGAGTCTGATACTTCTGATAAATGTTATTACAATGTATGGTGAAAAATTACAATTGATATTCAGGGCTGAAAAGAGATAGCTTTTTATTTTATGATAAATGTTGAATTCATTAATTTTAATGAAAATATAATTTTAATAATTTTTATATTATTTGATAGTAACTCTAATAACGTATCATATGCGCATTAATATCAACTTTAATATTTTAACACATTAGAATGCTATTTCTTTTGCCAGATACAGACGAGTAGCTCAAAATGTGCAAACGCATTCAATGGGAAATACAAAAAAAATTCCATGAATTGATAAGCAAAAGTTTTGACAGGATTAATAAAATTCTATGCGAGGAAATCAAACAGCATAAATAAATGCAAAACTAACTACTTTGAAAAACTACCGATTTATCAGAAATGAAATTTCTCAGAATGATTTTCAGACATAAAAAATTGCTTTCTATGAACATTTCTCCAGAAATTTCTTATTATTATTCATGAAAAAATTCATTTTAACACAATTTTTTTTTATCTTTGTGTAGCATTGCAATTGATATTTCAAATATCTAGGATGAGAGTATACTTATTAGAACCTCCTTTAATATGGGAACATTCAAACATGGTTTTATTCTGTAACGAATCCCTTCCATTATTTTAACCAGCACTTTTTATGAAGGTATGCGTATGCATATTAAATCTCACACCCTTGAAAGCAAATTTTAAAAAATAAAACCACTTACTTATTCCACATTGCCCTGTCATCCATCCCATTCGGAGAAAAAGCATCACACCCCAAATGTTTAAAAGGCATCTTATCTAAAGCACAAAAAAATAAAGAAATCTATAATTATTTATTTACAGTAACGAATGAAACACCAGAAACACAACTCGATTCTTGTACATTTTTTTTTCAAAATGTAAAAAAAAAGATATTTTTAAGCACTATTTTGTCACCCCTTTTTGAAAATAAAAATTGCCAAGTATTGAGATTTAACGCCAAATGTTGCAATTTAGTGATTTCAATGCCTGAGCTATTTAATATAAGTTTACATTTTATATTACTGATTTCAAACTCACCCAAGTTTTAAATTCATGATTATGTTCTTGTTACTATTTCGATAAAAAAAAAATTGGAGCATGAAATAAATATAATTATCTGATTGTTTCAATACAGATATAAATTATAACCATAGTTTTTTAACTCGCACATTTACAAAAACTTGGAATTTTTTATTTTTACTTTTGGGGATATAATTTTGGAAAAAATGATTGGATGGTTAATACGTATGAATCGCAAAATTCATTTCTACACAAAATTTTAATATTGTTGGACACACACATATCCCGTATACACATTCTGAACTTTGCGAATAAAACAAAAATTATAATTCACAATCTTAAACATATGAAAATGTTTAATGTAAATAACAGGATATTGAAATACTTAACCACTTAAGAAATTAAAAAATATGCTAAGATCACAAGATCAAACTTTGATGGGGACAATAACTATACAATAAATAAAAAGTGAAAAATAAAAACCATAAATCGGAAAAGAGAAAAGAATCTATCGTAGAAAATTACTCAAAATCATATTGTTTAGCTAAACCTGGATTTCAAATAAGAGAAAAAATTAATCTGTAAATGGAAATATTTATTATTCTATTTGTTTATAAATAAAAAAAATGCTATAAAAAGTTTAAAATGTTGTAATTAAGGATAATGTATTCCCTTATGCAAAAATGGTTGGAAATCATCTTCAGCACTCGTAGTGATACTTTAAATTCAAAGTCAGAATTTCAGCGATTGATGAGTCTGATAGTTGTTTCGGCGACGACTTTTGTTTTAGTAGTCGCTTATATACGTCATGACAAATGATGATAGTTCCATTTAAAATAACTCTGTTTCTACTTCCAAATATTATTTTTCGTCCAAAATATATATCAATTAGAAGAAAATAAGCTTTTAAACTTGTTGTTGTTCACGGCTATCAGATATATACCAGGTACTAATGCAGTATCACATATATCGTATATTTTTGATAACGATTAAAAAATATGCCAATCTGATGTAATTGTTACTCCACAATTTCTTTCTAAATAAGTATATTAATAAAAAAAGGAATAAATAAAATCATAGAATTACTATAGGAACTCTTAAAAAATAAAATTCACTTGAACAACACTCACTAGAATTCTAATGAAAATACGTATTCAATACAGTGTTTTAATATGTACTTTCCTGAGACATAAGTTGAAAGTTATGAAAATAAATTAATATCATTAATATTCTAAAACTATTTAACATAATAAGAAATCCAACTTGTTAGAAAAATAATAAAATTAGTTCAAAAATTCACTAAATTCAAAATTAAAAAATATTAATGTCACAATGGCTTGATGAGGAAAGATATCGCTTTCATGAGCAGGGATTATATACATCATCAATAAAAATAACTAAAAAAAAGGGAGTATAAAAACAGATTTTTATGTATTTTATAAGAAATTCACTTTTTTTGAACAATTAATAAGCGTTGTGTTTCAGTCTACGGTTTTTGTTCCATATAATATATCTAGAGAAACACTAAAATACTCACATAAACCCCTTTGATCCAACCGAATTTGATGGCACCAGTGTACTGCCCTTTTCCGGGAGTTAAAGCCGGATGGCATTCCTAAATAACAGGGGTATTTTTTATGCATTATTAACAGATAGATTGAATAGTAAGTTTGGTGAACAAAATGCTTTTGATAAAAAAAGTCTGTATTAGTCTTATTAATGTATGAAAAATAATGATCGTATATATCAAATTAATTACAATGTAGCATAATTTCAATTATTCAAAATAATTAACGCAGTGGAAAATTGATTTTTTTGTTGTATTAAGTTAATATAAACACTATAATTTTTCCAATAATAACCAATACTATCGCAAAATAACCATTATTATATAATTGTTATTTTATAATAATGATTATTTAATTTTTTTGCTTTTTACTTGATTTTATTCTGCTTAATTTTTTCTACTCATAAAAGTAGTTGGCATATATGTAAAGTATTCCGTCTTCTTAGAACAAATTGACTTAATCACTTTAAAATATTCGCCATTATATATTCACGAATAGTAAAATAAAATGTTAACTAAAAGTATGGAAATTTATGTCTTAGAACATACAAATATGTGCAACAAATTAATTTGATAAATAACAAAAATAAACATAGTACTTCAAATTCATTATTTTAGTAAAAAGTATTGGCACAGGTGCCGTATAATTCAGGATGCCAAATTCTGAGATTAGCGATCTTTTGGCGGATTTTCTTATGTATCTGGCAACCTCGTTTTTATTATTTCATACATTTGGAGATTTATAAGAATTATACAAGAAATTCTATTTTGGTAACCCTTATGCCATTGCGATCGTCACGATACGTAATCTTGACAACATTTCTTCATCGCCAAAAAATTCAGAATTCGGAATCATGGATTATACGGCATCTGTGCCAAAATATTTAAATAATATATAATAGCATTTTACTGATGGCCAATTGCACACGAATAATTAGATTTCTATTGTTGGCGAAAAATATGTTGCTTTTCGCCATTTTCTTTTCTGGTCAATGGAATTCCTCCCTTCTTAAGCGTATCAATTTTTAGTCTTCTTATTTTTATTGAGTCTTGTAAAGAAATTGACACATGAGCTAACATTTTCTTAAAACTTCTTCCCCAAAATAATGGAAAGACATTAGGGTCATCGAATATTTAATAGCGAAGGCTCTTTTAGAAAATCTATTCATCAGTTATCTAATTCATTAATTTTTTGACCCGAAAGAAAGCGTTTTCCCATTATATTATAGCAATTTAATTTTAATTGTGTCTAAAATACCAGCTGTTTATTTCTGCGAATGGAAGCTGCTAAATTCATGCAGCTACTAAATTTTTTTTATAAAGGTTATTTGACAAGATTGACATTTTAAAAACCACTTCCCTCTCTATATATAGCACCAGATCTGCTCAGTGATTTCAGGATTTCTTGGAACATTTAGAATAATTAAGTCCCCTCATTATGACAGTGAGGTTTATTCAGAAATTGGACTCGCAGCTGATAAGTTAGCATTCCGTGCTTTATTTCAACGGTTCGTGAGTTTGATTCCCAGTTTCAGTGCGGAAAATTGTAGTGTCTCAGTGGTTGATAGCGGTTGAAGCAACCCTCAAGTACATATAGCGATAAATGAAATAGTAATTAGTTTTAATGAGAAAAGTTTATAAAAGCAAATTAATTCAAATTAAAAAAGCTAATCAATAAATATATATCTGTAAACTTTATTAATACTGATGTGTAAGTGAAATATAATCTAAAGAAAATTTTACTATTTTTTTGCCTGCATTAATTATATTTTGCACAGGTAATGAAAAATGCAAGATCGAGAGCATTTCTGTTTGATAAACAATTTTCCATTCTTTAATTTGTTTATCATGAATTAATGACAGAATTATTTTTGCAGAGTCATGATCTTAGTTAAGATAAATTGGAAGATAGTCAAATCAGCGTTGCACACATAATCCCTTAGTCACTGGATGTTTATTAATTCAAAGTACTTGGTGAACTTTACAACTTGGTATGTATATTTGATCTGAAACAAAGGTTCTTTCGACACATGTTCATTATTATTCACAGAAGTATTGCCAATGGAAAGTAATAGTAATTCATTCAAATACCTAAATTATGCAAATTATGTATTTTTATTAAAAATTCAATTTGTTTGTTATTTCATATTGATGTAAATGTATTAATTATCTCATTAAAATATTATAAATTATTAATCATTATAAATATATATATAGCACAAGTACCGTATAATACAGGATACCAAATTCTGAGATTGGCGATTTTAGGCGGATTTTTTTGTGTATCTGGCAACCTCGTTTTTATTACCTCATACATATAGAGACCTATAAGAATTGCGCAGAAAATTCTATTTTGGTAACCTTAGTATTTACGTCATCGCGCAAGTCACGATACATCATGTTGGCAACCTTTCTTAATCGTCAAAAAAATTCAGAATTTGGAATCATGGATTATACGGCACCTGTGCCATATATATACATACTTGTGCCATAGATACTCAGTTAAAACATACATATTTGTTTACATTGCTTTGATATATTGCTTACATTAATTTTTGATGTAAATATATTTGTACTTTTTTCTTTCAAACATTCTTTGTTTGAATTGCGAGAAGATTTTTAGAGATATGTACTTCGTGCATGATAGTAAAGATTGTTTATTTTTCATAGATAACCATCTCCCTCCTGACGAAGAAATGGTCCCTATGTTTATCTCCTATTCTTTGTGTTGCATAGTTTTTCTTATTGTTGTCTCAGTGATTTTTGAAATTTTATCTTACTTGAAATATTGTTTTTCATGAAGCATTTGTTCTCCACGTTGAAAGGAGACAGGTTCGATGCTTTACGCTATCAAAGATGATTGTACTGAGATAGACTATGGATATTTAAATGCTAGCCTCATTCAATGTCACTCTCATAGTTTAGTACTCTTTAGAAAATGGAGTCTTAGGGTGATTGATTTTTAACTGATAGTCGTAGCGCAATCCAACATCTTTCTATCTTTCAAACTGGCAAAGATTTGGTGATAGAACCGGAATTGCAATTCTTAGCAAACTGAAGCAGGTCTCCTCACTTTTTGAAGTGCACCTTCAGTGGATTCCTCTGCATGTTGACATATGGGGGAATGAGATGGCAGACGTTCTGGTGAAAGAGGGCTCTGGAGAACAAATACCAGCTACTGATTCACTGACATATCTTGAACTGTATTCCATTAGAAGACATGCTGACAGGCAAATTTGGCTTGTTCCCTCGAGTCATCCCTGGTATCAAGCAGATTGTCCTGGAAGATCCCTTGCTTTAGATGGCGATAGATATATTCAGACAACACTTTCCCGATTCTTCAGTAGACACCTGAAAGGACTTACATTCAAGGTGCACACGAATTGTCCTGAATGTCAAAATGAACCGTCATCACCGGCACATATCCTTAAATGCCTGTGGCTGTCTCTTGAGGACCTATATAGGTCTCCTACGCTTGTTTTTGAATAGCTGGAAGTAAATGGACTCGGGGACCTCGTCTAGTATATTCCTAGACATGGAGATTAGAACTAAGAAAATGGAGTACAAGCTCGGAAGTTGAATTCGTCACTTTGAAGTAATTAGAAAACGTTTGGCTGTGATTAACGGTTTTTGTCATAATAGAGAACCGACTTAGTTTTTCATTTTAATGAATGCAAAGAAACAAGTAAAATGTATGGAAGGTATAGATTTGATTTTGATAATCAAATCAACCCTATATTTACCATACATTTTATTTGTTTCGAAGAGGTTTTGCTCATTGCAGATTGCCTTTCTCAGTGAGCAAGACCTTTTTGTGTTGAATTTAAGAAAACTGGTGTTGGTTTTGAATTTGAAATACTTTGAAAAACAAACTAGGCCATTATTAGACTAATATTGGAAGAAATATAAAAAATATTCAAGTCACAATTACTTGGTTAAGAAAGACATCGTTTTTGTGACCAGTGATTAGTTCTATACCCAACAGCATCATGTTTACTAATGGTGACTGGAGTAAGTAAAATAATTTGTGGTCGTAATGTTTTTCTATTTTTGAGGCGTAGAGAAAAGTTGCCGGGCAGATTTTGACCTTCTTACATGCCCATGATTCAAACTTAAAAGGAGATAGGTTGTGCTGATTTTTCAATCAGCAGAAATAAGCAGTAAAAAATTTATTGTAGGTAAAAAAGGAAATATAAAATATCTAAATATTATGCGTGAAGAAGTCAATATAATATTATCGCACATTTAATAGTTCATACCAGGGTTACTCTAAAATTTTTGAGAAACGCGCAGATGAGAATTTACAAAATAAAAATAACGGTTTAATTTTAAAATACAAAGTATTTTAACACAGAGGACGATTTTTTACTGACTTACTTCAACTTGTTTAGCGTAGAATAAATTTTAAACAGAAGAGAAAATGGAGTTGACGCGAGAACATTTTCGCGCTATGATTTTCTACGATTTTAAAGCAGGATTAAATCAAGAAGAATGCGTTCAACGGTTGCAATTAGCATTTGGTGATAAATCTCCAGATCGTGCAACTGTATTCAGAGAGTTTAGAGAATTCAGAAGAGATCGCAATTTTCTTCAGGATGAAGAACACACAGGAAGGCCGCCGTCGGCAGTAATCCCGGATAATGTGTCTGCCATACGAAAAATGTTCATGGATGATAATCGCTGTACCTATCAAATGATACAGAAGGAACTTAACATTGGATCCCCAGCAATCCACAAAATCATTCATGAAGAATTACATGTGAAAAAAGTAGTTTGCGGTTGGGTTCTCCATAATCTAACTTAGCACCAAAAAAGAGGAGCGTGTCAGAATCAATAAAGAAACTCTTAAATGGCTAAAGGATAGTGGCCACCGCATCATTTCTAAAATTGTAACAGGTGATGAAACGTACATATCGTTTTTTGACATTCCAACACGTCTAGAAAGCAAAATATGGGTCTTTGAAGATGATCCCACGCCAGCAATATTGAAAAAACAACATGCACTGAAAAAAGTGATGTATACCTTTTTCTTCAGAAATATGGGATTGGTCAAAGCCATCAAGTTGGAAAGACAGAAGACAGTAACAGCTGACTGGTATACCATTCCATGTCTTCCAAAAATTCTACAAGAACTGAATGTTAGGGGACTAATGCTTCACAATGACAATACATCTTCACATACAGCCGGATTAAGAGTTGAGTTTCTTAAACAAAAACAAATTAAAGTGGACGAACATCCGCCGTATTCACCTGATCTAGATACTTGCGACTTTTGTTATTCTTTTATCTAAAAAATACGTGGACGTCGTTTTCATTCAGAAGAAGAGATTGATGTGGATTTATATGCATTTGTTTTCATTTATTGCAAGAAATGAATGGCTTGAGGCATTTAATCTTTGGAAAATTCGTCTACAAATGTGCATTGATGCTGGAAGAGACTACTTTGAACACACCTAAAATTTTGTAAGTATAACTTTAAAAACCTAGTTGTATCTCAAAAATTTCAGAGTGACCCTCGTAATACTCAAATATTTCCAACAAATTTTGCTTTAAAAAACTAAGTCATTTATGTCAGTAAAGCGATATTTTCCACCAAAGGGTTAAAAAAATAAGTGTCAGCAAACTTCCTTATCGTCTTGTAATTTTATCTGTACTTAGTAATATATTCATACTACCAAAAGTTTCCTCTTGGTAAGTCTGAATATATTGTTAAATAATAGTTTTTTTAAACTTATCTTCATAATTTTAGCTGCATCTGCTCGAAAGAAATATCTCATTATAGGCATTATGATGTTGTTGTTGTTGCACATGCATACTTACTTGTACCTATCTTTGAGTTGGGCTCTTCTAGTTCAGTAGAAGCAGCCGGGTGGAGTCTTCGTAATTTTGAAGTAGGGACCAAGCAGAAGAACCAAAATACTTGGACTGCCACCGTAGAGGTATCAATTCACTTGGAAGACATTGCGACCACGCCCACTTTTAACATGTTTCAGTCACCTTTAGCAAACATGACATATCTTCGAAAACTCTAGGCTTTATGATGTAGAAGAGCACTTTGTCCCAGAGACTGGCTAACGGTAGTATGATGCCACTAAATCAAATACTATAATTTTCAAACATGGTCAAATGACAGCACAAGCATCCTCCGTTCAATCAATTCTAGCAGGTAGGTGGACATTGACTCTCTCTCTCTCTCTTAGAATTCTTCTAATTTTTCAGGAGTCTCCTCATTGGCTTAAAAATCACCAAATGAAAAAATCTGTAATTCTAAGTTTTTGGTATTACCATAAGCAACAGGTAACAGCCCGCCTTCAGTGCTCTCCGTGTCGTGTCGTGACGGTTATGACGAGAACTAAAACACCACTCTAAAAAGTCATCAAATGAATCGTAATATTGAACAACTATCAAGTAATGCAGACAGGATGTAAGAACTCACTTTCTTTCTAAATCATCGGAATTATATTAAGTCCTACAAATATTTAACGGACACACAGCTTATCACATTGAAAAGAGTTTACAAGAACATTTCTGACACATTATTGTATATGGTAACAACTACATTTGTGTGTTATTCTTCTTACATATATAATGATGTGATTGTATCCCAAACTGTAATCGTTTATGAATCAAGTGACATCAAAATAAACACCTTATTATTTTGAGCCAAACGCAAATCAGAAGTCAAATGTGAAATTACACTTTTCTCTCCTTACCCCAATGGAGAGGTATTTTACCAAGGAAATGTTTGAAGCAAATGCAATCTTATCGCTGTAACGCAATTTTAACTTCTGGAAAATATTTCTTATTCTAATGATAAATATCAACCAATGGCAAACCATGTGTAGTTAAATAAGAAAATGTGTTACCATACATCTGAAAATTGTCAGTAAATAGTAAACCTTTAATACAGCGAAATGGATATCAGCGTAGTAAAAAAGCGTGTTATTAGACTGTACCATGACACAGCGCAATAAGTAAAAGCGTTACCATGCATTTGAAAACTGTCAGAAAGTAGTAAATTTTTGATACATCGTAATAATGGATTTAGCGTATAAGAAAGCGTGTTATTAGGCTGCACCATGACACAGCGTAATAAGTAAGTGTGTTACCATGCACCTGAAAGCTGTCAGTACTAGAAAACATTTGACACAGTGTAATGGATTGCTTAATAACTCATGTTCTTATTAGGC